>CM070522.1:4537653-5220124 GCA_036346375.1 Guadua angustifolia
TCTGTGGGGTACACATGTCGTGACGCATAGACGAATTGGACCAAAGGTTAAGTCCGGGTTTGAGCGAAACGATTCAAGGATGGATACACTTGGCATAGGGTAGGATGGTAGGGTTGCCTCTGCGATTAGAGATTACCAAGGATGGCAAACCGAAACGCGAACCGGTACAACGGACTAGGCCGAAAGACGACGGGTAGATACTAGTTTATGGCTTTGACGGTAACCGGAGATCAAATGAACTCCAAGGATGGCCAAAACAGTAGGGTATGGACCTACCGGACAGGGTGACATGGTCACGACAATCCAAGATGGTTGGCGGCAAAAGACGACGCTGCGGCGCACGGAAAGGCGGCGGCCGAACGAATAAAAAAAAATTCGGAGGATGCAACAGCAAAGGGGAAGTGTCCATCACGTAGAATGCGACGAGACGAACCCAACAATATAGGCGGATTTGGCGGCGACCCACCGGATTGATCACAAACTGCCGATGAACGGCTCTCGGAGCTAATAGATCAAACGGTCATAACTATTAAAGTACTGCATGAAACCTAACCAAATTTTACAGAGAGCTATCTGGGATCATTTGGCATAATATGACGCGAACGGATCTGAGTTTTACCTTCTGGATCAATGGGGAACGCGCGACGAAGTTTCAGCCGTCCGCAACGCAGTCTGATCGGGGAAGATTGATTTTTCTGCGCAAATCCCACCAGCAAAACCATGAGTTAGGGTGAGCACCGTGTAAGGGACATCAAGAGGAGCCTACCATAAAAATTTCACGGTCAAACTCGCAAAAACGAGGGAGAACGGGCTCCGGCAAGATTTGATTTTTGGGCGGCCGTAGCTTTTGATCCCGTGGATGAAATTACACCAAATTTGGATGGAAGACAGAGGGTACCATAAAGCACGCTGTGGCGAAGACGGATCTTGAAAAGAGTTGACGAGTTGACAGGGGACGCGCCTCAAAGTTCGGCCGACGTGCGGCGGCGTTTCGGAGGATGAGGGATGGATTTCTAGGGTTTGGGTGTGTTGATCTGAGGTGAGGACGTGTGGGAGAGGTCATGGGAGGTCTACTAGGGTTTGGGGTGGCGGCTAGGTCAAGAAGAATCAAGAAAAACGCAAAAACCGGCCTCACAGGCATTTATACGAGCAGTTGGCGTGCGCTGCGCAATTCGGGGTGACGTGGCGCATTCTGGTGCGTCGGATCGGAATCGGAGGGCTGTGGCGGCTTCGGCGACGTGGCCGATCGAGAAGTCGACATGTGGCAGCGCGAGAAGGAGACACGTGGAAAACAGAATCCGAATTGAATTTGTTCTAGAAATTCATTTAATTCAAGAAAAATAGAAAAATTATCAAGAAAATTCCAGAAAAATTATATAAAATATTTTGAGACATTTTGAACTCAAATAAAATATTTTAAATAAAACTTTATATAAGTTTTTCCAAATTTTTAATTAATTCCATAAAGGACTTAATTCAAATTAATTCTTTTGAGGCAATAAAAATACCAGAAAAATTCTAGAAAATATTTTGGGACATTTTGGAACTCAAATAAAATATTTTCAGAATAAATGTATTTTCTTTTTGAAATATTTAATTCTTTAAGTAAAAGGCTTAGTTTAAATTAATTCGAATAATTCCAAATAAATTCTAAAAATTCTAAAACAAAATAAAAAAATCCTAGAAGCACAAGGAACCCAAATAAAATTGAATTTATTTTAATTGAAGTTTATATTAGTCAAATTAAATTGTTTTGACTTTAGAAATTTCGATTTAAGCTTTATTTAAGTGAGAAAAACAGCGGGGATTTTTGGAAAGCTAATCTTCACAAAAGATTTTTGATAACCCAAATTTTGGGATGTTACATACACCATAAAATTTCTCTATCATTAACATCAGGGTAGGGCCCCTTTCACATTTATAGATTAGGATTCAACTTTTTTCGATGACGGAGCATACAGATTAATATTCAATTTAGATCCCTTAAACACTAAAAACATGCTAGAGGTACGGAAATGTAGCTAAAGATAGCATGCACAGAAACCAATGGATAAATTGTTTGAAAAGGTACAAACAAGAGTGTGGTAAATCATATCAATGGGGCAGGACAAGAATTGTGATATTTCAAGGTTCACTTGGAACAACTGAACACAAGTAAAGACAGAGAGAGGTTGTCATGTAGAGGCTCCCAAGTTAATATTCAGGTAGAACCGTAGAGGCGCCCAATACCATCAATGATAACCAACGTACACAAGTAGTTTCAGATTTAGATAATTAGATGTATCCCAGGGGTGGATTCGGCTACCTGGGCTATAGCTGAGGCCTAGGATCGAAAGCCCATGAAGATTCTCTTGCAAAATCATCAAAAATACAGATTCGGCCCAAGAACAGCCGGTCCAGCCCAAGGCTTGGGTCATGGTTGGCTCCGCCCTGATGTACCCTAAAAAGGATTCTTTTAAAAAAATGCAATATAAGCCTAGAATATGCTCACTCAAGTATGATTGAAACCGAATGTGTTTGAGAAAGACAGAGGACTGAGATGTTTGTAATCAAAAGTGAGAACAATGATATCTGAATTAGACGTCAATGTTGTGTGGTTAATGGTGATTTCAGAAAAAGAAACTATGTTTCCGCTTTTCTATTTGTAAATGTTAGAGGAATAGTCTAAGTATATATTTGAGAACTATGTGGCTTGCTTTTTGCAGATAGTTACATGCGAGAGATATTTCTGTACTTACACTAACACAAGACTACAAATTAATTTTAGTATGTAAAGAGGAACACACTTCCTTAATTTCAAAATGCTGCTACAAGGAATGCACCTTAGTTTTTCTGTAAAATCAACAGAATAGCAAGGCAGACCTGAATCAGGGGCATCAACAAACTTCCAAGGAACTTCCTCAATGATGAAATGAGAATACACCAGTTCCTAAAGTCTGATAATGACATAGACTTCCCTGAGATCCCTTCAGCATCCATTGAAAATACTGCAGAGTTGAGAAATGATTCAAATGTCCTCTTGTTTAAACCTTCCCCAGCTTTCCTTGTTTTCTGCAAATATGATTGCATGAATGGACGCCAATATAGATTCCAGATCAGACCTGGTAGTGCACTAATGCATGAAAGAAGCAAACGCGAGAGTAAATGGAATATCAAGTAAAACCTAAAGACCTGAATAAAAAAACCCTAAGAACAATAGTAAGTCTTTGTTAAAATAATTCAGAGCAGAAATTATTTTACAACACAAATAATTTTAACAAGCTCAGCAGAGGACAGTATTCTAAAAATGGGTCTAGTAGGTCCTATACTAGGCCGCATACAAGGAAAAGGTGCCCCTACCTGTTACCGTGCAATCGCCTGTTAGACCGCATAATTGGGCTGGTTAGGCCATATAATCACTACTAGAAGGGTAACTGAATCAATACCGGTTACCAACTTTTTGAACCTTCGCATAGGGCATAATTTGCAAATGACGCAACAACATATCAAAACAAAACTCAGTTCTTCCTAGCACACTCAAGCAATACCATGCCAAGACATGATCTCATGTAACATCACATAGTTTATAAATGAAATCATCAACTTCATCTCGAGTTCACTTCTCATATGCTGCCTACATGTTACAAAGAAATGGATGTCAAACATACCACAAGACATGGTATTCTACATATACCCATAGCATAGGGAAAATGGGAAGAGAGTTTGCGTCGCGTAAATAAATCAAGAAATAATTATGTTATCACCCCAAATGGATTAAAATTAGTATAGCAACAGAAGAACAACAAAATTGTGATTCAAAGGAAAAAAAATTAAAGACATAAGGTTTAAGCAACAGAAGCGCACCTGGTGGCCACGACGAAGCGGGAGTTCGAGAAGGACGGAGGAGAAGGCTGGGAGCTGCCCATCGCCACCGCCGTTGGGGGCGCAGGCGGTGGTTGCGCGGGCGACGTCGGTGGCGAGCACGAGGAGAGCAGCACACCGCAAGCCACAGCCGCTTTTTCTTTTCTTTTTTTTCCCTTGCGATTTTTTTTGCTCCCTTTGGAACGACAACTCGGATCGCTTTGTTGTCGTTTCTTCGTCCTTTCCAGTTTTTTATCTTTTACCGTGGCAGCGCACCCAACTGAGTGGGCTTTTTGACGGCCCATATTCTCTTTCTGCAGCCCTGCGGCAAAAGATGCAGACGTGGCGGATCGGTGGTGGCCGTGGGCCGTGGCGGAGCATGCGAGGTTGCCGGCGGTTCTCCCTATCGGAAGCCATGGCCAAAATTGGCCGCTTCGTACATTTTTTTTCTTTTTGTATGATTAGTTGTTATCAGAATAAAATTATAAATCCAGTTTTTTTTCCTTAACAGAAGAAGGAGCGAGAGATGATACTTATCATATATTATAATATGAGACCTTAGCAGATTCATCTACCGTGATATGCAAGTGTGATAGGTGACTGTCGCTGCTTTCGTGATCTGAAACGGACTAGAATTATAATTTCGCTCGAAATGATAACCAAACTTAAAAAAAAAACCTGGATAAGGAAAAAACATGATTTAAATAGCTGCTATAGTTCCACGATAGTTTCGTTATAGTTTTTCCAGACATAAAACGCTACACGATTGAATAAAATTTCTGAAACATAGCTACAATTATTATAGCCTCTATATTGATTGCTAATTTTGTAGCAGCGATAACTCTGCTATATTACATATGTCAATTATTTTTAAATTTATAAAGATTAGTTGTGTTTTGTTCATAATTTTCTTTTATTATATTTGTTATATTTAAATTAAATTTAGTTGGCTTCTAGAAATAATACATATTAGTGAAAATACAAATCCATCTCCTAAATTTATATAATTATATAGATTATTTTCTATTAAATATTATAAAATGTACTTTAAATTTAAATATAATCTATTATATATAAAATCTTCCTCCCGATCGCACCGTCGTTTTGGGCAAAAGCCGCGGATCCCAAGAGGAGGAAGTGGTATGTGTAGGCCGTGGTGCCCGCTCACACGATTGAACAATGGCAGTGTGAGCCATTCGCCCAACACCCTCGTCGGCAGGCTTCTCGAGCTTGCGGCGTTCGAGTATGGCAGGATGATCGCTTGTAGGGGTGTAATCGGATAAGATAATTTCCGACCGATCGACCGGATAGTTTCGGGTCGGATTCGGATATTTTTTGGATAATTTTTGGATTTGGATTCGGTTTGGATATTTTATTTCGGATTCGGGAGATCACTATCTGTCGGATCAGTATATTCCAGGAATATTTTCGGATATATCCGAACTAATTGATTCGGATATCCGAATGTACATGTTGGCTTGCACGACGCCTGCTCAGTACAAACTACAAACTAGTATCAGTAACCCTAGCTCTCTCTTAGTCTATCTCTTGGTTTCCCGTCCAGCCGCCCTCCCCTACTCCCCTCACACACCGCCGTGCTGCAGCCCTCCCATCGCCGCCGCTGCCCTCAGTCCCTACCGCGCTGCCCGCTACCTTCCGCTCCCTTCGCCCCTTCCATCGCCCCTCCCGCAGCCCTCCCACCGTCGCCCTCCACACCTCCCGCCGCCCTTCACTCGCTTTGCCTGTCCCAACGTTCGCCCCTTGTGCTCAGTCCTTCCCCGACCCCAAGTCCTACCGCCGCCTATCTCTGCCCATCCCACCACCCCTCGGCGTCGCCCGTCCCAGCTCTCGCCCCCTGCGCTCGGTTCGTCCGTCAACGCCACCCTCTACTCCTGCTGTTGGCCTTTGCTCCCTTCGGCCTTTGCCTGACCCGGTGCCCCCCTCCTGCCACCGCCCCAGGGCCTTCCGGATCCCCTTCGCATCGGTGAATGCCTTAGCCCTTAGGCCGGATTTGGTCTCCCGATTTAGGATTCTTGGTTTCCTCTTCTTGGAATGTGAGAATATGTAGCCGAGATTACATTACTCAGAGTCAAATGCAAATTTTTATGCCATATGGATCATTATGTACTAAAATTACCATCCATGATCATTATGTTTATGTTCATCTGTATGTTTTCAGTTTGTATCATTTGTTCATCTGTTGCCTATCCTGGATTTGAGGGCATAATTTTGTGGGAACTCCATTGCTATTAACTTTGCTTCAAGTGCTAATGAGATAAAGATTTGATTTCCACTATAGATTGCAATGTTACCTTGTTGTTATCATGTCTTGAAAACTTTATGTGCATGGATGACCTTGCATAGAAAGCTAGAATCACCGAAACTAAATCAGATGAAGCAAATGAGTGTTTCCTGGGTAGGGCTCAATTCAAAATGAAACATAATTCTATCCTGCTTATGTTGTGATCTCACTATTTATGCTCATAGTGCCCTGAGACATATATTGGCCAATATGAACGTTTTGCTTGCTATTCATTACAGAAGAAACTCGAAAGAAACTTTGCCCTGTCAAACTTGGAAAGGATCCTACTATTGAGACAAGTTTTCTGCCTGACGGGTATATCTTTTAGTTTATGATTATTGCTTGGAGTATTGACTGATTCTTTGTTTCCAAGCTTTGTTTAACCTGCAAGCTGTTTGCTACGAATGATCTATCTGTGTGAGAGAGAGAGAGGCAGAGGAATAAGCAGAGTGAGAACGCTTGAAGAAGCAGTGGTCGTGTTGCTCACAAACTAATCAAAAGTATTGCAACATGCTGATAGCATTCGTCTCCTTTAATCAATTTAATGTGCATGTTTTCCTTTTTGGATCAAAATCTAACTTACATATTTATGCATGTATCCAGTTGCCGCTTTGTGAATTGTAGGGTCTGGAAGCGCTAGTGCAAATGTGTGCACAACTAGTGGAGCGTCATCTGCTGCTACACTTGGTGCAAGTCTCTCTGCACCGAGTGCTCATGCATTAGTAGTGCGAGAGCCTCTTGCATCTGAAGTCGAAGGACCTCAAGCTAAACCTAAATGTGATATCACCAGAGAAAATGAGCCTCCTAGCAAGAGGCAAAAGAAGTCCATCTCCAAGATATGGGGGCACTACACTAAGGAACTGTCATAAAAAACATATTCAAATGGTGTGGTTACAAAAGAACTTTGGGCGAGATACAATAAATATACTTACAAAGCCCGATGTGAGACAATAAAAGGCACATCATGCTTTATAAATCATTTAAAAAGCAAGCATTCTATAACTCCAGGACAACAAATGATCAAACTTGAAAAGGGTGAAGATAGCACTACCAATGTTCAAATATATAGATTCGATGCTGAAACTAGTCTTAGAAAGTGGAATTTAGTACTTATTATGCATGAATATCCCTTTAATATGATTGAACATGAGTACTTGGTTGACTTAATCAAGTCTTTGCACCCTAGTTTTTCATTTAAGTGTCGCATAACTACAAGAAATGCCATAATGGAAATGTTCAATGAGGAAACAAAGAAGTTGTATGATCATTTCAAATCTCTTTCATGTCGCTTTTCTGCAACCATGGATATGTGGACCTCAAATAAAAATAAAGGTTGTGTCACCGTGCATTGGATAGATGATAATTGGCAAATTCAGAAAAGAATTACTAAATTCATTCATGTTAAAGTCAACCACACAGGCATTAATTTAGCCACAGAGTTCATCAAGAGTGTGATACATTGGAACCTTGAAAAGAAGCTTTTTGCTCTCACTATGTTCAACGCCTCATCTAATGATAAGTGTGCTGCAGAACTTGTTGCAAAACTAAACAAGAAAACTCCCTTACTCTGTGATGGTGTTTTTTTCCATGTGAGATGCTTATGTCACATTTTAAACCTTGTTGCTTAAGACGGTTTGAAAGCAGTTTCATTTTCAATGCAGAATATTAGAGTTTCTGTTGTAATTGTAAACAATTCACCATTGCAATGGGAATATTTTCAGAAGTGTGCATCAGAGTGTGACATGGATATCAATAAGGGTCTTCGTTGGATGTTTCAACTAGGTGAAACTCCACATTTTTTTATGTTGAAGCAAGCTATTTACTATAGGAAGGCTTTTGAAAGGCTATTTGAGTTGAATGATAGTAAGTATAAAAAGTGTGCTCTATCAGATGAGGAATGGGATAATGCAATAGCACTATCTAGGTGTTTGAGGAGGCTTTATGAGGCTACATTGATTTTCACTAGTACTACATATCCCACAACAAATCTATTTTGGTGGAAATTCTATGAGATTAAGTTACCTATTGAAGAGTGGTGTTATAATTCTGATATAACTATTCATGCCTTAGCAATGGCAATACAAGCAAAATATAACAAGTATTGGCAGAAGTCCAACATAGCACTTGCTGTGGTGTGCTTTCTTGATCTAAGGTACAAGAAAAGGTTAGTAGAGTACTCCCTCCGTTCCAAAATATAGTGCGTATTAGAATTCAAAAAGGTCTTTTGAAGTAAACTTTGACCATTAATTTCTGTTATAATATATTATGAATTGTTACCAAATCAACAATAATTGAAAGATAAGTGAAATATGAATCAATTGATACATCTTTTGTAAATTAAACATGCATATAATTTGACTAATTCTTGGTCAATATTTATATAATTTGACTTTTCTAAATTCTAATATGCCCTATATTTTGGAACGGAGGGAGTATTTTATTAAAAAGATATATGATGAGGAGAGAGCTGTTCTTGAACTTCATGCATTCATGACTGTTGTGAACCAATTGTTCCAAGCATACATGTCTACCACACCTCAAGTTGCAAAGCCTACAACTGCGAGATCTAGTGTGGCTTCTCACCCACTTGGCGATGACTTGGGTGTTCTTGAAATTGAAGAGTTCTTTTACAACTTTGTTGGATTGCCTGATAAAATGACTTGTTAGACTGCGATAATCTTATTGCATGATGAACTCATACGATTGGTTAATCAGTACTATATGTGTGCTTTATGCGGTATATGTTTTCGCGCGTTATCCAATAAAAATTATTCGATACCGTATCGATTCCGCTCTGTATTCAATTCGAATCCACTACTGATATTATCCATTCTGTATTCGTATCCGGTACTATCCGAATCCGATTCCAAATCTGGCAAAAATATGGTTTAGGATATGAAAAGAAGGATATCTGACCAAATCCGATCTGATTGCACCCCTAATCGCTTGGGCCTAGTAGCGGCAGCCAAGCCCAAGGCCACTCCTGGTCCTCCACATGCAGATGCCGTATTTGATGAAATGTCGTAGCCTAGATACGACACAAGTTAACAGCTTGCTCACTCACAAGCATTTTTTTACTCTGGTTTACAAGAACACGGAGCTAAGCAAGCTTCCAAAACCCATCGAAAACCACTCATACAGTTCTGGTTTGAAAAGTTATACTACTCAGTTTATCGGTTAAGTTTAAATTTAAATTCAAAAAAATTGAAAAAAATTATCAAAAAAATCCCTAAAATTAGTATTAATAGCTTTATGACCTCTAGCATGAATATTTTTTTGAAAAAATGAAGTTTAGAGATGTTTTTGAGCCATAAAAATGTAGAAATTAGAAAACCCAAAAAAAGAGAAAAAGCTTACTTCACAACTTCATTGCAACTCAATTTATTACTAATATTCCGTTCATGTAAGTCAAACATAGCATATGTGTGACAATGGAAGAACGACGAAATTATACCTACTTCACATCTTCAAATGAAAGATATTGAAATGTAAATAGTGTTGATATGTGAATGGTATTGGTATGTCATTATGTGAATGGCTATTTTTGCACTTATTAGATTGATATGTGAATAGTATTGAAATGAAAGATTATTTGTTGACATATTATTGCTAAATGACTACTTCACAACTTGTAGTTGTCTAAAATATAGCAAAGGTAATGTTAAAATTTTTCATATTTAGAAAAGATCATGCTAGAACTTTTTCGTGTTTTTTCATCCTTTTTTATATATTTCTTACATTTTCCCTATTTTTGGGTCTTTTAATGGATTTTTACAAATTTTACAATATTGTTTTGTAGTTTTCCTGATTTTTTTTCAATTTCCCCCTTTTTCAATTGTTGCTGATTTTTGTCAAAAACTGCTCGAAATTCAAGCCTTTTCGAGTGGTTTTCGTCCATTTCATTCAAAATTCGCTCGTCTGTTTGACCAAATTTCAAATTCATTGGACTTTTCAAACCATTTGGTTTTGAGCAAATTTCGCTTGATTTTTTGCGAATTTTGATACCGTCGGGTCGTCAAAATCTGAGTTCAAAATGATATTGTTAACCCTAGAGCCAGGGCAAGTTGTAGTGCCATGACCGGATGCGCTACTTGTGTGTGTGTGGGATATGTAGACCTAGGGCATTAAATTGTGCCAGGTCGAGATGGCACTAGCTCGATTGACCATGGGCCTATATCATGTCATACTGCTACGGTCCGGCTAACTAGCTATGTTGTGCTAGTCTGATTTATCTCCGGCAAGTTCAGGCATGACACACCATGCTAACTTTGTGCCATGCCTGCATAAGCTCTGATGCGACTTTGATGTCCCGATCTTTCGATGAGAGGAGGGTAACTATCGATTTGGTAGGAATCGATGTTGACGGCCCGACTACAACCATCCAAGACGTTGCGTCTTAGCAACCGATACACCAACTCCAGATGGTTATTGATCTCGCCGAGACGCAATCAACCTGACCACGAAGGTCATTGTTCCTGCAAGCAATCGAAGAACATAGCAAGAACAAGATGAACAACCAACTAAATTGGCAAATGTGTATTAAGCTCAAATCTGAAAGAAACACAAACGGTGGGGTTCTGTAACGATAAAACAGGCGGTCTAGTCGACACGCGTGAGTATCGGTATGTAGCAAAGGCTAAACATAACTAAACAAAACCCAAACCCTAATTAGGGTGGCGGTTGGCTATTTATAGTCCAAGGCATGCAGCACCAGGCCTTAACATGGGCCTAACTAATACAACTCGGATTAGAAGACCCGCAGCCCAAACTGACTCGGACAGGAAAAGTAGTCTCCATTGTTTTGCAGTTTCCCGTTGACTTGGAAGGAATTTTAAGGTGATTTTGGATCCGTTTGAAAGAAGACGAGCAGATCTTTCAATCCTGTACTCGTGGGCCTCCAGAAGTGCTCCAGATCAAAAGTTATGAATGTTTGAAGTTGATGCTGTCTGCGAGTCCGAATCTGACTTGGAGTTCCTTCAAGCCTCCGACTTGGATTCGAGTCTCTTTGCGCTTGGTGGCTCTTCTCCCTGATAATTTAATTTGCGTGCACGAGCTCGAGTGAGCAGTCCTTGTAGAACAGGTTCATTCTGGGGAAGTGTGGTTGTATGGGTGGTTGTATCCGTTGTGGAGATGTCCTCATCATCCTCCCCTTATTGAAATGGAGTCGTCCTCGACTCAAGCTCATCTTCGTCACCCATGTACGGCTTCAAATCAGCAACATTGAAAGAATTGCTTACACTGTAGTCTGCAGGCAAATCAAGCTTGTATGCATTATCATTTATCTTAGCAATTACTTTAAAAGGACCATCAGCTCTAGGCATCAATTTAGACTTTCGCAAGGAAACCTATCCTTTCTCAAGTGTAACCAAACAAGTTCTCCAGGTTCAAAAGTTAATTCCTTTCTTCCCTGATTACCAGCAACTCTATATTTAGTATTCATGCGCTCAATATTATCTTTAGTAGTCTCATGCAATTTCAGCACAAATTCAAAGACGTTGAGCAAAGATCTAAATTTACTCTTCGAACATGGTAAAGGTAAAATATCAATGGGTGCACGAGGGTTGAAACCATATACCACCTGGAAAGGAGTCATTTTGGTAGTAGAATGCAATGAGCGGTTGTAGGCAAACTCCACATGAGGTAGGCACTCTTCCCACATCATCAAATTCTTCTTCAAAATAGCTCTCAACATTGTAGACAACGTTCGGTTGACGACTTCCGTCTGGCCATCAGTTTGAGGATGACATGTAGTAGAAAACAAGAGCTTGGTACCCAGTTTCTTCCAAAGCGTCCGCCAAAAATGACTCAAAAATTTAGATCATGATCGATATAATTGTGGAAGGCACTCCATGTAGGCTAACTATCTCCTGAAAAAGAAATCAGCAATGTGTGTAGCATCATCGCTCTTATGACAAGGTATAAAATGTGCCATCTTAGAAAACCTATCCACGACAACAAATATGCTATCCCTTCCCCTCTTTGTTCTAGGTAGGCCTAAAACAAAATCCATTAAAATATCCTCCCATGGAGCACTAGGAACAGGAAGAGGTATATATAAACCATATGGGTTCATCGTGACTTAGCTTTATTGCAAGTAGAACAATGAGAGACATAGCGCCCACATCGAGCCTCATCTTGGGCCAATAAAAATGGTTGGCCAACACATCTTCTGTTTTCTTCACACCAAAGTGACCCATCAGTCCTCCTCCATGTGCTTCCTGAAGCAACAACAAATGAACAGATCCAGCTGGAATGCATAGCTTGTTAGAACGAAACACAAAGCCATCATTAACAATGAATTTATTCCAGACTCTTCCTTCCTTACAATTTAGCAAAACATCTTTAAAATCAGCATCAAGCGCATATCGCTCTTTAATCGTTTCCAAACCAAAGATTTTAGAGTCTAATTGTGAAAGCATGGTATATCGTCGCGATAAAGCATCAGCAATAACATTATCCTTCCCCTTCTTGTGTTTGATAACATAAGGAAAAGACTCGATGAATTCTACCCATGCGGCATGCCTACGGTTCAACTTATTTTGGCTACAAATGTGCTTCAAAGATTCATGATCAGAGTGTATAACAAACTCTTTGGGCCACAAACAATGTTGCCAAGTCTCTAATGTTCGAACTAGTGCATATAATTCCTTATCATAAGTTGAATAGTTCAAACGCGGCCCAGATAATTTCTCACTGAAATAAGCAACGGGCTTACCTTCTTGGATCAGCACGCCCCCAATCCCAATACCACTAGCATCACACTCAAGTTCAAAAGTCTTACCAAAGTCTGGAAGTTGGAGCAGTGGTGCATGAGTCAACTTCTCTTTCAACAAATCAAAGGCATCTTCATGTGACTTGCCCCAATGGAAAGCCACGCCTTTCTTGCACAACTCATTCAGCGGTGCGGCAATTGTACTGAAATCTTTCACGAAGCGACGATAGAACCCTACAAGGCCAAGGAAACTCCGCACCTGTGTGACCGTTTTAGGAGTCGGCCAACTCTGAATTGCCTCAACCTTGGCTTGATCAACTTCAATTCCCTGTGGAGTAACAACATAGCCAAGAAAAGCAACTCGATCGGTGCAAAATGTGCACTTCTCAAGGTTACCAAACAGACGTGCATCTCGTAAAGCATTAAAAATAGCACGCAAATGAGCAAGATGTTCATCTAATGATTTGCTATAGATCAAGATATCATCAAAATATACCACCACAAATTTACCAATGAAAGCACGCAAAACTTCATTCATTAGTCTCATGAAAGTGCTAGGTGCGTTAGTCAATCCAAAAGGCATCACTAACCACTCATATAGATGAACTTAGTTTTGAAAGTCGTTTTCCATTCATCTCCTAATTTCATGCGGATTTGGTGGTAACCACTACGCAAATCAACCTTAGAGAACACAAGAGAGCCACTTAATTCATCAAGCATATCATCTAACCTAGGAATAGGATGACGATATCTAATTGTAATGTTATTGATTGCTCTACAATCCACACACATGCGCCATGATCCATCCTTCTTAGGAACTAAAAGAATCGAACAAAGACAAGGACTAAGAGATTCACGACGCACCCTTTGTCAAGCAATTCTTGCACTTGGCGTTGTATCTCCTTAGTTTCTTCTAGATTAGTCCTATATGGCGCTCGATTGGGCAAAGATGCTCCAGAATGAGGTCAATCGATGCTCAATTCCTCGAATTGGTGGCAAACCGAGGAATGTCCTTGGGAAAACATCAACATACTCCCGCAAAAGGTTAGTCATAGCAGGAGGCAAAACAACAAGTATCTTCTCAAGTGAGAACAATGCATCCTTGCAAACTAAGGCATAGCAAACAGATTCATCAACAAGTAGTTCGTTCACATCGAGTTGGGCGAGAAAACATGCACCTTTCAATTTAATCTCATTTTTGTTATCACAAGCGAACTAGAAGTTTTCTTTTAGCATTTTCATCAATCTTTTGCTTACTAGCTCTAGCAATGTCCTCCTTAAGAATGGAATCGGGGTCATAGGATGCAATACAATCTTCCTTCCCTTATGCACAAAAGAATTTGGTTGGTTCTACCATCATGCATGAACTTTTATCATATTGCCATGGTCTACCTAACAATATAGAACATGTTTGCATAGGTACGACATCACATTCAAGAAAATCATGGTAGGAACCAATAGCAAATCAGTACTCTCACCAAGCGTGTAACCTTAACCTTACCAATGTTGTTGAACCATTGAACATAGTAGGGCTGGGGGTGCGGTCTTGTCTCCAAGGAAAGCTTCTCCACCATGTCCAAGCTTGCAAGGTTGTTGCAACTTCCTCCGTCAATGATCACACGACATGATCGCTCCTTGACGACACACTTGGTTTGGAACAGGTTGTGCCGCTGATTTTGGTCGGCCTTTTCAATCTGGACACTCAATGCACGCTGTACAATGAGGCTCTCATAATGGTCAGCATGGTTGGCCTCAATGTGATCTTCCTGGTCATGATCATCTTCGCTCCCTGCATTGTCGGCTGCAAGCATAGCATATGTTTCATCATCCAAATCACTAGCAGAAGAATACTCACCATTGTCTCGCACAATCAGCACACGCTTGCTCGGGCATTGACTCCTCATGTGACCATACCTTTGCATTGATGACATTGCACATCCTCGTTCTCCCAAATCGAAAACAGCCGCAGAGCTCTGGCGGGCTCGTCCATTTCGTTACCTCCGAAGCCTTGGCACTCGGCGCGGCAGATGGAGGTCGGTTCTTGTTGTTGTTGGAGGACGGTGCAGTCGGTTGTCTTGTTGTTGTAGATGGAGCTTATGTTGACCAAGTGTTAGCACGACCTGCAGGAACATTAGTTCTCGTGCTAAGCCACTTGCGTCGTCCTCAAGACTTCTCTTTCAAAGATGGCAAGCAAGATGAAACAAGCGAGTGATTGAATTATATTCCTTGTAACTAAGAATATCATAAATCTCACGGTTCAGCCCTCCCATAAATCTAGCCATAGCAGCCTCCTCAGACTCCTCTATACCACAGAACATACCCATTTGTAATTCCCGATAGTATTCCTCTACACTCTTGCTATCCTCGCCTAAGCAAGCTGAAGCTTATTCAACAAATCACGTTGGTAATAAGAGGGAACAAATCTAGCTCGCATGATTCTTTTCAAATCAACCCGCTTTTGTGCGGCATCGGATTCTTACGTCAAACTCACTCCACCAAATGAAGCAAAATCGGTGAACTCACTAGTGGCAGCTCTAACTCTTTTGTTTTCAGGATACTCATGACATGCAAACTTTTGTTCGACAGCTAATTCCCATGTGAGGTATGCATCAGGATCATATTTACCATCAAAAGGAGGTAGGGTAAACTTAACCTTACCAAGCGAATCATCATAGTCACGTAACTCATGCCGAGGGCGCAAAGGACCCATACCATGCCGATTGCGGTGAAGTTGACGCCGTGCAGGGTCTTCCTCAAGCTCCGAGTCAGCAGCGTAGTCATCGACGTCCTCATCCACCTCGCTGCCCAACACACCATTACCGCGTGCCACAGGAGGTACTCGGCCCATGCTCTCAAGGCGCCGCAAAACCTCCGTCAAGTTGGTATTGATGGTGCCAACAGAATCCTCCAAATTTGTCAGCCTGGCGTTGGTGTCAATCTGAGCCTTCTCCACTGTCCGGCCGCTCATTTACCACCGCACATCACCATCGAGGCCCTCTCGCATGCAGCTTGACTTGGCGCCGAAATGTTGAATGATTCCCCACGCGCGAGGGAATCTTGTCCATCATTGCTCATTGTTC
This sequence comes from Guadua angustifolia, assembly GCA_036346375.1. Classification (NCBI taxonomy): domain Eukaryota; kingdom Viridiplantae; phylum Streptophyta; class Magnoliopsida; order Poales; family Poaceae; genus Guadua; species Guadua angustifolia. Next base: position 4,553,588 of record CM070522.1, read on the forward strand.
TCGACATGATTAGAAAACAAAAGAACAAACAATTGCGAGGAAAGGGCACTGTCTCTCAACTCTCAACTTGTATCACCAAGTTCTTACCAGTTCTTACCAAGCCTTAGCAGGAGGTGTCGGCGACCGCAAGTCAAAAACCTTCAGGAGGGTGGTGTACAGGTGCCAAATGCAAGAGCCTGGTAAGTTGTAGTTTTTCTGTGGAGTTATAGGTGGCTGGCAATTGTAGCAAAGGATAGCTCGTACCACAATAGTCACAACAAGTTGAATAAACGTTCCACGACAGTATGATGCTGGTCCTAGCCTCAACCACACTAGAGACGTGAGCCTAATCACCAACGATGCCACAGAAACGTTCTCAACACAAAGCAAACAGCTAGGGCTCCTCTCTTTTTTTTTCTTTTTTTTCTTTTTTTTTGTGGGAGCCCCAAAACTGAATAACAGACGCAAAGGACTCCAAACAATACTCACCACACACACTTTTTTTTTGACCAAGGGTATAAAGGTAATTAAAAGATACTCTCTCTCTCTCTAAACTTTGGTTTGCAATTGATCTAGTGCGGCTTTTGAAAATTGCACTTGCCTTTTTCTTCTCTGATACGCAGTCGGCGAACACTTGGTGACCAGTTTGTTGCGATGGCGAGCACTGCGACCAAGACATGCGATGGCGAGCACTTTCGGCGGCCACAAAGACGCGACAAGCGAGCACTTTGGGCGAAAGATCATCGACGCGATGGCACTTTGGGCGAAAGCACTACACGCGATGGCGAAAGCACTCGGCGAAAGCATCTTGACTCAATCCAAGAAAGCACTCGGCGAGCCTCGACGCGACGGGCGAGCACTCGGCGAAACCATCAAGACGCGACAAAGTAGCACTCGGCGAAAACCTGCACGCACGGACCGCGAAAGCGATCTTCAAGGTACTCTTGTTTCTCCTTTTTTCGGATCGATATCTACTAAGGACACCAACTCAATTCCGAAACGCAACTGTGATCAAAACGTGACTCGAACTCGAAACTCTAAGGGTAGAAACCAAAGACCAAGCAACCCAACTCGACAAAAGCAACCGTGAATTCAACAAGAGGAGAACTATGCAAGAAAAGCAAGGCACAAAAAGTCTTGGACAGAGGAACAAATCTTGTTTTTGGTGGGGCAAATTTTCTGGACTCTAGGTAGAAAAACGCAAATTGATAGGAGATCTCACCGAGCAACCTTGAGCTCTGATACCACTTGATGCGACTTTGATGTCCCGATCTTTCGATGAGAGGAGGGTAACTATCGATTTGGTAGGAATCGATGTTGACGGCCCGACTACAACCGTCCAGGACGTTGCGCCTTAGCAACCGATACACCAACTCCAGATGGTTATTGATCTCGCCGAGACGCGATCAACCTGACCACGAAGGTCATTGTTCCTGCAAGCAATCGAAGAACCAGCAAGAACAAGAGATAACAAGCAACTCAATTGCGAATATGAATGTAGATTGGTTCCGAAGCAAGAACACTCGAAATTGGGGTTCCGATGACAAGTAGACGGGCGGTCTAGTCGACACGCGCGAGTACAAGCGGTAGCAATGGCTAACCTTAATCAAACAAAACCAACCGATACACCAACTCCAGATGGTTATTGATCTCGCCGAGACGCGATCAACCTGACCACGAAGGTCATTGTTCCTGCAAGCAATCGAAGAACATAGCAAGAACAAGATGAACAACTAACTAAATTGGCAAATGTGTATTAAGCTCAAATCTGAAAGAAACACAAACGGTGGGGTTCTGTAACGATAAAACAGGCGGTCTAGTCGACACGCGTGAGTATCGGTATGTAGCAAAGGCTAAACATAACTAAACAAAACCCAAACCCTAATTAGGGTGGCGGCTGGCTATTTATAGTCCAAGGCATGCAGCACCAGGCCTTAACATGGGCCTAACTAATACAACTCGGATTAGAAGACCCGCAGCCCAAACTGACTCGGACAGGAAAAGTAGTCTCCATTGTTTTGCAGTTTCCCGTTGACTCGGAAGGAATTTTAAGGTGATTTCAGATCCGTTTGAAAGAGGACGAGCAGATCTTTCAATCCTGTACTCGTGGGCCTCCATAAGTGCTCCAGATAAAAAGTTATGAATGTTTGAAGTTGATGCTGTCTGCGAGTCCGAATCTGACTTGGAGTTCCTTCAAGCCTCCGACTTGGATTCGAGTCTCTTTGCGCTTGGTGGCTCTTCTCCCTGATAATTTAATTTGCGTACACGAGCTCGAGTGAGTGGTCCTTGTAGAACAGGTTCATTCTGGGGAAGTGTGGTTGTATGGGTGGTTGTATCCGTTGTGGAGATGTCCTCATCAAGCTCGGTCCATCTTGACTATTGCAAAAAAGAGGAAAAGAGTTAGGGACGAGTAGTGCACCTATCGGCATGGTCGCCAGGGTGGAATGCAGCTCGCCCTAAGTGAGGAAGATACTAGCATTAGGGAAGAAACACATATGGTGGTCGAGGACAGTGATGACGCAGTGCGAAAAGAACAGTGTCAATGTTCAAGACCTAGGGTCATTAGATCGAGCTTATGAATAAAAAATTGTTGCAGGAGAAAGAAACAAGACTATAAAGGAGAAAATGAGAGATGGCTTCTTATTAGCCAAGAGGTTTAATAGAGTACAAATATTACAAAGTCTAGAAATTGATCTATCTGGCTATACAAATAGGCTACCTATTTATAAGGAATGAAGAGGCAGTAGTTGTGCTGTAAAAGGTGTCGTACGGTTGAAAGGTGTCTTCCTGTCAAATGGTGTTTTCTCACTAAAAGGTGTATTCCCGTCAAAGGATGTCTTTTCGAGATAACTTCTGAGTTGTTATGCATATCTGTCAAGATAATTATCTGCACAGATACATGTGTAGAGATAATCACTTGCTTCGACCAATATCATTGGTCAAGATGATTATTTCACAGGTCAGGGACGAGCAGTGTTAAGCAACATACGGGACACGTCAGTAAGTTGGTCGGAGACATAACCAATTGACTAAACGTAGGCCTCGTTACACTCATGGGCTTTTCTTTATGAGTTACAAGCCCAAAAATAGAGTATGGCTTTAAATAGTTGCTAGCCCAAATAGAATATGGGTTTTAATCCTCATCAGCTGAAGTTGACGACGGGATGGTTGAAGACCGCGGGATTCGATGCTGTCGCTGTCTTCTTTCTCTCTACTAACCACCATCTTCTTCCTTGGGACGGTTGAAGGCCGCTTGATTTGGCACCAAGACGGGGGGAGGACGATGAGGAGGAGATAGCATGGAATAACCGGGAAGGTGGTGGTTCATGAAGGAAGCTGGGGTGAAGGATGGTGAGAAAGAGAGGAGACGATAGAGGCACAAGAAGGTGACTGTGCCGGATGTTGGAATTAATCCTGAATTAATTCAATGGAAGAAGTCAAAAGGGTGTTGAGTTGAGCGTATGATCTTTAGTACCATACTGCTTAACTAGGTGGAGTGCAACAAACTTATAAGAGGAGCTCATGCATAGACTCTAGTATAAGTTGATGGCAAGACTAGAGGTACACATGGTTGGCTATGTACACATGTGCATGCATGCACATGTGTATATCACGTATTTCGCATGTTTATCACGTGACTTGTGGCTTGCGACGACGCGCGACTATGACCGAGATATGTTAAGTGTACTTAACCTTTTGCCATGTGTACTGGCTATGCCACATCACCTTGTATCTCGATTGCTGACGTGGCACCACGGACTCAGGGAGACACATGTTTTTGTGCGGTTAGTCCATTCATCCGCGTTGCGAGATTTCAGGAGGTGGTTCCTAGAATTATGGTAGTTTGACTGTGCTTTCGCAAGACGTTTTTCGATACACGCTTTCATATGGGAGACGTCCCTGTTTGTGAGAGGATACGCGACAGAAAATCAATCTCGTTCTCTCCAGCAATCTTTGCATCCTTCGTACTTGCTACCTTTGGAGCCATTTTTTCCCTTCATCCATCGTGCAACGAGCGTGAGGGAGAGTAGTATCTCCGATCTGACGCCAACCACTTGATGTCCTACACAGGAGACCAGCAATCAGGTTTCTGGGAACTACCACTCCGCATGACTACTCTTCTTTGTCGTCGATCATCGCATCGGGTCACTACTTTGCAGCTTCTCATTCTCCATCAAGCCCACTGTGAGTACTCAGGATTAAGTAGTTCTTGGTCGAAGTGATTCTTTTTTTGTGATTAGATCTAATGAGAATGCATATTGTTATGATAATATTGTTTACTTCTATGTATCTTTTGGGTTATCTAGCATGTGTAGACATGTTTTCTTTACTAGCATGTTTTGTAAATTAATTTGCTGACGGCTAGTAACCATGTTGTAGGCGCAATGCTTAATTTCATATTCTTATTGTGTATCTATGAAATTAAATTAATGTTATGCCATGTTATTTTTCTAACACCGGATTGGTCATAGGAGGAGGCGAATAGAAGAGGTACTATTTGATGATAAGCTGAACCACTGAGGTAAGGTGGTTGATGATGGGATGGCTACCCATCATACTGAGATTTTAGACTCATTACGACCTATCATTCAAACTACCTAAGCCTGATCCGAAGACATTCTTACCGAGAGATAGCCCGAAGAGGTATGGCCCATTACTCAGATCCAGTGGTATGAGATTTCACGGATATATGCCGGGCGGGAGGAGAGGACAGGAACGCACTGACCTGTGTTTTGCTGCCACCTTTCCGCTGGACTAAAATTTAGGGAGATTGAGCCAAATACAAGACAAGGCTATGAAACATGAATGAAACCACCTTTGACAAGCCAAATTTAAACATAAATATAAACACTGGAGGAATAGGATTTTTTTTTGATAAAGGAAGCTTTTACTATTAAAACCAAGTACATTACATCAAGCAGATACAAAGCCTTGGCTCACTTCCGGCTTCTGTTTAGAACACACAGCCGAGAAAAAGGAAAAAAAGAAAAAGCAAATAAAAAGATAGACCCCCGCTAGTGATCAGCAATCCGAAGACTAGACCGCCACCCATAAGCCTGGGAGAAGAAAGCCGAGGCCACTTGCACCAAGAGATGCGACCCTCCGTACTCCACGCCAGAAGTCTCATTGGAGAACACATTAACCGGAGAGGCAAACGCCGCAGAGTGGAAAACCTGTAAAGGTGAGCACAAAGATTTGTTTTTGAATATTACATCATTTCTGCAAATCCAAAGTGACCAACAAAGAGCTGTCGCTCCAAGCAGAACCAAAGATTTCAAATCCTTGTTGAAGCCATGAAGCCATCTTCCAAACAAATGCTTGACATTGGCCGGTTGTTTTAGCCTGAATGCTAAATGAAGAACACTCTAAATAGCCCGAGCGAATCGGCATTCAAAAAACAAATGATTGATTGTCTCAGCTTTATGGCAGAAAACGCATAGCAAACTACCCTTCCAATTACGTTTAGCTAAATTATCTTTTGTAAGCACCACCCCCTGACGTAAGTACCACAAGAAGATTTTAATTTTCACCGGAGCTCTCAACCTCCACAATAATCTATTCTCGTTAGGGACGTTTCTAAGCATTAAGGCAGCATAGTGAGATTTAACCGAGAACTGACCATTAGATGTTAAGTTCCAATGGAAGGTATCCTGATCTTGTGATAGCACAACACCATGTATGCGAGATAACAAGTCAGTCCAAGCATCTAACTTTGGACCACTGAGCATTCTACGCCAAGAGAGATTCGGGGGTGAAGAGTTCAATACTTCGTCAAGTGTTGCACATTTTGATCTGGCAATATTATAAAGGGAAGGATATTGATCTCTCAAAGGTGATCCACCCATCCAGTTGTCTTCCCAAAAACGAACTTGAGCTCCATCCTTCACAATAAAGGTTCCAAAAAGTGGAGGAATAGGATGGAAATGTGAAATACGATAAAGTTAATATCTACGGATGAAAATAGATGAAGCTAAATTACAAATCAAAATTGGATTAATTGTTCTCCATTAAAAAAAAAATTGGATTTGTTGTTCTTTAATAAAATACCTTCGAAGCTCAATAGCTGAGCGCCTAAGCCTGCCTTCCCTGCCGTCGCCGACCTGCCTTCTCTGCCGCGTGACGCTGCTCGACTGCCTCTCGCTACCTGCCTTCCTGCTGCAGCCACGCCGCACGCCGCACGCAAGCCACTCTGCCCGCACGCAGCACCTCCGCTTCCCGTCTTCCAGCATGCCGCCACACAGGCCACCGCTGCTGCCGTCGCACGCCCACTCACCCGCCCCGACTCCGCCGCACGCCGCATCGCCGTCCGTGCTAGGTTTCAGTGGCCAAGGCTCGATGCCGGTCGTGGTCGGCCAATTGGGGATCGAGTGGTTGCCTCATTCACCCGACGTTTGTGACCTTCTCATATCAAGGTATACACAAGTCGGGTAGTTTGGCAAGTTTAGGGTCTGTTTTGGTAGTCGTAGAGTTCTATATTCTAATTTAACTTGAGATCTGAAATTTGTAAGTTAAAATAAAGTAAATTAAGTTTATATTTTTAGTATAAAATGTAAACAAGATAGTTTATCTAAATACTCTTAATGTACTCATAGCTTCAGCTCTATAGATCTGGTGGAGTTAGAAATATCCAGCTCCACCAGATCACGAATTTGATGGAGCTAGAGCCCTACCAAACACACTTAATTAACCTGTTTGTTATTCTTTTGCATCCATTGCCTGAATCGAGCCTTACCATGGTTCAAGTGACTAGTTTCTGGTCCATTCCTATGCGTTTCTTTCCCGTCCTATATTCAACTGTTCAATTAGGTCCATGCACATCTGGTGAAAACTCAGCTATATCCTGTTCAAGAGATCACATGGCCGGATTATGTTTGGCAAGAAAGGAAGTACAGTAAATCAATGTCCCTTATAGTGCTATAGTACATAGCTTTATAGCTCTGTGTCACGTAATGTATTAACCCATTTCCGTAGACAGTACTCCTTGTTTTCTTGAGTTCTTTTTTACTTGTTATCAATGAGATTTACTCGTCCACAATGGTACTGGTTGCTGGATCAACTGAACTTTTCAGGTCGAAGATTTGCCATTTCTCTCTTTACACCTGCCTTTAAAGCTCTGGCCTCGTAAAGGTCGTTTGCTCATTTTGAGGAAACAATGCCTACTTTAATGCATGGTAACATACCCATTTAATACATGTCACATAAGAATTTTTGATGATGTGACAAGAGAGTTAAGAGGAGAGAAGAAAGCTGTATCTTGAGGAAGATACCACTTGGGCACGAAATCATAGACATTGAAATTTGAATCATCTAAGTGGCCCACAATTCATACTCTCATACACATCTAGCATTTAATTATCTTGTGGGGACTAAGAAACAATCCATGATACCATGTATTGGAATAGTTGTATCTTCTATAATATCATATGACATGGCAGCTTTGGATATTGTGACAAGATGCAATACACTATGAATAGCCTTAATATTAGTATCCCATGGCGCAGAAATGATAAATGTAGGAAAGATTCCTAGTTAAATGGAGGGTAAGCTTACAAGCTGTTCAATTCTTAAGTGATTCTGAGGTACTTCAGAGTACCATAAGACATGCAAGAAAACGTGTTTCCTAAGATACAGGATACTATACGAAATTGATACGCTGCAATTTGCTTTTAAAAAAATTTGTACGCTATTATTATGATTATACTATTCAACTAATATATTGATGTTGAGGGTTTGTCAATCCTGCATCATTACTGGACTTCATCTGATTGTGATACGGGTTCAACTGTTCAAGACGTCAATATTGGGTGTTGACTGGGAACAATTCTTGCAGTGTTGGCAAAACTTGTGCTTTGTTAAGTGCAAAACATGTTAATTGCTTTGGTTAAACCTGGATCTTGTGCAATATCTTTTACAGCCATCAAACATATACTTCTAGTTCTATCTGTTTCAATGTTTCATCATTCTGGTGAATGGTGATTTATATGTAAGGGTTATTATAATTATCTCAAAAAATCATGAGCAGTGCTTCAATGTTTTTCCTCTCAATATAACTTACACTGTTGAAGTATAAGTAAATTGCCCACCTTTCCTCATTAGCTTAAATTTTTGGGTGAATTGGCTGATGCATGCAACTCAATATGGTATTAGAGCCAAGAGGTCTTAAGTTCAAGACCCGATTAGCACAATTAAAAAATAATAATTACAGCCCACTTCTATTCCACGTCTTAGGTCTGATTTGAGTTGCATGCACCAACCAGTTCACCCAAAAACTTAAAAAGTGGGCAATTCACTTCTACTTCAACACTCCCTCTCACGTATTGGCTCCTTCAGACCTAGGACATGGAATAGAAATGTGTTGCAATCATTTTTTTAATTGTGCCAATCAGGTTTTGAATTCGAGACCTCTTGGCTCTGATACCATATTGAGTTGCATGCACCAACCAGTTCATCTAAAAACTTAAGCTGATGAGAAAAGATGGGCAATTCACTTATACTTTAATATACACAAATTTTAAAGCAAGTGAAATGGTAAGTAATCACCATATACATTTTATTTATATTTTAATATTTATGCAACTGTAAAAAAGAAAAAACATGAAAGCACATCTCAAAGATCATTTGCATCATAGTCGTAGAAATGTATGACAGTCCCTTTTTCCTCGGTTAAAATTTACAAGCATTCTTGCAAAATAATTACAGTTGCGACATGCTTTTATGAAGAAAATGCGAACTATATCACATCCTATTGGCATCTGATAACAATGTAGTTGATTTTCTGTAGTGCACATATATGAATTTTTTTTGTAGCTGGACAAGCATGGATCAGGCAACTCAGACGAAATTGAGAGGCAACCAAGAGAGAACATTAAAGTGCTCTGCTTTGCTTCTGCATCTGATTTTATTGCATAAGAATGCAAGCTCTGACTGTCCTAGCGTCCTTTAATTGGTTTGCAATAGTTTCGTCTCAGAAACTTTAAGGCAAACAGATGAGAGGTATCGATGGCAAAATCATTGTCATGGAATGCCATATGGTCCATATCCACATATGACTGACAGATCTATTGCCTTGTGTAGGTCCATTCGTGGTTCAGTCTCCACTGTTGATAACTTGATATCTTGAACTGGTCCTGACTTTAGTTCAATAAAATTGCGAGACGACTCTCAGAGTCCGCTGGATCTAATCCAGTGAGTATGATTGTCCATTCTACGGTATGTTAGATTGATCTCTCGGGATGGTTTCGGTCAAGGACCGTTCCTGGTTTGACCGTTCCTCACGAGCCACTCAGCGCCCTGATCGGGGGCACAACGAACTCATGGTTGTGGCCCCCTGTCACGTTGTGCGTATATAAAGGAGGAGTTGAGGGCCGGCTCGGGGTCCAACGATCCCCGGCTACGCCTCACTCCCAAAACCCTAGCATCAACCGATCTATCCATCGCGCACGGAAGTGATGGGAAGGCCTCCGCCGTTCTTCACCGCTACTGATTCCACTCTGTGCTCTTGGGAAGGCTGCGGCTCTACTTCCTCTTCGCATCACGCAATGGCGTCCTCGTCATCAAACTCCAACCCAGAAGGTAATCCTAAGAACCTCTTCTAGGTGTTAATTCTAGGCACTAAGATCCCCTAAGATTAACAATGGTATCAGAGCCATGTTATTAGTGCCTAAACCTAACCCTAGATGAAGATCACCTTCGGGTTTTGTGCTTTTTTCTTGGGCTAGAACTCATGCGCAGCAAAGAGAAGGAGAGGAAGAACTCTAGATCATGATTTCCCCCAAATTCAAGAAACCCTAGTTCTTTTTTCCCCAAAATCCCGTAGAACCAAATCATAAAATTAAGAAAAGAGGGCCTACCTGGGCTCGCCGTGCTCGTTGTCTTCGATGGCGACCACGGGAAGAAGAAGATCAGTACCCATCGCCGTGTTCTGGTTCCCTTTTTCCCTGGATGCGCTTGTGGCGCTTAGGGCCCCACCGCAGGTTGCCGACAATGGCGCGCCCACCTCGGTGATCGCGCGCCGGCCGAGGGCTGCGGTGGCCGCCGCCTCTCCGCTTTGCGTTGCCATGCAGCCTTGAGACAAGCGGGGGAGATGGGTGAAATGGTCTAGGGTTTCGGGGGGGCTCCGAATTTCCCGGTTTTTTTAGCCGCCGCCTCGATGCAATCTCGACCGTCCATCTGGAATGGACGGCTCAGATCCTCCGCAGCCCAGCTGGCCTCTTTTAGCCAGTGGGAACGCAGCTGTTTACCAGCCCAAAGTTGAGATGGCCTGGTGACCGGGAGCGCAGAGAAGGCCTTTTGGGCCGATTTTGGCATGAACAGTGAATGCACAATGATTTTTTGGATTTTCGCTGTGAAGAATTAATTTGAGTACTGATTAGATTATGTGTTCCGCTGCTAAGTTTATGTTTATTTTTTTCTGATTAAATTGGATCCAACGTGAAAATTTAATTAGAAAATTATATTAAGTTTATTTTAATATGGGAATTTTATCTTCTGACCCACGATGATGATAAAATTTGCCATAATTCTCTTAGTTTAAGATTATTTTTCTGATTAAATTGGATCCAACGTGAAAATTTGATTAGAAAAAAAATTGTATTAAGTTTGTTTTAGTATGGGAATTTTGTCTCTGACCAACGTTGATGATAAAATTTGCCATAATGATTAAGTTTAAAATTTGTTCTGTTCTAATTCTGCCCAACGGTGATTTAGAAGTAGAACAATTTTTCTGTTAAGAGCATGTTTTAATTGAACCAACGTTGAATTAATTCATGCACTTTTATTTCAGTATTCTGATTAAGTTGTATTTTCTTTTGAAGCTGCGAACACTTCAAATATTCTGAGTTTGATCTCTACCATTGAGCCCCTAAACGGGGGGAATTATCCCTCTTGGAGGGAGAAGATTGAGATGGCACTTGCACTCTCAGACATTGATTATGCAATTATGCATAATCATCCCGCTAAGCCCCAACCGATCCCTGATGGTCAACCAGGCGCTCAGAATAATGCTACGGCAAGAATGGCATACGACATTGAGCGTGTGAAGTGGGAAAATTCCAATGTAAAATGCATGATGGTGATTAAGAACTCCATCGTGGAAGGTATAAGGGTGCCATCCAGATGTGCGGTGCTAAGGAATACCTTAGCAAAGTCCGAGCGATTCATCGCTCTACTAAGATGTATGCAAACTCTCTTATGCAAAAACTTGCAAATGAGAAGTTTGATGGGCAAAGTAACATTAGAGAGCACATTCTGAAGATGAGCAACATAGCCACTAAACTGAAGACCATGGAAATGGAGATTTCAGAAGGATATTTGGTGCAATTTATCATAAATTCATTGCCCAAAGAATATGAGACTTTTGCAGTCAACTACAACTCCATAAATGAAAAGTGGAGTATAGAAAAATTGATGTCTATGTGTGCTCAAGAACAAGAGAGGCTTAGAGCTCAAATGATTGATTCTATCAATCATTTTAAGCAATCCGAAAATAAGAAGAGTAATTTTCATAGTAAATCTAAGCTTTCCTTTAAGAACAAAGGTAAACCTCAGAATAAGAGATTTACCTCAGGCTAGAAGCCTTATGAAGGCAAAGGCAAGGGTGCAGCAGAGGTGGACAAGGATACATGTAGACATTGCAATCAAAAAGGACACTACATGAAGGACTGCATTCAGTTCCTTAAATGGCTGAACAAGAATGGTAAGTATCAAATTACATTCATAGATGAAGCTCTGTACTTAGATTTTCCCACTCATACATAGTGGATTGACTCAGGTGCAACTGTTCATATTGCAAATTCCTTGCAGGGATTCCATACGAAGAGGATCCTGAAAAGAGGAGAAAGAAGCATTAGAGTCGCCAATGGCATCGAGGAAGAAGTTAAAGCCATCGGAGATCTCCCCTTAGAATTAAATAATGGCTTCATTCTTCATTTACATAATGTTTTAGTTGTACCCTCCATAAGGAGGAATTTGATTTCAGTATCCTGTTTAGATGATGATGGCTATACATGTCATTTTGGGAATAAGAAATGTTTGATTCAATTCAATAATATTGATATTGGTCTTACTTTCATGCAAGACAAGCTTTATTTAGTTTCCCAAAGTAATGATGTGAATGTTGTGAATGCCTCTTCATCGATGAATGAATGTAAGAAGCGTAAGAGAAGTGAGACTGAGACGTCTTCGAAATTATGGCACTGTCGTTTAGGCCATATTTTGAGGGGGGGATTGAGAGATTAATCAAAGAAGAAATTCTCCATCCGTTAGATTTCTCGATTCGTAACATTGCATTGATTGCATTAAGGGCAAATATGTTAAGCAAATTAAGAAAGGTGCCAAACGAAGCACGTGAATTTTAGAAATTGTTCACACATATATCGTGGTCCTTTTCTGTGAAGTCGGTGGATAGTTTTGATTCATTCATAACATTCATCGATGATTTTTCGCTATGGCTATATCTATCCAATTAAAGAACGATCGAAGCATTAGATAAGTTTAAGATATTTAAGGTCAAGTTGAAAATCAGCATGATCTAAAGATTAAAATAGTAAGATCGCACGTGGAGGGGAGTACTACGGTAGACATACCCCTTATGGCCAAGTTCCTGGACCCTTCGCAAGGTACCTGCAGGAAAATAGCATAGTAGCCCAGTATTCCATGCCAGGTGAACCTCAGCAAAATGGAGTAGCTGAAAGGTGTGACCGCACATTAATGGACATGGTACGAAGTATAAGCTACTCCACCTTACCGATTAGTCTATGGATGGAGGCATTAAAAACCACTGCCCATATTCTTAATCGGGTTCCCAGTAAGTCGGTGTCTAAAACACTATATGAGTTATGGACTGGGAGGAAGCCCACTCTAAATTATTTATATGTGTGGGGCTATCCAGCTGAGGCTAAAGTATTTAATCCAAATATTGGAAAGTTAGACGCTAAGACAGTCAGTTGCTATTTTATTGGCTATCATGAAAGATCAAAAGGGTACCGTTTCTACTGTCCTGACAGACAGACTAAGTTTGTAGAAACAAGACACGCTGTGTTCTTAGAAGAAGAAATCATCAGGGGGAGCATGGTACCCCGAGAAATAAGCCTTGAGGAGAAGCGGGTCTTTGCCCCAACTCCGATGATTCAAGAGCCCATTTTCTCAATACCTGCTGTCGTTGCACCTCCAGTTGTTGCAACACCTGCTGTTAGTTCTCCTAGTGTAGCTATTAACGTGCCTGAGGCTCCTGTAATTATGGAGCCCTAGATTCTATTGTAGCTGACTCAAGAGCCACAAAGCACCTCCTATAGTGAGTAACGTACCTGCTCAAGAACCTCTTAGGAGGTCACAATGAAACAGGAGATCGGCTATTTCTGCTGATTATGAAGTTTATGTAAGTGAAGAGTTAGAGATAGAGGGTGATCCCACCTCTTTTGAGGAAGCCATGAGAAGTCCCCATTCATCTAAATGGCCTGCAGCCATGGAAGATGAAATGAAGTCCATGAGTGCAAATAAGGTATGGGACTTAGAAGAAATTCTTAAAGGAGCTAAAATAGTAGGCTGTAAGTGGGTCTACAAAACTAAGCGTGACTCCAGAGGGAATCTTGAAAGATTCAAAGTAAGGCTCGTGACAAAAGGCTTTACTCAGAGAGAAGGAATAGATTATAATGAGACCTTCTCGCCTGTTTCGACAAAGGATTCTTTTAGAATCATCATGGCGCTTGTAGCACATTATGATTTAGAATTACATCAGATGGATGTTAAGACGGCTTTCCTTAACGGGGATCTATATGAAAATTTATACATGGCTCAACCCAAAAGGTTTTGTCGTGGAAGGTAAAGAAAATATGGGATGCCGACTAAACAAATCCATTTATGGGCTAAAGCAAGTGTCTAGACAGTGGTACCTTAAGTTTGATGAGATTATAAGAAGTTTTGATTTTAAGGAAAATGAGGAAGATAATTGCATCTATGCTAAGTTTAAGAATGGAAAATTCATTTTCCTAGTCCTGTATATAGATGATATCTTGCTGGCAAGCAGCGATAAAAATCTACTTCTGGAAACTAAGAACTTTTTATTCTCAAATTTTGAAATGAAAGATCTTGGTGAGGCATCTTATGTCTTAGGAATTGAGATTCACCGAGATAGAACTAAAGGGGTATTAGGCCTATCGCAAAAGGCATACTTAGAAAAGGTTATAAAGAAATACAGTATGCATGCGTGTAAGGCTTCACCTGCTCCAATAGTCAAGGGTGATAAGTTTGGGAACTTTCAATGTCCCAGGAACCAATATGAGATCGATCAAATGAAATCGGTTCCATATGCTTCAGCTGTCGGAAGCATAATGTATGCTCAAGTGTGTACTCGTCCTAACTTAGCATTTGTAACCGGAATGCTTGGCAGATATCAGTCAAATCCAGGAATAGATTACTGGAAAGCTGTTAAGAAAGTCTTGCGGTATTTACAAGGAACTAAAGACCTCATGTTAACGTATAGAAAGTCAAGTGCTCTCGAGATTGTGGGTTACTCTGACGCAGATTTTGCAGGTGTGTAGATACTAAGAAATCCATATCGGGTTATGTATTCACTCGCAGGGGAGCTATTTCGTGGAAAGCTCCAAACAAACTATCCTTTGCATAAATCGACAATGCATCTTTGAGTTTGTAGCTTGTTATGAGGCAATCAAGAGCACTATGGCTTAAGAAATTCATACCCAGATTAAGAGTGGTGGACAAAGATAGAAAGGCCACTCACAATATAATCGCGACAATGAACCAAAGAAGATTTTACTCCTATAACAACAAGTCAAGTGGTGCCGCCAAACACATTGACATTAAGTTTTATGTTGTGAAGGAGAAGATCCAGGATCAAACTATAAAATTAGAGCATGTAAGTACCAAGCGAATGCTTGCGGATCCGCTAACTAAGGGCTTACCACCATATGCGTTCAGAGAACACGTAGCCGGCATGGGTTTATTGGAAAGCCTATGATTCTGGAAGTAAGGGGTCAAATAAGCAACCATCTCCCATAAGACTAAGTTTCTGTTTTGAGATAGAAAGGTGTACTATAGTCATTGGGTTTAACAGCACGTAACTGGTTGTTGCAACGTCTTGGTCTTGCTGCACTACTTTATTGAGAAGCGGGATTAATGTTAAGTTAAGTTGTTTAGCCTCAAGATCAAGGGGGAGAATGTTAGATTGATCTCTCGGGATGGTTTCGGTCAAGGACCGTTCCTGGTTTGACCGTTCCTCACGAGCCACTCAATACTCGATCGGGGCGAACGAACTCATGGTTGTGGCCCCCTGTCACGTCGTGCGTATATAAAGGAGGAGTTGAGGGCCAGCTTGGGGTCCAACGATCCCCGGCTACGCCTCACTCCCAAAACCCTAGCATCAACCGATCTATCCATTGCGCACGGAAGTGACGGGAAGGCCTCCGCCGTTCTTCACCACTACTGATTCCACTCCGTGCTCTTGGGAAGGCTGCGGCTCTACTTCCTCTTCGCATCACACAATGGCGTCCTCGTCATCAAACTCCAACCCAGAAGGTAATCCTAAGAACCTCTTCTAGGTGTTAATTCTAGGCACTAAGATCCCCTAAGATTAACACGGTAATCCATTAAAGTGTTGCTGGTGTTCCATTGAAAACTACCCTAGAAACATGTTTTTTTTAAGTTGCACAATTGTTAAAGCATGAATGAAGGGTAGATAGAAATTACTAACCCCTTCGATTGTTTTAAAATTTGTCAGCTTGTATTGGGAGGAAAAGTATGGAAGTACTGATCAAAAAAGAAACCTTGACAGCTTGAATTGCAGAGCACTCTGGAAGACACCTTAAGCACAAACAACTACTCAGTGTGAAATTTCATGATCCAAAAAGGCTAACGAGAAGGCTAGATCATATACTTTTTTCAAAAAAGAGAGATATTAAATCATATATAATAGTTAATTGCAGGACCCAATGTTACCTTTCTTGTGTTAATTACTAGCTATTAGCAAAAGAAAATTACAAAGTCAGCATGGGAGCGTTGCACGTAAAAAAGTTCCGCAAAATTTGAGGTTAAACTAAGATGTTTGTTATAGTCAGGAATCTACACTACTACAGAAATCATCATCACAGACGGTTCGTAAACGTCATCAGAGACGGTTTTGTGAACCGTCAAGAATAATAGGTGCGTGATGAAGGAGATCATCGAGACGGTTTTCCACCCGCTCGAAAATTTTCATCACGACGGTTATGATTTGAAACCGTCTGTGATAGCTAAATATCACGACGGTTTTAAATCATAACCGCTCAGGATATACTAACATATCACGACGGTTTCAAATCATAACCGTCTGTGATGTAAAGTTATCCTGCACGGTTACAAATAAGAACCGTCTGTGATGTCCGTTTTCCCCACCCCAGTAGAACCTCCATTATTTATCTGTTGTTGAAATTTCCATCAATATTTCTACTTGATATTTACAAGGCACAACCGGTTATAGATGTGGTAATTGAATATCTGCACTTCCTATATGCATTGTGGCAGCAGTTTGTCCGATCGGGATAGACTTAAAATATAAACATTTGTAGCGCTTTTCTCCTTCTTACGATAATGTTGATGGAACTCGACTAATAAATCAACCAAGATGAGCGGCATGGCGAGGTCTCGGCAACCATAATGTGCTTGATCGAGCCGGACACACTCGAGTGTGTGATTTGCTTCATGCCATACGAAGTGGCCTTCTTTGAGAGTCACCGTCGTGCCACGATGCGAAATGTAAGACGGCATACTCTTCTTGTGACGTCACCGTCGTGCCACAGTGGGAGAACATGGTACTTTGAAAAAATTTGTAGATGTACTTGATAGATTACTCTAGGTAGGGTAATTAAAGATTGAACAAATGTGATTGCAAGTCGGGTCTTCCATGTCAGGAAGGACTTTGGAACACCGACTTGAATGGAAAGAAGAGGAAGCGGAGGAGGAAGCAAGGAGTGTTCCCTTGGTTGCAGCGGAAGAAGCTGACTCTTCCGCTGTTCCCCGGCCCATAGGCTTCTCTCGCCTCTTCTTCATTGATCCGAGTACTCACCTCGCACCGAGCAGGTCGGCCTGGTCTTCCGCGTGCACTCATCCGCCCATCGGCTTCCTCCCGCCTCTTCTTCATTCATTTGGAGTACTCAAGATTAGGATAGGTCATGCAGACAGACTGACCTATCGCTCATCAATGAATCGAAGAGGAGGTGAGTATCTGATGATGAAGAAGACAACCAAACCAAGGTGTTCCCTTGGTTGCCGTCTTCTTCCGCTGCACTCACCGCCCATCGGCTTCCTCCCGCTCCTCTTCTTCATTCAAGTCGGGTGTTCCAAAGTCCTTCCGGGCATGGAAGACCCGACTTGCAATCACATTTGTTCAATCTTTAATTAGCCTAACTAGAGTAATCTATGAACTAAATCTACAAATTTTTCAAAGTACCATGTTCTCCCACCGTGGCACGACGGTGACGCCAAGACAAGAGCATGCCGCTAAGGCACTCGTGACCGTGGCACGACGGTGACTTGCAAGCAAGGCCACTTCAGATGGCATGAAGCAAATCACACACTCCAAAGGTGTTAGGTTCGATCAAGCACTCTATGGTTGCCGCCACCTCGCCATGTCAAGGCGTGGTCTTGGGTTGATTTATTAGTCGAGTTCCATCAACATTATCATAAGAAGGAGAAAAAGCGCTACAAATGTTTATATTTTAAGTCTATCCCGACGGACAAACTGCTGCCTCAATGCATATAGGAAGTGCAGATATTCAATTACAACATCTATTATCGATCGTGTCTCGTAAATATTGATGCAGAATACCTAAGTAGATGGAAATTTCAACAACAAACCATAAATAATAGAGGTTCATTGAGGGTGGGGAAAAACATCTAGGTCCAACAAGCAAGACATTGTTAAGTTGTTGCATTCAAGATGAGCAAATATGTATTAAGGATAATATCATGTGACAATACAATGAATCGCATAAACAAGAATAACCGCAAGTTTTGGACATATTTTCCGAATTAATGAATACCATTTGACAATTGTACAACTCCTGGTTATAAGGCTGCGTGGAACGCGTCGGTTTTATTTATTACTCCGTGAGTAGGAAGAAACAAACTTTCCTCTAATGTTGCTCAAATCGACCGATTCAACGCAGCTTTAACCATACCGCTATTTTTTTAGCTTATTTATGGTTTGCTTGTTGTGGCAAACATTAAATCCACATAGGTTATTTCCCGACCTTGCCGGTGGCATCGCAAATAAAACCTACGGTTAGTTCTAGAGTCACTATTAGGGGTTTGAAATAGAATTGTTGTGTATAGCGGATACCGGAAAGTTCAAATCATGTCAGTAGTTTAGTCCAATCTTTTACGTGTTTGAACGCTCTACAAGATTGCAAAAGGTTAGCCTAAGCCATTCCAATAGCAATATAAACTCGAACAACTTACACGACCATGTACGGAGGAAACGTGATTACCCGCCGAGTAATTTTGCGATAGGTACCAAGTCGTGGTTTCGCCACTTGGAATCAAGGTACTTAACCCGGTTTGTGGTCTGGTTCAATTACAATTAGAACCCAAATGAAACCTACATGTATATCACAATGGACAATGAATGAAACAGAGTTGTGTGCACAAGATGCACTAAAGTATAGCATGTGGTAGCACTTACCCGGGTTATGGGGTATAAGTATGAGTTCTTTATCTTTTGTGCTAGCAATGCCTTCTGTGGACGTATTCCTCGACCATGTTTATATCATCATCCATTGTTTGCTTTGAGACTATATGTGGGTCGAGGAAACCGATCGATAGTTTCTTCCGTGTCGCTTCAAGTTGCATGTATCTATATATACAAAGGCTAATTATATATATATTGGAGGACATTTATCACTATTAGACTAATGTAGACCGTGATAGCACACACTTACAAGGTCCAAGATCTTATGAGTGCGACGCCGATGGCGCCGAGGTTGTAGAGATGGAACAAGTCCGTAAAATCGACCGTGAAGAAGCCCCTCCGAAGTCGTTGAATAGATGTTCATACTTGAACATAACGCCGATACTTGTTGTGCGCTCACGCCTCGCTTTCCAGCTTCTTGGGTGTACCACTTATGCAATTGTTGGCAAGATATACTAAGTGAAGTTACGCTGCCTTTCGTTAGTAACGGCTCTCCTAGCTTGTATTGTTTAGCCAACTCAGCAGATGGATAGTCGACTTGTTCTTGCCTTTCTTTCTTCTGTTTGCCCTTGCCTTTCTTTGTTTTGTATGAACCCTTCACGGGAGAGGAATGGGCAGGAAAGAGGTCAACGTTATGTACATCAAGTGGAGTCCGCTCTCACGATCGCTGATTTGGTAGCCAATCGATCGACGGCGATACAATAGGCGAATCGATCGTCGCGGTTGTTGCATGATGAAGGGACGAGCAGGAGATGTCGCCGCTAGGCCATTGGATGAATGTGCAATGGCATCCCCAAGTTTCACGATCTCGCTGCTTACGGCTTCAGAGATCGACAATTTTGAAACTATCAAATACCCGTCCACATTGACCTTGGTGAAACCCGCGCTATGATGGTACTGCACCATGGTCCCTTTGGGGATGGATCGCCATGCCCCAAGCAGTGCCGAGGAACGGTGCCATTGCTAATTCTCACTTGAGATTGCACCGCGTGGCCACCTTAATGTCACATACAGATAAGTCCCGCTTATGTTCATCTATGTCACTTGGAGGAACGGATGCACAATTGCTCTTCACGGCGGTGGGGCTGACTTGCGGACATACTGGGCTTGTGCAAGATTTCTTTCTTGATTGGTGAGCCTTTCCTCGAGGATTCGTATCCTTTCATAAAATTCTTCTCTCGTTCTCCCTCAACTCTTCTCTCAACTCTCCTCTCAACTTGTCCTCCAAATTCTTTATAAGATTTGACTCAAGGCCGCTTTAGTTCTCTTCTTACTTGGTATATGTGGAAGTCGTCTGGGAATCCAGTTTTCCATGGAACAAAAACCCTTTGCCTCTTGTACGACCAAAGTGTTCTTTGTTTCCCAAGGCTATGGGCGGTGCATCTTTTCTCTCGTCTGGGAAAAAGAGCCATCGCACGATTGTGTACTCAACGCCACCGCAAGATCCGGACAAGTTATTTCACTTATGAAGTCATGGACTAATTACGTAAAATTGGTAGTTCGATTTATATATTACCAGCGCTAGGCACTTCCTCGTCGCTGGGTTTACAAAGGAGACGCTGCGGAGGATGTGGCATCCGACTCGCTCGCTCTTAGCCTCTCGCACGTTGATCTATGATCGATGGAAATGGCGCGATACCCTCCTCGCCCTCCCCTGCCCCATTGCGCTTCTTCCCGCCAGAGCGCAGCGATTTAGAGTCGTGGGGTGAGTGTTCTTGCTTGCAAGGCCTTGTTTGCTTCATCGTGACGCATTTAATTCGCTCGTGGTCTTCATCCCAACAAAACGCCCCCACGTGTCCTCATCAATGAACCCATACTTCGAGTATGGAACCAGATCCTTCTTGACGTAGTCTACGAAAAGCGTATGCTTGAAGGTCTTCCATGCCTTTCCCGCCACTAGCAGTGCATACCGTCGCACTAGGGGAGCGGATTCTTCTGGAATGTTGAACGATGAAAGAATTTCCGTTAGCAAGGCATTGCGAGCCTCAATAGTCACCAACCTCCGGGAAGATAGCGTGATCGAACCCGCTCCTGCTACTATCCCACACATACTCAAATGCATTCGCCGCCTTTTTTGGCTTTCTAGGGCCCCATCATTTGGATCGATCTCGTAATGGTATATCGTCTGTTGGCCTTTTGTTTGGTCCTCTTGCAACGCTGGGTCGATTTTTTTTTTGAGGGCACATCATGTCCTTCGAGACGATGGATTAGAGGACTACATCTTCTTTACAAGTTAAAATAGTTTCAAAGTAACTAAAAGTGAAGAACAAATAAAATCACATTAGAGTGAATGAGTTTGTGGATACCATGGCTTGTTATTAGCCTTTTAAAAGAACTAGCCTAAATGGCTTGTTATTAGCCTTTTAAAAGAACTAGCCTAAATGGCTTGTTATTAGCCTTT
The DNA here is from genome assembly GCA_036346375.1 of Guadua angustifolia. Taxonomy (NCBI): domain Eukaryota; kingdom Viridiplantae; phylum Streptophyta; class Magnoliopsida; order Poales; family Poaceae; genus Guadua; species Guadua angustifolia. The sequence continues at coordinate 4,574,647 of CM070522.1, forward strand.
TAGCAAAGAAGCGAACTAGGAGGTTGCGAACTTAATAAAAATTTCGGCAAAGACCTCCCTAAAACTAGGACATCCACACACAGACAAGCGTAAGAATACATATGGATTCAACCATTTGACAGCTAATGAGAATAATAGAACGTAAGCTCAGATCTCACATATGAACATGTACAAGATATTACGAATAAAGCAATTAGCATAAAGCTCATATTGATTGTTTGAATGTTCTCAGATGTCAAGTTGCCTTAAAGGCCCTCCTCGCCACAATGGACAAGTAATAGACTAGATTGTGACAACTTTATCTCAATAATGATTTAATACTTGACAAAGTTAAGTATAAATCTACTCAATTGGTTATCTTATATGCATATTCACTAACTAAGCATATAAAGACAGTTTGCAATAGACAACCAAGCAGAAATCAAAACTCCACTAAACCACCACCTAAGCGGCACCCTCCAAACTAATTCATGGGGCACCAAAACAACCACAAAGACCATCGCTTCCTAGCCAACCGTAACAAAGACATTTTAACTAGTTATCGCCACCGGGCTCTAAACAACCGTAAAACAAACATCATCCTTGATCACCAAAGAAAAGACCTTTTCAACCAACATCAAAAACTCGATTTCGATCAACCACTCTTCCAAAGAACCTCAATCATCGCCGAACTCACACTAATCAAATATATATATATGAAAGTGAAATTGACTGCTAAGATTTGTTGTCACAATTAGTCTATTCCATCCCCTAAATCATCACTGAACATTAAGCCCACACGCAAGGTCCCCAAGCCGCAGATCGACTGGCCCCTTTGCAAGACCGAAAAATAGAGCAAATGGCCAGGCAGTGCCTCCAGATCGAGAAACGGCCTCTAGCTCGATGGCTAGTCCCCCAGAAATACTCACGGTTGAAGCCCGAGATGCACAAGAACACAGCCGAGGGGGAGCACGTCGATGCCGGGGAGGACGCCGAAGGGGAGGACGCCGAGGGGGAGGACGCCGAGGTCGGTGGAGGACGCCGGGGGGGGAGGACGCCGAGGGGAGGCCGCCATGGAGGCAAAACGCCTCAAAGGGTTAGGGTTTGGCTACTGTGAATGAGCTCTGCAGGGAGATATATAGAGGAGAGCACATCATGCATTTCTTCTATAATATAACTGTTTGTAGATGAGATATCATGCACGGTTCTATAATAGAACGATGCAGTGATGTTGAAATATCACTGACGGTTCTATAATAGAACGATGCAGTGATGTTTAGCTATCACGACGGTTTTATAATAGAACCGCTCAGGATATATACTTGCTTCACCGACATTCACTAGTCGGTTGATTCGATCGACTCTTTGTCTGTGCCACTTTGTTGTATCTTCGGGAAAGTTGTCTTTAACGAGAATATCGACTATCTTGTGGTTGAAGTGGAGATTCTAATCCTCAATTCAAACCCTAAAATCTGAGAGCAATCACATACAACTATTTCCATATTGCCAAAGTAGACATGATTCTGCTTTATACTTGCATCTTTTCCATCAATCCGGATGCTTCACAATTAAGCTACTTACAAAGATCATCACAATCAAATATACAAAGCATGATGGGTCGATCATCTTTACAATAGCATTAATGTAATATTATTACACATGAAAATTAGTAAGCATGATGACAATGCACCCTTCTCATAACTACGCCGCCACATGCTTATTCTTTTGTACGAAAATTAGCCCTTCATGATGATCGACGCGTGTGTAGCTTGCTTCCTCATGTTGTTCTTCTGGGACCAGGATGTCATTTCCGATAGGTGGCAACTCATCAAATTGATTGTACTCTTCCTCATCTACTACATTCTCAACTCCGACAATTCTCCTTTTTCCCTAAAGAACTACGTGGCGCTTCTTGTTGGACGGGTCGGTTACATAGAAGACTTGAACAACTTGGTTAGTGAGTACGAATGGTTCATCTTGGTATCCGACACGTTCGAGGTCCACAGTAGTGATGCCATTCTTGTCAACCTTCACGTGCTGGAGGTGGACCCAACGGCACCGAAATAGGGGAATCTTGAAAAGTACGTAGTCGAGCTCCCATATCTCCTCTATGAACCCATAATAGGAGCTCCTCGTCAACCCAGCGGTATTATTGAATGCATCTATGCGGACACCGCTGTTCTGGTTTGTGCTCTTCATGTCCTGATCTCTAGTGTAAAATGTGTACCCATTTAAGTCATATCCTTTCCATATGACAACTGTAAAAGTTGGTCCTTTTGCCAACCATGTCAACGTGTCATCTGACGAGCTCCCAGTGATAGGTCGCTCCTTCAACCATTTGTTGAATCAAGGTTATCTTTGTCTCGTGATCCAAGACTCTGCCGTCTTTGGATTCTCTTGCCTTAGCCATTGCTTGTGCTCGACGATATATGTCGACACTACTGCCATGTGTTGCAAAACCGTGAAATGGGCTCGAGCATACGCAACCGAATCAGCGTGATTGCTTTCCTTCCGATGGTCCCGATACTCGAGCCTCCCTCATGGCGAGATCGAGGCACACCTATTGGTTCGACTGGGCCATGTAATCGACGAAGAACTCGACGGCCTCTTCGTTGTATAACCTTCGACAATGCTACCCTCCGGACGAGATCGATTCCGTACGTAAGACTTGAGAATTCCCATGTACCTCTCGAACGGGTACATGCTACGTAGGAACACTGGCCCGCATATCTTTATCTCTGTCACAAGGTGAACAATGAGATGGACCATGATATCGAAAAATGATGGAGGGAAATACATCTCAAGATTACATAGAGTCATCACCACCTCAGCTTGCAGAGCATCTAGTCCTTCGGGATCGATGACCTTTTGAGCGATTGTGTTAAAGAAATAACACGACCTAGTGATTGTCTCTGACCTTGACCGCAAAATACTTCTAATTGCGCATAGGAGCATCGTGTCATCAAGACATGACAATCATGAGACTTCATGCCGGTTAATTTCAAATCTTGCAACGAAACAAGTCTCTTCATGTTGAGGAGTAAGGGACGGAACTTTCACACCATGCAAGCACCGCACGATTCAGTTCTTCGCCTTTGACAGAGTATAACAAGGTGTTCCAAGCACGCACGGCCTTTATCGGTCTCTTTCGGTGCTAATTCAGGTCTTATGCCCATATCGACCAAGTCAAGCCGCATGCGTTGATACCATCCTTTGTTTTACCCTTAATGTTGAGTAAGAGACCAATCACGCCGTCACGGACATTCTTCTCTATGTGCATGACATCGATGCAAAGGGCGAACTTCTAGGTGCTCCCAAAGAAGGTAGGTCCCGAATATTGATCTCTTCTTCCACATGCTCTTTTCATGGGTACTTGACTTACGCCCTTTCCATACGCAACATCCAAATCCTTAACAATGTCATGAATATCTCTCCGCCAAACGCCTTGGAGCTGGACCATTTTCGTTCCTTCCGTCGAAAAGTTGCTTCATCTTGCGATATGGGTGATTCCTCCTCAAGGAACCTACGATGACGCATGTACACGGTTTTGCGGGAGTGATTCACCATAAACTCTCGGTATCATCTAAGCAAAGGAGTGCAGCTTTGGTTCCTTTTGTACTGGCCCGACAGTTAGCAAGGGCAGGTAATCATTTATGGTGCGAGAACAACAAGCAATGCAAAGTAAAGTTCTCTCGTTTGTACGCATCCCATACGTGTACCCAGAACCCACAGTGTTTTTAGATCTTCCACCAATGGAGCTAGGTACACATCAATATCGCTCCTGTGTTGTTTGGGTCCTTGGATAAGCATGCACAACATAATGTACTTCCGCTTCATACATAACCAAGGAGGAAGGTTGTAGATACAGAGATTTGAGCCAAGTGCTATGCCTACGCTCATGTTACCGAAAGGATTCATTCCATCTGACTCAATCCAAACCTTATATTTCTCGGATCCGCACCAATTCTTGAAAGCTCTGTCGATGTTTCTCCTTTGGATGGAATCAGCAGGTGCCTTAGCATTCCATCATTCTTACGCTCCTCAAAGTGCCAACGCAACAGCTTTTGCCTCCTTTGGGTTCGCAAACAAACGCTTCAAACGGGAATTATAGGCAGATACCATGCCACCTTAACAGAGGACCTTCTTTCACCTCAATGCTCTCGCCATCATCATCTGAATGACTCTTACGCTTGTACCGGATGCGTTGCACACCGACATATATGCAAGTTTGTGTACTCTTTTGATGCACAGATACGATCGCTTGGACATGCATGTATTCTTTCTACTTTCATTCCCAAGGGACAAAGAACACGCTTGGCTTTGTAGGTGCTTGTCGACAACTCGCTTCCCTCGAAGCATGTCCGCCAATAGACGAATAAATTGTGAAACTCTTTTGTCGGACCAACCGTTGCTTGCCTTCAATTTGAGTAGTTGAAGCACGGATGATAACCTTGTGTATTTCAACTTGCACCCGCGAACAAAGGTTTCTCCGAGTCCTCCATTAAGCCTCGAACTGCCCATATTCCCCGCCATCAAGGTTTCTTCGCATCGCAGTAGCATCTCGATCCAAATTGTCATCGTGCAACTCTGTCCTCATCGGAAGCACAATCGATATGATCATCCGACATATCATTGACATCGCCGACGATATTAACACTACTTGTCGCTTCTCAGATATTGTGCTCTTCGCCATGGTGGTCCAACATGTATAGCCCTTTTGAAACCCCTTGAATCAAGTGTGCTTCGATCCATACCGAAGTTTCAAACATCTTCAGATTTTCGCAATCAATGCACGGACATGACATGAATTGCACCCCTTATTAAACATATCCTCCTCTGCAGCTCTTTTGAAAGTGGAGACGCCATTAAGGTACTCAAGACTCAGACGGTTCTCAACATACATCCTTTCGATCCATCTACGCTACACATGTAACACTTAGTGTTAAATATTATGCACTGTGTAGTGCGATGCACACATTCTTAAACTAATTATGCAATTACATACCTTAATTACATCACAAAGAAATAATTAACACAATTCAAATTAATCTTCAATATAATAATGAAATTAGAACCCATTACTAACCTTAGATCACCAAAAGACTTGAATTGATCTATAAGCTAGATCTAAACAATCTTTAAATTCTATCTTAACAAGCTAGCTAGCTACATCATGATCAAATATTATATTATGCAAATAGAACCATTACTAGCTAACCTTATTCATCAAACAACCAACACATGGTTCTAGCTACAAGATAGATCTTAAAAATCATCAAATTCCTCCTTATCAAGATAGATGTTGAATATAATGCAATTAAAACACAAGACTAACCAAATATCACAAACAACATATGGATCCAGCTACAATTAAACTAGATCTAATCAAACAATCTTTAAATTAATTCTGTCCTAACAAACCCAGATATTGAATTCGATGCGCATGCAATTAGAGAACTCATTACTAACCTTAGATCACCAAAATCAAATGAATCTAATATCACCCTTCAAATCAATGGCTTTTTTCAAAAAATCGCCTCACTTCCACAACCGCCACTAAGCATAGAAACCAAACCCTATAAACGAAGTGGATGTGGATCGAGGCTCTATTTTTACGGGAGACGGTATTATCACGGACGGTTTTATATTACGACGCGTCGTGATACAAGAATATCGCAGACGGTTTCTAAATATAACCGCTCGTAATGATTATCAGATATTACGACGGTTGTGTTATATAACCGTCAGGATATCACTGACGGTTTTACTTCAAACCGCTGTAATTAGTATGTAGCCATCGCTGCACGGTTATATTTAGAAACCGTCGTGATATTTTTTATCACGCATTTACCGTAATATAAAACCGCTCGGATATATGCTCGACGGTTTGAGTACATAACCGCTCAGTGATGTTTGATATTACGCACGGTTTTTCAAAACCGCTCGTGATCAAGGCGTCGATATAAGCCTCGCTGTAGTAGTGCTAGTTGTCCCAATTTTGCTTGGAGAATATACCTTTGTTTCTCCTATAAATGAATGGCCCAGATAACATAGAATACTACAGTTAAAAGTAGAACCCTAATTCCCATGCAATAGGAAATTAAAGTTGTCACATACTATAGCAATCCATATTAATTAGAACCACACATGTAGTCTGGTACAGTAATTAAGTCCCCTGAGTAGTGAGTAGCTTCGTTAACTGCCCAGATGTTAATGTATGCACTAATGCATCCGGTGACATTATTAGATTGTTGGTACACTGTGCATGCAAAGTGCTTTACTATCAAATACAAATATCCTATGTTTCTTTTGAAAGTTCTTGTGGTTGTTAACCCCCCATTCTGCTGCCAAATCATCTCTCCCCTGGTATTATATATTTATATATGGATAATGTCGTGATGGTTCGTGTCTAAACATTAAACTTAATTAGGCAAACCACTTGTTCATTGCCTAGGGCTATTAATGTTCTCTTTAACAAATAATTTCGTAGCTTGCTGCCTATCTAATTGCTTAATTATAATGTAAGATTGCAAATAGGAGTAAAACATGGGTGAGGTTTCTTGTATGTCAATCATGGATACGTGCCCATGGTTTGGAGACAATTAGCGTTAGATGGAAACTTTAAATCAGTATGATTATAAGTTCATAGGTTTGTTTTTTCGAAATATAATTTCTAGCTTTCAAATACTGATAGATTCTTTGGAGTAGTGGGAGGTCTTTATGTTATGCGAGGACAAGGTTATTCAGAACAATAGTTGTTTCTTTTCTTGCTGGATTGTCTCCTCCACGTTCCTGCAATATACGCCTTGCATCAACGTAGTAGATCGATTCTCTATTCTAGAATACCAGAGTTATTTTTCTCTGTAGATACTACAAAGCTACTCTGAGTCAACCCTACAATGCTATAAAGCTTCTTGTCAGATCAAACTGGCAAGAGTAAACTCCTCTTTGACTGAACGAGCAGAGCGCCCCCCCTCCCCAAAACCCCCACACCCACACCAATTGCATCAAGAAATGAAAGCACTGCACTTTTAAATAACTAGCTAAATAGCAAGAACTGAAATAAAGATGCGGTAGGGATCTAAAAGCTTGTTGGTGAGATGTCATTTGTCAAGTTGCATTTGTGTGAGACCGTTAAATGAAGTACTCCCTCCGTTTTTTTATAAGACGTATTTTGATTTTGCATAAGGGTTAAGGTTGCGTTGAAATTGAGAAAAATACGAGAGAAAATGACTTAGATACCCCCACTTAATTATCTTGGAAGATGAAAGATATAGTACTTTGTGTGGGTGATAATTAATAAACGCATATGGATAAGAGAAAATAAATAGGGGTATAGAAGGAAATGTCTTATTAAATCTACATGCAAGCCTTATATTTATGAACAAGAATATTCAAAAAATAAGCCTTATAAAAATTAAAGGAGAGAGTAGTATTGAAGTTAATGGGCTGCTGGAGTCCTGTAATTTCATTGAAGGGCAAACGGCATTGAAAGATAGGCTGCAAAGACATGTACGACTTCGCTGTTCCCTTAGGGCAGTCCTAACCTATAGTTTTCATGAGCAGTGTCTAGAGGAGAGAGAAAGCAATAAACCAATACATAGTTTCTCAACCCATGGTTTCTATGAGAAGTGTCTAGAGGAGAGAGAGAGAGCAATAAATCAATGTATGCACCACAAACACAGCTTGGTAAGCGCGCAGAAACGTCCAACCCCGATTTTGCTCGTTTCTTGCGTCTTGGTACCCGCGACGACTCAGCTTCTTGCATGGGACACGGTTTCTTTGTTTTTCCTTCTCTCCCTTCCTTAATTCCTATACCACATCAGATTTTTGCTTAGTTGGCAGCGTAATTAATTCTATAGACACCAGCTGAGGTGGATGGTTGGAACTGCCCTTATATAGAACTACTTACCTAAAGTAGCACGTCTCCTGTTACAATCTACTATCTCTCCTTTGCTGAATGGATGTCATTGTAGGATATTGCATTTACATCAAGATATATCTACAAAAGATTGTATTGCCCTCTTTATTAGATTGATCACTTATTGATCTTTAGATAAATAGCATTTGAAATAGCTAAAAGGGAGAGGTATACAAGAAAAAAAAAGGTAAAAAGTAACTTTGAAATTGTAGAATGGCATTTATTTAGAAACAAAACTTGAACTGGAATGACATGTATAGAGAAACGGGAGAGTATTTACTCACATGACACATTGATGCACATTTACTTTGCTAGATAGAATCCTTTAAGCAGCTGTGGCCATAGATTCCATTCATAAAGGGCATTCAAGATGTTAACACTGCATGCAGCTATTGCCAACAGCATGGTGTAAAAATACTCGCAGGTACTGGCAACTCCATCACGATGAATATATAGAGTAGAGCAATCACAACAACACACACAAAAAAAAAAAGAGAGAGTAAGTTCGGAGTTTGGACTCACATCATAGGTTTTCTTGTTTTACATTTTTATTGTAAATGCAAGTTGGGATAGACTTGTCCGGTGCCGAGTACTGCTACTAACATGGTATTCTTGAGTAGAACATGATTTTTGAGGATATCTGAATCACTCAAAAGTTCACTTTATGATCCCTAACCTAGCTAGAATCAAACTGGAAGATCACAGAGAGAGAAAGAGAGGAAGAAGGCATGAACAGACAGACGTGAAGGGAGAGGGAGAGAGAGAGAGAGAACAGGGAGAAGAGGACGCAGGGGCTTTGTTGCCTTTCATTAATACGAAGTTAAGAGAACCATTGACATCTCTCCAACTTGCCACACGCTCTGTTGTTATGCGTTACCGTCGTGCATGCTCTCACCCGTGATTGAACCTCCGGTTCCATGCCGACGCGCACATATTAAAAATAAGAGATGCTTTCATGTTTTTTTAATAGTTGTACAAATATTAAAACATGAATAAATGATAGATGATGATTATTTATCCTTTCGCTTGTTTCAAGATATATGTAACTTGTGTTAGGAGAGAAAGCATTGAAATACAGCTTATTAAAAATAGACATACATACGTGCATGCTAAATAAGACAGTATATATTTGCACTTCGGATGACGACGTGGAGCCTCTAATTAATTTCTTAACGTATGTAAGGTGTGTGCATGCGTGGATTGTGTGCCTTTACATTGCACCCTAAAAAAAAAAAACTTGACACACCTATATAAAGCCCTTTGGGCCCTTCAAAGCCCTCAAGCAAATGTATTATAGCTCATCTCTTTCTCCTCTCATCTTCACAACCTTCAGGTAGCAACTGTTTTAGCTTGCTTGGTGTGACTTGCTCGTGTATATATATTACTCTTCCTATGAGAAAAAAAACTCGAAAGAACTCCCTCTTGATCTAACAGTGCTTGCGTCCTTGTTGTTTATGTAGTGTGAAACTGTGAACCATGAGCCGTAGCAATGACAACGGCGGCGGCAGCACGAGGGGCTCAAGGCTGGAGCTGCAGCTGAACCTGTCGCCGCCCTTGGGGATGGAGGTGGACGGCCACGGCGACAGCGGCTCGTCGTCGCCGAGCTCGTGCGTGTCGTCGGACGGGCGCAACTCGAACGGCAGCAGCCCGGGCAGCAAGTCGCCGATGGTGATTGGGGCATGCACGCGGTGCCTGATGTACTGCATGGTGGCCAAGAAGGACTACCCCACCTGCATCAACTGCAAGCAGCCATGCCTCGTCGACCTCCTCCAGGACGCCGACGAGAAGCGCGGCAAGCGCAAGTGAAGAGAGATCGTAGCCGCGGTGTGCGTACGCGTGCCCGTCCAGTGGATGCTCATACGGATGGTTAGCTCAGGCTCGGATCTCGAGGCGGGTGGGAGAGTGACTGCCGTTGGATCATCCACTGGACAGGGTCGGGTTTCTAATGTCTTAGTTACGCTAGCTTAATTAGTTCTTCTTATGTTGCTGGGTTATCATGGGTTGGTGTGTTCACCCTTCATGGTTGCTAATATTGTGGCTGGTTCCCCAAACTGTTTATGGGCCGGCGTTTAGCCTGAAGAAATGTTGGAGAACAAGTTTTAATTAACCACATGTGTCTGTTTGAATATGCATATTATTTGCGCATGTCTGTTCATCATTCCTCGAGCGTCCGATCGAGGACCGACGGCGCGGATCTAGTGTCCAACGAGGCACGGATTGTTGAGACACAGCAGCAGGCTCTGCCCGCTGCAGAGACAAGCAAATAAACAAGGGCATCATTACTCAATTATATGTAGATGATTCAAGCGCAGGCAGAAGATGACCTTAAGCATATATCAAGGTCCCCCAAGAGCCAGAGAAATCTCTGCAGCTCGATCAGAAATAGCTTGCAGGAATCGAACAAATATGTGAGATATTAGCACTAGTCCATGACCATTGCAGCTGACGTCTTGAAGGCTTGACAGGGCATGTAGAGTAGCACCAAATCAGACATGAATGGGTGCAGATGGGAGGGGAGTAATGGCATGCGGTGCAAGCGCAACGCGATGCAGCTCACTCCTCGTTGCGTCACAAGGATCATAGCCCAGCGAGGAGGAAGGTGGTAGGAGGAGGCTAGGAGTAGTGCTCCTGCTCCGCTACTCGATTTATTGTTTCGGCGTCACTTCAGTTGAGCCTCCACACCTGCAATTTCTGCATGCTTACAAATGCACCATAAAGCGCACCATAATGTCGCGATGGACGGACATATATATGCTTCGCCTGCGCTAGCTTTAGCTAGCTAGCTGCGTTTTTAATTCCACCTGCAGAGTAACTGCAGCCTCCCTGCCTGGCTCTGCTCGCCCTGATGAACAGCAAGCCATTTACTTAATTAATTAGGGATTGTCTACCCGACATTTGAATATTTTGTTTGGATAGCAGTCAGATTTTTTAACCTTCCGACGTGATCCGTCGCTGCGCTCTAGGTCTAACCCCCAAATCTCAAATACTCCCCAACCCCCACCCCCAACCCTAGTTGCCCCAAGGAGAAGCCCCCCACCCTCACAAGAGCGTTGCCGCCCCACCCTCCCTAACACAACACTGCCCCCCGGCTCGTCGGCGAGCGACCCTACAGCTGCTACCGTCTCCTCTTCCTTCACCGGCGCCACCTAACTCCTCCGCACCTGCTGGCGCGGCCCCACTCCCATACCGCCGCCTTCTTCCCACCTCTAGCGGTTACGGCCACCGCTAGAATTGCCGCCTCCATTGACCTCCATTGTCCACTGCATTCATCCGACTTGCGGCTGGTAGCCCCACCGTCGCAGTCCTGACCTCCCTCTAAATCAAGGTCCTAATGAACCCAAACTCTAATTCGGCGAACTACCACTCTAACTCACATCTGTTGCTCGTAGAGAGAAGTTCGTATTACATTATTATAGTATCATCTTGATCTTGCTTCTTACCTTCCTCCAACTTTGCAAGCTCGTTACTATGGGTAGTTCGTGCAACGGATACTGCTATACTATTTATATGTAGCGTAGACACCAGTACACGAACAAGCTTACTACTACTCGGAAAAATAAAGCTTACTACGCACTGTTCATTCATCAAACATCGCCCATGATTAGTTGCTGAAGTGCTTAACTTTCCTTTGTTTCTCTTTCCCTTTTTCTCGTCAAGAAGAAATACTCTATGGGTAGGTGTGGAAAAAAACTCAAAACTCGTGAGTTTGATGAGTACTCGGAAACTCGACTTGACTTGACTCGAACTCGTTCCTTAACGAGTCGAGTCAAGTTGAATTTTAAACTCGTTAAGGTAACGAGCTTAATGAGCGAGCTAATGAGTTTAACGAGTTGAAAAAAAAAACTGTAACCTAAGTCCTAATCTTGTTCGCTTCAGAGTTCAGATGACCCTATTCCCCTCCCGACGCTTTGCCCTACGTCCGCAATTCACAATTCCCCTCCCCTCCGCTCCGACATGCCGCCCCCGCCCCACCCTAACAGACTTCACCTCTGGCTCAAGCTCCTGCTCTAGATCTGCCACCTCCCCGCTCACCCGCGACGATGTGCGAGATCGAGCTACAATGAGCGATTACCCCCGATGTCGAGCCTCTAATGCTACTGGGTGGCTGCTTGTACCTATTTGGGTGGGATCAGCCGAGGTGGTGGGGAATGCGGCGAAGCTTTGGTATGGGTGCCGAGGAAGAGGAGACAGCCGTGGGGAGAGGGGGGGGTGGAGGCAGAGGTGAGGGGGAGGTGGAGAGCGGCGCTGGCACCGTCGACAAGGGGGAGAGTGCGACGGTGGTGGTGTCATGCTCGATCTGCCTCGACGCGGTGGTCGCCGGTGGCGAGGGTAGGTCCACAGCAAGGTTGCGGTGCAGCCACGAGTTCCACCTCGGTGAGTTGCTCCCTGTCTCGAGATCTCCTTCTTGTTCCCAATTGTGTGATGCTTTCTTGAGGAAGTGGGATTTACAGGACGAATGCGTGGGCTTGAATTCTTGGGAGGGGGCAATTTAGGAGTTCTATTGGTGGGAGTAGAATCGGCAAAGTCGGAATTTTTGGAATAGATTAGGGTTTGGGGAGATGATCTGGGTGCGCTCTTGTGTGAACTGTGGCCATAATTACTGGATATTGATAATAATTTCGTGGATTAGAGGTTTGATTTCGTTGTCTACTTGGGATTATGTATGGAATTTATATGGACATATCATATGTTGTCATTACGGTTTGTAATTTCCAAAATGTAGCATCTAGGGTTGGGAATTAGGACGATGATTTGGTGTAATTTGGTCCAGGTTTCATCAAGTCAGGTATAAATCTACGCTTCATAAAATTTGAATGTGTCCTAGTGAGTTATAGTGTACCATTGACTGTTGAGTTCAGTGATTTGGAGGCTATGTTGGAAGAAAACATGTAAGCAGTCAATTTGGTGGTATCTTTAGCATTCGCTATCTGGCAAACAGCTTGGTGTAGTTTCAGGGTTAATTTGGGATTCCTTTTCATTTGGGTTCAAAATTGTGCTGTGATCTCTGCTTTCTTTTTCGGTTCAGCATATGGTCAGTTTTTTGGGAGTGAATGGGTGCATCTCTGTGTCGGAGGTTGGAAATTTGTTAAGTTTGGTGTACTTATGGTGATGCCATCCAAATCTTATAGGCATATGCTTCTCTATCTGCTGTTTTCTCAGTGGATTTGATGTTTATTTAGTATGTGCTTGCTTTAATGCCAAAGGTAATACTCCCTCCATTCCTAAAAGGAGGGCGCATAAAATTTTGCATGCAATTCCAGTATAGAGGGTGTCTTTCCTTTTTCATTGATTTTTTCCATATATGCCCATGCACTGCATGCAGTCCTGGTGTGTGCGGCCATTAAGTTCCCCGGCGGTTCAGCTCTCAAAAAATATTGCATGTGCATGTATCAGTCTCTATCTCTCTGCCTCTTCTTTCCACCTCTACCTGATTGCTGCGTGAGCCTGCACTCCTCCACTTCTCCAGTTTGATGCTAGACAACGTTGCTGCTGGACGGCGCTGCTGCGGGGGGATGGACGGTGTAGGGGTCGGCGAAGTGGTCGGCGCTGCGGCGGGCACGCTGGGTGGCGCCGTGGATGGCGCGACGGTGGGCGGGCTGGACGACACAATGGAGAGCGCTATGGAGGACGGGCTGGACGACACAATGGAGAGCGCTATGGAGGGTGGGTTGGCCGGCACAGTTGACAGAGCTGTGGATGGCACGGCGGTTGATGGCCTGCACGTCGGGGTGGCCGTCCTCGAACAAGAAGAAGACGTGACACCTGCAATTTCTGCATGCTTACAAATGCACCATAAAGCGCACCATAATGTCGCGATGGACGGACACATATATGCTTCGCCTGCGCTAGCTTTAGCTAGCTATCTGCGTTTTAATTCCACCTGCAGAGTAACTGCAGCCTCCCGCTCGCTCGCCGCCTCGATGAATAGCAGCCATTTACTTAATTAATTGGGGATTGTCTACCCGACATTTGAATATTTTGTTTGGATAGCAGTCAAATTTTTTAACCTTCCGACGGTGATCCGTCGCTGCGCTCTAGGTCTAACCCCCAAATCTTATATACTCCCCAACCCCCACCCCCACCCCAACCTTAGTTGCCCCAAGCAGAAGCCCCCCACCCTCACAAGCGTGTCGCCGCCCCACCCTCCCTAACACAACACTGCCCCCCGGCTCGTCGGCGAGCGACCCTACTGATGCTACCGTCTCCTCTTCCTTCACCGGCGCCACCTAACTCCTCCGCACCTGCTGGCGCGGCCCCACTCCCATACCACTGCCTTCTTCCCACCTCTAGCGGTTATGGCCACTGCTAGAATTGCCGCCTCCATTGACCTCCGCTGTCCACTGCGTTCATCCGACTTGCGGCTGGTAGCCCCACCGTTGCAGTCATGACCTCCCTCTAAATCAGGGTCCTAATGAACCCAAACTCTAATCCGGCGAACTACCACTCTAACTCACAGCTGCTGCTCGTAGAGAGGAAGAGGCTGCTAGCCTGAACACAAATCTATAAGCCAAATTGTAAGGTCAAAAATTCTACTGCGACGGTCTTTTAGCAATTTCGATTAATTAATCAAAGAAGTTCGTATTCACTACAAGGATCCTAATCATTGTCGTCGGCTTTTACCGACGACACAGATACCTTTCCCGACGACATAGCACTGTGTCGTCGGCCTGCCGACGACATAAGTCTCTTAACACAGAGTCGACGACACAGCACATCTGTGTCGGTGGTTAAAATAAACCCCGCCGACCATAGCGCATCCTGGGCCGGCCCCATCAACCAGGCCTGTGTCGGCGGCCCAATGTAGACGCCGACACATACCCAGCCTAACGGCGTGCCCCCAGCGACCCCGCTCTGACGCGTGGGCCCCACCTGCCCAATCTGTGTCGTCGGCTGCAAGTGGGCCACCTAGACCATTGCCCACTCTATATCGTCGGCTATGACCATAGCCGACGATACATAACCCACTCTGTATCGTCGGCTATGACCATAGCCGATGACACATACCCCTACTGGGATTGGCTCCAAAACCAGCCTGGTTCTATTTTTATCGTCGGCTATGTCCATAGCCGACGACAAAAGTTGTAAAAAAGGGAAAAAATACTGGAAATTTTTCAAAAAATCCAATTTTAACCTGCAATAAAACCCCATTCCCAGTAGTTTTATATTCCCAATTGCCCAGAACAATCACAACATCTAATTTCACACACATTAGCACATTCGCATTCACCGATACAATTCACAATTGATCACAAACGCACATATAGCAAAATGCATCAATAATTCACAAATTCAGCTCACAAGGCAACATATCCGGTGCAACCCCCCTCCGTGAAATCACCGTGCAACTGAACTAAAAAAAGTTTCAAAAAATTCTGAAAAAAATCATGGATGTACATCTCAACTTACCCCACCTACATATAAAATTTCATGATCAAATTCATCCTATCCTAGCGGGTACAAAAAAAACAAGCAGCAAAATGAATAGTGATGAACAGTAAAAATCACTGCTCATGCGAAATTTGTCTTTTTTGTAGCTGCTAGTATAAGATGAATTTGATCATGAAATTTTATATGTAGGTGGGGTAAGTTGAGATGTACATCCATGATTTTTTTCAGAATTTTTTGAAACTTTTTTTAGTTCAGTTGCACGGTGGTTTCACCAGGAGGGGTGATTGCACAGGATATTTTTCCAGCTCACAAACCAAAGGAGTACATCACATTCACAATCAACAAGTCTATGTACAACATGACAACTATTCCACCAACAAAAGCAATAACTAAGTTTGTGAACCAGCAAAAGGATCAGCAAACACCTCGTCGATTTAATTGTCTTTGGCCGATCTTGTGCCATCGAATCACCTCCTGAGCATTAAATGCAGAGCAAAGCGCAGCCTGAGGTGGACACCTGCAAGATTAGAGGAAACCACAATTTTCAGCGTCATAACTCATAAGTAGGTGAGCAAGAGGTTGTGTTACCTTTTAGCATGAGTGTTAGTCATAACTCATAACCCACATTTGTGTTTCATACAATTCAATATCTTATACAATGACCTATGTTACCTCTTTACGATCATAATTTCTTTGCAAACCCAGCACCATAACATGTCAACATTTCAGGCTCTCAGCTTATTTAATCCATCAACATTCTAAAAATAAAAATAAAGTCATAGGTTGTTTGAACTGCTTATGCGATGTTTAACCCGCAACACTTGTCATTTCACATAAGAGAGTACTATTGGGTTGATATGAAGAAGATAAATGAGATTTATCGCTACAAGACTGAAGAGTACTCTCATGATGCTACTAACAAGTTCAACATATACCCAGAGCAAATCCCTTCTTTTATGCATTTGTGTACTTGTATGAACAGTTAGCAAAAACTGGAACAAAATGCATTACCCCCGGCGTCAGCTTCTGCGTGAAGAACGGCGGCGGAGGTGGCATCTACGGCTGGCCAGAGGGTCCCGCCCCCTACAACGACTGTGGATATGATATGTTAGCATCTGAAATGTGTAAGTACAACGTAGCTACGTATACAATCTTAATTACCTGCAAATAGTTGAACATCCAGAGGTTCTGACTCTGGAGGGCCTCATACCGCCTCCTATCCTCCTCTCGCTCCGCCTGCCTCCGCTGCTCATCCGCCTGCCTCTGCTGCTGCAACTCTGCGATCATCTTCGCCTGGGCTTCTAGCTGTGCACTGGCGGAAGAGGCGGCCTACTGTCGACGTGCCCTGACTTGGCCCTTGTACGAGTTGGGCGCCACCACCGAGTCCATGAAGCTGAGCCTGCCATGACTCCTCCCACCGAACTGGTCGTAGATGACCAGAGGGTCGACCGGCATGGTCAAGGGGTCACAGTCGGCACCGTTCTTCTCCTTCATGGCTGCACTGTATATATCCTGCAAAACAAATAAGATATGAAGTGGATTAGCTCGGCCACAGTTGAAGTAGCTGTAGAGTAGCGAAAAGAGAAAGTCACTTACAATCTTCTCCTGGGCAGCCAGGGGCATCGGTGGTTGCGTACCGTCAGGTTGGACACGAGGCGTGTGTGCCTGCGTCCACACGGTGAACTCATCGGGCTCAAGTCCCGTCTCCGACTCCTACAGTTCAATTTCAAATGTGAAATGAAAAACTAAATTGACAAGAATGCTAGAGTTGTACTTAGTATACTTACAATATCGCGCGCGACGTGACCCATGCCTCGTCCACCTAGGTAGGTCACACAAATCTCGGGGTTGGCTTCTCTATTCCTCCTATTCCTCTTGGACCTCTCGATCCACTCCTTCGATGCCCACATCTTGCAGAGCTCCCTCCAGGAGCGTGGACACTTGTCCATCCAGTCCGGACACCAAGGCAGGTACTCCTTCGCCTCGAGGTACTGCTGCAAGGCATGTGCCCTCGAGATCTTCATCCCCGTGCTCCTGTAGTGCTTCATCACAGCGTCCCGGCGGCATAACCTCGATGGCGCCTCGATCGTTTTGCCACCATTGTGTCGAGCACATGGCGACAAGCATGATAGTCGTCCTGGGATGCGTTAGGGCCAAGCTGATACCTCGCCTGAAACGAAACAAACACATGAAGCTATAAACACGAAAACATCAATAGAAATGACAACTTACCCAGAACTCGGCTATGCAATGATCCACGACAGTGCCTCCCTGGTCGTCCTCCACGAGCGAGTAGTCGCTCCATCTAGTCACCGGGCGTTGAGCACCACCCTCGCCCACTCGCCTTGGGAAGAGCTGCTTCAGGATCACCCCTAGCAAGTGGCCCGGCTCCTGCTTACCCTTGTTGAGGCAAACCAAGCCCCTGCATGAAGAATTCATAACAAGTGGTTAGCAAGTTTGTGGTTAGCAATAAAAAACATCAAAAATTTGTAGCACATACCTTCGCCCGCTAGAAACAACTATCTCTATCCTCGTTACCGGATCTGTGGGGCTTTTGGCAATTTATTCCGCCCGAAGTTTTCTTGGTTCTCGGAGCTCGAGGCACCGACTTTGCACTACCGACTCCCATGGATCCCAGTCCTCGTCCCCCTCCTCATCCCCCTCCTCAAATGCGTAACAACCATACCACTCACTAATTATATATTATTTGTTAGCCACACTAGAATAATGCCCAGATTCTACATATACATGCTTCGGACTACATTCAATTTCATCACAATTTTAATATGGATTGCTCGGCTACATTCTGCATATACATTTCATTTCATCACAACATTATACATATCAAATTCCTCAATTGGTTTCCAAGCCTAGGATCAGTAACTATATCTTCCAAATTAAGCACAACATGAGGATTTTTTTTGAGCTGTAGTTCGTACTGTTTTCGAAGGGAATTGGTTGGACTGTGACTGTACCGGAAAATAAGATGACAATGGTTTTGACCTCTTCATCATATATTTCTATTACATCAAATTGAATCCAATCAATTAATCACGAAATGTATAAGTTGTTCAAATCAATATATTGGAATATAGCAATTAAAGATAACCAAACCTACCATTCATAATTCAGTGGTTCACAATTCACAATCCAGTTATTCATAATTCACAATCTAGTGATTCAATGCATAGCCAAAACTACCATTCACAATTCAAAAAATGAAATTGATGATGACTTGATGTGATTTCTGATTCAGTGCATAACCAAAGCTATTAAGCTACCATTCGCAATTTAGTACATAACCAAAGCTACCATTCACAATTCACACAACCATTTACAATTCGCAATTCACAATTCACAAAGGAACAAAAATTATCACCTTGCGGCTTGCGTGAGGAGAAGGTCCACCGCCAAAGACTTAGCAAATCAACATTGGCAATGGGCACTAAGCAAGGCGGCGCTGGGCGGAGGAGGGGCGACGGTGGCGCGGCGGGAGGAGGGGCGGCCGACGGCGCGCGGAGGCTGGGGCGGAGGGCGCCGGGAGGCGATCGGCGGCCCGAGGCGCGTGTGGAGGCGGTGGCTGCGGAGGGCGCCTGGAGGCTACCGGGCGGCCGGAGGCGGGCTGGAGGAGGGGGCGCTGCCGTGGGCGCGGAGGAGGGGGCTGCGGCGCAGTGGAGGTGGGGGGTGCAGGAGGCGATAGGGCTAGGAGGCGGGGAAGGTGCTAAGTCCTCTCGGGACTTAGCGCACGGGCCGGCCGCGAGTTAAATGAAAGGCTTTTGTCATCGGCTTCCTAGGGACCGCCGACACTGACCCTAAACCCAAAGTTTCGTGGCAGCAGGCGGTCCCACCGGCAGAGACACATGACCTGTGTCATCGGCCGACATGGCACCGACGACACTAAGTCATTTGTGTCTAGGTCAAACGGCCCAAACTTTCATAGCAGTAGTTGGTCCCACCGTCAGAGACACACGATCTGTATCGTCGGCCTACTTGGAGCCGACGACACTGAGTCATTTGTGTCTAGGTCAAACGGCCCAAACTTTCGTAGCAGTAGGTGGTCTCACCGGCAGAGACATGTGATCTGTGTCGTTGGCCTACTTGTAGCCGACGACACTGAGTCATTTGTGTCAAGCTTTATCGACGGTTTGGTGACAAGCGCCGACACTGTATCGTTTTTGTCGTCGGTATAAGTATAGCCGCCGACACAGAGGCTCCAACGTATCGACAATAATCCACTGCGCTTCCACGGTATCAATCGAGCCAGCCTGCATGCACCTCCACAACATGGCAAATACCATCCTAGCTCATCCATACACTTTCCCTCACTCGGCTCGAAAAGGTCGACCTCCACAACTGCTTCTAGGTAAAACACATGAAACACCTGCAAGCAGCTGATTATTTTGTCACCTTAGATGGGTCAAATAAGACATTTGAATTGTTATTTTAGGGTTTTACAACATGCAGCAGGTCATTCCTCGTTTTTCGATCGCCTAGTGTTGCATCATCACTAGAAAGTGCATTAATTGAAACTTTAGCTAGGAGAGTATATTTAACAAACACACCGCCGTCACATACCAATTAATTAAAAATAAATATACCACATTTCATACAAATGTATGTTGAGTACGTAACAACCATTCTAAAAGCTATATTTGATTTTTCTAAATTTTAAAAACAACAAAAATATTTTCTAATCCCATTTGGAATTAATAATGTCGTCGGCATGTTATTTGCCGCCGATAAAAGGTGGTGCTGTCATGTGGGACCGCTTTGAAGTTCATTGCCATGTGGGACCGCGTTGAAGTCCTTCCGACTGGGCGTTAGGTTGCTGTTAGTGGCAGGATCAGATCGTTCGATATCTTGTTGGTCACGACATAGGTACTTTTCGGGAAACGAATTCAAAATCTGTCGCGCCAACTAGTCATCGTGCTGGGAGTATGTATGTCGTCGGGCTAATATATTGCCGCCGATACAGGGCATATATTTGTCGTCGGTTATGAAACCGCCGACATAGCTATTTTGGTTGACGACACTGATGTCGTTTCTTGTAGTGATTACATTATTATAGTATCATCTTGATCTTGCTTCTTACCTTCCTCCAACTCATTTCAAAGGTCCATGGTTTGCAACATACGGACATACTAGCTATAATAAACAGAACTATTTTGCAAGCTCGTTATTACGGGTAGTTCATGCAACGGATACTACTATACTATTTATATGTAGCATAGACACCAATACACGAACAAGCTTACTACTACTCGGAAAACTAAAAGCTTACTACGCACTGTTCATTCATCAAACATCGCCCATGATTAGTTGCTGAAGTGCTTAATTTTCCTTTGTTTCTCTTTCTCTTTTTCTCGTCAAGAAGAAATACTCTATGGGTAGGTGTGGAAAAAACTCAAAACTCGTGAGTTTGACGAGTACTCAGAAACTCGACTCGACTTGACTCAAACTCGTTCCTTAACGAGTCGAGTCAAGTTGAATTTTAAACTCGTTAAGGTAACGAGTTTAACGAGCGAGCTAACGAGTTTAACGAGTTGAAAAAAACACTGTAACCTAAGTCCTAACCTTGTTCGCTTCAGAGTTCAGATGACCCTATTCCCCTCCCGACGCTTTGCCCTGCGTCCGCAATTCACAATTCCCCTCCCCTCCCCTCTGACATGCCGCCCCCACCCCACCCTAACGGACTTCACCTCTGGCTCAAGCACCTGCTCTAGATCTGCCACCTCCCCGCTCACCCACGACGATGCGCGAGATCGAAGCTACAGCGAACGATCTACCCCCCTGACGTCGTAACCGCCTTGACACTACCGGGGCGGCCGTTTCGGTACCTATTTGGGTGGGATCAGGCCGAGGAGTGGTGGGGAAGGCGGCGAGCTTTGGTATGGGTGCCGAGGAAGAGGAGACAGCCGTGGGGAGAGAGGGGTTGGAGGCAGAGGTGAGGGGGAGGTGGAGAGCGGCGATGGCACCGTCGACAAGGGGGAGAGTGCGGTGGTGTTGGTGTCATGCTCGATCTGCCTCGACGCGGTGGTCGCCGGCGGCGAGGGTAGGTCCACAACAAGGTTGCGGGGCAGCCACGAGTTCCACCTTGGTGAGTTGCTCCCTGTCTCAAGATCTCCTTGTTCCCAATTGTGTGATGCTTTCTTGCAGAAGTGGGATTTACAGGACGAATGTGTGGGCTTGAATTCTTGGGAGGGGCAATTTAGGAGTTCTATTGGTGGGAGTAGAATCGGCAAAGTCAGAATTTTGGGAATAGATTAGGGTTTGGGGAGATGATCTGGGTGCGCTCTTGTGTGAACTATGACCATAATTACTGAATATTGATAATAATTGAAGGGAACGCGTAGGCTACGCTAGCCGAAAATAAAATTTTCTACGCATTCAACCAGGATACATGCGAGTAGTAGATCATGGATCATTACCCTTGGAGCACGTTAGCAGCGGAAGAAGAGTGGGTGAAGCGTCCCCGCGTACTCCAAAGTACCGTAGTAGATGCTGGAGTTGATTGTCTCCTCCTCGCGATCGCGCACGCAACGCTGTAGAGGAAGTAGACGTTCTCGCCAATCAGCGCCGAGGCAGATGCAACGACGCCTCTACGGTATCCACACGTCCAGGGGTGGAACGCCGTGCGCCGGTGTGCTAGCACCACGCGCGCGACGGCTAGGGTTTTGGCAGGGGAAGGGAGTCGATGGCTAGGGTTTCGTGGTGGAAGGAAAAACTCTCTTCTGCAGCACCACCCCACGCCCCTTTATATAGAGCACACGCTAATGAGCCTTCTATGATAGAAGCCATTAGGAACCTCGTCCCCGCAGATCCATATCCGCGAAACCCACTAATGGATCCTAATCCATTTTGGCATGTTCCAACCCGTTAAGTGTGCGACCCGTTAGGTTCATGTGCAACGGCCATGGTCCCGAAACCTATTTTCCAGACCATCAGACAACAGTGGTTCCTAGCAGACATGTTGTCCCCCGAATGCACAGAGTGATCGTATCGGCTAAACCTTGATATACTCATATTATATAGAGCGCACGCTAATGAGCCTTCTATGATAGAAGCCATTAGGAACCTCGTCCCCGCAGATCCATATCCGCGAAACCCACTAATGGATCCTAATCCATTTTGGCATGTTCCAACCCGTTAAGTGTGCGACCCGTTAGGTTCATGTGCAAACGGCCATGGTCCTGGAAACCTATTTTCCAGACCATCAGACAACAGTGGTTCCTAGCAGGACATGTTGTCCCCCGAATGCACAGAGTGATCGTATCGGCTAAACCTTGATATACTCATATACCGATCCTTTTGCCACGTGATACCAGTCAAGCTCAAGGCAAGATGTGTGCCATCCTTGTGGTAGCTCGACCCATTCACTCGTCAATGTAATGGATATAATTCGTGATTAACACTTTAATCACTTTGGCATGGCCATGCACTTTTCCTTATCCATCCACACCGAGGGCCCGAGATATCTCTCCGTTATCAAGGAGGGCAAATTCCATCTTGATCTCTTATATCTCACGTCATGTTTCATGGCATACCCGTAAGCTACCTTTATAACTCCCCTGCTCACGGAGAAGCGCTTGATAGCCCCAAAGTATACATTACACATGCCGAGAATCAATAAGAATCTCGGTCAAAGGATCGTATAGGTATACCACTCAAGACTACACCTTGATGGCACTTCTAAGATAACAATCTCATCAGTGTCTTGGAGTGGGTCTATCCAACCCCATGTTCTCTAACATGTGCCCACATTATTGATTTGATATCTCCATATCTATGGTATGTGAAACATTACCATCAATCAATACATGTGCTGGTTAGATCACTATTGTCCCACATAATGATACGTGACCAGGGATCGTTTAGAACAATATCATATAACCAATGTGTTTCACAATTAAGTCATACTCAATGAACAAAGGAGTGACATTTATTCATGGAACTGATAAGTATATGAACATAGACGTATGATACAATCATCTCACACGATCGCCTCTAGGGCATATCACCAACAATAATTTCATGGATTATAGGTTTGATTTCGTTGTCCACTTGGGATTATGTATGGAATTTATATGGACATATCATATGTTGTCATTACAGTTTGTAATTTCCAAAATGTAGCATCTAGGGTTGGGAATTAGGACGATGATTTGGTGTAATTTGGTCCAGGTTTCATCAAGTCGGGTATAAATATACGCTTCATAAAATTTGAATGTGTCTTAGTGAGTTATAGTGTACCATTGACTGTTGAATCCAGTGATTTGGAGGCTATGTTGGAAGAAAACATGTAAGTAGTCAATTTGGTGGTATCTTTAGCATTCGCTATCTGGCGAACAGCTTGGTGTAGTTTCAGGGTTAATTTGGGACTTGTAACATCCCAAAAATTTTAATAAAATAAAAATAAATATTTAAAATTTGAATATTATTATTTCTGAGTTTTCTCGGCATTATTTATTTTTATTTGGATTTCTTTGGATTTATACTTATCCAATAAAGGGAATTAAAGAATGGATAATGGTAAGAAGATAAAATGGTAAAATTAAAAATTTGGAAAAATTACCACCTAAACCCTATGCCTGTATAAAATCATTTTTACCCACAAATAAAATTTTATGAACAATAATGAGACTTAATTATTGAAAAGACAATTACTTTTGACTAAAAATAGTGCATGGTCAGATTTAATGTAAAATATGTAAGCTCTATCTCGACTTGATAAAATTACCATAGTAACTTCAATGTGTTTCCTACTCCCAGTAAAAATCTCATAAATTTATCATGTCATATAATATGGATAAAAATTCAAAAACAGAAACAGGAAAAATCTGAATAATGAAGTGTCAGAATTTTAATTAAATAACCAAGCAAGATATAAACTTGAAATTTCTATTAGAGCATCCTTATATTAACCATAGCCCTTATAAAAAGTATCAAAAATACATAATATCATTTACAACCCTAATTAAATCAAAAACCAAATTAAGAAATCAAGGTGCTCACCGTCGAATTTTAATTAATTATCCATAGGGTAATTTGGTCCCGAAGTCTTACTAAAGGTCTACTTCTGCCATAGAACTTCAATAAAAAAGTTTCACAAAAATGTGGCATTGAATGACAGCTAAATTAATGCAAAAGGGGCAAACATTGCTCAGCCAAAATATCTAGACCCTGCTCATTCACCGACAGGTGGGCCCTAGCTTTGTGTTGGCCCATTCGCTGACGCAAAGAGGCTCAAGCCATGCTCTCATTGCCGGTGGGTCCTGGTCCCACTTGTCAGGCTCATTCCTTCCTCTTCCTCCCTGTTCTTCCGACCGAGAGTGAGGGGCTTTATGATTCAACGCAATTAATCAAGCTCTGAGCCATCCCCTCAATCCATCTTTCCATTACTCCAATTCAATGCTTCTGCACCATCAAAGAGCCCGATTGCTACCACGAAGCCTCACCGCCATACCTCATCAATGCCGGCCATTCCTTCACCTGTGTAAGCATCGATCCATTCCGCCGAGAGTTCAACCGAGGCCAGCTCGTCCACGCAAACTTTCGACTTTAAAAGCCATGCTCGGGTCCGCGAGGAAAGGTGCATGACACTTTCCCTCACTCCCCTTGCCTTCTCCTCAGCCTGAGACCCCAAATCTTTCCCTTGCCGCCATGATCAAGAGTTTCAAAGCTCAAAGCCGGAATCGAATCAACCAAACCAGTGCACCAATCACGAATTCCTCTGAGCCATAGCGTCCTGGTACTCTACTAAGTAAAAGCCTCCAAAAACATTTGGTTCTTCTCATGTAAAATCAGTCCACCACCAAGCTTCTTCCTCCTCAAGGCCGGTCACCGGTGGTATACCTCCTCGGAGCTTCTCCCTTCTGAAAAACCACGAAAATGGAATCCCTAGTGTCCCCTTATGCTCATATTGCTACCGATTCGAGCTGAAACGTCCCTGGTCATCTTCTCCGGCTTGCCACCGCCATGGCCGCTGCTTGAGCTCGGCGGCAGCTCGCCTACGACCTTCCCCGGGTGAATCGGTTCCACCACCAGTTGC
This sequence comes from Guadua angustifolia, assembly GCA_036346375.1. Lineage (NCBI taxonomy): Eukaryota > Viridiplantae > Streptophyta > Magnoliopsida > Poales > Poaceae > Guadua > Guadua angustifolia. Next base: position 4,599,984 of record CM070522.1, read on the forward strand.
GCCTCGCCGAGATCTCCCTCCCCGTGTCCTCGCCATCGCCGGAGCTTCGCTAGAGCACCGTCGCCGCCATGCCCTAAGCCAAGCCTCTGTTCTGTCTCTCTATCGTGCGGGGCCCTACTGTCAGTGGCACTGAGCAATAGCAGTTCAAGCGCTTGAGTGTGTATTCTGTTCTGTGAAAGCGTATTCTCCTTTGTAGTTAATTTTCCTAACCGGTTAATAATGAAACTTAAATATCTTTTGCAATTTTGATTCAATTTCAGTGGAAAATATTTCTTTATTCACATGAAATCAGTAAGATTCTAAATATGCAAAAATATGTAATTTTTGCGCTACAGGGGAATTATTTAAATTAAACTCTATTAATAATATTAATATGGTCTTTATATTAAATTAGTGGAAAATAAGCCATAAAATGATAAGATAAATTTTTCTATGATGGTAAGACCAAAATGAATTTAAATCCATGAAAACATTTAATTTTTGAATCATAGAACAATTATTAAAATTTGAAATAATATAAATACACTATTATGGTCACTATAGCACATATGAAAAATATAACTTATAAAATCATAAAATAAATGCTTATGTGCTTCTAGAGTTATAATAAACCTAATCATGCAAGAATATTTAATTTTAAGCTATGTTTAAATTACTTGCTTTGTAATCATTTGAAAAACCTTAATATGACCAGAAATGGTTATGTAAATAGCTCATAAAATGATGAAATAATTTGTATGAAGCCTTGGAAATAGAAAGGAACTATTTATGTAAAAATATTTAAAATAAAACTTAGTTTGCATTCTGTTACTAAAAAGAAATGCAAATTTCAATAGCAAACAAATATAAAATCTATCGTGGTTAAAATCAAAATAAAGTAAAAATAGTTTTACAACACTCTTAGGGTTGCATCCTATTAATGCCTGAAAAATGAGTAAAAGATCATGCATAATGTAGTCGCAAACTAAAAAGGAAACTTGATCCGATTTAGTGTTATCTTTGTGGTCATTTAGGCTATTTCATTAGCAGATAAAATAACTCGTCTAAATGCTAAAGCTTATAAAGCCAGTTCAGAAGTGCTGTACAAAGTTCATACTATCATGTTCTCAAAAAACATCTTATTTACAACTAGCTTTTAAACTAGATCCAATTGCATCAAAACCTTTAAGTATCAACCACGCTTCACCTTCTAGCCGATTCTATATAGCGTAAACCAAATAACTATTTCAGCGATGAATCCAATGTCTCATCTAAATGGTAAAATCTGTAAAACCAGTTTGGAAACGCTCCACTCAGTTTGTCCTATCCTATTCTGAAGAAATAATCTTATTTCGTCATGCTTTAAATATAAATCATGTTAGCAGAATAACCTAAAGTATTATGATTTCTGAACTTGATAATTTGAATAAGCGCGCTCGGTAATAAAGAAGAAATATGTAGTTAAGATATTTGTATCACCAGAACCTTCTCAAAAATCATGTAAATAAGGCCAGTAGCCGAAATCAATAGGTTAGATTTTTATAACTAGAATATTAATTAAATGTTGCTTTGAATCTGAATCCTAATTAAAGGTAAGAATTCATCTTAAGCCTGAAATAATTATATCTATTTAATCTTAACCAATTTTTGCATCTTGAATTCGTAAAATAAAATTAATAAATTCATAAAGAGCAATCCCTATCTCTTGTAAAGAGTTTTATTCGTTCTTGCTATATATTTTCTTTTGCCCTTATTGAAGTTTATTATTTGCTATATTTCCATTGATCGACGTGTAGAACCCGACGTCTCTAACTTCGTCATCGCCATCGTCAACCGCAATCCCGACTTCGTCGTAAGCAAAGATTAAGCAAGGCAAGCACCCCTTTGATCATATTGATCCCAGTATTTAATTTTCCTTTTTGTTTATCAAATGGTTTCATGCATACGTTTATTTTCTGTAAATTCGCTATATTGTGGTACTGGTAGTTATACCTGTTGTCTCATGAACCTTCTTTGATATGTATGACATGTGAACCTTGATAAGCCTAGATTTAGGATAGGTATTACTTAATGTCATCACGGGTATATGCGCTTACATATTATCCATGCTTAGCCATGCTTAGAAACAACAATGCAAATGATCAGATCAAAATTGTTTCCTGAAAATGATTGGAAATGGCACCGTTGGTTGCTAGTATTTTGATTAAAAACCCAAAATAAAACTATAGTTTTGACGTGGGTGATTATTGGTAATAGCCGGTTGTGCAAAAGGAATTGCACGTAGTGTAGGGTGAAGTATCGCCCGTGTCGGATTAAGGACCGAGCAATGGGACGTTATTGATCCAAGATTTCTGTGCAACCACGAGGGCTATTTATGGGGTAGCCTTAACCTATTAAGTTATTTAGTCATGGCTTTGCTCTTTGGTAGGCGGGAGTTAGCAGAAGCATTCCGTTATGGACTGCTTGTGAGGGGCTTCCACACAGTTCGTGTGGGTAAATGCTTGGCCGGTGCAACGGTGTACGCCATGATATGGGAGAGCTCCATCATTTCTATGCTCTGGATTCTCTTGCCATAGTATGGATCAACGTCCCAGGCTGGATCAAAGTCATACCTAGATAATGGAACGATTATGTATAATCGCCTTGCCGATACACCCAAGGAAGTGTGTCGAATGGCCTGGCAAAAAGGTGGATCATTCCTTGTCGGTAAAACTGTACACCTCTGCAGAGTATAAATCTAATCGATTAGCCGCGCCCGCGGTCATGGGCACTTGGTGAAGTCATTCCAATGCTAGACTTTGGTATTTTCTAAAAATGAGTTTTGTTTTAGCAACTGTTGCTTTATGTCGAAGGGCTGACATTGATGGATTTCAGGATGTGGATTATTCATCACTCCCGTCATGGAGGACTGTGAGTGTTACTTATGCTTTACTTAATTGTTATCAATAAATCTTGCTTTTATAAATTCCGTTTGCAAATAACTTGATTTACAAATTCAATTTAGCTTTATGCAAATTAATTGTAGTAGCCTCCTTGACTTGGCTTGCATTTATGCATTTGCAAATACCACCCTTAAGTCTTGCGGAGTACGAAAGTACTCACCCTTGCTTAATCTATTGTTTTTAGGTGTAATGCTAGCGAAACTTCAAAGGTTTGTTTCATCGCAGGATACGGGATCTTCGTTAAAGCGATCTTTTCTAGGGATTTATGTTTGGTCAGTTGCCTGCGGGTTTTGATTGGGCACACTACAAGGCCTTGCTTCTTTTGCTGCTTTCTGCTCTGAGTTGTAAAAATTTTGTGTATTAGTTTCCGCTTAATTAATATAATGTATGGTTGTGATTTCAATTGTTGTAAATGTGCGTACTAGCTACTGATCCAGGGACTAGTACTGTGTGCACATGAGATTCTCATTTTGGCATTTCATGCTAAAATAAGGGTCGCTACAGGACTCCTTTTCATTTGGGTTCAAAATTGTGCTGTGATCTCTGCTTTCTTTTTCGGTTCAGCATATGGTCAGTTTTTTGGTAGTGAATGGGTGCATCTCCATGTCAGAGGTTGGAAATTTGTTAAGTTTGGTGTACTTATGGTGATGCCATCCAAATCTTATAGGCATATGCTTCTCTATCTGCTGTTTTCTCAGTGGATTTGATGTTCATTTAGTATGTGCTTGCTTTAATGCCAAAGGTAATACTGTTTAGCCAATATAGCTATTCAAGAGCTATGCATGTTTCAGCGTGTTAATTTGTTTTCATGTGATATGTCACTACCTTGAAAAAGGTCATTTGTGGTGGTTCATAACTACCATTAGTGGCGGTTTTTGAACCGCCACAGATTTAGTGCCACTGATAATCGAGGATTATCAGTGGCGGTTCTAGAACCGCCACAGATAACATTATCTGTGGCGGTTTTCAGATAGAACCGCCACTGATATTAGGGTATCAGTGGCAGTTCGAGCCACAAACCGCCACTAATAGTCCAAGTATCAGTGGCGGTTTTTTGCTCGAACCGCCACTCATACCAGAATATCAGTGACGGTTCTAGCCAAAAACCGCCACTGATACTAGGACTATCAGTGGTGGTTTTTGGCTAGAACCGTCACTGATAAAAATATTAGTGGCGGTTGTATCTAAAACCGCCACTGATAGGCCTAGTATCAGTGGCGGTTTTTGGCAAAAACCGCTACTGATAGTAATCCCACACACGAAAATAAAAAATCTGGCATTTGTGGCTAGCCTCAGGTAGTGCTAGCCATGCCCTCTGAGCATAATGAAAATAGCATACGAATAGTGTACGTAAAATAATCACAAACAATAGTGTACGAAAATAATCTAACTATGTATCTGCATCAAGAAAATAATCACAGTTCGATGAGCAATTGTTTCTAAGAAGAAACCAAGATGATGAGCAAGAAAAGCATGATTCACTCAGAGAACCACACATTTCTTTAGTAATGAAATCGTCTAAGCAGGCGTAAGGTGACATTCCCCCCATAACATTGCAAAGATTGAAGAAAGATAAGAATGGAAACCTTGGATATAGGTCACGACACCATTTTCAGCTTGCATGTGCATGTTTATAAATGAATGGCAAGTTTGTAAAAATCACAAGTTGAAATAAGCAAGAACCACACCGGTATTCTCGCTTCAACAGAATGCAATGAAGGAGTAAGGTTGTTGCAAATGAGCAATAATGCGATCCCGATAGAAAAGGGTCATTATTTCAGATTTTAGATCTTGCACAGCTTGGCTAATGTATGTACAACAATGCAGTGTAACGCTCTTCACACAATCAATCTGAATAATTGGTAATCTCGAGAATGGCGTAAGGCAATTAAAAGAAAATATCAGTTTTTGACTTCCATTACCTTGTTTTGAATGACATCTTTCAAAATAGCGCTTATTCCGCCAAAGATTCGCACTTCTTTTCCATTTCACTAACATGAATTAAACGAGCAATGTTTTTATCATCCTCGTGGAGATTCAAACTTCATCAAGATGAATGTATGATCAACGATAACATCATAGATGCAAATCATAAGCTCAAAAGATATACACGTCATGAATATGCCAGCATTCAGAAATGACATATAGCAAAGTTTATGAGTCTTAACATAAATTGGATACAAGCAATTTTGCTAGTTCTAAATCACATATTAATACGGCATAAACATAGTCTCAAGTTTCATGCATCGACCAGTTCAAAGCTTCAGCCTTAAGCTCCTAAGGAGAGTTGGGCATTTTCACACATTCTTCATGAATCAAGACAGTTCCAGTAAGCGTGAATACTTACCAGATCTATCATGAGATGTAAAACTAGTTTGACATTTGAAAGTCAGGGAGATTCATTTCAAGATGAGCTTTATGCTTCAATGGCAAAAAAATGTTTGACATAAATAATCAATCAGAAATGAACAAATGTATCTACAAAATGCTCTAATTTCACCATGAAATATTCATCTGTACCTAGAATATCCTTTCATGAGCAACCAAATTCAAAAAGTGATGCTTTACACAAATATCATAATGTTGACACCACAACTTGAGAATGAAAAGGGGTGTTTATTATTTCAGTGTGAATGATAAAACATGAAAGCAATGATCTAAAGTGAAAGAAATACCGTGTAGTACAGAATTTGCAAAAGTAACAAACATGTCTGGGGGACTTTATATATTATTACTAATCTATATCAACTTGACATTATCAGGGTTCTAATCTTGAAAAGCTTAAGTGAAAAATCTAAAGCTTAAATCATTATTTGTTATACATCGATAGAACAACCTCACTAAGAAGAAGCATAGATATGGCTAGGAAACAGATCGACAAATCTTACCTTCATAATGTTAAGATCATTCCATGGACCTTTGTTAGACTTGAGACATCCTCCTCAAAGAACACAAGTGCATGTTCCCCCAAAATTCAGGAAGTTGGTCAGAAAAACAAAATAAAGTGTATTCAATTTAAGGCAATAGGACAAAGTCCTTACAATTAAGAAACTATAATAAACAGTTCTAAATGGAAATGTGTACCTTGCATCTATTAGTTCAAGAAGTTTGCTTTGGAATTTTGTTCCCAAGACCTACAATTGAGGCTCCATCAAAATCTATAGTATTTATTTAGACAGGAACAAGAAAAGAACTCCATAGATGATTTAAACTCACATGTATTTTTGAGGCAGTTTTAGGGTCAAGAAAGCTTTTCACTAATTCCAGAGTAGCTTGAAACCACTACCAGCAATCACAACAAACATCTGATGTAGTGTCTGAGCATGCAAGGAAAGTGTTACCCAAACTTGCACATTGTATTGATCAAGAGAAGTTACAAAATTAAGCATACCTCAGATAATAATCATCACAATCTTTTGCATTCTACTTAACATGTCCCTTGTCTGTTTTGTCAAGTTTTGAGACCTGCTGAAGAATCAACAATTGGAATATTGCTAGCATGCAATCTTTACACATACTAATTATGGTTTGCAACTAAAACTGACAAAGTTAATCTTCACTTAGATATAAGGTCCAGAAAATATGTGAAGAATCATCATACCACGCCATCGACGTCTAGTATAGTGGTTGAAGAAACAATATGCCTTTTTGCTGCAATAGAGCATGCAGGAAACGTCCTGGAAGGCTCTCTCAAACTCTTGCACATGATATTTGATGTAGCGGTCAACTGTAGTGATGTGCATTAGTTTATTTGGTTCAACTTTTCCTAATCTCTCTATGTATATTGGTTAGTTTATCAAACTAACCAAGTAATTTTTTCACTTGGTTAGTTTATCAAACTATTACAAACACATGAAATAACTTCATATGAAAAAATAACCATGTAATACAAACACATGAAATAACTTCATATGAAAAATAACCATGTAAACCACTGACAAAAGAAGTAGCATTGACAAAAGAAGGGGTTCCCATTTTAAAGGAACAAAGAGTTATTTACACTTTGTAATGAAACAAAATTGAAGTAACAAAAGCCTAAACTAGTTTTCTAAACTAGAAGCCTACGGGTCTTCGGAGGTTAGAGACACGTGATGTGAGACATGAGTATGGAGGAGTGGATCGTTGTTGTCTTCATCATAAAACTCGCTTTTTTTGTTGATTACTTCCTTCATGATGAAGTAGGCGAGCTGGCCTTGAATGGCTTGGATTTCAGAACGAAGCAATCCTACCGTAGACAACTTGAGGCGCTGTAAGTATGAAACTCAAAATTAAGAGAGTATATAGAAATTGAGTGGTGTGAATCAATATGTCATGTCAGCATGATTGACCTCCACGTCATTATCTTTTATTGTGCAACCTAAGATTTCACGCATGTACTGGCACACGAAGTACCCACATAAATTTGTTTTTTATGCATCGCCAGACATCGCAAAAATCGAATGAACTAAGATGTCGTCGAAGGAGCTATTTACTATGAAATACGATATAAGAATATTCCTTACGTGTGTACCGGAAAGTTAGTACGGATTGTAAGGGATTTTTTGTATGGGCGGTGTCTCGTGCTCTTCTGACAATATCTTTTGAACGCCTCATTCATTAAATGTGTCATCACTTCAAAGTCTTCTTTAGGTTTATCCAGTGGATCCATAATCAGCATCTTACTCTTTTCTGAATGAATTATTACAAGAATCCAGTGGAAACTACATACACATGCATGATGCCATAGTCATTAGTCCTTACATCATAGTAAATAACGAAATCAACGAGTAATTTAACTAGCTAGTGAGGAACTTACTTAAAATGGTATGGTACAAGTATAAACTCCTTGTCTTGTAGTTTAATTAAAGCTTTATATACGTACTCCTCGACCTCCTTTGGTGCTCTTATGATTTCGGTTTGGCAAACCGTTCCTGGGTCGAGGAATCCCACTGGCCCCTTGGTTCTTCGTACTTCAATCATCTCGTATTTATATAACGATTTAGTTAGACATGACATTTATCGGTATTACGTGAATGTAGACCAAGATTGATATATTAGACACTTGCAGTGTCCAGCATATCAAAAAACATATGTTGAGGGCGTCGTGATAGAATAAATTGTGCAAGTTATCGAATTCTATTAAGAAGTAGCCATCGCCCGCATGGTGAAAATGTTCCTCATGGAAAATTGCAGTGATCACCTTCGGGAGTATGTCTTGGTTGGATCAATCCATGTACCATGCATGTAATCGCTGTATCATGGGTGTTAGACTTTTTAACTTCGAATCGGTGACTAAGGGCTTCCCTACCTCGAATTTCAATCTTTGTTGATTATCTTGGTCATCAGACTTCGCCTTGCCCTTACTTTTTTCTCGCACGACATCATACTCGGTCCTGGCTTCGCCTAATCTGGCTGATACGGCTTGTCTAATGTGCCATTTTTTGGGATCAGGGGTTCTAGGTTTGTCCTTTGAAGTACCTGTGTTATAGGTTTCGCTTTGGAGTACTAACAAGGGCCATCTTTATAGGGTCCTCAATGGATTTCTTTTCTACCTCATCTTGCTTCTTCACCGCTTTCACTCTCGTGTCTTTGTGACGGATGCGCCGGATTGTATCGCAGAGAGGTCGGCATCGCATGGTCGAAGACGATGTCTCGCTTGCGCCACTAGATGAATGAGTGGACGACACTTCCTAGAGTTGTTATCTCGTCATTGACGGGTTTTTCTAGCCCAATCTTAGCAAACTGTTCAAGTACCATGTCCACCTGGATCTTTGCATAACCTGGCGCTATCGGGGTATTGTGCAGGACACCCCCTTCTTGGCACGGATAAACTACCCCTATAGCAGCCTGTAGAAATATGTTCATCACGCACGTTGAGTCGACAGGTGTGGAGTCTGTATGTCATCCACGTGATAATGGTTATTGTCCGCTTCGCAATGGCGTGACGCCAAGAATCGCCGCGACGACCTGTAGGGCTAGAGAGAGCGTTGTGGGCCTGCGCCTGGCTCAAGGCTTGTTGTACTTGTCGTTTAACTTTTTCTTCAATGGTGCCTTGTATTCTCGCAAAAGCTTTTCCTTCATCCTTTCCATTTCCTGCTCAGCCCGCTCTTCTTTTGCTCTCTTCCGACTCCTATAAGAGTCTCCGTGCTCAGGGAATCCCATCTTCCATGGAACCTTGAGCCCGACGCCTTGTGTCCGACCGGGGTGCTCTTTGTTTCCTAGGGCCGCTGTTAGCTCGTCTTTCTCCCTGTTTGGGTGGAAAGATCCTTGGGTGGACTAGGCGTAAAACTCATAAACTCTTTGCATCATTGCTTCGTCTTCGCTGTTCTTGAATGATAAACTCCCAGTGGACAAGATAGCCCTCGCTAGCACGTAGTGCTTCACTTGGTCTGGTAGTCCGATCAAGGGACTTGTGCTAGTCAATTCGAGCGCTTCTAATTCCTACCTCTCCCATTGAGCAATTTTACCCGCGTACCCACTTGTGCCAAGTCTGTGGGGGTGAGTATTCCTTCTTGCGATGCTAATGTGGTCCTCACTGGACTTCCTTGCTGCTTCAGATTACTTCATCGCCACAAACTTATCCTAATATGGCTCTAATCTTAGGTAGTCTCCGATGGCTGACCGGTTTTGCTTCACATAATTTACATTCAGCCTCGCCTTGAAGTTTCTCCACGCCGCATCCATGGTCATCAATGCATCGCGACGCACGAGTTCTTCGGCTCCTTCGGGGAATTCGAAGGTTTCTTTGAGCTCTGTCCACAGATCCTCTTTGGTGGCTCGGGGCACTTTATGCCAATCCGAATAGGTGATTGACACTTTATCCCTTACGATGTTCCCGCATGTTAACTCAGTATTTTGCTAATGATTTTCTCGGGCAACAGGGCCCCAGATCTCGAGACCTCCGAGATGGTGTACCGCCTTCAGCTTTTAGTTTTCCTCGCCCCGGCTGCCTTGCAATAGGAGCATCATCTGCAACATGGTGGAGGCCTCTGCACCTTCGGTGGTTGGGTGGAGGGTAAGGTACCGCTGGGCTCTCCTCCATTATAGGCTCTGCTAGGGCTCTATTAGAACTACTCAATAGAAAGGGAGATATTTCAGAGAGGGAAAGATATAGACTAGTTTGTGATAACCTTACCTCACATTAATACATGGCAGTTTAGAAAATCAATCAATTTGACAATCTATAACTGTGCCGAAAGCATATATGAACAGACGGACTAACAATTTCTTATCGACAAAAGCCCTACTATTTTAGCTTCACTCAATCATGGATCGCCTTAATAGTTTTGCCAAGTCATTAAATCTTAAACATGGTGGAGGTGGAGGTGTGAATGCGTGATAAACCTTACCGGGTAATTCAGGATGAATATGGAAATATTGTTCTCAATCGAGATAATGAGCCTGTGATCCATACTGATGGGATGAATTCTGTCAAGACGTGTTCAGGAAGAAATTTATGATTTTTGCTTACCTTTCTTGGTGAGTTTCTCTTTGCTAATACCTCTTCTCTTTATTTTATAGGAATAAGATAGAAGATGTACTAACTGAGGACTATATTAGATTCTTAGCTGCTGCCTGAGAACTTAGCTGTTAGCAGCACAAGTGGGCGCAAATAAGCCAGCTATATTGTCCATACCGGTCTATATAACTTTTTTTTCTTTTTGTAATATTGAACCCACGTGGTATAAAACAGAATTATTGACATGACACTGATATAACACAAGTGGTCCGAAAATTTTTTCTAACAAGCCCAGTTGTGTTGAAAAAGCGTCTTGTATTTGTGGGCATCGCAATGCTTATTAAGAGCATTGCGATATTAAGAGCAGGATTTTGTTATTTATTCCTTTTAATATAATAGATGAGAATACATAATTCACAAGAAGCAAGAATAACATAGACAAAATAATGCTTAGCAACCTTATGTCATCCATGAATTATGTCTGCTACCTCAAAGATAGGAGATATGAATGATTTGCTCTCGGATTTAGGGTTTGGATGAAAATAAGAATTTTCACCACAATCACAAATGGGCTAACAAATTATTTAGTGAATAGGGCCTTGAACCCTTACCACCCTAGCATGCACAATTAAAGAGTTGTTCGAATTTCACTATTAAATATCTATGATCGATTGATAACAGATAGTCTAAAGCATACTCTTCAACCGAATTATTGCGCTCAGCAAGCGACCAACTAATTCTTCCGACCAAGCAATCTCATAATGCCTATTCGAAATTACTTTACCACTGACAAGTGAATTACTAAAGGAACAATTATCTCTAACTCTTGAATCAAAGCAGAATCAATATCAACAGATTCTCAATTAACACAAATATTGTGCACACATATGAGCAAGAGATAAATGTCTACTAATCCACCGAATGTGCCTAGACTAGCAATATCTACTAAATGAGTAAGTAGTCTCGAACCAAGCAAACTATCCGTTTCACCAATACAAGAGCGACAAGAAAATTGGATGTAAGCCAACTAACCACAAGAGAGTATACTTATCGAATATCAAGTTGATGTAAACAACACTCTCAAGCATGTTATTCTACTAGTTCAAGGCCCAAGACACATAATAATTGTTCTTATCATTCTTAACCCAATATCATCATAGAGCAACACCCAAACCTTCACTAATAAGAACAAGTGCGAATCAAGAAAACTTACGTATGACAAAGACTCCAAGCATAAAGTAGGAACTAGGAACAAAGATCGGGACCATTCAATGACACACAATCAACCCTTCAAGGCAAACGCTAGACATAAAGAAGATAATTTGTCACAATAAAACATTTAAAAACTCAACAAAGAGAAGTCGATCCAACGAAAGCATGAAGTCCTTAAATCTAGATTTCTTGCTTGTCGTGAAACAATCTCATAATATTTCTTGAGTAACCGAGACAATGTAATAAATCATTGGGCTCCTCCATGGTAATAGATATTTCGCATAAGATCGCCAAGGTATTAGGTACAAAAGGGCCAAACATCGACAAAGTCCCCAACATCATAAATGCAGGTTGGAACCCACAAAGACTATTGATTTCACGTTGTTGATCATCGATGTAAACCAATAAAAGGGATTGGTCTAACTTTTAACCCTACTTGTCAAAGTTATATAGGAAAAGGACATGACATGGAACCATTGATTGTGCCATAAAAAAATATAGAAATGGATAAGAAACTTAATCGATATTATTTCACAAGCACACTGGTTCAAGCAAGAGATCCAATTAAGCTAACAAATTCCAACAAAATTGCATTATCTCCTTAAATTGCATTATCTCCTAGAATCATAAATGCAGGCTGGAACCCACAAAGACTATTGATTTCCACGTTGTTGATCATCAGATGTAAACCAATAAAAGGGATTGGTCTAACTTTTAACCCTACTTGCTGCCGTTATATAGGAAAAGGACATGACATGGAACCATTGATTGTGCCATAAAAAAATACAGAAATGGATAAGAAACTTAATCGATATTATTTCACAAGCACACTGGTTCAAGCAAGAGATCCAATTAAGCTAACAAATTCCAACAAAATTGCATTATCTCCTAGAATTATAAATGCGCTATGAAATCATGTAACTACAACTGAACAAAGCCACGTTACTGAGGTCAGTAACGACGCTGAACGCGCCCACAACCAGTGACTATCTATAAACCCTAACCACCATAGCTAATGCATTACCCCGAATGAACCACAGGCTACACAAACCGCATCACAAACTGACGAGCTCGGCGCAGAGGTACAACACTACAAAAGTGAGGAGCTCGGGGAATAGGTAAGGAAGTTTGTACCTTGGAGTGGCGGCGGCTTGGTGTGGCGGCGGCACGGCTTGCAGTCCTCCCCCACGGATGATGTTGCCACGGCTTGGAGTGGCGCGATGCGTGTGCTTGCAGTGTGAGCCTGCGGCGGCGCAGTGTGGGAGGGCAGGAGACGAATGAATTTTTGGAAGTGCAGAAGGCATAGGTTTAGGTATATGTAGGAGGAGTATCTGTGGCGGTTCATAATAATAACCGTCACAGATAATAGTTATCTGTGGCTTATCTGTGACGGTTATTATTATTAACCGCCACAGATAACTATTATCTGTGGCGGTTAATAATAATAACCGCCACAGATACGGCCGAGTACCAGTCTATAACATAAGAAGATCCCTTATCCATACTAAGACTAAAGTATGTATTATATGACCCACTTTCTATGGGTCACATAGACAAGTGAATAAGCAGTAGAAGTAGAAGTGAGATTAATTGTGTAAATACAATGAAATTAATTGTGTAAAATACAATGTAAATACAATTAATTGTGTAAATACAATGAAATCCTTTAGTTTAATTCAATTTTAATTTCGATGTATTCGTGATGTAAATACAATGAAATTAATTGTGCAAAATGAAATTTCAATAAAATAAAAAGGAGTCTTCATGTCCCGTTATCGAGGACCTCGTTTTTAAAAAATACGCCGTCTGGGAGCTTTACTAGGACTCACTAGAAAACACCTAAATCCGAAGTAATCTGAGTACGATCTCAAGAAAATAGTTTTTATTTGTTAACCGCCACTAATACAGATGATTACGATCGTCACCGAAAGCAACCATTGTTGCCTGCGATGTCAAGATGAAGAATAGAAGTGCGACGTTTTTCATTGAACTCGATGCATTAGAGTGTATGATTTTATATTTTCACAATAATTTCATACTGTTTTTGGGAAGATATGGTAAAATTTTAGCTAGACAAACATATTACATTCACAATCAAAAGGAGTCATATCACATTTCACTTCGTTACCTTATTTTTCACATATACAAGGACAAATATTGCCATTACTCAGAATTCACTTATTTTCTTTTACAATTTGGCCTTCATTGTGATCATCATGATGATAGGTAGCTTCTTGAGTGGCTTCTTCCTCGAGGCTGATGATGCCATCTACGAAAGGAGGCAACTCATCAAACTGGTTGTACTCTTCCTCATTCACAACATTCTCAACTCCGATGATCCTTCTTTTTCCTTGCAGAACTACATGGCACTTCTTATCTGCCGGGTCGATTATATAGAATACTTGTGCTACTTGATTCGCAAGTACGAATGGTTCGTCTCTGTATCCGACATGTTCGATGTCCACAGTAGTAAAGCCGTACTTGTCCACCTTGACACCCTTCGGGAGTTGTACCCAATGACATCGAAACACTGGGATCTTGAAAATGCAGTAGTCGAGCTCCCAAATCTCCTCTATGAACCCGTAGTAGTTGCTCTTCGTACTGCCTGTGTTGTCGTAGGCATCTATATGGACACCGATATTTTGGTAAGTGCTCTTGCTATCCTGAGCTCTCGTGTAAAATGTATATCCATTGATGTCATATCCTTGCCATGTCGTGATTGTACCTAAGGCCCTTTTGCCAACCACTCAATGTAACACTCGCTTTCTTCACCGCATATGTGCTCCTCGAACCAATGACTGAACAAACGATTGTGCTCTTTTGTTATCCAAAGCTCGACTGCCCTCGGTTTTCCCTCCTTAGCTTACCCTTGTGTATGTCCATATACGGGTATACATCAACCGATCAAGGTAATATTGTGAAATGGGCTTGTTCGAACGAAATATTATCGTAAGAATTTGTAAATTTCTTTCCTATTACACCTTTCCCACGTAGCCTACCCTCATGGCGAGATACAGGCACTCCTACCAGTTCGACCTCCTCCATGTAATCAACACAGAACTCAATAACCTCCTCAGTTGCATAACCTTCTACAATGGAGCCTTCCGCCGAGATCGACACGTACATATTTCTTCGTAACACCCATATACCTTTCAAACGGGAACATCTCGATGCAGAATACGGGTCAGCAAATATTTATCTCATTGACAAGGTGAACAATGAGATGAACCATGATATCAAAAAATGATGGGGGAAAATACATCTCTAGCTGGCACAGAGTCTTTACCACATCAGCCTGAAGTTCATAAAATCCAACGGGATCGATGACCATCTGTGAAATCGCGTTGAAGAAGGAACACAACCTCGTGATTGCCTCTCGGACCTTGTTAGGCAAAATACCTCTAATTGCAATAGGGAGCATTTGTGTCATCATCACATGACAATCATAAGACTTCATGCCAGTTAACTTCAAATCTTTCATCAATACCAGTTTCTTGATGTTTGCGGAGTAACTGGACAGAACTTTCACACCATGCAAGCACTTGCAGAGTTCTGTTTTCTCTTTCTTGCTCAAAGTGTAGCAAGTCGGGGAAGGTAAAGCCGCCTTTCCCAAAGGTCTTGAGGATGTAGCTCGGCTCGATTTTCATGTCTTCTAGATCCCTTCGTGCCTTCATCCATCCTTTGTTTTGTTAGGAATATTCAGTAAAAGACCAACCACGCTGTCACATACATTCTTCTCTATATGCATGACGTCGATGTAGTGTTGAACTTCCAAGTCCTTCTAGTAGGGCAAGTCCCAAAAGATGGATCTCTTCATCCACGTGGTCTTCTCAGTATGGGACCGCGATGTATTACCAGTACTCCTCTTTCCAAGTACAACATTAAGATCCCTAACCATATCATACACCTCTTCCTCATGAAGACGCCTTGGAGCTAAACCGTCCTCCTTTGTCCCGTCGAATTGTTTCTTCATATTGCGGTATGGATGATTCCTGCGAAGGAACCTCCGGTGACACATGTACACTATTTTCCTCGAGTTGTTGTGCCACACACTAGTGGTTTCATCCATGCACGGGGGGCATGCTTTGGCTCCTTTTATAGTACGACCGGACAGGTTACCAAGCGCAGAAAAATCATTGATGGTGCGTAACAACAATGCGCGTGAGAGTGAAGTACTCGCTTGTACTCGTCCCATACCGTACACCTTCGCTCCACAAGATCACAAGATCTTCCACCAATGGTTGTAGGTATACATCAATATCGCTTGTGGTGTCTCGCCCTTGGATAAGCAACGACATCATAATGTACTTTCGCTTCATACACAACCAGGTATAAGGTTGTATATACACAGAGTCACGGGCCAAGTGCTATGAATGTCGCTCATGTTACCGAAAGGATTCATTCCATCCGCACTCAAGCCAAACCTTACATTCCTCGGCCCATTTCAAGTTCTCCTCAAGAGTCTATTGATGGTTCTCCATCGCGTAATCACCGGTGTCTCGCTTTTCCATCCCTCTTAGTCTTCCGAGTGCCATTGCATCAATTTGGCGTGCTTTTTGTTTCCAAATAAACGCTTCAAATGAGGTATTACCGCAAATACCACACCACTTTAGCGGAGCTCCTTTCTTCACCTCGATAACTTCGTTGTCATCGCTTTACGCTTGTATCGCGATGCTTTGCACACCGACATACATGAATATCTCGCATAGTCTTTGCGATAGAGTATATAGTCGCTTGGACAAGCATGTATTCTTTCTACTTCCAATCCCAAGGACATACAACCTTCTTAGCTAGATACGTGGTTTTAGGCAAAACGCTTTCAAAAAGATGTCCGCTAAGAGATGTAACAACGCCGTGAAGCTCTTGTCGGACCAACCATTATTTGCCTTCAATTTCAGCAATGAGAGCACCGTGTGCAACTTTGTGTATTCCTCCTTACAACCCGGGAACAAAGGTTTCTCCGAATCCTCCATCAAACCCTTGAATTGATTAAACTCTCTCTGACTAGTGTAGTTCTCTTCTGCATCGTACAACATTTGAGCCAGATTATTGTCGTCATCGACGACCAACCTATCCTCATCGGATCCATAACTGATGTCAGCTGCCACATTGCCGGCTCCGTCATCGTCGACGTTATCACGTTGAATTATGATCTCCTCTTCACCGTGCCTTGTCGAACTTGTATAGCCAGGTATAAAACCCCTCTGGATCAAGTGCAAATGGATATAGTTTTTGTTCGAAAACATCTTCTCATTCTTGCAATCAATGCATGGACGCAGTATGTACTCCGCCTTCTTTTGCAAGTTGTTCTCTCTCGGCCCTTAGAAAAACAGATATACTCGTCGATATATTCTTGGCTGCAACGGTTCGTGATCGCACATCCATCTCCGGTCCATCTACGTTCATTAATTTAAGCAATTATTAATATCCAAAAATCTTAATTAAATAAATTGTTATTCCAATATTCAACAATATCCACTAACGGACAAGATTAATGCTAAGTAAATGTTGCAAACTTAATTAATTAATTTTAATACATACTCACACGTAATCAAAAATTATATATATCCTCGGAAGATCAACATAATAAATTCCTCATCTCAAAATGCAGGGCAATTTCATGATCACCCATCTACCATATTAACTAAAATTTATTTAACATTCATATCCAACAATCTTAATTACATAAATTTGATATAAGCTTCATACAAATTCACTAAAATAGCCACTAATGGAGCAATATGTATATGCACACGCTAACTAAAAAATTAAATGGTAACTAACAAAAGAAATTTTATGTGTTGCAATTTCTATATATACTGTGATTCAGCCAAACTTAAATATATCTTAGGAAGAGCAACATAACAAATTCCTCATCTCAAAATGCAAGGCAACTTCATGATCACCCATCTATCATATTAACTAAAATGTATTTTTCATTCATATCCAATAATCTTAATTAAATAAATAAATTTCATATATGTTTGACCAAAAGTTCATCATCTAAGTAAGGTAGACAACTTAATCTAATAGAGCAAGATAATAAATTCATCATCTACAAATTACTAAGTAAATAAAAACAAACTAAATATGAACATTGCATCTAAACCTTAATTGCTTAGAATAAACCTTACATTGCAATTTCACATTACAAATGAAGGGAGGAGACACAATTTACACACCTTGGAACAATTTTAGGAAGTAGAAGCACAATATTTTGGCCAAACGAAATCTGAAATCAAAGAGCTATCTTTTCTTCTCAGGAGGACTCTTTTCTTCTCGGAGAGGAAGATGACCAGCGATTGGTGACAGATTGTATTTATAGGAATAATTATTTGTGGCGGTTTTAAACAAAAACCGCCATAGATAAATATATCGCTGGCGGTTCTAAAACAAACCGCCACATGATAATTTATTATCTGTGGATTTGTTCCAACAAAAACCGCCACAAATAGTCACAACCTTATCGCTGGCGGTTCAAAGCAAACCGCCACAGATATATGAGTTATCTGTGGCGGTTGTTGGATGGAGCCGCCACAAATAGTCCCAGCGTTATCAGTGGCGGTTGCAAATAAAAACTGTCACATATAATGTATTATCTGTGGCGGTTTTTGGATGAAACCGCCACAAATGGTTCTCTCGCCAATTTCCATGTAGACCCGCCACTGATGCATGGATTTGTGACGGTTCTAAAAGAACCGCCACAAATAAGACGTCACCTATGTGCTGTTTTGTAGTAGTGTGTTGTCATAGATCTTTTTTATAAATTAGATTTAGATTATGTAACTATGGGAATTAGAAGGTATCTGCTTCCTAATATGAAATCTTTTTTTCTTGAGGGTGAATTTGTGTTAATTTGAGAACTAGAATTTGACGCTTTGCCTTAAGAGTTGTACTCCTAACTTGTTGAACTTTGAAAGCTTGGATAGGATATATCTATTAGATATGAATTAGATGTGCAGTATTAGTCTCTTAAGACGCTTTGTTCATTGTATGGTTGCACTAGTATATTTTATTTGGACTTTGTATTGTACTTGAGCAAGCCCTTCACACTTTATGCTGTTATTTGAACTTATTAGCATCATGCTTTTAGTTATATTTAGACATTCAAATCTTTCCAATGAATGTTCTGTTGCTTATATTTGTAACGAGCTTAACGAGCCAACTCGAGTTTTTAACGAGTCGAGCCATTTTGAGCTTTCAGCTCGTTAAGAAAACGAGACGAATCAAGCTGACTAATTATCTTAACGAGTTTAACGAGTCGAGTCGAGTCAAGTTGGCTCAATATCCACCCATATCTATGGGTGTGCAAAAGGGAAAGAAACCGATCAAATTGCTGACCATAATGCCCGTGTATGTGTACAAGACCGGCTGGCACACATATCGAAATGGAACGCATCGATTCCCCCTAGAAGTGATCACTTTCCTAGCCCAAACAGTCCCATGCCCGAGCACGCGAGGACATGGTGCTAACATGAGGTATAAGAGCACGGCAAGTCAGCGCTCAAGCATAAATCTATTTTTGTAATTTCATTCGCAATGAGGCTAGATTTGCTAAAAAAAAAATTTGCTACGGGCTAGGAAAGTAAGTTTCTTTCTTGGAGTGCGTGTACACTTTTTTTAAAAAAATTTTGACCTTCCCTAGAAGAATTTACAAACCTAGCCTATCTCTAACCATGGAAACAACAACATGAAACATATGTTACCTGCTACACTTC
The DNA here is from genome assembly GCA_036346375.1 of Guadua angustifolia. Taxonomy (NCBI): domain Eukaryota; kingdom Viridiplantae; phylum Streptophyta; class Magnoliopsida; order Poales; family Poaceae; genus Guadua; species Guadua angustifolia. Next base: position 4,619,273 of record CM070522.1, read on the forward strand.
TGTACAGCGTGGCACCCTGCTGACGTTGCAGTAGCACAACTGCCACATACCATTGGCTTAAACAGGACCTACCGAGTATGCACGCCTTCACAGGATAATCATTTTAATTAAGTAATTAAGTAAAGTGATTTAATTAATTAAAATGATTAATTAAGTGAAGCGATTAATCAAGTCATCAATTAGTTGGCTTGATTGATAGGTATATTCCTGTCGTGGAACAGGAGTTTGGTAGGAACATACCACAACCTTACCACGTGGCACATCAATGAGCCCGTCCTAACATGTTACGAGAGCACAGCAAGTGACACGCCGTGCCTTCCGCGACCGAGGAGGAAACTATTTTTATAAATTTATTTAAAAGATGACTAGATTTACATGTAAAAAAGAAAATATATCAAAGCTCTAGAAAAGCGAAGGCTTCGGCGCCGCGCGCATGGCCTCTCCGCATGGGCGTCCATCGCGTTCGCATTGACACTGTAACGTAATGCCGATGAAATGTGCATGATGAAATGTGCATGGGCCGTGAGTGCTGTCACGCCCACGACGAAATGTGCCGTGCCCCGGACAGCTGCCGCGGTTGACAGCGAGACGCCGTGCCGCTCGCGGATGCACGGCGCACGCACGCCGGCCGGGAGGACGGCCGACGAGTGCCCACACGCCGTTCCACTTTTTTTTGTTGGCGGGCTGGCCGTTCGTGGGTATCACGTCCCGAATCCTCGGCTGCGTTTATTAGCTTTATCTGCTCCAGGGCCGGATTATGTGTTGGTTTGAGTTATTTTTGTAGAGCACGTTACGTATTGTTGAAAAGCTTATCGATTGTAGTTTTTAATACTACACTTGTTATAAGTGTAGTGTTTCTGTACATTACTCTTCTAATAAAAATAGCAAAAATCTTAATAAAACAGAAGGGCAAGTAATTATTATCTACCCTTTACTCTGCTCTTGTCTTTTACTCTATTCTGTCTACCTCTTTTCCTCTCTAGCCTTCCATTCCTTTTTTGGGTTGTTACTCTATTTCTATCTGTAAGGCTGTTTCTGCCCTATCCTTATTTTAATACATGGCAGAGTTCCAGCCCTTTACTTCCAAAAAATTATTATCTATTCTTTATTTATACTTTAATATTTATAAAACTTTTAAATAACGATGTATACAAGTGCCTCCCGTGTTTTAATTACGCTTGTACCCAGGTTGTACGGGTTATGCATATACACGCTACAACTGAATGGCGGCTCATTGTACTAAAATAGTTATGAGTTGAGTTAGAAGCCGGATGATACGCCACAGACAAAACAGTATGAAAAGTTGGAAGTTAACACTCAGTGGCGGAGAGAGGGGGGCTGCCCTAGGGCTGGAAATTTGGCTCGCGGCTCACAGCTCGGCTCGGGCTCGGCCAGCTCGGCTCGGCTCGGTCAGGCTCGCGGCTCGGAGCGAGCCGAGCCGAGCCTATTTTTTGTGGCTCGGTTTTATAGCGAGCCGGCTCGGCTCGGCTCGCCTCGGCTCATGAGCCAGCTCGCTAGCTCGGCCCATTTAGCCCATATGAGCAAAACCCTAAGCAATACTTTCTGAATTTTGAATTCTTGAACCCTTGATGATGCATACACAACATTATATTGGTATTTTGATAATTGATTTTCTTGCAATGTGCTGAATAGTACTAGATAAGTAGATGATTCTATGTGGTTGATGATTTGTCTAATGTCATTACCATTATTAGTTACGACATCTAAAGTGTGTATATCTAACCAACCGATAATTATTGATTTCAACTTAATAACAAAAATGAATCAATGCCTAAGGAAATGAGTGGCCTTGCAATGTTGGAGATACTAGATTTAAGCAATAACAACTTGATCGGGAAGTTCCACAGAGATAGCAGAATTGCAAATTTTGGTCATCTTGTTGAATCTCGGCTCATGAGCCAACGAGCCGGCTCGTGAGCTGTGGGCGAGCCGAGCCGAGCCGGCTCTTGAGCTCGCCGAATAACCGAGCCGAGCCTGCCTGGCTCGCTCCCTCATCGAGCCCAGCGAGCCGAGCCGAGCCTGCTCGGCTGCCTGCTTCCACCCCCCCCCCCCCCCCCCGCGAAACAAAAAACTGTGATTACACTATAAGGTATCTTCTCTAAATATTTAATTTAAATACATTTTTGTAGGTTTGTTGATGTGACCAAATCTCGCAATAAGCATGATAACACTACAATGTTACATCATTACAATATAGATGTATTCAATGTTGCAATAGATCAACAATTGGTTGAGTTGAATGATCGTTTTAGTTCTTAAGCGACAGAGCTTCTAACGCTTTATGCATCCTTGGATCCAAGACGGGATACATTTGACATGTTAAAGATATGCACTTTGGTAGACAAGTTCTATTCCACAGATTTTTCTAGTCAAGAAAGAGCTCAGTTGGAATGTCAACTACCACATTTTCAACTTGATGCATGCAACCATCTAGACCTACAGCTACAATATTTACCATCTCTCGTTGATCTGACACATGGACTAGCTAAAACAGGGAAAGCTTCTATTTATTCAATGGTTAACAAGTGCTACGATTAGTCATCACTCTTCCAGTGTCAACTGCAACCACTGAGCGAGCTTTTTCAACTATGAAACTTGTCAAGACCCGCCTTCGAAATAAAATGGGTGATGATTTTCTTCGACATTGCCTGATAGTCTATATTGAGAAGGAACTAGAAGCAAAGATCACTTCCGAGGAGCTTATTGATTTGTATGATCTTCTCGGTAGTCGTAGAGCTAAATTTAAATTAATACAAATGTGAGATATGACTTCTCTTATTCATAGAAAAATAATAAAGACTATATGTATCGCTATAATATTTTTTGGTGTCCAATTGGCCCCTCTATATTTAAATCCTGGCTCCACCCCTATTAACACTGGCTTCTTTTTACATGGCCCTCTAAAATTATACAGAAATACTACTAAACAATATACCGTTCAGTGTTAAACCAACGGTACAACTAACGTCGACGCTGGGCGAGTGAACCAGCCGCGGGTTGGGGAATTTCAGCAGAAGCGAGCAGTGGCAAAAATCACTACCGCCTTAAACACATCCCTCCTGAAATTCTGTAGCCTAACATGATGCTCAATGTTGGATCTAGGACTGAATTTTACTAAGAATCGATTGATGCTAGCAATTGGACTCAATTTTTTAGGCCATGTTTGTTTAGGTTTAGGCTTTTTGGCTTATAGCTTAAAGCTAGCTTTTTGGTTTAAACAGCTTAAAAATTAATGACTTTTGTACGTGATAGAGGTGGATAATTTTATCTAGCTCAACTGTTATTAGTCTAAAACCAACCATCAATAAGCCAAAAAAGTCTCTCTCCAGTGACTTTTGGCTTTTAGTTATATGGAAGCTTATGGTTTTTGAAAAGTCCAGACAAAAAACTACTCGTTTGTTTAGGCTTTAGCTTTTCGGCTTTTAAGCCAGTGAAAAATCCCAAACATACAGGACCTTAATGTGACCTACAGTATAACCAGTTCTAGTCCAAGGGTTCCAAAGCAAAACAAACAATGTAATGATGATGATGGAGCTAGCAACAATAGATGAGGGAGGGTTGGGAGGGTACCTGAATTTTGGAGAAGGATGCTTAGCTTTTCCAATGAGAGTTTTGTCTGGAGGATCAGCAGGGGTCGAGAAGGTCGAGGATCATCCATAGTTGAGCTTGTTTGCTCCTCTTCATTAGCAAAAGAAGTGTCCTCCAAGCTTTTGCAATTGAACCTTGAGTTCATGGGGGTGTGGCTTTAGTTCGGTATATACTTTCTCTTGGTCGTCAGCTTCCTTCGTATCGATGCTATCTTCCAAGGTTCATTACATCGGATTCCTGAAAATATTAGTAGAAAACATATCTCCCGTTGTCGAGTCAGGGGGAAGCTCATCCAAAATCTTCGAGGCTCTCATTGCTTTGACAAAATCGAATCCTATCTTTTCTCCTCCAAATTCCATCTCGACTTTTCCGTCTGCAATATCCATAATCGTGTTTGTGAGCATCAAGAAGGGCTTTCCTAGAATTATGTTGTCGTCTTTACTTTCTTTAGTCTCTAGGATGTCTGTGACGGACCGCCTTTTCAGGTGGTGCGTTTAGGTACCGGGACAGCTACCCAGAATTTTAGCTGCCGGTAAATCAAGCGTACATTGCCAGGTAAAGAACAATAAACAACAGTTGACATAGATAAAATAAGCCTCATGGCTAGAGTTTTACAAAAAAGGCGCGATAAGCGCTTACATTACATCACAAAAGAGTTCTCCCACAGGAAATGGGTTTGAGCAGTAGAACTAAAACATCAAAACCAAACACTTTCGCCATCTACGCTTTCTTGAAATTCTCCTGCTTCTTGATAATCTAAGGGAGGGTAGGGGCAAGGGCGAGTACACAACCGTACTCAACAAACCACACGGAATACACTAAATAATATATGCAAAGATTTACGAAGGCAGGTAGAGTTTCATTATCATGTTGGATGCAAGTTTTAAGACCAATTTTATTTACATTTGAAACACAAATCATAAATAACAATATAACACGGGGGTTATTTGTCAAGATCCAGCACTTCGCCAAGATTTATTATTTAAAACTAGATTGAGCTCAGTTTCGGGTATCACCCCAGATTAACTTAGCTCCATTGACCGGAAGCACGGCGTAATCGATTACAATTTATTTGTCTCTGCAGATCTGCTCAGCTTTACCCACAAGATATCTACGGTCTTTAGTGCCACGCGATCAACATGCAACTTAAATGCATGCGGCCGGACCGAGATGATCGTAGCTGTTTGTTGAACTTCCCTTTTATAGCTCCTACCCAGTAAGCTAAATTGGGCCCACCGTACCCCAAGATCCCAACGGGCCAATGCGGGATTAGCGGCCTGGTCACGGTGGACGCCTACTGTTGTGAGAACCGATGGTCGCGCCATTCCTGTTCCACCCCGGTCGCTTAGCGGCCCATTCACTCCCCAGAATCGGGAGCTACTTCCTATAGGTATTAAAAAGGGAAGGGCAAGGTACTAGGCTACGTTGGAAGGAGTCAACAGGGTCGACCATCCCAACCTGTGGTTGAGCGATTACTTGAAGTTATTTACTTAGCTCAAAGTAATTAATCCTTAATGCGCCAAAGACCAAGCCAACATCCACACAATACCCTGGTAAACACTGTACCACCACCTTTCCATCCGTTGGCTTGTCATCGGTTGGGGATCGGACTCATAGCCACCGCACGTGGGTAGTCCAATGCTGTCCCCCTAACCGTAGCAGTTTTTGAAAGATCATCCTACCTTCCGAGATTAAGCATTTGTCTAAAAGTAATAGTGGTATAAATTACTACATCTACGAGGGTTTCAATATCTTTTGTATCTTAGGGTTAAAAGGAATTAAGTCATAACAACAGGTTTAATATTGGGTTGTATCTAATCAAGTCATTCGAAACTACCATATTTTCTAGTTTCGTAAAATAACAAAAAAAATAATGCAATACAAGAAATATAAATATAAATTATAATGGAACTGGGTTCAACATGTTCAAGGAGTGTGGCTTGCCTTGCGAAGTGGAAGGTTCTCCTAAAGAGTAGTCGCCGATGTCTTGCGGTGTCCCGTACGGCTCTTGCTCCTGGGCGTACTCGATGAAAGGCTCCGGCTCCGCGAAGGGCTCCAAGTATTGTTCCGGCGTCGGATCTAGCGCATTAAATTAACCATAGTAAATAAACGAATAAAACAACAATAAAAAGAAACAAAAACAAAAATCGAAACGGAGAGTCGAAAGTAAAGGGAAAGGGTATTTTTGGAATTTCTGGAATTTGGTTTTGCGAAACGGAGTTCATTTTTGGACTCGGTGGCTCGAAACAGTCTAAAATATGTATTTTTGGCTTTTCTGGAGTTTAAAGGGAATTTTCGGATTTTAAATCGTATTTAAATCCGAAAATGTAAATAGGAAATTGAAACCGAAAATGAAAAAGAATTTCTTCGTGGGCTGCACAGTGCATGCGCTTATTCGCCCATCGCACAGGTCTTGTGCGTGGAACCTGAGCCACGCCCCATCCATGGCCGCCCACACGCTGCTGAATGGGGGTGACAGCGGGCCTACTGTCGTGGCGTGAAAGGTAGTCTGGTGTGAGCTCGTAGTCAGCGACTCGGGGAGGGAGAGCTGGCGGGTGGGGTCGCCTTGTCAGCGACTGCGGGGGAGGAAAAACAGAGGAGGCGGTGCGGCGAAGGAAAGCGGCCGGAGCCGAGGAAGATGAGGTGGGTTTTGGCGATTTAGCGCACGGTGGAGCTGAAGAAGTGGCTGGGGAGGGAGAGGGTGGCGAGAGGAACTCGGGTGGCTTACCAGTGCTGGCTCGGCGTGAGTGACAACGGCCGGGAGGGCTCGGTTTTTATAGCGGTTGGGCGGAGGAGAGAGGTGCACGGTGGTGAGGGTACTCGAGTGGCGAAATGACCGAACGGAGGGGCGGAGGGGATGCGGCAGTGATGCAGCCTTCGGCGCGGCGTGGCAGAGAGGCGCAAGCCCTATTGGTTGGGCGCCGGGGCGGCGTGGCAGAGCAGCCGTGCGGCGGAGGGAGAGGTCTGCCATGGGAGGTGCTCGAGTGCTGAAGAGACAACGCGGAACGGCGAAGTTAATGCGGCAGGGCGCCAGCTTTCGGCGGGGCGCAGGGGGAGAGCGCAGCTCCACGGGTTGGGCGAGGCGTCGGCGATGCGTGACAGGAGCGCGGCGGAGGAGAGATGAGTGGAAATCGGGCGGCGCAGTGGTGATGGGACGGAACGAGAGTGACGGAGATGGGTCGGCTTGTCGGTAGCGCAAGAAGATGGTGTCGGCGTCATGGATTGGGCGAGGGGGCTAAACAGGATTGGGCGAGGTGTGGGGGGAAGCGGAGGAATCTGGGAGACGATCGAACAGATCGGGCGGAAAAGCAAGCGTCATGAGAGGGGCATTTGGGCAGGCGTCATGTATGGAGATGGGCATGACGTTAAAAGAGGAGGCGGGAAGCGAAAAAGGCGCGAGCGGTGAAAGAAAACGGCCGGACGAAAATGGAAAGCGGAAAACGGGGTTGACTTTCCCGAAAAGGAAAGTTTTTATATTTAAACCGGATTAGTTCAAAATAAACTCGGTAAAAATCCAAATAAATTCCAGATAAATAGGTAAAGGCTAAATAAATCCATTTTGAGATTTTTGAGGTTATTTCAATGTCAAAGTCAATTGACAGAGCATTCCTGCCGATAGTTATGGGCATGTTCTCAAAGAGAATTCTCAAACCTCGATGTATTAAGAATGCATATAATGCATGGTGTTCCTGAGGCTTGTGGATCACCGCTTGACATATGACATGTGACACCACAGACCTGCACATAGTCGCCAAACCGGAAGGGATCTTCGATAGGGTCCATGGCTTGCTTGCAGAACGACATGAAGGTGTTAACCAGACTTAAATCGTCTTCTTCTAAAATGCAGTTCTCAGCCGAGTCCTTCAATGATGCTGCGCTATCATTTTACTGCATTCTCGGTGGTTAATCCATATTGGTGCAGAATCTCTTGGTTGCTCATCTAGCCAATCTTTTTCAGTAGCTATTGTTGACCCATATGGTCTCTGAACATACAGCCATCCTCCGTCAAGTGGCCCGAACTCGATTGGAATCCAATCTAGCTGCCCAATTTCGGATAGTGGCATAGACTGGATAATAGGCATTTGTTGTGATTCTTCTTTCGGTACTTGTATTGAGGAGGTTGCGGGTGGCACATCGTGGCTACTGTAGGTCGACGCAGCTGGTAGCTCGGCACCAACCGTTGATGATGTCTCCTTTCCTATTGATCGGTGTTCAAACCAAGTTGATTTGAATTTTGTGAATTCTCTGGGATTTATTTGGATTTTAAATAATATTTTGAATAAGCCTATTACAAATAAACTTTAGATCGGTGCAAAGTTTATATAAAATTTTGTCATAAATATTTTATTTGAGGTCTACATGTCTCAAAGTGTTTTACAAAATTTTTATATATTTTTTAAAAATATTTTTGCGATTTATTTAAATCTATTTGAATTCTAGGAATTATTTTTATTGAAAAATCCTTGAAAAATCGGGTTTCTGGTTTTGGGCTGAATCCTTGGCCTTGGCCCGGTTCCTCCGAGACCAATCCGGCCTGCTTCGTCCATCCGAATGTTGACAGGTGGGGCCAACCTGTCAGTCTGTTTGAGTCGTCGTCAACTCGGACTCTGTGCGCCCCCACGTCTGCCATGGACGAGGTCTCCATGTTGGCCTCGTCTTGGACTCGATCTTGTGGCTATAAAAGGTGTGCATCACGCTTGCCAGAACCCAAGCCCCATGTTGTTTCGTCGTGGTTCGTTGCCGCTTTGTCGGAATCGCAAGTTCCATCCGTGTGCCACCACCAAGGAAAATTGCTTGATTCATCATCTCCGGTGAGTCTCCGCACCCAATTTTGGTCCCGTTGGCTTCGTCATCGCCTGGTCTCGCCGATGCGCACCTTGGTTTGGCCCGATCTTCACGGAGTGCTGCCGCACCATGAAACCCTAATCGCTGGTGCTTCAAGTTGTTGCCGCCGTTGATTGAGCTTGCCGCTAGTCGAATGGATCACGTCACCAGATCGACGACGTCAAGTGCTCGCCTGATCTGCCCTCATCATTCACTAGTGGTGAACTTGGGTCCCCCATGCCGCCTCTGCCAAGGTGACATATCCCAGGCCCCGACATGTGGCGTCCATGTCTAATGCCTTGTTACTTGTTAGCACCACATTGTTTCCTCGTTGACGTGTTCACTTGCATGTCGGTTGCATCAGCAAGCAAATGAACTCCAAAAATCACATAAAATTAACAATTAGATATATCTCAATTTTACAAATTTTTAAAAATTTGAATCACTTCAATCGGAGTTCGTATGAGGGAGAATAAGCTCGGAGAAGATTAAAAAATTCTAAAAATCTGAAAATTAAAAATCAAATAATAAACCAAATTATTTTTAAAATGAAAACCGATTTATTGTGTTAGTGTGATGTCATGCTGACATCAGCATTGATCTGGACGGGTCACATACCGACACGTGGCATGGTCCATGGACTTGGTCCACTAGACCTCACCTGGTACACCGTGGATGCGGTCCACGGCGACTCGCGTCATGTGCCCGACACACGGCCACACAGGATTGGTTGCAGCGCAGCCTGTGCCGATGATCGACATGCGGCGCGCATCCACGAGATGGGCCAAATCGAACGGATGTGGGTATTCATGACGCAGTAGAATCCTGGCAGTTTGCCATGGATCGAACGGTCAAAAACTCGCCCGACGAAGATGGCTAGGCGGCGACAGAGATGTTCACCGGTGCTGAAGACAACGATGAAGGTGCAACGATCCGGCGGTGCAATGGCGATGTTTTCTGGTGGTACGGGTGCGTCTCGAGACAGGGGTCTTGAATCTGGTCCTCAAAGTGGCGGAGACGGCGAATCGGCGACGGTCTTAGACGAAGACTGTGGAGCTTTCGTTCCCTACTCTCATGGGCTTCCAATGGCAAACAACGACGACTTCCTCAAAACTGCTCCAGCCAAAATTTGCGTAAGAACACGACAACCTTGTTTCTGGTTCTAACGCTCTGTGGAGTATATGGACCCCGGGTATCTACATGGCAGGCCGTGAGGACCACCCAAGGGGGGATGGACCAAGCCGACTGCATGAAGATGGGTATTGCCCAGGAGGTAGGTCGCCATGCGCAGCAAGGAAACCCCGAAGATGGAAACCAACCCTGCTTAGGGAGAATACAATTGTAATCCTAGCCGTTATCATGTATAACGGATAAGGAAAGAGATACAATCCCCACCTCGTATCCGGAGTGGGATTCCATATTGTAACCGCCCTTCTCGCTATATAAAGGGAGGACGGGCACCATAGACAGAGACAACATCATCGGCAAATAAGCTAGCCAATCATAATCCCGAGCACAGGACTAGGGTATTATCTCCACCGCGAGCGAACCAGATAATTTCTCGTGTCTTGTGCTACCATCAAGCTTCCGATCCAGCGCTTAGCCCCTTTTAATTATTGTCGAAACAAACCTCGGCGGTTGGCGTGCGGTAGGGCGGCGTCAAGATCAATTCGTCGGTCGATGGCGATCCATTGCGGGTCATCAACACCTTCAAGATCGCGCAGCGCGCAGATCAAAATCAGCGACGCGTGAAAAGCAATCGATCGGCAAAGAACGCGTCCACGCGCGAAGATTTCGCCCCGGCGCAGCAGATCGGGGCAAGGCGCGATTTCTCGGCAAGGCAAGATCGAGCAAAGCGGCAGCGCAATGATCGGAAGCGGCGGAGTTCTGAGGCACTCCTTCTTTGGCGACGTGACGTCGTCGCGGACGTTCCATGATTCGCAGCAAGCATCATGCCAGCGCAAAGACAGCGAGTAAGCGACGCGGCTTGGTCTTCACGACGCCCGGCGAAGACGAAGATTCATCATAAAAATCGTCGATTCGCCGAGCCGACATCTCGGCGAGCTGCTCGCTAAGCCGAGAACTGCTCAAGAAACTTTCGACGACTTTGCTTGAGTCAAGTAGAAGACCAGCGAGTTCGGTTGAACCACCGAGGACGCGAAGCAGCGAAACCTTCTCGGCAAGGTCATCGAGAGGTGCTATGCTCACGTCCTAGGAGTTCAGACACGCACGCCACAAGCATTAATTCCCATGGAGAAGCAATCAAATCGAGGGAAGCAGAGCTCGGCCATCCGACCACTTGGAACCGAGCCAAAATTAGTCGGCGAGCTAACGCCTAAGTCTTTTAATATTTAAATTATGCATTCAAATATGAAGCTTAATTTTTATATATATCCAAAGTGGCTTAAAAATTATTCGGATCACTCGGGTAGTTTTTGCAAAAGATATATACTACTCGATTCCTCTCGATTATTGTTTCAGAAATTATTTTGGTGTCGGTATTAAGCGACACATATAATACATGGAGGCACTAAAACCCGGCGCTTCCACCGGTGATTCGCCGACATTTCAAACTCGGGTCTGTACCGCTCGGCCCTCGATCGTTTTTGGCTACTACAAACAACCCAGGAGCGTCAACTCCAAGACGCCACGAGCCTACGCCACGCCAGAGCGCCAACCCGGACGCCACGAGCCTACGCTGCGCCCGGCGTCAACTTCGCACGCCACGAGCCTACGCTGCGCCGAAGCGCCAACCCGCACGGCCACGAGCCTACGCTGCGCCGAAGGCGTCAACTCGCACGCCACGAGCCTTTACGCGCCTTCGAAGCGCTAAAGTCGGACGCCACGAGCCTACGCTGCGCCGAAGCGCCAAACTCGCACGCCACGAGCCTAAGCGCCAACTCGGCACGCCACGAGCCTCGCGCGGCGCCGAAGCGCCAACTTCGGCACGGCCACGAGCCTACGCTGCGCCGAAGCGCCAACTCGCACGGCCACGAAGCCACGCTGCGCCGAAGCGCCACCTTTGCACGGCCACGAGCCACGCCGCGCTTCGAAGCGCCACCTTTGCACGGCCACGAGCCACGCCGCTGCGAAGCGCCAACTTCGCACGCCGCGAGCCACGCCGCGCCCGCCGCCATCGCAAGACGCCACGAAAGCTAACGCTGCGCCGAAGCGCCACTTTCGCGACGCTAAGAGCCACGCGCGCGCCGAAGCGCCACCTTTTGCACGCCACGAGCCACGCCGCGCTTCGAAGCGCCACTTTTCGCAGACGCCACGAGTTTACGCTGCGCCGAAGCGCCAACTCGCACGCCACGAGCCTAAGCGCCAACTCGACGGCCACGAGTTTACGCCGCTTCGAAGCGCCCGGCGCCGCACGGCCACGAGCCTACGCTGCTTCGAAGCGCCAACTCCGCTGACGCCACGAAGCCACGCTGCGCCGAAGCGCCACCTTTGGCACGACCACGAGCCACGCCGCGCCCGAAGCGCCAACTTCGACGGCCACGAGCCACGCTGCGCCCGTAGCGCCGCCATCGGCGACGCCACGAGCCAACGCTGCGCCCGAAGCGCCATTTTCGGTGACGGCCACGAGCCTACGCTGCGCCCGGCGCCACCTACGACTTCGATCGCAAGCCTATGCTGCGCCACGAACAAGGGCGGCACGATCGTGCGCAACACATGGAGCATAGAGCGACTAAGTCACCTTTTACTCAATTATGTTATTATAAATAAAATTGTTGGCTTTCTTGACTTGCTACTTAGTTGATCCTCAACTAAGCGATGAAGTCGGGGCTACACCTAATAGTGTCTTGCATGCACATCTTTTCTCGAGTTGTATTTTTCTTCTTTTACTTAACGATTGTAAATGAATCCGAAAGTGCGTTGATTCGAGTTGTGAAGCTCGACCCCATTATCGGCGAACTTTAGTCACCCAAAACGTGTGCTCAGGAAAAAGAGCCATGAGCCGACTCGACGACGGAAATTTGGACTAGTCGGGCAGAGTGCTTAAACAAAAAGAGTCAAACCACTCGGATGAATTCAAAATCAATAAGGAAAAAGAGTAAAAAACTCTAAAATTATACATAAACCGATCGGACACCACATCCAAGTGAATTGTTTTTACATTGCTTAAGTTACGCATATACATGATTTCAAGGCTACTAAATTTGGATGCGCGTGTGGCTAACGCTTCAACGACGACATCAAGAACTTCGCGATTTAATGAATTTAAAGGGAGCGGCTACTGAATTTCGCTTGAGCGGAAAAGCGTTTTTGACTTCGCATATCGTTTGGGATACGGTATGCCCCATGATGGGCCACCGGTATGTATGCCGCGACGATCGGATATAATTCAATCGTGGAGCTCTATTGAGTCCTTCACGATCTCTTTGCCTACAATGGGCACTCTACGGTGGAAGGAAAAAACCGATCGAAACTACATCAAGAGTGGAAGCACTTCGGCGTGAAGCATGACTCCGGTTGGGTTGCGACCAGAAGGCGATAACTCGATCATAAAGCACTCGGGGCTCTTGTGGAGTATATGGACCGGGTATCTACATAGCAGTCGTGAGGACCACCCAAGGGGATGGGCCAAGCCGATCGCATGAAGATGGGTATTGCCCAGGAGGCAGGCCGCCATGCGCAGCAAGGAAACCCCGAAGATGGAAACCAACCCTGCTTAGGGAGAATACAATTATAATCCTAGCCGTTATCATGTATAACGGATAAGGAAAGAGATACAATCCCCACCTCAGATCCGAGTGGGATTCCATATTGTAACCGCCTTCTACGCTATATAAAGGGAGGGACGGGCACCATAGACAGGAGACAACATCATCGGCAAATAAGCTAGCCAATCATAATCCCAGAGCACAGGACTAGGGTATTATCTCCACCGCGAGAGCCCGAACCTGTATAATTTCTCGTGTCTTGTGCTACCATCGAGCTTCCGATCCAGCGCTTAGCCCCCTTTTAATTATTGTCGGAAACAAACCTCGACACGCTCCTTATAAAGACATAGGCGTCGATACTGGAGGGGGTTCTTCTCGGTAGCGCATGAGTCCGGAGAAACACTGGCGTCGGCTATGCGGGAAAGATGAAGCGCGACCGTCCACGTGTCTCGATGAGCAGAAAAGATCTTGCCAATAATTCCTAATCCGGCCTGCACACATGTCTTAGCCTAACGGCCGATATTCTCTAGAATCCTAATCGAACATGACCAATCCCAGCCCTTCGTACTTAATCCAACGGCTGATATCACCTTGGCTACATGGCTTGATAATGTCCACACGATCACGATCCAATCGTCGAGGATGACCCTTCTAGAAGATGGGCCAAACGGGCCAAAACACAGTAAGGCCGGCGAGCGCACAGTATTGGGCTCAGCCCACCACTATTAAATGCATATTTTCACTGATTTTCTAATTAAAATAATTCAAGAAAATAGTTTGATTTATTTTAGGCAATTAAAATATCAGGAAAAATCCAAGAAAATTCTCATAAATACTTTGAGACATTTTGAACTCAAATAAAATATTTTTAGCAAAACTTTATATTAATTTTATCTACATACAGATAGTTTTATCAAAAGACCAATATACTTAATTTAAGATAAATTTAAATAAAACCCAACAAATCCAGAAAAATCATAAACCTCACAAATATCAAAAAAATAATAATAAAGGCAAATTTTGGAATGTTACACAAGGTCTCCGAAGACTCGATGTGATCGGCAACCACGCTCGCCTCACACACAAAGCTTTCATTCAAAATCGAGAGGTTCAGGCCAAGATGATGGCTCTTCACGAGTCAAGTACATGAGAAGTCGCAAGATAAGCAAACAAAGTCATGTGCTCGAGGGTCTCCAACTACAGAGTGGTAAGTACCGCATCTGTTGCAACCTTCTCAACCACGATCACTTTCATGCTCGCCTTTGCCTTGTCTCATCCAACCTTGGCCTTGAGCTACGCAGCATCGGAAGTAGCTTTCTCGGCCTTCAGCTTCTCTGCCTTCGCATTTAGCTTCTTCGCCTCTGCACTCAGCCTCTTCGCCTCCTCCTTCTATGTCTCGGCCTCAGCTTTGATAGTTCAGCTCAGCCCGGAGTGACGTCAACTCGGCATTTTTCATCTTGACCATTTGTTGATTGGAAGCCAAGAGCCGCTCATTCTGTTGATGGGCTTGCTCACTAGAAAATCTCAATTTTGTGCAAGGTATCTGTTGCACGCTATAGAGAGGAGTCGAGAAGCGTCAAAAAAACAAAACAGAGGCTAAAGGCAAAGTGAAAGGAATGGTTACAATTCCGGATCTTGGATTTTATAAGCCAAAACCTTTTCATGTGAACGGTTCATTCCTTGCGACACGGCGTCTCGATCGGCAAGAAAGGTGGGATGACGGTGCTACGGCAATTTTGGCACTACAGACGAGAGTAATAAATGCTCAACTACCCAACGTTTAGATTTTCTAATTTTTTCTAAACTCTGCTCAGAGTCGAGTTGATGAGTCGACAACGAGTAACATGTGGTTACCTTAAGGATTCGAGATGGGCTGATGGCAGGGCGCTCAACCCAGCATATTCTTACTCGATACTTAGCAATTCCCAACCTACTCGAATCATTCGACCACAAGCAGGTGAGGCATTACTCGACCAAGCCAGTACTTGGCAGTAATCGACTAAACGCTTAAACAGACCCTCCACTAAGCAGAGTTCGGGGGCTACTATTGAACATCTAAATATAGGATATAGGCATACACTTGACATTGGAAACTCAAAGACTATACCATATATGCTCAATCAAGCATTTGGAAACTTCGGATATCACGGGCCCAATTTTGTAGGATAAGATATACGCAGAGGGGGTATCTTCATTCAGGAAAGGACTCGATCGTTTTCCCGTTACGAGAAAACCAACTCGAGTATGTTTGATATTCAGGGAAGTTTGGATACGCTGTAAAGATTATGCAACGATGGACTCCTTATCGGCTACGATCCGGTATCGCAAACTAACTACAATTCGACCTGAGAAAAGGCTAACCCAACTATATAAGGATGGGTGTAGTTATCCATAGGGAAAACAAGCAATTCTCAGACTACAAACCATCCAGAGCTAGACAAGCGAGAAGACCTTTTGAGCAGAGCATCCAAGAGCCGACGAACTACGCTTCATCAACCCTTAGTTGTAGCTTAGCCACCCCTAAGTTCAATCTTCATTGTAATTAGAGCTAAGAGTCCTACTTTGTACTCGTTCATCGACTCCATACGCCATTCACATAGGAGTAGGGTGTTACTCCATCTAGGGGCGAACCTATCTACATTGTGTATCTTCGATTTTGTGCCTGACTTTACTAATTTGAAGATACCAAAAACTATAAGTTTATTATCGATTTCTATCCTTCGACAACTTTGCTGGTATGTTTGTTGCTACATTCTATTGTTTCTTGTCCATAATCCTTTAAAATAGCATCAGTCTTCAAAGTGTATAGTTATGTTGAAGGTTGTTTTCTAGTAATGAATTGTTAATGTCAACATTTGGCACTTGAACTCTGTGTTGATCTTTCTGGTAGTTCTCTAGGCGTAGCTAGAACAAGATTTCTGAAACCAAACCTTGACACAGTTTTGTACCTTGTCTTTAGTGAGCTAATTTTAATAATGTGCATCTTTTTATGTGGTGTCAACTTTATAGCTTGCTTGACACACTAGAAGACTACCGTATATTGTCGACTTGTCGTATTGTCTCTTTTATGAAAATATGGAGTTGTGGATCTCATGGTCATGTTATCAACTTATCATAATATTATTTATGTATTATTCTATGTTTCAAAATTTGTCATAGTGCACCATTCAAATTTATTGTATCTGTTTTCGCGCGTTATCCGATAAAAATTATTCGATACCATATCAATTCTACTTCATATTCGATTCAAATTCATGGCAAGCTGCCCTAGCCGTCCTCTACCTTAGGCTTGCTGATTGGTGGGGTCAGTTCATCAACCAGCGTGAAGGCACAAAGGCCATTCAAATAGCAAAATGCACTTTCCTATTTGGAAAACAAATTTTGTCAAATTTCCAGCCAGTTTCCAAACAGATTAATATTCAAACCACTATAACTTTTGCATCTTTGGTCCAATCCCAGTGACATAAATTTCTAAATTCATATAAAATCTTAATCTTTTAGAATATACAAAATATTCAATTTACGATCTCTGCACAAAAATTCTTGAGTTAAAATTTAAATAAACACAATATGACCACTATTAGATGTAAACCCTAGCTCTTTAATTAATGAAACAAATTTTAATATATTCCTAAGGTCATTGGTACTTATTAAAGTCACCATATAATTAGAATTTTGGTATTTTCAAAAAGAACTAAATTAAGAATATTTATTGAAAAGTTTTTATTTCAGATGTTATGCCAAGGAATGGCACATGGTGATTCAATGCTCACAATCGTGGTGGACTATGAGTTATATATATTATGCTACTCTTATTTATGTACATATCAGTCACACTTGCTTTTTACAAATTCTATTTACAAGTTATTACTTGATATTTATGACTCAAATTCACTTTATGCAAAATAATTGTAGAAGCCTCCTTTGACATAGCTAGCAATTCTATTATATCTTTGTGATGCACTACAAGTCTTGCTGAGTACACAAGTACTCAACCATACTTAATTTGTTGGTTTAGGTGAAAATAGCAAAATCTTAGAAGATACATAATTTGACGCAGGATACGGGAATTATATTGACGAGTTTTCTAGGGTTTATATCTTATCAGTTGCCTGAGGGTTTGTATGGGCATACCATAAGGCATTTGGATTTCTGTTGCAATATTTTTAGTCTTGTTAGTTTTTATTGCATAAACAACTTCCACTAATATATGTATAATATTATGTATAGATGTGTTACCGATGTTAATGTGCATATTAGTCACTGATTATGGGACTAGTACTATATACATATAGATCCTATATTTCTTGGTATTTTATACCAAAAAGGAGGGTTGTTACAATTTTAGCCAACTTCAAGTGCAAAGTTAGAACCCTAATCCACTAGAGCAATAGAAAGCTACCCTAGGCCGTCTTTGGGCTTCTCCGCATTATTGATGGCTGTAGGCTTTCTGTTTGCACCCACGAGGAAGCCTATCTAGGACAACTTTCAGTTTCCATTAAGCCACAACTTGTCGAAAAGCTGTCCCAAGCATTCGCTTGCCTCCTCCGAGCCAATCGCCTCGTTGGCTGCCTTCCTCTTCTCCCACCAGTCACCTTCCTTTCCTTCTTATGCAAATTACAGAATGTTTTTTCTTCTTACACGATTTGGATTTTTATGGGGTTTCTTTTCCAAGTTGACCTACTAGACGGGGAGAAGAAGAAGGACAATTGTAATATCCCAAAAAATGTAAAATTGAATAAAATAAAAAATTAAAATTTAGTTATAATTTTAATCTGAAATTCTAAATTTCTATGCTTTTCTTGAAATTCAATCGTAAAGAAAACCATTTCTAATATTAAATTATTAATTTATAAAAAGCCAATTCAAATAGGATGGTTAAAGAAGACTAAAGTTACAATAATATCAAATATAAACTTCAGTTGGAATTTTGTTTTTCTTGATGTCTATCTTTTCCTTGTTTTTCTCAAATTTTGGTATTAAAGAAAATTATTTTCAGCATTTGATTCTTGAATTATAAACTATGGAAAAAGAAATTATATGATAACAAAATCTAAAAAATTATATTTAAATATAAGGCCATCATTACAAACCCCTTGCAAAACCCCAAGGATGTGTGAATGCAATAATCATAGATAAGGGTTTAAAAACAGTAAATTTATACTACTAATAGTAAAACTGTCAGAATTTATTAAAAATGTACGTACGTTATCTTCATCTGAAAATTTTACCTTGTCATTTGAACTACTATAGTGATCTATAGAAAAATTATCAAAAATAATAAATTCGACTGTTGTGATGTATAATTTTAGTACTGTTTATGTATTTGCTTACATTTCTTTGTATATAATAATGCGAATAAGAAACTGAAGCAATAAAGAATTATGGTTTAGTATTTAAATTAAAAATTAAATTTCCCTACGTTTGGCCCATACCATGGGAAAGTATGCACTTCTTTCCCTAGGCAGTCCAAAACGCAAGCCAAGTTCCTTTATATATACTAGCAATAATAGCGCGCTACGCTGCGCCGTTCTGTAGAGTCGATAGGACCCGTCGGCAATCCATGGGGGACGTATTTTCAGTTTTCATATTTATTTAAAAAAATAGTTCGTCAGCTATAAACCTTCAAGGAATCTACGTTTTTTGTAGAAAACCGCGGTTACAACCCGTTGTCTGATAAAATTTGTCGAATTTTCGATTTCCACATTTTTTAAATAAAATGGGTCGGTAGGACTCGCTGGCGAATTCATGGGATATTACAAACCTTCGATGAATCCACGTTTAATCTACGGGTTACTATAAACCTTCGACGAATCTGTGTTTTTTTTAGAAAACCGTGGTTGTTTTTTACGCATTTTGGGATATTTGATCGTTTTTTTGTTTTTCGTGTTTGTTAAAAAAATAGGTCGTTAGGACCCGCCGGTGAATCTATGGGTCGCTATAAATCTCTGGACGAACCTACGTTTTTTTTAAAAAAAAATCGTGGTTATGACCCGTTGGTAAATCCATAAGTTGTTATAAACCTTCGACGAATTTGTGTTTTTTTTGTCGATGCGTGTTTTATTTAGAAAATTGCGGTTGAATCCGTGTTTTTTTTTTTGTGTTTGTTAAAAAAAATGGGTCGTCTGGATCCGCCGGCGAATCTACGAGTCGCTATAAATCTTTGGACGAATCAACTTTTTTTTTTAAAGAAAACCACAGTTATGACCGTTGGTAAATACACAAGCTATTATAAACCTTCGATGAATCCGTGTTTTTTTTGTCGATGCGTGTTTTATTTAGAAAATTGCGGTTGAATCTGCGTTTTTTTTGTTTTTTTAAAAGAAAAGTGCAGATTTTTTTTTATGTATTTCCTTTTTAAAAGGTTGCTCGGACCCGCGGGCGAATCCACAAACCGCTATAAACCTTCGACGAATCTGTTTTTTTTCGTTTTTTTGGTTTTTTGTGTTTGTTAAAAAAAATAGGTCGTTAGGACCCGCCGGCGAATTTATGGGCTGCTATAAATCTTCGGACTAATCTACATTTTTTTTAAAAAAAAACACACGGTTATGACCCGTTGGCAAATCCATAAGTTGCTATAAACCTTCGACGAATCTGTATTTTTTTGGTGACGAAAATATTTTTTTCGGGTTTTTTTTGTGGCGAAAACATTTTTCCGAGAAAAACAGAGAAAGGATCTGAACGTAAGAAGCAGGGCCTGTTTGTTATTTTTTTGGACCTGTTCGCTATCCTGAAAAATTAGAAAAGGGCTTGTTCGCGATTTAAAATTAACGGGAGGCTTTTCTGTAAAATACCGCACCAGGGACCCAAACGCGAAGGAAAAAAAATATCTTCGTCTCACAGAAAATTCCATAGAGATCTATCCGTAATTTCGAAGAAATGGAGGGGCTTTTTTGCAAATGTGCAAGGTGACAGGTGGACGCTCTGGTTGGAGGCCAAATCCTTCGCTTATAATGGGTGCAACCATATATATTTTTTTTCTGTTGCCTTGTTCCGTAGTATATATGGAACTAGCTAGGCGAGCCATGAGTTCTAGCAGTCATCACCAAATTCAAGTGGCAGATTCCAAGTGAAAGGGGGAGAAGTTTTTTGCGGCTTTGTGCTGAGCTGTATATAGATTGGAACATATATTAACTAAGGTCATGTCTAGGACGCAAGGATTAATTTTTCATTATTTCTACAGAAATTATATTGTTCATGCAAAATCCTAGCTTGTGAGCTTCTTGCTGAATTTCTATGCCCCAAAATAGGATTAATCAGGCTTGCAATTCAATTAAGAAAAGTTTCAAAAATTCTGAAAAAATCATGGATGTACATCTCATCTTACCCCATCTACATATAAAAATTCATTATCAAATTCGTCCTATGCTAGAAGTTACAAAAAAACAAATTTCTGACAAACTTGAATAGTTCAAATGCACCTCAAATTTGTCTTTTTGTAACTTCTGCATGAGCTTCATTGATTTTTTCTGAATTTCTATGCCCCAAAATATTACACCTAAAGTCATGTTGGCTTATATATATAAGGAATCTCGGCAACTAGCTACCTAGGATGATTCCGAATTATTTCTCTCCTCACTAGACGAACCTTCTTCGTATCATACTGAAACATATACGTACAGCTAGTCAACTGTGATCCATGTGATCACGTGACAACTGCACGATCGTAGTACCTTGTAGGATATTTGGGAGACATCCCATGGTGATGCATATGGGGCATACTGTGAACTTCTGAAGACCAGATCGATAAAACTTCGTACTTTAGCCAGGAGGGCTCTAGCTAATTATATTCTTCCAACTCAACAGATACTACGTATGGAGTTTCGTTTGGGACTGTGCGTCGTCGACTGCTTTTTTTCAGAAAAAAAGTTAGATTTTGGAGTGTTGGATTTTCCTCCCTCCCTCGCTAACATCCTTAGCCCTCCTCATGACAGAAGTAGCGGCAAATGATACATATCATCTACCATATTCTTATATCATAGCATCTCGCTGATGTCATGACATCATAGTCCATCATAGTAGGTATAAACCATCGCGGCAGATAAAGAGCTGCTGTGTACCATGTGCTCGGCAGCATGTACCGCGAAGCAGTAGCTCAGCAATTCCATATTGATCGAGCATGCCATCCTCGGTAATTAATCATTAATTAAGAAACTTAAAGAATCGGCAAGGAACGTGCCTTCTCTGCTGTCGGTCGGATGTTGCTCCGTGGTGCCGCCGTCTCCGCGCCGTAGATGATAGAGACGTACGCCACTTTTGTCACCGGAGACACATTCTAAGCAAAATAAGGAGGGGCATGTATGGGGCGGAGGGTGCGGGCATTTGTCAGCCGGCAGTGGCGACCGGCTTCACTGAAGGCACCGGCCGACAACCTAAATATGGCGTAATGGCTAGGGGTGAGCATAAATAAATCGAAACCGAAAAACCAAACCAAACTGACCGATTATTTCGGTTTTTTTGTTTTCGATTTTTGGTTCAGTTTTTATTTTAGTGTTATTCGATTTTCGAGCTTCGGTTCGGTTTTTACCTTTCAAAAACCGAAATGCCGAATGACCAAAATAATCGGTTCGGTTAAAACGTCTGTTGCACTCGTGTCTCGCATCGCACCACACACGGTCGGTTCCCTTCCCTCTGATCCCCATCTCCTCGACTCCTCCCAAAATTTCCCATCTCCATTTCCAATCGCCAATCGGACCAATCTCGTTCCAATCACCGCAGGAGGGAGGAGCGGAGAGCACCTTCTCGTCTCAGGGCCAGCAGAGGGCGGCCTCGTCGGCTGCACAAAAGAGCACTACCGCTGCGCTCTCGCACACATCGCGGATCATACGCATCCTGCCGCGTAGCGCTCGCCGTCCGTCATAGTCCCCCCTCCATGTCGACGGGATCCGCTAGGCCGCACTCTACAGCTTCCCCTCCGCTTCACCTCACCGCCGGTGGATCCCTTCACGGTGCTGCAATCACAGTGAGGCGGCGGCGACGAAAGCCAAGGATGACTAGGAGTTTGGGTGGATGCGTGGAGTCGTGGTCCAATCAGGCTCTCCCCCATCTCCTCCATGGCTCCGAGGGTCTGACCTCTAGGAGACCAACCAGCGCGAAGTCGTAGAGCAGCTCTAGGAGGTTGTCGTTGCGGCGGAGCTGTTGGGTGGCGGCGGCGAACTCCATCTTGAGGCCGTCATGGTCAAGGCAGCGCAAGAAGTTGGTGTCCCAGACGGCAAGGGACACCTTTACCATCCGAGGCTCAGAATGAACTCGAAGGTGAACTCGATCCTGGGGCTGTGGAGGAGTTGATCTGGAGGCTGGAGGTGAATTGGGGGGATTGGATGCAGGCGGAGTGGAAGAAAGAGGCTTACGGGAAGGCTCCTTCCAATTCGATTAAACCGAAAACTGAATTAACTGAATCGATTTGATTTGGTTAATTCGGTTCGGTTTTTAGATGAGTTCAGTTTTGGTTCGGTTAGCAAAATCTAAAAACCGAAATATTCAAAAACTAAAAATACCGAACCAAATTATCCGATTGCTCACCCCTACCGGTGGCACTTACGCTTAAAAGAGGGACGGCTCTCCTGGGATATGCAATCGGAGCACGAACAGCTTGGAGCGCGTCTCGTAGTGATAAATTTAGCTGATTCCAACAAAATTTTCAGTATGGAAAACCTAGTTTCATTTTTATCCACTCATCACATGTCATGCATGCATATGCTCTCTCCGAAGCGATAATCAAGACGTTTCTGCTTTCGTGGGTTCATTTACGTCGTGATAACTTAAATAGTGTTTCCATATATTTGCTATACTGAATTTGCATGACGATGGCCGGCCCTTGCCATGCATGCATCGTATGGCCAATATATATTTCTTGCAGAACAGACCAAAAACGTTAATTAGTTTCAGGTCGTGAAATTGCACAGTCGATCTCTCATTTCTTTGTATCCTTGCCAGAATTTCGGGGGAATTGCATGACCAACGACATCTGATCAGCTTTTCCGCGTGAAGTCCTTACCCCAATATGTATATCGTCCTCACCTCCACGTTAGGCAGCAGTTTTTAATTTGTCTTTTTTAAAAAAAATGGTGAACACCGTGAATTAAATTAGAAGGCAGAAAACAATAAAGTTATAAGGTGCGAAGACCACACCCTTGAGGAGTGGGGGATCTCGGTGGAAAAGGAGACAGAGAAAAAGAAAAAAAGAAAGAAAGAAAGAAGAGGAAGAGAAAATACAGGAGCCTTTACGGCTGGCTCCGAAGGAGGAGACGAAGCTGAGATGCCCCTGCTGAAGCCCAGGCAGCGGCCTCGTAGTTGATGGATTGCAGGATCTGGTCATGGTTCGTCCAAGACTGTCGAAAGACTCTATTGTTTCGCTCCTTCCACCATTACCAACATATTAGAATGATGATGGTTTTGAGATCTTTCTTGTAGCCGGCACGACAATCTATACGCTATAGGCTCCATTGGTTGAGGGGCATGGAGAGAACCCATTGGTCCCGGTGTAGAGACGAGGCGTGAATCTATCTTGCAACGGAGACCCACATTCGTCGGACTTTGGGGCAATGGAAACCGTTTCGAGACTCTGACAGCACATGAGGCAGAAGTATTGATTGGGCCAACCCCTGATCTGCAAGCACTGAGCTGTCCATAGTCGATTTTGCTAAGCAAGCCAAAAGAAAATCTTAGTGCGTAGCGGTGCCTATGCCGACCATGTTGTCGTATGAAAGGGTTTTGTTGTGCTTCCATTGAACTGGAGTCGGTACACGAAGCTGACTGAGTAGACACCATTCGAAGTCGGCATCCATATGATAACATCCTCCATGTGAGGTTGGAGAGGCACAAACTGAATGATGGACCACAGATGAACGTACTCCCTTAGGAGCTGCGGTGTGAGATGGCGGCGGATGTCACGGATCTAATTGTTGTTGAGCAAGGCGTCTACCACCGATCTTGTCTTCCACCTAGAGTGCTTGAAGAGACACGGCGCGAGTTGATAGGACGCTCTGCCATGCAACCATCTAGAGGTCCAGAAGGTGGTCAGTCGGCCATTACCAATTATGATTTTGGTGGCCGACATGACGATGTCAATCAACTCGGTCACAAGGCAAGGCCAGGCCAGAGCTGCGGTTGTGTGTGTGTAAGCCACAACCAACGTAGATCTGTCAAGGTCCAGCACTCCAAGTCCCTCCAAATTGAAAGGTCGGCAAACCGTTGTCCATCGAACCTTGCAGTTCTCGCCGTGCATTGGCGCACTGCCAGCCCATAGGAACTTTCGCCTTATCTAGTTGATGTTAGTGATAAATTTCTTGGGCGTCTTGAGCGCTGTCAGCACGTAAATTGGTATGGAAGTGAGCACTGATTTGACGAGAGTCAGGCACCCACCTATCGTGAGGTGTTTTGACTGCCATCCTGCTAGACGCCGCGCGACCTTATCTTGAATGGGCTGGAGGTGGACCCGGCACAGACGGCCTAGAGTGAGAGGTATACCGAGGTATTTGGTAGGGAAGTGCGAGATGGTGCCTGAGAAAGGCTGAAGAATAGCATCCAAGTCTAGGTTGACATTGGATGGCAGCTATGGAGCTCTTTTGCATATTGACCCGCAGGCTTGAGGCCTCTCCGAAGTGATGCAAGATTGAAATGATGGCCTGCAGTTCCACCCTTACTGGGTTCAAGAAGATGGCTACATCATCTGTGTATAGTGATAGACGAAGCGGCAGCGTACAGCCTTTCAATGGAGACAAGATGCCGTCCTCGGTTGCCTTTTTGAGGAGGAAATGAAGCGGGTCTATGGCAAGGTTGAAAAGGTACGGTGATAGCGGATCGCCCTGCCGTAGGCCACGTTGATGCAGGATTGTCGACCTTGGTACCCCGTTAAGCAGCACAGATGACGAAGACGTCACCAGAGAAGTAGATAACCACTTACGCCATCGATTTCTAAAACTGTGGGCTTGCAGAAGGTAGTTTTTAATTTGTCATCATATCAGTCATGATATCCCCGTTTATAACGCAAACATTCCATAGGAACGGTTTAATTTCCGTATGAATTGGAAAAACTAGCCAGAATAACGCGCTACGTCGCGTCGTGTATGACGATGTAATGTGAAAAATCTGAGAAATTTGGTTGTATTTTCGGTTTTCCTATTTTTTAAAAAAATGGGTCGGTAAGACCCGTCGGCGAATCCATGAGCTGGTATAAACCTTGGAATCTGTATTTTTTTAGAAAACCGCTGTTAGAGCCCACTGGCGAATCTATGGGCCACTATAAATCTTCGATGAATTTGTGTTTTTTTTAGAAAATGGTGGCTGCTTTTTTGTGTAATTCGAGAAATTTAGTCGTATTTTCGGTTTTCGTATTTGCTTTAAAAAAATAGGAGTCATTAGGACCCGTCGGGGAATCTATGGGCTGCTATAAACCTTCGACGAATCTGTGTTTTTTTTAGAAAACCGTGGTTACGACCCATTGGCAAATCCATGGGTTGTTATAAACTTTCGACGAATCTGCGCTTTTTTTTAACTGTAGAGGGATCTAAAGTATTTTTTTCCGGGGTCCGTTCCGCTAAAAACCACCGGAGGATCTAATGTAAACCACGGAGGGATCTAAACGTAACTTTGATATTTTTTGAGTCTATTTTATTAAAGAACCGTCAAAAGGACATAAACACAATTTCTAATTTTCCAGAGAACCTTTTCATGAGGGAGGGGGGTGAGGTGGCACCCCTGAATAGCCTCTAATCCTTTCCACTTTAATATATAGTAAGTATATATTACCACATTCAGGTGAGGCTTTAGTTCCGGATCACGGAACTACTGTAAAACAATTAAAGACAGAGGATGAAGCAATTTACGTGAGGAGGAGCATTACGAGCTTGTGAGTTGTGACTCCCGATCGAAGAACTCAAAATGGGCGCCATATCTTCATCTTTATCTTGTTGATAGACGTCCTTGTACTAGCCGTTCTACATCTCGATCTGCTTTTCCGTATCGATGCACCAGACCTTCAAGCTTTAGGAATCGGAAGCCTGTGTGTATATAGCACTTTGCATAAATTTTTTTTGTCTCTTCCTAAATAAAATTATAAAGCTAGCACCGTTCATAACCGCAAAAATACTGATAGATGACATATACCACGATAGATGGTTAGAACCACTGATGCCCTCCCACCGAGTTCGGATACCATGATATGTATCTGCCGAGCTCGGTAAGTGGGTTATTGCGGTACCTGAGCTTGGCATGAGAGGGTAGCATTGAGCATGATGAGTGTGGTAGGCCTTACCAAGTCTAGCGTGCTCGGTAGATCAGTTGTCGTGGTGGTCCCATCCCACCTGCTATGATGAACGTTATTGCCATTGTCTCGGTTGTTAGCCAAGCTAGGAAAGTGTCTGCTACTAGGGGTGAAAACGGATTGGGTAATACCCAACCCGTATCCGTATTCGGGATAAATTTATCCGAAATTACAAGTACGAGTTCGGGTACTTTTGGTTCGGTTACGGATTTGGGTACTATCCGGATAATTTTTATTCGGATACTGATCGGATACAAGATAGAATATACTTGATGAAAACGGGTCGGATACGGGTACACAGCGAGTAATTTCCATCAGATACCTGGTGAAACTGTCA
Organism: Guadua angustifolia; assembly: GCA_036346375.1. Lineage (NCBI taxonomy): Eukaryota > Viridiplantae > Streptophyta > Magnoliopsida > Poales > Poaceae > Guadua > Guadua angustifolia. Next base: position 4,645,974 of record CM070522.1, read on the forward strand.
CTCCCGGCTCCTAATCCAAACGATTATAACTTTTTACTCCGAACTCCGATTTATGTGATCTTAGACTTTATGCGAAACTTATCAAGAGGGCTACAATCTCCATCTATTTTCAAGATTTAAGAAATCATAGATATTTTTAAATATCATAAAAACATAAACTCTAATGTAGTCACTTAAACCTAAAATCTAATTTTCGAAATTCTTCACAAAGACTTGATGAAAAGCATGACTACAAACTAGCAAAAGTCAATAAGATCCAATATCGAGCCATGTGATGATCAACTCATGATCAACACAACTTTGCAAAACATATTTGCATATAAACCGATAAGCTATGAGATCAATCCTCTAGCTATGTAAGAATTAATACATTATCCCGACACTTTGCAAATTAAGACCTTCATGCACGCATGATGAACTTTATTTCATTTGTTAATTGTACTCTATATGTTGAACTATGTGTTTGAATTGAACTCCATGTGTGCCGAAATCTATGTTTGAATTGCACTCTCTATGTTGGACTATGTGTTTTAATTAGACTTTATGTTGAACTATGCATGTTTGTTAGCCTTTATGTGTTGAATTATGTATTAATTAGACTTTATGGTAGACTATATGCGTTTATCGGACTCTATATGTTAGATTACATATTAATTAGACTCTATGTTGGAGTACGTGTGTTTATTCAACTCTGTGTGTTGTTTTATATCTTAATTTGGTTCTATGTGTTGAATTATGTGTGATAATCAGATCATGTGTGTTAGTTAAATTATTTTTATCACATGCTTTGATCCTAGGTAGTTTGCGTACTATTCGACTAAGTATCCGTTATCTGTATTGTACTCGTCCGTATAATATCCGGTATCCATTTTCTACCCGTTCATAAATACCTGGTATCTTTATCCGTATTCTACCTGATTTTTTACTACTAGTACCCGTACCTGTATCAAAAAAAATAATTAGGGTAGGATACAGAATGACCTACTATTCAACCATATTCGATCCGTTTTTATCTCTATCTGTCACTGCTTCTATAGCTGGAAACGAAACTATTTCTATAATTTTGCTCGGACGGAACTAAATTTGGAAAAAAAAAAGGTGTGGCGGGCCAACGTAAGCCAAAGAATCCTGCAGCAGGAAGTAACAAAAGTAGGAGATGGAATGCATTAGAAGCTAGCTAGTTCCAAAAGTAGCATAAAGTTTGGTTTTGGAAAAAAAAAAGTAGTATCAACTAGTATTATGAGTCAGTGAACCCCGAAATATTTATATTTGTGGACGAAATTACACTGCAGAGCAATTATATACATGAGCAGCATCTTGATTATACAAAACATGCATGAATCTGGGCGACGACTTCTGGATCAGAGTTGGACACTCGGGCCGAGCTTTTTTAGGCTAACCTGAGGCATAGTGGGCGTGGCACGATCTGAAGTCCGGTTCGGTACGAAGTAGGCCGTGTCGAACCTGCACGATACTATAGTATGGGCCGTGTCGGACCTGAGAACCAGGCACGATGGGTAGCACGACACTGTAGCACGGACTGTGTCGGGCCCGATGACCCAAAGCATAAAGAAGAAGTTCAGTATGAAGATCACCGACCCATAGAGCGTGAACGTTATGGATGTACCCAACAGTATGAACGCCACACCGCCACCAACACCTGAGAGAAACGGGTCAGCTCTCTTTATCACCCGTCTCTCTCAATTTCTCCCTCGCTCATCTGTCTCTCTCAATCTCCATTGCTTTTCTTCCTCACTTTCTCGTTGCCCTCTCTCTCGCTTATGTTCAGCACATCCCCTCATTCTAAGAATAAATAAATTTTAGATTTTTTCTATAATATTTGTGTCCACTGTTTTAACTTCATATATTTTGGTTCCTTTCTTCTCGTCACAATAGTACAAATGGGCTGGATCTGGGCCGGCACGGCACGAAGCAGACACGAAGTACAAATAGACTGTGCTTGGACTCGCCGAAGGTGAGTCGGACCGACCTAGTACGGTACGACGGACACGACGATCCGTCACGATCCGATACTATTTAAACACGAAATACGATAAATTTGTATCAGACCAGTCGGCCTAGCTCGACGCCCACCTTGTGGTCAGTTTGATGTGAACTAGTTACCCAGCCCATGCAGAATTGACCAACTGACAAGTGACAATATCTCTCCCTCGAGTGAGAAACAGCACAGAATACATGAATACAGCAGCCACATGAGCAACGCGTGTTCTTTCTTCCCTTTCTCTCCTCATTAATTGCACACCCCTCTCCGTCTCTCACGCGCGCTCTTCATTGCCCTCTCTTCCAAGTTCCATCTCAACCACTTTACTTTCTCTCTCTACATAGGGCACCGTCCTCTGTCCCTCCAGCTCATTCCCTCCATTACATTGTTCATCCCATCCGATTTCCGATCGATCCAATGGGCAAGAAAGGCGCCCTCACCTCCATCTTCTCCAGGCTCGCAGTCGTCGATTCCCCTGCCGCCGACCCTGCTTCGTCGCCGCCGTGGCAGTGGCCATCCTGCCGGAACCCGCAGACCGCCTCCTTCCGCGCGGAAGACGAGCCCTGCACGACGGCTGCTGGTGGCCCCAGATGCGGCGGCCCTGCAGTCGCGAGGCTCCGCAAGGCAGCCGGCGAGATGTACAAGACGGTCAACTCGATCTATTTCGACGAGTCCTGCTCCTGCTTCGACGAGGAGGAGGAGGAGGGGGTCCTGGACGACGACAGCTTCTCCAGGACGACCGCGTCCGAGGAGTGGTCTGAGGCGGTGATCCGCAGCCTCGGCGGGACGACGTCCACCGACCGTTTCTTCGTCGACCCGGGGCCGACGACCAACTCCATCCTGGCGGCGGCGAGGACGCCACCGGCGGAGGAGGAGAAAGCGGCGGTCTTGTCCCAAAAGGACAAGCTTCTGGAGCAGTGCCACATCAAGTCGCTGGTCGAGGAGAGCGTGGCGGTGGCGGTGGACTCCGAGGACCCGTACCGGGACTTCCGGGCGTCCATGGAGGACATGGTGGCGGCGCACGGGCTGCGCGGTTGGGAAGAGCTGGAGGAGCTGCTGGTGTTGTACCTCCGGGTTAACGGCAAGCGCAACCACGCCCTCATCGTCGGCGCCTTCGTCGACCTGCTCGTCGGCCTCGCCACCACCTCGCCGATCACGGCTGCAACCACAACAACGACGACGACGACGAGTAGCAGCATCGCAAGTACTAGTAGTAGCACGAGTACGAGCACGACCAGTGTTGGTAGTGGTGGCACTAGAGTCGTCACTACTGCAACAGCTGCAGCAATGGAGCAATGCGGCGGCGGAATTGAAGCTTCTGCTTCTTGCTCGTCTTTTCCGTGCGTCACGTCTGACCAGGACGAGGCCGGCCGGGGAGAAGGCAAGCGATCATACTCATAGTCACGGTTGGTTGGTGTTAATTTGCATTGTTGGTTTTTGATTAACCAACCAATTAATCAAAATTGATTGATGGAGTTGGATCTAAGTTCGCAAGCAGTTTAGACTAGGTTTTGAATGATGCTCTATGATAGCAGTGTACTTTTCTCTTCGTCTTTTTTTTTCCTTGGAATTGATTTTTTCAAGCTAGGTTAAACCAAGGAATCCGATGCAATTGATGTGTGATTTGATGCATTAATTGTGGGGCTAGCAATGAGAGACGGGGACGACGACTACTACAGCTACAACTAGATTGACACTAGCTTCAGTGGTGTTAGGCTGTTAGCTAGCTTAAAGAACAATTTATAAGATTTTATCCTCTTGAGGATATTTCTTCTTGTGTTCCCTACGGCCATGTGTTAAAATATGATCCGAATTCGTTTTATTTTTGTTTTTTGTTTCAATTTAGAGTTTTACTCATATAGTGAGTCTTTTATGTTCCACTTTAAATATATCTATGTAATGCATAGAATATAGTAACATGAAAATGGCAAGAGAAAAGAAAAAATAGTTTTACTATAAACATCTTTTCATATACTGTTATTTTCCTTCGTACGTCGATCGGTGATTTTTCTTGGAATGATTTTTCACATTAAATCTCTATTTCACATTCCTTTCGGTTCTATATTTCTATCATGTGTTTTATAACACACTGCATAATCGTAGTGTATATATGTACTACATACAGACGTTAGTACTTCCAATTTCATTATCTGTTTTGATATACCAAAACTGAATTCACTGCTTAACTAGCCCGGCGAACCTCATTCTTTGCGAATCTAACTCTCTTGTATATGCATTTACAAATTTAGCTCCCTCCACTTCTCTACCGCACTTGAAGAGCGCGGAATATTCCTGCCATGCACAACACACGAGGAAGCTCGCCGGTGCCGCGGTTCCTCACCCGTACACGGGAGCAACATGTATCCCCGTGGTAGAAGAGCTTCCACGCTCTTCCACCACGGCGCACGCGCTCGCCGGCGCACACACTCGCTGGCGCTCGCCCATGCCCAAACCCGGTCAGCCAGCTGCTCCCACACCCGCAAGCGCTGCTGCGGTAGCTAGCATGATCCCGCACTTGCCGTGGGTGGTAGGGAGCATCCGCACTTCTCAGATATGGTAGGTATACATGTCATCTATCATGCCTAACTTTTGAAAAAAAAATGTACAATGGATAGATAAAAAGATGAATCCGTCACCGACCGCTAGCTGGTATATGTTTATGTTGATCTCAAACTAAACCGGCCTGCTCCACTTTACTCCAAGACGTACCGGCCAGTAGGTGGGGCAGATCCACGGACGGAATGCATTAAATACGGTACCTGCATGTGTGTCTGTATTTATGTGCATGCAGCATGCATTGATGCATGCATTTTGCGTACGTATGTACATCAGTACATACATACGACGTGATTTGTTTGATTAGAGCATGTTTGGAGTACGTGTGTGTATATATATATACTAGGATAGTTTGCGCGGCATACACGTTGCGTGTGTTGTTTTTTTTACGGAAATAATTCTATTTTTTTTTCCGTTAGCGTATTTTAAAAAACTATCGAGGAAACGCGCGAAGCGGTCGATACAAACACAGGCGCGTGCGTTTTTTTTCGTGGAAACAATTTCTTTTTTTTCCGTTGGCGTATTTTTAAAAATCATCGAGAAAAGCGCTGGATCGATACGCCGCGTCGCGTTTTTTTTTCGCAGAAATAATCTCGTTTTTTTGCCGTTGGCGCTTTTTAAAAATCATCGAGAAACGCTAAACGGTTGATACAAACATTGCGCCAAACCGAAAATTCTTTTCGTGAAAAATAGTTGGAATGATCCGATGGTGCTACGTTTTCGGTTTCAAGAAATAATTTCGTATTTTTGGCCTTTTAAAAATAGGAAAAATCGCACAAGATTTTTGCTAATCGAATATGACGAATCTGCGATATTTTTGGTGTATTTTACTTTCGAAAAGGACCTAAACGCGATTTTTAATTTTTCGAAAAGACCTAAACGTGATTTTTGGATTTTGATAGGCCTTATCCCATTCGGTTGTTATATATAACATATATGTATGTATGTATATATGTACATATGCATACGTATATATATATACATACATATGTATATATATATATGTAATTGTATATAGAGTACTCCTATAAAGTAGCTTGTGTGTGCTGTGCATTGTGCAGCAGAAAGCCACGATTTAGGTGAGAAACCGACGGTACCGCTGCCTCTCTGGGACAAGTCGTCGTTGTCGTGTAGAGGTGGGCATTGGTCGAGCTATTTTGGACACGTACGGTGTATGTTTGATTTAATCTGATCTACGGTTCGATACGGTACTATTCTAAATAGGCTCGGATCATGTCGGGTTTGCTAACCGGGCATGATGGACAATCCGGTCTGGCACGACAATCCGGGCTATGCTTGGGCCGGTAGGTCCGAAATAGGCACGCACCTGTTTTGTATGTGTGGATGAGCAAATCAAGGGGTAAAGGAAGAAAACTCTGGATGGACTGGAGAAAAGAAAGTGAACACATCCATGCGTTGTATGTGTGGGTGAGAAAATCAAGGAGTAAATGTATGATTACATGCATGTGACTGGAAGGAGCAACTGAATCAAGAAAATCGAGAAGAATAAATACAATAAGATTTTATTTCGACCGAAGAAAAAGAAAGTTCTAGACGGATAAAGAAATAAACCAATCCGTGATTATTTTCTCTTGTAGTAATAGTATAAATAGATCGGATCTGGGTCGGCACGCACGAAGCGTAAATGGACCGTGCTTGGGCTCGCCAAAGGCGAGCCGGGCCAGCCCGGTCCGGCACGACGAGCACGATGGGCCATCACAGCCCGCACGATTTAGTCCTGAAACACGATAAACCCGTATCGAACCAGCCCGACCCGACCGACCCCCACCTCTATCGTCGTGCATGACCGAGTGAGAGTGAGAGACTACGAATTCAATCCGAGCAGTGAGTCCTTCGGGTGAGCTGCCGTCGAGCACCACCCCCTGCTGCAGAGGCAAAATCTATCAATCCCATGATAAATCCTATGAACAACAACCCAGGTCTGACTGTTTCAGGGCTGAATCATGCAGATTGAGCGTCGGTACCTCTCCGGCCTCAACAATAACACACCTCGTCGGGGCGACGCCGACGAGATATACCACCTCAAGATACTTGGTCTGCAGAGGAGGCACCTCCCCACGGGCAGGCGCACGGTCGATCGTCTCCAAGTGAGCTACGCGTGCTGCCCTTATTATTCCAGAATGGTCTGCACCGGCCATCTAGACAAACTCCGGCGACATCGACAACAGGTTTTTGCCGGCCGTCTACAGCCTCGCGGGCAGGGAAGCTACATCAAGGTCACTGCCGGCCGTCTACGACATCACCGGCAAAGAAGCTACATCAAGGTTGTTGCGGGCCGTCTTCAACATCGGCGCTCTACTTTGGAGATCTACGCTGACCTTCGTCTTGGACTACGGCGATGTTAACCTGGTGTTCTCAGAAGGACCTATGTGTAAGTTGTCCTTCTCTGTAATATCATTGAACTTGTACTTCATTGCCTCTTAATAAAGCAGGGTTAGAGCATCTCTAACAGTTCCTAATATTTAGACTCCTAATATTCTTAGATTGGGACCTTCCTAAAAATTTTTGGGTCTACAAAATACCTTGTTCTCCAACAGTTCCTATATTTTCTCCCAAAAACACCTTTGAATTGGTCCGGTGGGCCATCCTGAGCGCGAAATAATGTTGATTGGGAGCGCGGAGAGTGCACAAAAATGAGGAGTCGGGGTGCTGTTTTTAGGCGTGCCAAAATTTGAGGAGCTAGAAAGAGGAACTGTTGGAGTACTTTTTTTTACAATCAAGCCCAAAATCAGGTTTTGAGAATAGATTTTAGGCACTGTTGGAGATGCTCTTAGGCTCTTAATGTGCCATATTCCCTTAAAAAAGATACTATACATCTTGCATCACAATTCACACCCACTAGGTGGGCATTTGGTTATTTCAGTCTTTTCGGTTTAGTTTTTTATTTTTAAATAATTCAGATTTCCAAAACTGTACGTCCAATTTCTTCAGCCTAAATAGAAAACCAAACTAAATTAACTGAAATATTTTTGATTTGGTTAATTCGATTAACCGAGATAGGCACTAGAGCGAGATAAGGTACCAACATCGTTGTCGGACGCTGCCCCATCACAGCTGCTCGAGGACCACATGGTTGAGGCCGCTGCTACTATCGACTGCCTCCACTTGAGGACCATGCTGCTAATGCCGCTGCCGCCACCACCAAGTGCCTCTGCACCGCCTCACGTGCTAGATCTAGCTACCGCTGAGCGCCTCCGCCCGAGGACCACACAACCAAGGCCGCTGCAACAACTTCATCATCATGACACCTGGATCTAGTCGCCGAGTGCCTCCGTGCCGCCTCCACATACACTGGCACCCCCACGCCATCATCATAGCCCGCAACCTCTCCCCTCCACCGCGCTTTGCTCCTTCCCTGCCGCTGTGTGCCGCTGCCTGGTCCTCATTGACCGCCTCCTCAGGATCCCCAATAACATCAAGGTACCATGTAACGACCCCCATTTGTACATAAAATGTAAAAATAGAAATCTAATATGCATATAGTACTAGTCCTATGATTAGTGGCTAGTAGGCACATTTATAACAATTGGAATCAAGCCATACACTATATTATTAAAGTGAAAACTATTTATACAATGTATTCTTACAACTTAGAGTATATAGGACACAGAGTCTTGTAGTGTGCCCATCCAACCCGCAGGCAACTGGCAAGACATAATTCTTAGAAAGATCGCTTTATTGAAATTCTTGCAACTTGCGACAAAAGGTATTCTTCGAAACTTCATTTTCTTATCCACCTAAAACAACATAATAAGTATGGTTGAGTACTTTCGTACTCAACAAAATTTAAGGTGGTATTTGCAAAATACATAAATGTAGACCATGTCAAAGAAAGCTTCTACGATTAATTGGCATAAAGCAACATTGAATTTGTAAATCAATTTGTAATTTAGAAATGGAATTTGTGAAAGCATTATGTTTGACTGGTATAAAAGTAAGTAAAGCATAAGTAATAACTCACAGTCCTCTATAATGTGAGCTTCGAGATGACAAATATCTGCCAACACCATTCTTTACCAAAATAAGGCAAAACAGATGAAACCAACCATTCTAAAAATAATAAAATATCTAACCATGGGATGACTTCACCAAATGCTCTTGACCGCGGGCGCGACTAATCGATTAGATTTACACTCTGCAAAGGTGTATAGTTTTACCCGTAAGTCATGATCTTTTATTTTTGCCGCATGTTTCACACACCTTTAGCGTGTAGCCAAAATGTTCATGATGAAAACCTTTATATTAACTAGATTAACTTTGCAGTAGCCTAGTGACGATAAACTCCTTCCTATGATAGTAAAAGAAATTTGTATATCCATTGTACTCTCAGCAGGCTAAACCTGATGAGTCCTCACTTCCAGTGGAAGACATTTGTATAATGTTATACTCTCAACAATAGGTCCTGTTGAGTCCTCACTCCCCCATTATAGTAAGGCGTACACCGTTGCATTGGTATGTAGAAAAGCTCTAGAAGCAGACCAAAATAGAATGCCTGTGCTAACTCTTGCCTTCTATAGTGTAAAGTTAAACTAAATAACTTAATTGGTTTAAGGCTATCCCACACCAACACTTGTGTTTGTACATGTTTCTTGGATCAATAATGTTTCATAGTTCGGTCTTTAATCCGACACGGGCAATACTTTTCCTAGACTACATGCAAATCCATCTGCATAACCGGCTATTGTCAATAATCACCCACGTCAAAAGAATCATTTTATTTTGGATTTTCAATTAAAATACTAGCATCCCACAATGTCATATCCACCCTTTTCAAATTCTCAAGAAGCATTTTGATCTGTTTATCTAAATGTTCGTTACCAAAACATGGCTAAGCATGGTTATTATGTAATCGCATATACCCATGTTGACATTATGTATTATCTAGCCTTATTCTAGGGTTATCAAGGTTCACTTATCCATACTTATCAAGAAAGTTCCATAAGACAACAAGTATATCTACCAGTACCACCAAATAGCGAATTTACAAAAAATAAGTGCATGCATGAAACAATTTGATAAACAAATAAAAATTAAATATTGGGATCAATATGATCAAAGGGGTGCTCATCTTGCTTATTTATTTTTTACAATGAAGTCATGGTCATAGCAGGCGTTGTGAACGATGAAATCGGCGACGTCGGGTTCTACATATCGTTCAATGGAAATATAGCAAATAACAAACTTTAATAAGGGTAAAAAAGACAGATAGAGATCCAAATAAAGACTCATTGTAGAAAGCGGGTGTGGTTTAAGTTTTAGGTTAAATGATTTCATGTTCTTGTGTTTTAGTTGATTGATTATAAATATATGCATTCATATTGTTATCAGCTTTCAAGTTGAGCGATGCACAGTTTCCTTTATAGATTATCTATTCTTGTCTTACGAATTTAAGAGGCTAAAATTATGTAGTTTTATACTTATAATTTTGAATTCAAGATACAAAAATTATTTTGATTAATAGAATTAAAACATTAGTCACTTTGTTGGATGATATGAATGAATACTCTATCTTCTAAACCACAATCCAACGGCTCTCCTTAATCTAAGCAACCCCAAATCAGCATCTCAGTCGTTTCCGTGTATTCTAGGCTCGCAGCAACTCCGTCTCTAGTCAACCTTCAGCAATCCTCGACTGTTTGAACATTTGGCGCACCTCGCCTAGTCCCAGTCATCATCTGACTCACTATAACTTAGCATCGTCGTCCTGCAACCATCAAAAATAAGGAAACTTATCACATAGCAATGTCCAAAATGATTCACAAAGTTAGCACTACCACCAGCCATAGTCCAGTAGTACCGCAAGTCCAGTACTACCATGTCTTGACCGTCGGTAGTGTTGGTTGCCCTAGAACGCTCGAGATACATTCTCTGGAAAATAACTACCGGCTTAGAATAGCCGGTAGTGCCGCTCGGTCAACAGTACCATCATTACAAGGTCGGTAGTGCCGCTTCTGACTAAAAACAGCTCAAATTGCTTTAATTTGAAATTCAATTCAAATTAAAATCAAAACCGAGCAATCCTAGCTCAAATATAGTCAAATACTCATCACCAACAAATCACCCAAAAGGAATAAATTTGAGTTTGAAAGCAAGAAGAAAATAATTTGATTGCAAAGCCTAACTTATTCCAAAGCAAGAGGAAATAAGATCACAACCAAGTTGACAAAAAGGATTTTAGAGTAAGACATAGAAAGAACAAGTTTTTCACAAAAGATCTAGAAATGCAATAAAACCTTATAGAATCTCAAATATGCTTATGATCCTAAGAACTAGCAATTTCTCACCATGATCATAAGAACCAAGATGCATTCAAATTTTTACCTTTTGATGATGTCTTTTCTATATTATCTCTCCCTTTTAGTAATATAGGCATCAAGAGAGTATTTTCTCCCTCTTTTTCACATGTATGAATAAAATAGATCCTAAAAGAGCTTTAAAAATTATCTAAGTGACCACATAGACAAAGTATGATACCAAGCTACTCAAATTCAGATTATGCTAATCTAAGACATGTCCAAGTGCATAATGTAATATCCTTGCTAGCAAGTTCAAATAAGACTATGTTATTTTTGTATGATTTTAACAAGTGCAACACTTTGCATAATCTCTAAACTAAAAGTAAGGCTATACAATGAATCAAATAGAAGACGTAGAGGTCAATCTAGTAACAATTTGGGGAAGCTAGATATGCATAAAAGATTCTTTGTGCTCAGTTATCTTTAATGTAAATTTTCATTTTAAAACTTTAACGCACGTAGTGGGGTGAAAATATTGACATTATTTGCATTCTTTACCCCACTTTTTCCTTTTTTATTTGCATTTTTCAAGTGTGATTGACTCAAGCCATCATCGACCATATTAAGGACTCTTAAAATAATGGTCTTGGTCATGCACGATAAATTCTAAGTTCATCGCAAGTGCAATGGTAAGTAGTCTGGCATTAATGTAAAGTGTTCAGATCAATTTGCACACAAAAGTCAATTTTTTATCATTTTAGCACTTCCATTCATGAGCATGTGAAGGACTATAGTATAGATCAATCTAGCTTTACCCAAATTGCTATTAGGCTCTAGTAGAAATTCAAGATTTTACAAATCATGGTATATACACCTAGTGCAGAAACATAGTAAGTAAAAACTACAAGTTTCATCAAGTTTTTATTAAAGCTCAATTTTCATTTTTAGCAAGTGAGTATGATGAAGCAAAATAAACTTGAACATACCTAAGCTAGCGATGATCTTCAAAAAATTAGCAAGGTGTATAGCATAAATGATAGCTCATTTGCATAATAGAAAAATTCATTAAAACAAAAAATAAATTCTATGTGCAATGCATGAAATAGTTACTCAAATTTTCCTTTAACAAGTGAATTAATTTTAAGCATAAATCTGGTTCAAGTTGAGTTATTAGCAGAATTAAGCTAAAAGAATATCCAAAAGAACTCAACAGAAACCAGAAATAAAGAATGAGACGAAGAAGTCAAGAAACTGTAAACTGGATGGCTATAAAGCATATAAAGAGATAGTAGAGAATATTATAGCTCAGACTCGTTCTCATCTTCCCCATGTAACTGACATAGGAAAATTGACTCTAAAACCCAAGCTAGGTAGTGCACATAGATCCTGTCTACCCAGGGGGCCACCTGCTAAATCTATAAGACTGTGAGACAACTCAACCTAGAGAGAAAAGAGGACAGCTAATTTGTGCATGGTAGTAACCTATAGCTACAAACCTAGAACTATCTAAAGGCTTGATAAAGATATCAGTAATCTAATGGTCACCCTCCACAAATTGAAGCACTATATCATCCTTCTCCATATGGTCCCTAAGAAAGTGATATCTGATATCAATATGCTTGGTTCTAAAATGCTACACTAGGTTCTTAGCAACACAAATGGTAGAAGTGTTGCCACAGAAAAGTGAAACACTATCTATGTCTAACCCAAAGTCTCGTAAGGTCGATCTCATCCAAAGAACTTGACTACAGCCACTAGCGATTGCAACATACTTAGTCTCACCGATGGACTATGCAACTCCGCACTGCTTTCTAGATGACTAAGAAATAAGAGAAGTGCTAATGAATTAGTAAGTGCTAGAAGTGCTCTTCCTATCTATGCTACAACCAGCAAAGTCTGCATCTAAAAAAGCTCTAAGAGATAGACAAGAAGATGAAGAGTACCAAATACCATAGTTAATAGTAGCTAGAAGGTATCTGAAGATGTGTTTCACCGCTTGGCGGTGAGAGGTGCGAGGAGAAGCCTGAAATCGAGCACACAAACATGCAGCAAAATGTATGTCTAACATCGAGGCAGTGATGTACAAGAGGGAGCCCTGAACTTCTTTTGATCAACTAGATCACCATCCTCATTAGGCTTGAGGACAGTAGAGATGGCCGTAGGAGTCATCACCGGCTTCCCATCAGACTTGTTGAAGCATCTTATGAGGTCTCAAGTGTACTTGCCTTAATGCAAGAAAATGCCGTCCCGAGTCTTCTTAATCTGGAAGTCGAGGAAGTAGCTTAACTCACCCATTATTCTCATCTCGAACTCTATGCTCATCACATCTGAAAACTGCGACACGAGAGAGTGAGAAAAGCCACCAAAGATGATATCGTCCATATTAATCTATACGAAAAGAAAATAAGAATTTTGATGTCTGATGAATAGAGTCTTGTCTACTTTACCCATCTTAAAATTATAACTAAGAAGATAAAACTTAATCCTCTCGTACCAAGCTTCAGGGGTCTGCTTAAGTCCATACAAAGCTTGAAGACATGGTTTGGGAATTTGGGATTTTCGAATCCTGGAGGCTGCCTAACATAAACCTCTTTCTCAATATACCCATTGGGGAATGCACTCTTGACATCCGTCTGATAAAGCTTGAAATCCTCGGATGCCGAAAATGCAATCCTAATAGCCTCTAGCCTAGCTATAGAAGCAAAGATCTCCTTAAAGTCAAGAGCCACAACCTAAATAAAACATTGTGCAACTAGCCTAACCTTATTCCTAATAAAAACCTCATCCTCACTCTACTTGTTCTTGAACACCCACTTAGTCCCAACGATATTATTACCAAATAGGGGCTCGACAAGCTGCCAAACCTTGGTTCTCAAGTTCCTCATACATAGTATTAATCCAAGACTACTCGGATAACACATGAGAGACATCCTTCGACTCAAAGGATGCAACAAAGGCATAGTAGAGGCAAAAAGGGATAAGTCTGATTTTGAGCATGTGACTCGCTCAAACAGATCGACAATGGTTTGATCAGGTGGATGACACCTCTGAATATGGCGAGGAGATCCAGAAGTAGAAGTGGCCTCTACCTCATGAACAGAAGAGGCATGATTAGAACCACTTACTATAGGAGAGTCCGAAGGTAAGGGTTAGTCTCTCTAGGTGCAGAGATAGAAATAGTAGGTACCTCAGGTGTAGAGAGGAGCTGGATCAGGTGGAACACCATCATCTCCATCATCCTCATCCTCTACAAAGATGGTCTCAGAGAGGAAAGAAGAGCCTGATATGTTAGGGTCTAGCTCCTAAACTAGCCTCAGCAAAGGTCAACTCACTGGTCTATATGATTATTCGCCTCACAACTCCAGACCCTATAGCTACGAGAAGAAATTAAGTAACCTAGAAAAATGCCATTAGAAGAACGAGACTCGAACTTATCTAGGTTTCCAAACTTCAAAACGAAACATATACAACCAAACACACAAAAATAAGAAACACAATGCTTTTACCCATACCTCAACTCATAAGAAGTGCGGTGCAAATGTGCTCTCAAGAATACTCGATTAGACATGTGATAAGTAGTAGCTATAACCTCAGCCCAAAACTTCCTTAGAATACTATACTCATCTAGCATCATCCTAGCAATCTTGACCAAGGTCCTGTGGTTTCTTTTCACTACACCATTTTGCTGAGGGACTTATGGAGAGGAGAACTGGTTTTCTAAGCTTAACTCCTCACATAAGCTCTCAAAGTAGGAGTTCTTGAATTCCGTACCATTGTCACTGCGTATGGCTTGTAAGGCACCAAGGAGTTCAACAGACAACCTATGGACCAAACCCTTGAAATAGGTAAAAGATTCATCCTTCAAAACCCTGAAAAATACCCAAGAATACCTTAAAAAATCATCGACAATGACAAGAACATACCACTTTACACCCACTGACTGCACTCTAGCTACGCTATCATGTAAATCACAATCCAATGGCACTCCTTGATCTGAGCAACCCTAAGTTAGCATCTCAGTCGTTCCCTTGTCCTCTAGGCTTGCAGCGACTCCTTCTCTGGTCATCCTCTGGTGATTCTCGACTATCTAGACCTTCGACACATCTCGCTTAGTCCCGGTCATCCTCCGTCTTACCATGACCTAGTACCATCATCCTGCAACCATAAAAAATAAGGAAACCCATCACATAACAATGTTCAAAATGATATACAATAATTATTTAATTACTAAAAATAAATCAGATTTTGTTCACAAAGTTAGCACTACCGCCAATCAATGGCCGGTAGTACCTCAAGTCTGCTACTACCGTGTCTTGACCGTCAGTAGTGCCGTTTGTCCTGGAACCCTAAGATACCTTCTCTGAAAAATAATTACTGGCTCAGAAAGACCAATAGTGCCGCTCGGTCGGTAGTACCACCATTACAAGGCCGATAATGCCGCTCCTGACTGAAAATAGCTCAAATTGCTTCAATTTCAAATCCAATTCAAATTAAATTCAAACCTAAATATTTCAAACTCAAATACTATCAAATACTCATCACCAACATAAGTAGACCTTCATATAGTCTTTCACTCTCATAAGATCTTGCATATAAATAGTTCAAACTTACCAACTAAATAGTTGATCTATATTTTTTTGGGGCGCCAGTGCCAGCACTAGTATACTTTCATCTCACTTTTTCCCCTTGGAGTTGATTTTTTTTCCAGCAAGGTCGGACCAAGGAAGGAATCCAATGCAATTGAAGTATGACTAGCCAGGGTCATGTGCTAGGCTATAGCATGCGAAATTTCATCATGTGACGCTTTACCATGCAAAATTTGGGAAATTCGATTGCGCGACGTTGCACCGCGTGAAATTTGGCCTGGTGGATTTTTCTAAAAAAATTGCATAATTTTGATTTTCTTTTTTTAAAAAAACATGGGTTGCTAGGAGCCGTTGGCAAATATGTGTTTTGATAGGAGACGTCGGCAAATTTGTGTAATTTTTTTGGGAGAAATCCGCAGAGAGACCTAAACATAATTTCATTTTTTTGTAATTTTGGTTTTATTTTTTAAAAAAATGGGTTGCTAGGACCCGTCAGTGAATCTATGGACTACTATAAACCGTTGGCGAATCTGCGACTTTTTTGGGAGAAAACTGCGGAGGGACCTAAACGTATTTTAGTTTTTCTTTGGGTCCAATATGCTAAAAACCAATTTCTTGGACCGACGGATATTTCTGAAAAATGCGTAATTTTGGTTTTCTATTTTTCCAAAAAAAGGTTGCTAGGAGCCGTCAGTGAACCTGTGGAATTTTTTTAGCGAGAAAACCACGGAGGGACCTAAATATAATTTCATTTTTGTGTAATTTTGTTTTTTTAAAAAATGGATCGCTAGGACCGTCAGCGAATCTGTGGACTGCTATAAACCATCGACGAATCTGTGGTTTTTTAGGAGAAAACCATGGAGGGATCTAAACGTATTTTCATTTTTCCTCGGATCCAATATGCTAAAACCTTTTCTTGGGACCCAAACGTAATTTTGTCTTTTTTCAGGTCCATTCTGCTAAAACTACTGGGAGAACTTGAACGTAAACCGTCGAGAGACCTAAACACAATTTTGGTTTTTGAGTCAATTATGTTAAAAACGACGGAAGGATCTAAAAGTAATTTTGAGTTTTTCGAATGACCTTTTCACAAGGAAGGTGATGTGACGGGCGTGGTTGTGCGGCATACCTCTCCGGTATAATAGTAAGTATACATTCGGTAATCGGTACATTAAGTGTAGGGACACTTTGACACTTCAATGGTGTTAACCAGCTTAAAGGACAATTCCTATGATTTTATCCTCTCGATGTTCACTTTGCATAACGAAGATGTACATAGTAGATACAGATTTTAGTACATCCAATTTCATTATCTATTATATATACCTAAACTGGTCACCGACCGCTGCTGCCTTCTACGTTAATGCCAACTTGCCAAGCGAACTGGCCTGCTCCACTTTACTCCAATACCGGCCAGTAGGTACGGAATGCATTGAATATGCTACCTGCATGTGCCTGTATTTATGTGCATACATGATGCATTGATGCACGTTGATTGGTGCGTGTTTGGGGTGTATACATATGGAGTGTTTTTTTTTTTATCAAACCTCAAACTTTTGGACCATTGGATCTAGATCCAAGGGTCATCCTTCTTCCCCTCCGCACTTATATATCTAACCGGCCCATTCCTCACTCCACTATCGCTACACCTGCCTCTCCCACATGCACCGCGTCGGCGGTAGAGAGGCCCGCCGGCTCTCACCTTCTGTTGCCGCTTCCGCCACTCGGCGTGGCCGCGCGACGCTGAGGACAACACCAGCACTGCTCGCCCTCTCCTCTGCCACCTTGCCTCCGCGGCTTCGATGGCACTACTATCGCAGGATCTGTCACTGACGACCACCTCTCATGCCTCTTAACCGCTTGTAGGGTCTGGTCGCCCCCACCACGACGTACTGCCATCCATTGTCCTCGTCTAATCCACGCACAGGGCCGGCTGCGCAGTGGCGTATCCAGGATTTTGCGTATGGATGGTCCAACTTGATATAAATTTTTTAAATACCGTAAATCTAACATGCCAATATACAATACAAATATAGAATTTACCAAAAGTGCATCATGATATATTAATAAGGTGTCTTACAAACATCTTAAAATCAACAACTAAGTATGAAATTTGATTTAAAGAAACTTACACGACTACAATAATTTGAAGAAGATTACAATTACTACTTCTTGTTGGGTCTCGCTTTCTAATGGCCATGAAAGTGTCCATTATATCTTCTTCATTCACTTTAAAGAAAATATCTCGCTCAATGAATATGACTAGACAATCGTCCAAAAGACTATCACCCATCCCTCCTCATGTTTCAACAATTCTGCAATACAATATGTAGGATCGATATATATTAAACTAGAAATCAAAGGGGGGTAAATGATTGCACGGAAGCTAAAATCAAATTTTTGATTATTTTTGAAACACCCCAATTAACTGATTCGGATTCGACAAAAAACAGATTAACCTACATTCACTAAAACAGTAATTTCTGATGATCCCACCGTTAGATCGATGTGAAATTTTAACTACTGAAACTAGACTCAATTTTCAAGCTAACACAACAAAAATCAGCTCGATCGGATCTACGGATCTAAAGTTATTTTCTTTGTAATTTTACTGAATCAAACGCCAGACCAAATAAAAACAGATTGACTCACGTTCACCAAAATAATAATTCCCAAAGATCCTACCGTTGGATTGTTGCGAAATTTTAACTGTAGAAACTAGATGCAATGTATAAATTAACACAATAAGAATCAATCCGATCGGATCAACGGATCTAAAGATATTACCTTCGCAATATAACTATCTCGATAATAACGGAATTAAACTTACAGACTTTGGATTTTTGGGTGGGCGGGGCCCACCCACCTCTGGATCCGCCAAGACTGCTGGCACCATTGTTGTCCACTGTCAAGCCTCCGTCATGCCCCTCCTCCATCTAAGCTTGGGGCTCTAGTGATTGGTGAACCCCTAACCCTTATTGAGTAGCATACATCAATCAACTTATCTAAAAGTTTAAGCTAATGAGGAAAAAATGTGCAATATATATACTTCAACATTCCTCCTCACGTCTAGGCTTGAAACGTTTACTCAAAGTGGGCCGCAATTGTTTCTTTTCAATATTGTGTTGACCGAGTCTTGAGCTCTGGACTTTTTGGGCGTTGATAACATATTGACAATTAATTCGCCTAAAAGCTTAAGCTAATAAGAAAATATGGACAATATTCTTTAACAACCCTAACCGGTGAACTTGAGCCCTAACCTAGTGACAGTAGGAGACGGCGGCGTCGAAGAGAGGAGAATATCACTACTACGGAAAGGGCATTTAGTACCGGTTCAAAAGAGCTTTAGTCTAGGTTTTGAACCGAGATGAGCTATTCGGGACCGATGCTCAAAGGCATCGATCCTGTTTTCACCCGATCTTGATAGAGTATCGACGGTTCGAAGTCTGCGGCAGCGTGGCGTCGGGAACCTCGAGGACCTCATCGATGCGGTTGGTGTCTCCAACCGTCATCGATGAGTTTCATCGATCTGTTGGTTTCTCCAACCCAGATGCGATGTTTTTGTATATATAGGTCTATTTCTCCAGTAGCTATTATATATATGTGTGTGTGTTAAATCACAACTAATTAAAAGCACAGATAATCAATCATGCACTTTGCCTGATAATTAAATCACTGAACATTCATTAACAAATTTAATTACATCTAATGTATTAAAATATGTACACATATTTGTTCTTCTGCTCATCGTCTAATGTATCAATACATATGTACACAACATTAATTACAACTTTAGTATTTTTTTCCTTCTATTCATCGGGATCTTTTACGCGCATCGCTCTTGCTAGCCGTAGATGTCGACCCCGACAGTTCACTGGTCCTTATCGAAGGGCACCACCTTTTAAAATTTCGTTCGTAAAACTCGCCTTTTAGATTTATGACCTCATCATAAATAAAGCCGATGAGTTGTTCTTGAATTGCTCTCACTCGTGCCGGTGAGAGTTTGAACCTTGTTCCGCCAAATATTGAGGCACCTATCGTTAAGTCATTAACTAATCAATACTTGAATTTGTACAAGATATAAGGAGTACCTATACATCATTAAAGCTAGTAATTATATTTACTCACCCCTTGTTGCCTTTAAGCATGCGATTCGGTGACTCGGTTTGGGTGTGCCTAAACTTCGCATACATAGTAGCCGATAAATTGTTACCCGTGGTGAGTCAAGATCTGCGGTGAAAAAAGTTGAAAGCGTGAAATGGATGCAAGGAAATTAAGTTAACTAACTAAAAAGCTAGCATTATGATATCGTTACCGAGAGGCAATTGTAATGTCAAATTTCTCCTTGAATCATACACGTTTTTAGCGGAATCGTGTGAATGCACTACACATGTGATTACGAATTGTACATGATTAGAATTTGTTTCAAATTGAAGGAAATAGAACTAGTACGATAATGAAAGGAACAAGAATAAATACCGGTTGAGCATGTCGATAAAGTTTTGATACTTTTCAACTGGTCTCCTTTGCGAGTCCATAATTGTGATCGAGCTACGATCTAACTCGATCATAAGAAGAATCCAGTGAAAACTATACATAGATGTGTCAACGTAGATAACTAATTAGTTCTAACATCGTGTTATGAAAAAGGAGTAGAATGAGGTGGTGCGAAAACACGTACTCAAATGAGTAGGCTAGATATATCTTTGACTTATATCTTTGACCCATTAGCGCATTGAATCGTTAGTCTCTGTTTTCGCTTGGTGGTCTCTAACGGTTGTCCCGTTGATAACTCATTGGGTCCATGAAGCCTATGTCGAAAATCGATCCCTTCAAACATCTTTGTATCTCCATACTACATACGAAATTAGTTAGGCTTGTAAGTTAGTATAGTACAAGGAAGTGCACGATAGTTTTTGTAAATAATTAAGACACTTACAAAGTCCAAAGAACCCATCAAGCTCTCATGGTTGAGGGCATCATGCAGTATAGATCATATATGTAGTCGATCGACAAAAAATTTACCTTCACCGTGAAAAAATCTTGTTGCTTAAACTTGACGAACATCGTAGACCATGCTTGGTGGCGTCCAAGTACCATTCATGAAATTGCCGCATCTTTGTCGTTAGTAGGCGCTCCTCATGCACGACCAATGACCCGCCCACTTTAAATAACCATTTTACTTGGGCAAACTCAATCTTTTACGTGCCTAATATTTGATTTGCGTTAAGGCCAATTTCATCGAAGAATTGTTGCATCTCCTTACCCTTCCCCTCAGCTGACATCTTCTTCTTAGGGCATTCCTTACTCAATGTGCGCTCGTAGTTTGATTGGCGAGGTATTTCTTTTTTATCCTTCAAATTTTTAATAGTCATTAAGCCTTTATAAAATTCTTACGTGCGAGTTGAACCTTCTTCTCTGGTGACTTGGGTTTAAGAAATTTAGTTACCTCTCCTTTTACCATCTTCTTGGTCTCCTCATCGTTCATATCATACTACTGTTTGGAAGTTCACCGACTTCTTGGATTGGGTGGAGGACCCGTCTTCTTGGGAGTTCTTGGCGAGTGGCTTGTTTCCTTGGTTGGCGCCTTCTTGGGAGGAGACGGGCTTCTTGTGGCGCTTATGTGCGCGGGAGGTGGTGTAGGAGTCGGCGCCTTCTTGGGAGGAGAGCGGGCTTCTTCAGGCTTATATGCGAGAAGATGGTGTAGGAGGCGGGCTTCTTGTCGGGCTTATATGCGCAGGAGGTGGTGTAGGAGTCGACGCCTTCTTGGGAGGAGACGGGTTTCTTCTCGGGCTTCTTCGCGGAGAGGACACGTCCATGTTATCTGGAAAAATTATGTACCGTTTGCGCCACAGGATGAAATTGTGTACTGCCTCTCTTAGCTTCGTAGTCCCGTCACCTCCAGGAATTTCGAGGTCAAGGTCTTCGTACCCTGGGCATACCTCCTCCACCGAGACCTTGGAGTATCCTGACGGTATCTGTTGGCCATGGATAAGCTGCCCTGGCTCTAATGGGTGAGCCATGCCATCGGCCGCCTTGAAGGTACGGTTCCGCGCTTGCATATGCAGCTCACAAGGTGTCCGCTCTCTGATGTCGTCTACGGGATACTTGTCCAAGTCCGCTTCAGCACCCACCGGAAGCGCATTGCTTCTTCATTGAGGGGCTGATGATGTTAGGATTACTTGGAGGTTCTTGGCCGTCTCATATTTGTTGGCTCAAGGCTATTGCATCTCTCTTCGGATCTCTTCTTGCATTCTCTCATTTGTTTGATTCAGACGTTCTTCAAGCGCATTAAGCTGTTGTGTCTATCAAGCCTTGCTCCTCGCCCGACTCCTATAGGTCTTGGCATCCTGAGCAAAACCAACCTTTCACGGGACAACGCCGACGCCTCGTGTACGTCCAGGGTGCTCTGGATTTTGCAAGGCCCTTGTTAGCTCGTCGTTCTCCTGTTTGGCACAAAGCTACCTGGGAAGACTCCTCGATGGATATGCAAGCCTTACGCCACATCTCTTAGCACCTCCCCAAACACAGCATTGCCATTATCATCAAGGGCACCGCCGTGAGCATAGAACCAATGCTTTGCTCTGTCGGGCCAATCCATTGTTGCGGGTGCGATACCCTTCGCTAGCAGGTCCTGTTCCCTCTTCTCCCATTTTGGTATTGCATGGCGGTAACCACCAGGGCCAAGTCGGTGGTGATAATTCTTCTTCTGTGCATTCAACTTATTCTTCTCACTCAAACTTTGACCTTCGTCCAAGTCTTGTAGTTCTAACGCATCCCGTGATCTTGCAACTTTGGGTGCTTGTTGAAGTCAGGCGTTCGATTCTTCTTGATATACTCCGTGTTGACTTCTTTTTATAAGTCGGAATCGACCGCCATCTACTTGAGAGTGTAACTCTTCACCTTCTCTTCGGTCCCTTGGGGAAGGTGAATGTCTCCTTCACATCGTTCCAAAGCATGTTCTTCGTATCTTGAGGACCTAATCCCATTTTGCTATGCTAATTGCCACGTGGTCCCTAACGTGACGCCGCATGCCGAATTGAACGCCCAAGCGCCCGAGGGTGCAAGAGGTCGGCCGTCTCGCCGACCGGTGATAACATGTCTTGCCTTCTTCTTCTTGCTTGGACCTCGCCGGCGTGATTGCTCGCTGGTTGACCGATCTGAAAGCATGGTACAATCATGAACGGGTCGAGGATGTTGGCTTAGCATGGTAGTGGAACCGATAATCATGAGCGTGATGATTGTTACCTCACCGCCTCATCGTGCTCTGTAGCCTCATTGGCCTCGGTGGCCTCGGTGGGCTGGCCATGAGGGCGGTGCAGCTCGTGATCTCATGACCATCACCTCCCAAATCAAACTTCTCATAAATTCTTCTTGATCAAATCTTTCATCGTCCATCGTCGTTTCTTAGGCTAGAAGAAGCACTGAAAATTAACAAAAATAGATCACATTTCATGTAAAGCTGATTGTACTACTCTAAAACGGTGTGGAAGACGGTGGGGAAGAGACGGTAGAGAGGATGGGCGGCGACGCCGAAAATGTTCCTATTGTAAATCGGCCAAATACTATCGACAAGTATACTTATACATATGAAAGAATGGAAGACGCTCAAAGTGAAGCAACGTCAATTCAGCTGATTAGCCAACTCAACCAAACAGACAAGCATAAACAAAATTCAGCAAATTAACTAACATGATATTAAAAGGCAAGTTATTATTCATACGTAACGCATAAGTTATTATTTCTGGCCAAACGGCTCCACTAGTTGTGCTGGGCAACCTAGTACCGGTAGTGCGCGGGCTTGTAGGGACACATATACATACAAATCTCACATATACATAGAAACTTCACATATACATAGAAATTAGAATAATTCACATGATACATATTCATTTGACATGATACATATACATTTCAAACTTCACATATACATAGAAATTAGAATAATTCACATGATACATATTCATTTGACATGATACATATACATTTCAAACTTCACATATACATAGAAATCTCACACATACATAGAAATCTCACATATACATAGAAACTTCACATATACATAGAAATTTCAAAATTCACGAAATTAGAATAATTCACATGATACATATTCATTTGACATGATACATATACATTTCAAACTTCACATATACATAGAAATCTCACACATACATAGAAATCTCACATATACATAGAAACTTCACATATACATAGAAATTTCAAAATTCACCAGAAATTAGAATAATTCACATGATACATATACATTTTATTCCACACTAATATGATTTTCAAAAAATAAAATGTTAGTAGTCTATTACATCAAAAGAAAGCAAAGCGATCATTCCAAACCAAACCACGCCACCTCATGGCTCGCCTCTCGGTGTCTGGGACGCTCTCACAGCAACCATGCTTCTTGAACTTGAAATTTGGTCAAGCCAGGCAGACCTTCTCCATGCTGACGGCCTGATGCCCGATGGGCATCGTGTCGCCGGCGGAGAAGCGTTGCGTTCGACGTTGCTTGACCGGCGACAAGTGTCAAGAAGCATGTCGTGCTTGAGCGCCCAAGATATGAAGCGTCTTAACCATGAAGTGACGTGCTTGGTTGATATGGAATGATCGCTTTGCTTTTTTTGATGTAATAGACTACTAACATTCTAGTTGTAGATTTATAACCTTATTTTATTTTTTGAAAATCATATTAGTGTGGAATAAAATGATTAGTCGCTTGCCTCCTTGGGCACTGTCCTCGCTAATCTAACTGCGCAGTTCGGACATATAGAGGATCATGACGATAGCAACAAAGAATGCAATATCATGAAGCACGGTAACAACAATGCAATGTGCTAGAAACAACAAGTATGCTATGAAGAGGAAGAGGAAAAATAGAAGGAATAACAATATCGGAAGAGAAATATAAACAGGACATCCAACATGGATAATAAACGAGTTAACCAAAAGCAATTATAGTACTCATGTTTGGTTTTGCAACTATTGCTCTCAGATTTAATAAATTGATGGGTTGCTCCAAATGAGCCCTCCAACACCAATTTCAGCAATATATCACGGGGTATACAAATATGAAATTAGTGAATCTATACAATTCAAAGACCTTTGTTTAATAAACTTGATTCACTAGAACTCAACAATGAACTATGAAAAGCTACTGAATAGTAGGACAACACCAATTTGGACTAAAACAGAGTAGCCAAAGTTATTCACAACTAAGTTCCAGATTAGATCGGGGATATCATTGTGAACCAAGCCTCATAACAGAACTAATAACATGATAGCATGTCACATATCTGAGCAATAAAACCAAGTTGAAGTTTTAGACACAATGATCTAAGCAGTCTTTGAATCACAGAGGAAATCACTAACTAACAGATTAATATTGCCTCATTTAATTGAATCATCGTAGAGCAGCAGTAGGAGAATAAAATCAGTGCCTCCAGATCAAGAAATACAGCCTCTAGCTCG
The DNA here is from genome assembly GCA_036346375.1 of Guadua angustifolia. NCBI lineage: Eukaryota > Viridiplantae > Streptophyta > Magnoliopsida > Poales > Poaceae > Guadua > Guadua angustifolia. The sequence goes on from CM070522.1 coordinate 4,670,852, forward strand.
ATGGCTAGTCCCTCAAATTTCTCAATCGGTTCACTGAATCAACACCAACAGATAAAGTAATGCCAGCTAAAAAGGTAGTGAGAACATCTACCAAAAATCGCCTTTGCATAGATACACCGACTCTTCCATGGTTCCATATATGAGACCACGCGGTCCATACCATCAAGCCACTAGATGTACTTCCCTTAGACATGTAGGATTAGAAGACCCATTTCTTATTTTTTTTAGAGCAAAAGGGCATCAGACTTGATGTCCCAGTTTCAATTAAGAAACGAGCACAAAGTATCCAGAGTGATTACAGACAGCACCAAGACCATTTAGGACCTCTAAGGAAACATACTCCCAGGATAGAATGTAGACGCATTTTTTGAGTTTGATTCCAGAAACCAAGCAGCAAATCGCTCAACCATTATCAAAAGCAAAGCCATTTCGACTTCCTCCAGGATTATATAAGACCCATTTCTTATATATTTCCTAGTTGATTTCAAAGCACCATCTGTTAGTTCTAGAATCGGCAAAGAAGCATGAATCTACACCATCTCGTTAGTTCTAGAATCGACAAAGACAAACTCCCGGCACTTTCACTCTTGAGGATACCAACCAGAATGTCGTTGCAACCCAAGCAAAATTCTTGAAACAGAACAAAAAGCTAGATCCTACACTCACGACACCCAACCGCATATTATTTTATCAAGTGACAAGTGATCTCATCGGGTAAGGAGGGCACAAACCCTAGGGTTGGCGAAGGCGGAGGGGAACAAGTGGGGAGGCAAGGCGGAGGCAAGGCTTGAGGCGAGGGCAGCGGCGGTGGGGTCGTCGGAGGCGAGGAGGGCAGCGTCTTGGTGGGGTCGTGGAGGCGCCCCGGTCGTCGGAGGTCTTTGCAAACGCAGCGGAGGAGGAGATTGGGAACAATGGCGGGTGTAGCAAAAATTGGGAAGAGGAGGCGAGGGAGGATTTATAGGTGCACCATCGGTCCGGTTGGTGTATCCAACCGTCTTGATGTCTCACATCGATCTGGGTTGGATACACCAACCGGATCGATGACTCACATCAGTCCCGATTGAATACACCAACCGGGACTGATGGGTCAGCCTCGGCAGCCCTAGGCACTATTAGTCCCGGTTGAATACACCAACCGGGACTGATGTGAAGGGTTTATAAAACTCAAAACAATTTAGCGCCCTTACTACTTGATAAGAAATCTTCCTCCCCCTTGGCTAGCGTGAGGCGCTTGAGTGCGGGCTCTCCCGATCCGTGAGGTCTCGGGTTCGAGCCCCGCTCGTGCCCCCTAGCCCTTCTTTTTTTTTCTTTTTTTTATTTCTTAAATCTACTATTTAACTATTATTTCATTAAATAATTTTTAAAAATGCTTTTACCACTTTAGATTCATTTAGCCTTTTTTTTAAGATTTCTTTTTTTAAATCTACTGTTTAACTATTGTTTCATTAAATAATTTTTAAAAATACTTTTACCACTTTAGGTTCAATTAGCCTTTTTTTAAGATTTCTTTTTTATTTCTTTGTTTAATTATTGTTTCATTAAATAATTTTTAAAAATGCTTTTACCACTTTAGGTTCAATTAGCCTTTTTCTAAGATTTCTTTTTTATTCTTGATTAACTATTGTTTCATTAAATAATTTTTAAAAATGCTTTTACCACTTTAGATTCATTTAGCCTTTTTTTAAGATTTCTTTTTTAACTCTCTTGTTTAACTATTGTTTTATTAAATAATTTTAAAAATACTTTTACCACTTTAGGTTCAATTAGCCTTTTTTAAAGATTTCTTTTTTAAATTCTTGTTTAACTATTGTTTCATTAAATAATTTTTAAAAATGCTTTTACCACTTTAGGTTCAATTAACCTTTTTTAAGATTTCTTTTTTATTCTTGATTAACTATTGTTTAATTAAATAATTTTAAAAATGCTTTTACCACTTTAGGTTCAATTAGCCTTTTTTTAAGATTTCTTTTTTAAATCTCTTGTTTAACTATTGTTTCATTAACTAATTTTTAAAAATACTTTTACCACTTTAGGTTCAATTAGCCTTTTTTATGATTTCTTTTTTTATTTCTTGTTTAACTATTGTTTCATTAAATAATTTTTAAAAATGCTTTTACCACTTTAGGTTCAATTAGCATTTTTTTAAGATTTCTTTTTTTATTTCTTGATTAACTATTGTTTCATTAAATAATTTTTAAAAATGCTTTTACCACTTGATTCATTTAGCCTTTTTTAAGATTTCTTTTTTAAATCTACTATTTAACTATTGTTTCATTAAATAATTTTTAAAAATACTTTTACCACTTTAGGTTCAATTAGCTTTTTTTAAGATTGTAAGAAATAAAGTAATTTTGCACTCTTATAATTCCATTGCAAATTGTCACCTTGTTATATTAGTATAGAGGACTTTGAACAATATTGTTAGTCAAATATTAGTACAATTTGAGCAGAAAATACGAGCAACAGAAAACCTCTAGAGGAATGAGAAACTAGTATGTTAGTAGTCTATTACACCAAAAGAAAGCAAAGCAATCCTTATTTGCTAACATACTTTGCTTTTACAAGTGATCCTTCATTATGATCACGGCGTACGTAGGGAGATTCCTCTGTATCATTCAGGACACTAATGTCTACGTCCACCGTGAAAGGAGACAGCTCGTCGAACTAATTATACTCTTCTTCGTCCGTGACGCCCTCAACTCCGACAATCCTTCTTTTACCTGGAAGAACCACGTGGCGCCTTGGTTGATCGCTACTGCTAGTCTTCTCCTTCTGCTTTTTCGGTTTGCTGTCTATGTCCATCAATAGAATACCTGTGTCACATCATTAGCGAGCACGAACGATTCGTCCCTATAGGCCACTTGCTTGAGGTCCACAGTTGTCATACCGTACTTATCGATATCCACGGCTGTCGGTTTGACCCATTGGCACCAAAGCAGAGGGACTTTTAATGGCCCGTACTCCAGCTCCCAAATCTCCTCTATGAAACCATAGTAGGTGTCCATCTTTCCATTTTTGTCCAAGGCATCTATACGGACGCCACTATTTTGGTTGATGCTCTTGCTATCCTGGGTTGTCGTGTAAAATGTGTACCCATTTATCTCATACCCTTGAAATGATATGATTGTTGTGGACGGTCCTCGAGCCAAGAGTTTCAATTGTTCATCGTGCATCGCTTGCCCAACAGCTTGCTTTTGTAACCAAGCTGCGAAATGATCCATTTGCTCCATTGCGATCCACTTATCGACTTCTCTCGGGTATTGGGCACGAGACTCATCTCGTGATCATAGATATACTGAGCCACTACAGCTTGCTTGTTTCAATACCGTGAAATGTGCTTGTTTAAATGCAAGTAGATCGTCGCTATAGGATTCTTTTCTCCCTAAAGTACCTTTTCCCGTAGCCTCCCCTCATGGCGTGATCAGGACGCCAATCGGATTCAGATCATCAATGTAACTAACACAAAACTCGATCACCTCCTCTGTCTTGACACCTGCATAATCTGACTTTCAGGCGAGACCGATTCTGAACATACTTCTTTAGGATACCCATGTACCTCTCGAAAGGAACATATTGTGGAGGAACACAGTCCGAGAATTTCTATCTCTTTAACAATGTGGACCATGAGATGGACCATAATATCAAAGAAGGATGGAGGGAAGATCATCTCAAGGCTAACGGACTATTGACCATGTCATCATGCAGATTAGATACCTTATTCGCTCGATGACCTTTTGCGACACCGCATTGAAGAACGAACACGACTTTATGATTGTCCTCGTACCCACTCTGGTAGAATACCTCGCACCGCCATCGAGCAATCAGTGTCATCAACACATGACAATCATGGGATTTTATGTGTACGATTTTATTCTCTTTCATATTTATGAGTCTCCTTATGTTCGAGGAGTATCCGTAAGGACCTTCACCTTTGCTTAAGAACTTAATCATGTTTTTTTCTCTTCCTTGCTCGAGTGTAGCTCATGGGGTGGAGGTAATGTTGTCCTTTCTCTCTTTTCCGGATGTAGGTCGTTCACGAGTCCCAATAGTCATGAGGTCCTTTCGTGCTTGAAGTGTATCTTTTGACTTACCGTACATATCTAGAAAACTTAGCAGGTTCACGCAGACATTCTTCGTGATATGCATGAAATCCAATGAGTGGCGGACCTCTAAGTCTTTCCAGTAAGGTAAGTCCCAAAATATTGACTTTTTCTTCCAAATGGCCTTCGTGTGACCTTGTTCAGCTGGGACAGGTTTGCTACCAGGACCTTTTCCAAATACTACTTTCAGATCCTTTACTAAAGAAAATACAAGTGTCCCACTGCGATGCATGGGCTTCTTACGTTTCTCTTCTGTCCCATCAAAATTCTCACCCTTCCTCCGTAGCGGGTCCTTTATATGGAGGAACCTACGGTGGCCCATGTACACAACCTTTCGAGAGTTTTTAGGTACTTGTGTCGGTATCCTCTAGCGGTGGATGCGGGCTTTATATCCTTTGATAGATATGCCCGATAGGTTACCAAGTGCAGGCCGATCGTTGATGGTTACGAATAGCAATGCACGAGAGTGAAGTGCTCTCTTTGTACTCATCCCATACACGTATACCATCGTTCCACAGTGTTAACAGATCTTCAACCAACGGTTTGAGGTACACATCAATGTCGTTTCCAGGTTGCCGGGCCTTGGATAAGCAATGGCATCATAATGTACTTCCGCTTCATACGACCAAGGAGGAAGGTTGTAGATACATAGAGTCACGGCCAAGCATCTGTGGATCGCTGCTCATATCGCCGAACGGGTTCATCCCATCCGTACTCAACCCAAACCTTATGTTCCTTGCATCCTCAAAGAAAGTCCGGGTATGTTCTATCGACTTTCCTCCACTAGGAGCCATCGAGAAGGTGCCTTAGCCTTCCGTCGTCCTTACGGTCTTCCTTGTGCGGCGCATCATCGGGCATGCGCTTTGTTCGCAAATAAACGCTTCAACCGGGGATTACAGGAAATACCACACCACCTTAGCAGAGGTCTCTTCTTCTTACATCGCCCTCTACCTCACCAGGTCATCACGCTGGTCTTATACCGTGAAGTTTTGCACACGGACAAGCTTAGAATCCTCATACTCATTGCGATAAAGGATACAATCATTACGACATGCATGTATCTTCAGACCTCCAACCCCAAAGGGCGACAACTTGTTTGGCATCGTCACGTAGTTTGGGGCAATGTGTTCCCCTCTGGAAGTAACTTCTTTATGAGGCATAACAACTCGTCGAATCCTTATCGAGACAATCCATTGGTCGCCTTCCATTGCATCGCTTCTAGTGTGGTATGCAACTTTTATGGTCATGTCGACGGTTTGGGTACAACAAAGTGTTCCGTGGTCCTCCCATAGTATTTGGAACTTTTCGTAATGTCTTTCATCGATGTATTCTCCCTCTCCATCACGCAGCATCTGGTCTAGGTCATCATCACCAAACTCCCCCAATGTATCTTCGAAAGAACCGTGTTGACCAGCGTCCGGGATATTGTTGTCCGCCTCTTCTTCTTCACCGTCTTCCTGTATAATCTCTTCTTCACCGTGCTTGGTCCAACAAGTATAGTTTGACATGAAACCTCTTGTGAGCAAATGAAAGTGAAGGTGGCTGGATTTTGGCAACTCCTTCTCATTCTTGCAGTCTATGCATGGACAACATATGTAGCCTGACGTCGTGTGTGCATCGGCCGCACGAAGAAAATCTTGCAAACCCTGCAAGAACTCCGGGGAGCGTCGGTCCATGTACATCCATCGCCGGTCCTTCTACATTATGTTACATCAAGATAACTATTAGCTCATTTTCCGATAATGAATTGTTGAACCAAAACCTAAATATTAGCTAGATCCACACCTTTAATCCGAGCTAAATAATAATCCAAGCAAAATCTAAACTCACACAACAAGTTTTTGCAACCTACAAAAAGAATTGGTTGATCAGAGTCTGGATTCAAAATTCTGAACAAAATTCACGACAGCTTTGTTTGCAAATTCTGTTGAAATTGTAACACCCTAAAAATTTCCAAATTATTATTCAATCATTTATTTTTATTTTTTTCTAAATCTCTAGCACTTAATTAATGATGTTTTCAAAAATAATTTGCTGATGGAAATTAAAACCAAAATTATACTAGAAGTAATTTTTCTAAGTTTAAAATATTCCAAAGTTTTTTTGAAAATTTTTCTCAAATTTTGAACTCATTTTATATTTTCTATTCATATTTCTGATATTATTTTAATTCGCAAATGAATTTAAATTTCTTCTTTTCCACATAACTATCGCCATTTCAATATCCCAAACTCCATGATTTTCATGCACCATTCTCCCCCCAACTACGTGCAACCAAACCTCATCCTTCATCGATCGATGGAACTAAAACCTAAATTTAAGCTAGATCCACACATTAAATGCAAGCTACATTACAATCCAAACAAATTCTAAGATTACACAACAAGTTTTTGTATCCTATTTGAAAAGATCAAGCTAGATCTCTACATTCATAATCTTTCATCAATCATGGGAAAAGATCAAATTTTTTTCATAATTCAAGCAAAAAAGAGGCTCCATTTAACACCAAATGATGTGAGGAATGATATTACTAACCTTAGTTATCTTGGTTGCGAGTAAAATGACCAAAATTTTGAAATTTGGGCAGCACCTCCCTCTATATTCATAATCTTTCATCAATCATGGGAAAAGATCAAATTTTCTTCATAATTCAAGCAAAAAAGAGGCTCCATTTAACACTAAATGAAGTGAGGAATGATATTACTAACCTTAGTTACCTTGGTTGTGAGTAAAATGACCAAAATTTTGAAATTTTGGGCAGCACCTCCCCTCCCTTGAAGCTCTTGGCCGAAGCTCCACTGTTCTTTTCACGCAGTGAAATAATCTGGGTCTAGCAGAGAGCGGGAGGAGGAAGAAGTTTAAATTGGGACTCAGTACCGGTTGAAGGCACAAACCGGTACTGATGTAATCACATCAGTACCGGTTTATGTCACGAATCGGTACTATTTAGCTCCCGCTAAATAGTACCGGTTCAATACTCGAACCGCATCGATATTATACCATCGATGCCGGTTAGTGTATTGAACCGCATCGATCACCCCGCAGCTCTGTAGCCGTTGAACCGGGACTGATCTAACTATCAGTCCCGGTTCATACCGAACCGGTACTGATGGGCCAGTAGCAAATGTCGGTTCTGTAGTAGTGTATGCTCTCCAAAGCACGAATCTCTAAGCCAATCCAAAGATTAAAAATTGGACTGAAATCTCAAAATCTTTAGCCGAGTGATGGACAGCAAAACCGTATATGTATACAGTACTATATGATAGTTTGTGTGTGAAATATACATCAAAATGTCATAGTTTAAGTGAGAAACCGACGCTACATTTATCTTTACTAGATGTGGATGCGTGATGCCGCTGTGCGAGGGTAACGATACTTGGATCAAAGCATTGGCCAAAGAAGTCCGGGCAGTATACACCGTGCCAAGCGAATTTATCTTTGCTTTGCATTACGAACTAGGTAGAGCCACGCGGTATACGCCACGTCGGCCGAATTTTGTCCTGGGGTTGGACATTTTTCGAAAGTCTAGGGTTCTTTTTGCAAAAGGGTGTGGTTCGGGTCTAGATGAAATTCTCTGAAATTTACCTTTTTTACAAAAGGCTTGGGAATGAGCCAGGCTCAATTTGCAGGGCCATGAGGTATTTATTTATTTGCAAAATAGGCGGCGGGGGCATCTAAACATATATTCATAATTTTTGAAATGGTTTTTTTTTGCGAAAGAACCGGTTGGTAGGGTTGAAAACGGTTTGGATATTTTCCGACCGATCCAGATATTTGCGGATACGGATTCTGTCGGATCGGATATTTATCGGATAGTATCAGATCGGATACGGATACGGATATTTTTTGTCGGATACGGATACGGATTCGATAGCTCATTATCCGTCGGATACGGATACGGATTCGAATAATCCGGATAATAGTGGGTCGGATATCCGGATAGACATATGGGCTGGACCAAGACTACTCTTTTGGCCCAATAGGGTTTGTTAATTTCAGAATTGTTTTCTAATTTAATTAATCTCTAAAGCAAGTTTCAATTATTAAATTTAGCAAACCAACTCTAAAAATTATGAAATTTTTTGACAAAGTTCCAGTAACAATATAACATTTAAAAAATTATTTTCAAGATTTTATTAGATTTTCATTTTTCTCAAAAATTCAAAAACTCCTAGTTTTGATAGGAAAATATATTAAATAAGTAGCTAAAATGCATAAAAACTCATAAATACATAATTTATTATTTTAAATATAATTCAACTAAGAATATAAATCTTGAGTCATTACATGTAAGTGTTATATACTTTTCCTAGAGATATGATATCTAAGTATCAATAAACTTTTAGTGTGTTATGTGTTTGCTTTTATTTGAATCTCTGAGTAAGGATTACTTTTATTTTGTATTTTAATCTATGTGTATGATGAACTAATCGTATGTGTGTGATAAACTCAACCTTGTATAATTTTGTTTGTGACATGGTATCTAACTATTGTCTAAGTGAATGAAAATGTTTATATTTGTTCAATTTTCAATAATATTTTAATCAAATCAATTAGTTATGTGTTTCTATTGATTTTTTATGTACAGTTTAAGGGATTATCATGTTCTGATAAATATTCGAAACCGTATCCGATTCGATTCGCATTCGATCCGTATCCGTATTCGATACTATCCGTATCCGTATTCGTATCCGGACTATCTGTATCCGTATCCGCATCCGAGAAAAAATATGAAAACAAATATGGTAAAGTTATTATCCGTCCATATCCGATCCGTTTTCACCCCTACCGGTGGGGGGCTTAAAGGCAACTTTTGGAATTTCTAGAGGGACTTAAACGTAATTTCCTAATTTTTGAATTGTCTTTTTGCAAAAGAACCGGTAGAGGAGCCAAACGTAATTTTGCAAGTTTTGGGGGAACCAAACGTGAACATGACGAGATGACGGGGAAAGCACCGATCTTTAATATAGGTAGTATGACAAGTCGTCGTCGTGCGTGATCGAGTGAGATGCTCCACGAATTGATTGGGAGCAGTGCTTCCTGCTCATACATATGACCCTGCACTGAATGCAGCCCTTCAATGGCCTTTTCTGTACAACCGATCTATAAGAAACTAAAGCTGGGGTTTGCATCACACCCGCTGATCACATGAATATATGTTTAGTGATTAATTACTTGCTTCTCAGGGCAAGCAAAAAAAAAAAAAACAAGAATTGTTGATTCAATATACGCTTTCGCGTTAGTACTACGGAACGATAGATAGTGCAAAGTCCGCCGTAAAGCTTCAATGCTCTCCGAAAAAAGTGAAAATAAATATTCTCCCCGAAAAAAGAAAATACAAAGTTACAGGAATTCACCAAACGAGAAACTCTTGACGGCCTAGCACAGCACATCACTGCTTGTAGGGGTGGAAAAATAGCTCGAGGCTCGCGGCTCGACTCGGGCTTAGTTCGGCTCGGTGCGACTCGGCTCGACTCGGTGCATCAACGAGCCGAACCCGAACCTACCGTCTAGCTCGGTGCTACAATGAGCCGAGCCCGAGCCGGCTCGTGAGCGGCTCGTTGGCTCGTTAGGTTCGGTAAAATTCAGACATTCAGAATCACTTTCACTAATCACTAATCAATTATCCAAATTACATGAGGCTTAATTTTAATACAAAATTAGCCACAGCCCACAAACATTCAATCGGTTTGGCATTCATACAGTCATATTGAACAAGGAACATACAATGAAATATAGAATGCATGATGATTTAGTGATTCAGTCTAACATAAGTAACATAACACAAAGTGTATACAAAAGTAACAAAACACTCTCCATAGTTCCATTTCCATAGTTCCATTCCATTCTTGCAGTCTTGCGGACTTAGGAAGTTCAGAGGAGAGCAGTAGAGCTAGAGGAGGGCCCACATGCCAGGCGGTTCGCGAGCCGAGCCGAGCCGACTTGAGGCTCGACCGAGCCCGAGTCGAGCCCGATTTTTAACTCGACAAAGACAATGAGCCGAGCCCGGCTCGCAAACTAACGAGCTCGGTCGAGCCGAGCGGCTCGGTTCGGCTTGATTCCACCCCTAACTGCTTGGATGGCATCGCTAGTACGCGGTTGCTTGATATCCACATGTTTACGAAGGAATCTTTATCTTTACTAACTGGAGCCTCTCTTTCAGAGGCTCTTATGTTAAATCTAGAAAAATTATCATGTTAATCGAAAAAAATCATAAAAATTCTTGTGTTAATAAAAAAATAAAACATGTTGATCGTCTAATTATTTAACCAATATATACTACCTTTCCTAAATGTCGAAAGAATCGCGGCCTCCCGTCACTTCGGCTCAAAAAAAATTTGCGTTTTAGTCTTTTTATAAATTACGGATAGGCTCTTCGTGATTTTTTGTGAGTGCAAGATTTTTTTCCTCTAAAATCGCGTTCGGGTCCCTCGTGCGCCATTTTACGGAAAGAACCTCCCGTTAAATTCAAATCGCGAACAAGCCCTTTTCTAATTTTTCAGGATAGCGGACAGGTCCAAAACGTAACATTCAGATCCTTGCTCCTTACGTCTAGATCCTTTCTCCGTTTTTTCCAGAAAAAATGTTTTCGTCACTAGAAATATCTGTGCGGCTCTATCTCTAGACTTTTTTCCCAACTTGATTTCCCATCTCGATCTCTAATATTTTTTAAAACATGTCTTATTACTCGCTGAACGCAGTAGAGTGTTAGACTTCGGCAAAAGAAGGTTATCATCTCTAATAATTTTTCACCCTTTTTCCTCTAGACTTTTCCCCGCATAGCTTCTCCAATTTCGGTCTCGATATTTTCCAAATAATTGGCCGAAAGAGATATTTCTCTGACTCTATATCTCTATTTTTCCCCGTTTAAAACATGCTCATCAATCTCTAATATTTTTTAAAACATGTATTATTACTCGGTAGATATTTTACAACTCTATAGCGCTTCGCTTATTAGAGTGTTAGACTTCTGAAAACGCAAAAGAAGGTTGTCATCTCTAATAATGGGAGTTTTTTTCACCCGTGGGCCTTTTTCCTCTAAACTTTTTCCCTAATATAGCTGCGGTTCTTCGTAAGAAATGTAGTAGCTCAGTTGGTTAGAGCTCTCGGTTCGGTCTCTAATATTTTCGACCTCGCTTGCGCCCGCTTCCCTGGGTCGCGTCCCCGATAATTCATCGAAATAGATATAAAGATTTTACAACTCTATATCTCTATCAGAAATTTTTCCGTGGTAAATTTCGCGAACGCTTATTATTTGCAAAAAAGACCCCGTAGTCCAATTCTTTCGACGATTTAGGAAATAAGGACGCTTTCTTAAAAGGAAAAAGAAAATTTCAAAAAGAGCGTAATTACGCTTAGACCTCTAAAGGATTTTTCGATTTTTCACAAGCGTGTTAAAAAAACGTCATGAAAAACGAAAATTTTGTATTCTTTCGGTTGCAACAAAAAAGTGGTTTCGCTCATTATTTCGACGATTCAAAAAATTAAAAAGAAATGGATCTTTTGTTGCTATGCGTGGAGCAAAAGACATAGAAAATCTTTTTGATGTAAAAATATCCGTCTAAAAATTATCCGTAACTTCCAAAATTATCTATTGATTTACTCTATCAAAAAATTTACTAGTACTATCCTATAGCAGGAGGTTTTACGCTCAAGCCAGGGCATCACGTCATTGACTTCGTGAAAAAGTCCTTCAAAAAATTCAAAGTCGCATTTAGGTATTTTGGTCGATTTTTAGCAGGAAGGACCCAAAAATTAAAATTATGTTTAGGTCCCTCCACGGTTTACATTCAGATTCTCCTAATGGTTTTTAGCAGAGCGGATCCAAGAAAAAACAAAATTATGTTTACATCCCAAGGAATCGGTTTTGAGCATATTTGATCCAAGAAAAAAACAGAAATATGTTTAGATTCCTCTATGTTTTTCTCCAAAAAACCACAGATTTGTCGACAATTTATAGCAGTTCACAGATTCGCCGACGGGTCCTGGTGACTCATTTTTTTAAAAAAACAAGGAAATCAAAATTACGCAAAAATGAAAATACATTTATTTTCTCCCTAAAACAAAAAAAGATTCACTGACGGTTTATAGCAATCCACCGATTTGCCAGTGGGTCCTAGCAACCCTGTTTTTTAAAAAATCAACCTATTTTTTTAAAAAAAACAAGGAGACCGAAATTACGCAGTTTTTTCTAGAAATATCTGTCGGACCAAATTTCGCGCAACACAACATCACGTGACCGAATTTCTCAAATTTTGTACGACTCAACGTAGCGCGTGGTCCTGGCTAGTATAATCTACAGCTCAAACTCTGCAAGTCTTCATCAGTACGTATGACTGGCCATGCGTCATGTGTTTTTAATACCCTATGATATAAGGAAGGCTTTTAATGAGATACTTGTGAACTCACTACTGAAACAAAACACATGGGCATTCGTACAAAAATATTGTGGTCAGGTGGCTGGATGCCATCTGGAGCATCCCTGCCCCTGCTGCTTCCTAATACTAGCATTATATTAGATAAAACTCACCCATAGATGAATGCATGTCCGAATATAATTAGGTAGATAGGAAATGGTAAGAGGAAACATGATTAATTAGGTAAGCAATATAAGAAATGAAAGTTCCAAACTTTGGACCACATATTTTCTGAATTTTTAAAAATAAAAAACTACATTCGTTTTTTCAAATTTATAAAACTATGATATGTTGCTTCTAAAATTTGTAAACCAAAAGTCCTCACGTAATCCTAGGAGAAAATCTAGAAATTACCACATTAGTTCTATTAACCAAAGATCATCAAAAGGTAGAAATTACCACATTATAAACGAGAAAATAATAAAAGCTATAAATTTCCTATTTAAATTGAAGAAAACTATATATATATATATATATATTGGTGCAATCACCGTGCAATATCAAAAATTCTGAAAAAAATCATGGATGTCATCTCATCTTTTACATATAAAATTTCATGATCAAATTCGTCCTATGCTAGAAGTTACAAAAAGACAAATTTAGGTGCATTTGAAGTATTCAAGTTTGTCAGAAATTTATCTTTTTTATTACTTTTAACATAGGACGAATTTGAACATAAAATTTTATATGTAGATGGGGTAAGATGAGATGTACATCCATGATTTTTTTCAGAATTTTTTGAAACTTTTCTTAGTTAGATTGCACGGTGATTGCACTAAAAGCCTGATTGCACTGGATATGCCCACATATATAATATGCATATATTTTGTCAGACATATGCAGAAGATGAACTCTTTGAGTTGTGAACGTCCAAGATTGTCCAAAATGATGGAATCCAATACGTAAAATGCAACTAAGTAGATTCCAGCTTGGGCTGTGTCAAAATATGAGTCAGACTGCATCGATCTGCAAAGATATGAGCCCTCGGTAGATAAAAGGCAATTTCAGACTGCATCGATCTGCAAAGATATATGAGCCCTCGGTAGATAAAAGGCAATTTTGTTCATATAATCACAAATAGAACCCTTGCATGCATGCATTGTCACTACAGTAATCCCGCAAATTAACGTCGGTCAAAAGCCGACGTTAATTAGCGATTTGCCGAAATTAACGACGTTAATTAGCGTCAAAAGCCGACGTTAATTAGTTTAGATTTGGATTTGCGAGATTTTGAAAATACGGCTCGATTACTAATTAACACGTTATTCATGTACCAGGCAACTTTACGCCTATTTTCATGTTTCGCCACACAATTCAATACATAATATAATCAACATTGACAGCAATTCACACATCAACACATACAATTCATGAATATAATCAATCCAGCACAGAACATGCATATAATCAAGTCATCGATCCATCATAATATCCAAATTGTCATAACATCCAAAAAAGGCCAAAGTGACACAACTACAAACACATCCAAAGTTCAACTCGAATCATACACATCCAAAGTGTATCATACACAACTATCAAACAATCTACAACTACTGGCCGCCATCTGGTTGATTGGAGTTCTGGCCGCTTGATCCGGAAGCAAAGAGCGCGTTGACAAAGGCAGTTGCACCGTCGGTTCCCTACACAAGAAAATGCAAGATTAGACAATAATATAAGAATGAATGTACCATAAGGAGACAAGTAAGAAACGAATCACGGATTCTGCAGTTGCAAGTGTTGCAAAGTGAGTAATTGAAGACGAGGACCCATGTGCCATTGATCCCTACATAAGGCAACAATTATAGCTAGATTGATCAAATTTTACTAGATTTACAAGTTTTGACAAAGTTTAGCTAGAAATTAGTAAGTGTAGCTATATTGAGTAAATTTAACTACATTTACAAAGTTTAACTAGAACGGACCAAGTTTAGCAAAAATGAACTAAATATCGTTAAATTCATCAAACTTAACTCTAGAGATACTTAGTCTTGCTAGATTCACTAAGTCTCGCTAGAAATGACTAAGTTTAGCTAGATTGATTAAATGTAGCTAGTTTGAACAAGATTAGGTACAACAAACTAATATTAGCTAGATTGACTAAGTTCAACTCGATTCACAATGTTTAGCAAGAATACCTGAGCTGCAGGAGGTGCCGGAGGATACATCCCCCATTGTGGCGGTGGCGGCGGCGGTTGGAACGGTGGAAAGACAATGTTTTGCCCCATCGCCTGGAACATTGCCTACAAATACAATGTATAAGTATTTTGAATTAATATATTCTCTAAATGCAATAGATTGAAGACTCGGACTTACTTGAATCGCTGCTTGCTGTTGTGCCTGGTATGAAGCGTAGTACTCTTGCTACGCCCTTGCATAATCATCACGTTGGCGCAACTCCTCACGCAGCCTAGTAACCTCCAACTCCTGCTCTGAGGAGCGACGGCTACCAACCCCCGAGGTCTGGGACGAAGAAGATCCCTCTCACCAAGACCACCGCCGAGTCGATCACTCCAAAGGAACATGGAGTACCTTCAAAATGCGTGACCACAAAGGCTTGAGCACTTGAAATTATGACTTCATGAAATTTTAGAAGGTATGACATCTCACCGTCCATGGGCCTTGCCGCCTCCACTAGCATGCACACCACGCCGTCAGCGGTTCCTTCCTCCAATCATAGTCTTCACCATGGCGCTTGACCATTTCCTCGTCATATTTCTCCTACATAACCAAATCGACAATTTAAATGGGAACGCAAATCAAACAACTTAATTTGAATTGGATCAAAATTGTGACCACTAACCACCGATCAATAGTCAGTCTGATCAAGACAAATGTCAGGTGTGTCGGGTCTCGACCTTTATGACCTTCCACGTACACTTCAATATCACTCGGTGAACACCGGTCCGAGCCTCCCTGAGACATAAGTTAGGTGCATACATATACTTGGTAAC
Source organism: Guadua angustifolia (assembly GCA_036346375.1). Taxonomy (NCBI): domain Eukaryota; kingdom Viridiplantae; phylum Streptophyta; class Magnoliopsida; order Poales; family Poaceae; genus Guadua; species Guadua angustifolia. Next base: position 4,686,320 of record CM070522.1, read on the forward strand.
ATGTATTTTGCAAAAGATTGCTACGGCCGGACTTACCATGCGCTTAGCTTTACGATATGTCCATCGGCGCCATACGTGTGCTTTGATTCTTTGCCTCGGCGATCTCGGTTTTTTTTGACTTGGCGATGAACTCGGGTGAAGCCCAACGCCGTAAAGAGCCCGGTAAGCTTCGGACGGTCCCCAACCATGGAATCATGACCTGCACAAAGATATTAATACATTAAAACAACATTACCAAGAAACGTTAAACTCAAATAGCTCCAATATTTGTTGTTTTACGCATGTCTTGTTCTCGGTCAAGTAACTTTCGAAGACCCGCGAGTCCTGTTAATTCATTGCCCTTTAATGGACCTCAAGTAAAGATTTGTTGCTTGAATCCGAGCATTAGACAATGCATCTTTGGTCACCCGACGTGCATTTACATGGAAAACTCTACGAGCATGCTCCATGTTTGCACCGTCAGCCAAACGGTAACGCTTCTGCAATTGTTCATCACAAAGAATAGTTAGAATAGTAAAGAATCGACAGTTGAACCAATACCAACCGCACAGAGAATCTTACCCAAAAGTCACTCCAAAGCGCCTCGAGCATTCAAGTGCTCGGCATTAGGAGCAAGCGGTAATGATCCCAACTAGTAGCAACAAATTGCTCGCCATTGGTCATTGTGACCAACCCGGTAGTGCAAACGGCAGAGGTTACCTAGCACGTAGTTAACTCCGCCTATGGTGCCCTCTGTAGTCAAACCCCGAGTCATCCCATGAACTACAAGACATATAAATGATATAGTTCTAGTTAGGAAAGAAATGAAATAAGACATGGTTTAGAAAATACAAACCTATCGCCAACAGTGTGATCACAACCTTGTCCTCCTCCCGTCTGGGGCTGGAGGGGGGCGACAAGATGGCTCCTCCTAAACCTCAAAGCGGGCTCGGTAGAGAACCCTCGGTCGATCCCCACCCATTGGGTCCTCATCCCTTGGCCCACATCGGCCTCCCGATCCTCATCGATCCCAGCTACAACAACAATAATACTGAATGAATAAAGAAGATAATAATCAAATAAATTATGAGAATATAACATTCTAGTTTACCCGCGTCAACATCAGCCTCCTGATCCTCCTCGATCCCAGTTACAACAACAATAATAATGAATGAATAAAGAAGATAATAATCAAATAAATTAAGAGAATATAACATTCTATTTTACCTGCATCAACATCCATGGCAGCAGCCACTTCTTCCTCCGTCGTCTCATCCTGCGAAATAATACAAGACAGTTATATTTATGTCATATTTATGTTTTGACATGAAGTACATATCAAAAGCTTAGTTACCTCTCCACTCTGCAAAGGAACACTACGACTCTACAACTCAGGCTCCACTGGACTCAACAAAGCACGCCGTCTACTTACGCTTGAAGCGCTACCCTGAAACAAGGCCTCCTCGTCGCGCGAACTACTGGACTTCCTCCTACCACTGAGGAATCCCTTCGCCAGCTGCTTGATCCATCGGGGCATCCTGTTGAAAGAAAAATATCAAGTTAGTATAACAACAATAATAATGAACGAATGAACAAGATAATAAACACACAAAATTACTTGTCAAAATTCATCAATGTCGCGATGATGTAGTCTCCTTCTTTCTAAGGGACGACTTGTTACTTTTTTCTTGATTGGTTGTCTTTTCCGTTTCTCAGGAATCGTTATATCTCCACGGTCTCCGACTAAAGAATCGAGACCTGGACCAGTCTCTATATCAAAAGTGCTTGGCAATTCTTCATCTTGAAAACCTCAACAACCTCCATGGCCTCCGGTGGCTATCAAGATAACCAAAGATCACCAGGAGTATGTAACCGTTCTCGGGGATTCACTTTGTACACAACCCACCAAGCACTCAGTCTTGTGCATGGATATGGCATATAATACACCTGCTCAACTTGGTGAGCAAGGATAAAATTGTCATAGCCATGTAGTCGTTTCGTTGTGTTTGACTTCTACCATCCCATCTTGGTTTTGATGAGTCCCATGTTTGCTATCAAACCAAACACAATCGAAAAAGACTACTTTAAGCTCCTTATTCCTGCAAACTTGAACTCGAGGATGTTTTGAATGATTCCATAGAAATTTGTTTCGATCCCTTGTGCATCGATTGCCCTAGTTACAACTCCAAGATTTGTTGTGGCCGCAAGGGGACGATCACTTCAAATTTGGTTGAACGGAACGAAACCCGTTCACGTCGACGCCTATAGCTTTTAACGATTCTACGCGGCCATAGGATAGCTGAAGCAAGTCTTCATGGACGTTCCCATATTTCATGCACTGCCAACAAAATATGATTCGAAGTTGTATAAGATTTATAATATATTGAAACGTAACATTATAGAATATTATATGATGTGAAGGTGTTACATGATCTCGGAACCAAGTGATGAAATTAGGGCCCCCATTTATTCCATCCCGACGCATCGTATTAAGTTGCTTGGCAGTTGGTTGACGAATAGACGCCCAGTTCTGCTTATCGAATTCACTGTAAATGAAAACGTAAATGGATACATAAATGAATGATGTCTTCGGCAGCATAGCTTGATTGACATGTACACAATAAACGCTTACGTGAAATATTGTTCCATCTCTTCCATATTGGAGTACATGTACAGCAAAGCAGACTTTTTTTCTTCCGAAGTGTAATAGTAAGCAGTGCAACTACCAACGGTAGTACCTCTCCATTGGAAAATCTGTAGGTCACTACAAGGTGTCTCTTCATCTACATGGTACCGCATCGTGGGAGCATTGACTTTGTGTTCCTCTGCAAAGTATACACTCGAGAAGTATGATATCTCTTTTAGAGAAAATGCTTCTGCAATGCACCCTTCAACTCTTGCCTTATTGCCAACCATAGCTCAAGTTTCTTTAGAGCTCTTTCAATGTGATACATCCACCTATATCGAGCAGGCCACCTACCTTAGCTTCAGAAGGTAGATGAACAAGTAGATGTTGCATTGGATTGAAGAAACCCGGAGGGAATATTTTTTTCCATCTTGCATACAAGCACCGTATCTCTTTCTCCAACCTCTCCATCATGTCTTTCGATATTTCTTTAGCACATAATTGTCTATAGAAATAACTTAGCTCAACTAGCACCTTCCACACATTATCATTAATATACCCACGAAACATTACAGGTGAGTCTTTCCATGATTATGTGGTAATCGTGGCTCTTCAACCCATTTAGCTTCCCGTATTCACATTCACATTGCCTCAATCCCATTGCAGAACCATCGGAAATTTCAATTTCCTCATCCACCTCAACACTTCTTTCTTTTCTTTAGGTTTAAGGCAAAATGGAGCGCGTGGCTTACCCCTGTTTCGGTGAGCTCAAGTGTTGGCGATTCTGAGATCTCGCTAAGTCTCTTGGGCCTTTAGGTTGTCTTTTGTCTTGTCCGTCATATCCATGACCGTGCTTATAATGCTTTCACCAACGTACGTTCTCGATGCATGACGCCAATGTTGTGCATCGAATCAAGGCCTTCGCATATGGGAGCTCCCATAATCCACAAATGTGAGTCCGCTTGTGCTCCTCTCCAAACCCTTCAAACCCATCTTCTTTCTCCACCAATTTACTCAAAGATATCAGCAATTTCGCCCGATTAGACGCTTTCGGACACTTTCGACAAGCTGTGTCCTTACGGAAGGCATTCCTCTCGAACCTAAAGGCGTGTCTCGTAAGCAGAAACACCTATGGCAATCGGCAATGATCTTTCCACCATTTACAAGGCGAAAACAATCGGTTCGAACCACGATCGGGCATGTCAAATTTCCATGACAGCTCGGCCAAAGAAAAATACCATAGGCCATGAAATCATAGATAGACCACAAATATGCAACACGAAGGTTGAATTTCATTTCTTATAATATCATACGCCTCTACCCCCGTCCATAATTTTTTCACTCTTCGATCAAGGGTTTGAGCATCACATTGAGACGCTTTCCGGGATGTTCGGGCCGTATGATGAGGCACAGAACATAAACTCATATTTCATGCAAAGGAAGGTGGAAGGTTGTATGGAATAGCAAAGATCGCCAAAGACGAGTATGATGCGGCGGTTGTGTTGAAAGGCGTGAAACCATCGGTCGCCAACCCAATGCGAACATTTCTCGCATCCCTCGCGAAGTCCTCGTCAAAGCTATCTAGAGCCTTCCATTCCTCACTATCTGACGGGTGCACCATTACTTCGTCGTTCTCACGCACACCTTCTTTGTGCCACCTCATGTGCCTGGCACTTCGTTTTGAGATAAACAACCGCTTCAGCCTAGGTGTGAGAGGCATGTACCGAAGTTGCTTGTGTGCAACATCGGTTGTTACCTTTTCACCTTCTTCGTTCACCACCTCGACAAATCTTGGTTTTTTACACACTAAGCAATGCTTCTCTTTCTCATGCTCCTTCCAGAAAAGCATGCAGTTATCCTTGCACACATCAATCTTCTCATACTTCATACCGAGACCAGACAACAACTTCTTAGACTGGATATTCTCTAAAGAAATATATGAATTGGATATGAACTAAAATAGATCATTTGAATTTTATAAGTTTAGAACATCAAAGAGTGATACTTATTTGCTAACAAAATTTACATATATTTGTAAGTACCTTTTTTCAAAAAAAAATTCTTGTAAATATGTAAACCGTGCATCCACAAGTGATCCTAATCAGAGTGGCGATGTCGTCAGTGATGTCGTGTGTTGTGACAAGAAAACAGAAGTCATGTTTGAAAATAGAAATGATAAGACACACAGAGGCCTGTGCTCTATGAATGTGCCTCCGCCATCACAGATGCCTAAGCTGAATATCAAAATTTGAGTCTTTGGGTCAGTTTGAATGTTCATCTTCTTCTTTAATGAACACCGACGCTATTGGCCAATTTTAAGAGAGAAAAAACACTGGGCCATAGCCCATCCTGTTCTTTGCTAAAACTCAAAAGGAATTGCAATTAGCTCTACCAAGTATATGTGCCCTCTCTTTCACCTTCACAAGCAACTATCCTTGAATGGTTGGTTGTTGTTGGAAAGAGTGTATCCATTAGAGGTGAAAACGGGACGGATAATTCCTGCCCGATCCGGAGCCGGATCCGGTTGGAACCGGATTTGGGAAGAAAAACAGACATCGGGTCGGATCCAAATATTTAAAAACGGATATCGGATCGGATTCGGAGCATGCACTATCCGAAAAATATGGGTCGGGAACCGGATATTGGATATTTGCACTATTCAGATATCCAGATTTCAAATGTGGGTCTGAGAGTCTCTGTCTCTCGGTCCGACGGTCCACAAAGGCCCAAACCCAAGTTATGACGCCATTCGGTCCCCATTCTCCCAAGCCTGAAGCCGCCCTAGCCCCCAAGCCAATCTGTCGTCCCCCTAGCCAGTGTCTACCCCCGATGGCCTGACCAGTGCTCCCCCTGGCAGGTGTCTCTCCTCGACCGACGCTCCAACTTCCCCCGGCGTCGTCTTACCCCGGCCCGTGCTCCCACCCCCCAAGCGGCGTCTCACTCCGGCCCGCGCTCCGATCCCCCCTGGCGGCGTCTCCCTCCGGCCCATAGTGTCTCCCTAAGCCGCCCAGCGCCCATGCCCCAGATCAGATTTGACTCTCCACTCCAGTCTCCCCCAACTCCCTTGGCCCGCCAGATCTGATTACCTCAGTGGCTCGATCAGCGCCGGCGCCCAGCGGTCCCCCACGGTTTGCCCAGGGATGCTGTGTGATTATGTCCAACAGTGTGATTTTGTTGCTGACACTAGATTTTCACTTTAAAGTAGAGCAGGAAGCAGGTTCATCCACCTTTGCGCTCTTTGGTTTTAATGGTATAACAAATAAATATTAAAACAAATAGCTTTGCCTTTTTTTTCTTACAGTTGGTATTGTGGTTTAACGGCCAACCTTGTTTGGTTGACAATCATATTTTTTACATGTGATGTAACTTGCAATGAAATTATTACTGAAACCATAGGTAAAAAGTGAATTGCCAAGCAATCTGAAGGCATATCGTCATCAACAACACCATTGGACATGTGGGGCAGCAAATTTATTCTGGAAGATGGGGGCAGAAATATTGCTTACTAATGTAAGTTTGCTTGTTATAATATAGTAATCTTATGCATTTAATGATGAGGTGATTTTTTGTCTGATACTCTGATATGCATCAGCATCAAATTTATTTCCTCAAACATTTCATACCCTGCTTTGTGTGAGTAATCTGACCATTTGATTGCAGCATTACTGTTTTATTTTTATTTTTATCTAACATCACTAAATCCTGGAACAGGAGGTTTCATTTTGGAGGAAGCTTCATTTGCCCTACAGCTTCTTTGTGAGGAAGGTTGTTGCTCATGTGGTACCTTTCATGCTCTACTGTGTAGTAATCCGATTGTCAGTCCTAATCCCATTGTCGACTCATAATATAAACTAATGATCTTTTGGTCAGTGTGGCAATGAAGCTTGATGCTCTGGGGGTGCTGCACATGGACGGTTTGCCTATGCATTGACGGAGGACAGAGCACATAGCATAGCATCTACTTCTGCTTAAGGAATCCTCAAGTTTTGTTCACTGTCCACTTCAAGTGAACTTTGATCCTTATGTAATGACTGCATTTTGTGTCCTGAATTGGTGCTTGATCTGTGGTATACTCTAGCTTTTATTACTTCATCAATATTTAGGTTGGGCTACCAATATGAAGTGTCGATTGGCAAATGGTGACTGCTTTTGTTGATATATAACTTGCTATAATTGGCATTTATTTATGTGATTTGATTCACCATATATTACTCAATGCATGCGTGCGTTATCCGTATATCTCTATCCGTTCCCGATCCGAATCCGTCACATATCCAAACCGTATCCGTATCCCGAATTATTCGGATTCATATCTGGATCCAGTTAGCCCGTTTCCGGTTTCAAATCTGGGAAAAAATATGGGAAGAGCAATATCCACCCGTATCTGACCCGTTTTCACCCTATCCATTGCATCAGGCAAGTTTGTTGCAATTTTTTGCACTGCCACGTTGCTTTTCAATTTGTTTCGTATCCGAGCCACTAGTTTATTTTTCAGCCCTAATCTGAAGACAGTTCTAGGGCACTGAGACTGCACTGGCGACCAATCAAACACCTAGCGTGTAGGGCACCGGCACCCAACCGCTGCCCCCCAACGATCCAACAGAAACATTATCCCCATAACTCCGGTGCTCGGCGTAGCAATCAAGAACCAAGAACAACAGCCTATACCACTGGTGAAGCGAGCAGGCGGACGGAACGAACTTCCTCGCTCCCTCCGGTCAGGGCGGTGGGATTTGATGGGGACCCTCTTGGGCCAAGCCAAACCCATCGTCGCAGCTCGCCGCACCTATCACCGTGAGACGAGGCGCCCACCAAGTCGGCCCGATCTCAATGAAGCGAAATGCTCCCCCCTTTTCTGCTCCCTTCTTGCTGGCATGGAGGACGAACGCCAGCCAACGCGCTCACTTCTCACTCGGGATGAGATGCAGGGCTGCTGCATGCCATTGTGATAGGTGGGCGGTGCGAAAGCGGCACGGGACTCGAGGTGGGGGAGTGGCATTTTACGGATAATTTTGGGTAACTTTAAGGGGTATTTTATTTCTAGTAGCCTGTCTTTCCACCAGAATTCACCAGCATGTTAAGTAATTGTTTGTTATCATTAGGGGTGGAAAAATAGCTCGAGGCTCGCGGCTCGGTGCATCAACGAGCCGAGCCCGAGCCTACCGTCTGGCTCGGTGTTACAATGAGCCGAGCCCGAGCCGGGTCATGGCTCGTTGGCTCGTTAGGCTCAGTAAAATTCAGATATTCAGAATCATTTCACTAATCACTAATCATTAATTGATTATCCAAATTACATGAGGCTTAATTTTAATACAAAATTAGCCACATCCTGAGACATTCAATTGGCTTGGCATTCATACAGTCATATTGAACAAGAAACATACAATGAACATACTTGAGAGTTGATTTAATGGCGGGCCCACATGCGGGTGGCTCAAGCAGGCTCGGCTCGGCTCGAGGCTCGACCGAGCCCGAGCCGAGCCGGTTTTCAGCTCGACCAAGACAATGAGCCGGGCTCGGCTCGCAAACTGACGAGCTCGGTCGAGCTGAGCCAAGCTCGGCTCGGCTCGGCTCGATTCCACCCCTAGTTATCATGCTTAGCTTGTATCATGCTCTCACTCTGTTATAGTGTGTTTTGACCCACATTGTATCTTTGATATCGAGCTTAGCTTGCACCACGTCCTTGATTTTGCCATCGTTGTTTGCCTTGCATCTCCACCGCACACCATAGAGGGAGGGAAGAGAGGTTGTTAAGATAAGTATTATATTTTTTAGTAGTTATTTTATTTGTTATGAGGTGTTTTTTTTTTTTATTAGAGATTTTGCAGAGGTGAAAGAGAGATTTGCGGTGACGTGAGTGAAAGTGAGGAACTATAATTCAACATCACTAGGTTCTTTTAAAGGAGAGATGATTATAGACGAGATGTAATGCAAATTAATTTCCCGTGTACGTATACAGTGTACCCCTACGAGTAATGAGATATGAAGTACTACTCAGCTAGTCAACTATAGAAAGTGTACCGTACGAAACATACGTACAAGTACGCACGCACGGAGGCAGCATTAGATCCTTTCGTCGGTACATCAGCAACTACTGCCGAATGCAAATCGACATGCACCCGCGATGCAAGGAAGAAAGTACGTACGTGCATAGTGCTTGCGAGCTAGGGCACATTAGTTCAGAGTATATGCATGTACATAACATAATCATGGATCAATCTCATTAACAGTAGCAGAGCTAGAAAAGTTGCCGAGCTGCACTGAAAGTTTATCACTCGTCGCCGGCAAGGCTAGATAGTCGTTCCATTCGGACTTGTAGCCTAGTAGGTGGCATCCCTGCTCATGAGTAAACACCGGCTGGAAAGCTGCCTCGCTAGAGACAAGCAGAGGATTCTCTGCTTCTCAAGAGGATGACAAGAGAAGAAAAAAAAAACTAGCGCTCGGACGTCCGATACTGTTTATTTTATGAGACGCCTTTTACAATATTTTTTTTCGACGCTTGAAACATTTTTTTCGACGCGTACAACATTTTTTTCAACGTTTGCAACATCCATTTACTGTGCCGCATTTCACTGTTTGTCGAAGAAAAATGTTGCACGCATTGACAAAAAATGTTACACATGTAGAAAAAAATGCTGCAATACGTCCGAAAAATTCAGACGTCTGAACTATAGCAATTCCGAAGAAAAACGGGGGATCAGACACTCGGATCATGCAATTTTGCATTGCCTTCGCATGCATGTACTCGTAGCGGATATACACTATGCAGCAACGCGATAGCACGCGTAAATGTGAGGAGCAATTGCGAGCTGCTGCTGCTTGCTGTACTAGAGGCCTACGGCAAGCGATGACATCTAAAACTCATCATGCCAATGCTTCAAAAGCACGTACCGTACGTACGACGTTTGGCCTCGATCTCACGCTAGCTGGCTGCACATATGAGAAGACAGGTGCATACATGCTTAGTGCTTTCCCAGCAAAGCTCTCGATCGGGCACACACCTTCTAACTCCTCAAAAGCCGAAGCCACAATGCATGCATCCAAAGTTTTTTTTTTCTTTTTACTAAAAGAAAAAGGATTAGGACGACGAAATAAAAGAAAGGAAGAAGAAATATCTCGTAGAGTAGTACGCATTCGGTCATAAATAGTTGTTTTGGATATTAACACGGTCTTTAAAACATAGCTTTTACCACTAGTTTTTATTGTAGTATATTTATAAAATCAAATAAAATTATAATACTGTGAAAGTAATTTTCGAGACAAATCTATGAATGTAATATTTTAAAAGATATTGTGACTGAAGGGAACTCCCTCTATTTAAGTTCATAAGGCGTATTTCTTCTTGGTACATAGATTAAGAAGATATTAAAAATAACGAGATTACCTCTAATTATTGTAATTATGCACTATATTCAATGCATGCATATAGAGAAGGTAAAGTAAAAATGGATATTTATTAGAGGTCCAGAGAGAATTGTATTGAAATATAAAATACAGTTTATATATTTGTATACAAGATCATTCAGAAAATACATCTTATAAACTTGAACTGAGAAAACACGTCTAACTAAGGAAATACGCCTTATAAACTTGAACCAAGTACTGTAGCATATAAAAGGAAAGTAAAGTATATGTAAGTAACAAACTTGTGGAGAAGGCGTTATACCAGCAGCCAGCAGCTGACTGAAACTTCTGGTTCCACAACTATGCAGTTGGATTACTAGACAGTAGACAACCAAGAAAAAGAGAAAACATCTGAAGATGCTATGTCCTGTGTGTGTGTCTTCCAGGGATGAACAAATATGGGCTTGTACACACATCTCAGCCTCAGGCACCAAATGATATTTACTCCATAAAGTAAACATTTTCTTTTGAAGACTCATAATTAAGATAGGAACTTACATCATTCACTAGAAAAGGGCCATGCATGTAACATAAACACATCACAGCCATAGTTAATCTCATAAATAGTTGCATAATCATCATAAACTAGCTAGATCTACTAGTGAACTAGCTAATTAATCGACTTCTTCGGAGACCTTCATGCAAAACCGAGAAGGCCGCACAAACAAACTGAAACATGCAGCACTCCACAAACAAGCTAGCAAGCAAGAAAACACAAAGAAACCTAACAAATCAAAGCTGGATTACTACTAAACACGTAATTAAGCCACGAAATACTAATTTCTTTTAGCTTTCTCCTCCTTCGAGATCCTATCACCACCCGGTAATGCGTACATCAGGTGGTGCCAGGATCTCGAGACACCGACGGCCACAGAGCAGGGCACGAGCTCGCCGATCGATCAGTCAATGGTGGTAGTGGTAGTCATACGCCGGCGGCCGCGGCGGGGGTGCGGGGGGCGCGACGAGCTGGGCGCACACCTCGGCGAAGGCGGTGAGGATGGCGGCGTGGTGGCGCGGCGCGTTGAGGGCGAGCAGGCGGCGGAGCATGCAGCGGAGGTCGTCCCAGTCGCAGAGCCCCATCTCCAGCACCATCTGCACCATGCTCTCCCGGAAGTCGGCGCGGGGGTCCGACGACTCCTTCTCCACCGCCACCCCGACGTCTTCCGCCTCCTCCTCGGCCTCGGCCTCCATCTTCTCGTACCTCTTCTTCACCTTGCTTGGCTTTTTCCTGGCCACCGGCGCCGGCGACGGCAACCTGGTCGTCTTGTGGGACGGTGGCTCTTGCTTGCAGACGTTGGAGGATGAGGATGTGTAGTAGTTGGAGGAGGAGTATGGGGAGGAGTAGGTGGTGGTGTAGGTGGCAGCGGAGGAGGAGGAGAAGGAGGCGATGGAGGCGGAGGAGGGGAAGAAGGAGGAGGAGGAATGGGAGCTGCTGCTACTGGGCTTCGGGGACGGCCTGAGGAAGGCAGGCAAGCTCATGAGCAGCTGCCTGGGGCGGCGCGGGCGGCAGCCGCAGCCGGTGTCGACGACCTCCACGTGACGCCACCGGCCGCCCACCGGGATGTGCCTGCCGCTCCGCCGCGCCCTGGACGACATGGCAGCCGCTAAACTAGCTAATTGTACATATATTTTTGTGTCTGATTGGATGGACGGTGATGTGCAAGAGCCTGGGCTTGTAGCGGCTTATATATATGCGATTTGACTAGGAGGACAGCGGGGCTAATTAAGGGGATTGATTAACGGGTAGGGTTTAGCTGGGCAAGTGGCCATGGCAGGGCCACGTGACGAAGAGCAATAGAGGTGGGGTCGTGTGGGGCTCATCCTGCTATCCTCCCTCCTCTGCGGCTGAGGGCTCTTTGATTCAAGAAATATTCAATGAAAAACATGGGAATTCTATGGAAGAGGGTTTTTTTTTTCTTTGAGAAATTCTATGATAGATAGCATAGGTTGTAAATAGTGGTAGTAGAAATTAGATCTAAATTGATTTCAACCGTTAGATTTAAAGGAATAGATGACTTATATTGATTTTAATCCACCGTAAAACAGCTCCCTTTTTTTTCACCTATACATAGAAATCAATCCATCTATCTTTTGTACTCTTTAAGATTGTATGCTTCTCTCTCCCTACTCTCCTATTTTGCTGAAACAACCTCTTCTATTCATTCCTTTCTCCTTCCCTTCTCCAAGGCCCTCTCTCCCCTCTTCTCTCTTCCCTCCACATCTAGCCACCACCCCGAGATGTCCCCTGAGCTGCTTGTCGCCCCACGTCACACGCGCCGATCTATCGCCACAACTTCAGGGTTTCCAGTGGTGGCCTTGGGATTTATAGCGAAACACCAATGTTTCTAGTGAGAGAAACGGGATTAATTGATAAAATGTCCTATGATGTCTCACTGACATGTGGGCTCTGAGACCACATATCAGTAAGATAAACGGAACATTTTATCAATTACACCAAATAAAATGGAGACATATGATCAATTCCCCAAACGAGAGGTTTCTAGTGGGCACAACGACGTTTTTCGCGCATCACGTTGGTCCGCCGGTAATTGGCTCTGCCCGTCGTGCCCTCGCCTTAGTCTGCCAACTGCCACCCCGCTTTCGCCTCAGTCCGTCAGCACGCTCCCGCGTAGTCCTCCCTCCATCCATGCATGGCTCCCTTTCACTGCCGTGCAGTCCACCAGAGCCTGCAAGGGATAGAAGGAAGGAGATAGAGTGAGGAAAGGAGAATGAAGATAAATGGAGGGGCTTTTCTACAAAAATGGATGTAGTTGGTAGGGAGAGAGGCACAGATCTCGATGCGATCCAATGATGGAGAAGTGCATGTAACTCCATGTACATGTGGTTTAGCATTTCTGGAGTCCTATTCCTACAGGATTTTGCATTGTAGCTGCGTTTGATTCAAAGGAATCGATCAATCAAAGCCCTCGTGTACTGTAGCATCCTACGAAAATATTGAAATTTAAAAGGATCCACTCCAACCTTATTTCTGCATTCCTTTGTTTTCCAATCCTCTCTTCTGTATATGCATTCCCATTATATTCCTATGTTTTCTCTATTCCTACTTTTTAAATTTCTGCATTCTTTTGTTTATCAATCCTTTCTTTTGTATATGCATTCCTATTATATTTGTAACATCCCAATTTTTAGCTCATATTGCTTTTATATTGATATTTGTGAATTTTGGGAATTTTTTGAAATTTATTTGGAATTTTAATATTAATTTGAATTAAGCCTTTTGCAAATAATAATTAAAAATGTGTAAAGTTTATATATATTTTTGTTAGAAAATTTTTATTTAGGTTTTAAATGTCTCTACATTTTATGGATTTTTTTGATATTTTTGCTATTTACTTGGATTTAATTTATTTGGAAAAAGATTTTAATTCGTGTATTAGTTCTCGGGCCGAATTCCCACTTGGCCCATTTCTATTTCATGCCCCGACCTGCGGCTCGGTCCGTTGGCCCGCTTCACTATCTTGATACACCTTGCGTTACTGACCCAACCTAGCCTAGCTGCCCCATTTGGAACCCTAACGTCGCCGCATTGTATTCATCTTGAACTTCGACTCCACGCCGTCTCCATTTGGAACTCCTTAGCTACTCATTCCGCGTAGCTATAAAAGCCGGTTGGTGATCCCTCAAGCCTACCACATCTTTTGCCCTAAGTCTCGGAGCTCAAGTCACCGTCATCCATGTGTAAGAGCTCGTCAAAGTTTTCCGTGTTCCACTAGGCATTCAAGTGCATGGATTTCCGTCGCCGTTGGGTCTTTGGTAGAGTTGAAGGCACCATTGAGTTCATCATGTTGAGCCTTTTAGGTCTTCAAAGTTTTAAGCCCGATCCAATGAGGTATTTAAACAGGAATTTTATGATTTATTTTTATTTAGGAAATTGGTTGTTGACTTCAGTATGACATCATAAATCTATTTTTAGTAGGAAAATAAATCAAGAAATTTAGATTTATTCTTTTATGGTATTTTCTTTTATTTGAATATTGCGAGAGCCTGTTCTTCTTCATACTTGCTCCGGTTGAGATGATTCAATTTTCTAAAAATTTGTAAGTTCAAGATCTATTTAATGGTGAATTTTATTTGATTTTTGAAGTTTTTATGCTCTATTTTATATTTATTTGGTACTTCTATCTCAATCTGCATAGACATTGAAGTACCTAGATCGTTCGAGGATGAAGCATTGACTCAAGACCAAGCTCCATATCAAGACCAAAATTTTTTACAAGGCAAGTTGTGTTTTGATCATATTGAACCCAGTTTTGCAAATGATAGATTGTTTTAAATTAATACCTGTTATTTTATACTTATAATTGTTTTCAATTAGTTTGGGATTTAGCTATTCAACCCAATCAGATTATATCTATCTTGTCATCTATATACTATAATTATTTGTCATCCTAGGATGAATAATTATTAGTTGGTTGCTAATAGATGCCAACGTGGGTTGGTTAGAATGTGGTTAGTATGCTTAGTTATGCAACGAGTTAATGATATCATTTTGAAATTTCAAAACCAATCATGATTGATGGAATATGGAACTTGTTTATGAATGGTTGTGCCCTGTGTTGCCACATAATGATGTTAGTTGTTGATTGCATGTACTGTATGATAGTCAACTAGGGTGGTAAATGATTTAGACTGGGGCAAGTGGCAAGTGGTTGTGAGCCATGGTGGGCCTATGTGGTATTAGATTGATATGTTAATAAGTGATTGAATGTAAGGTGGTTTCTATGAGAAAATTGTTGAAAGTTTTGCCTCAGCAAAATTAAGGACTTAACATTGTAAGCCATTGAACTGGCTAATTAATCACGCAACCACATCTCTGGAATGGGATAGACCTAATTAAGTAAGTTACAGAGTCTTGACATAGGATGTCTCGGCGGAAGACCAAACTGTGTGCGCGGTCACGAGAGGGTGTGTGTGCAGCGGCATCACGTCTTGGATAAGGTTTATGCCTAGTCCAACGATAAGTTTCTTCTATCCTTTTGCTCTGTGTGAGATGAGTAATAGTGAGTCAGGTTTATCAAGAGGGTCTATGTTTAGATAGAGTTTTTAAAAGGTTTTGTCATGATCTCTTCGCACTACACCTAAGAAAGTGTGTTATCGTGTGGCAATATAGGATGATCATGCCTTGTGGGTAAAGTGTATAACCATTGCAGAGTGTAAATCTATTTAGTTAGCCATGTCCTTGGTTACAGACAATGTTCGGAAATTTCAGTCAAGGGTTAGATTTTATCAAATAAAACTTAGAAAGTGAGGTTGTGTGCTAATGGATGTTTGAAAATTGTTTAGAGCTGTGTGCCAGTTTATTACTGAGAAATACCTAAAAGTTATTTACTATTGTTACTTATTTTACTATCATTTTAATCTATCTACTGTATTCATTTGTAAATACTGTTTTACTGCAAAATAATCATGTTAGCCATTCATTTAGAATAAGTCTTACATATAGTTATAGTAGACTTGCATTCTATATACAACTTATTGAGTGTTTTACATACTTACCCTTGCCACAACAAAATCATCAGTTAAGGAGGAGTATATACCTGCGTTGGAGGAGCATGAGGAGGAGGCGGGTTTTTAATGGGTGGACCATGCCAGTTGCTTGTAGCATATTGAAAGGTTATTTACTACGTTTTTGTTCTGTTGTAGTTTACTTATTATAGTTGAGTCCTGCGTGGTATAGTCATATAAAGTTGACCATAAAGTCAAACAACTATCTTATATTTAATAAACAAAATCTTTTATTATATTTTTGTTGTGTATGACTATGATATTCATCTATATTATCACTGTATGCACTAGCGTAATTCTGGACTAATGTGGTATACACAGAAGGTCCGAATTTGCATTTTCGGGCCTAACGATGTTCCTATATTTTTTCTATTCCTACTTTTAGAATCTTGTGAATAAAAAAGAACCTAACCTTGCTTATAGATTTGACCTTGATCTTCCTTATGCTATCTCTCTTCCTAGCTTTGCAATGCTCCACCAGTCCACGATGGATAAATTGGGCAGTGTGCCAGGCTTTTTGTGCCATCTGTGGCACAGCAGGCATGGCATGACATAGCACGGACGCACAGGGGCACAACATGAATTACAGGGCCATGCTAGGCATAGAACTCAGGCACAATAGGTGGCACAACACAACATGCATGTGTGGGTCGTGCATAGGCCAACACACCATGGCATAGCCCCAAAGGGTTTAAAGCAGCTATGACATGCACTATGCATGAAAAAATGGCATAGCTTGTGGATAGGAACGGCGGCACACAGCAGAGCGCCTTGGCATAGTAGTGCGGCTTGTTGTGCCTTGCCCTGTAGCCAGCATTGTCAAGGTCCTTGCGAAGAGAGAAAGGGGAGACATCGGAGAGTGGATAGTACTTGTGTACGGCTATGCGGTGTCCTCATGGGCACGGCACGGTCAACGCCGTGTGGTTGTTGGCTCAGTGGTCATCTTATATTGTGCAGCGACCACCTGTAGTGCTACCATTGCAGCTCCTCGTCCCATGGTGGCGGCACTAACCCTCTCCATTCAACCCCGTCGCTAGGTGACACCTTTCTACCATGTCATCCCAGTTCCTTCATCTCCTCTGCAATAGTCCAAATGATTCGAGCTTGGGTTGGCATCACATAGAGGTGGCATGACATGCCAATTGACAATGTCTGGGCTCATCGGAGGCGAGTCGGGTCATTCTAGCACGACATGGCAGGCTAGCCGAGCCGTGTCAGTATGACACGGTCCAAGCCCATGGCCAACTAGGTCCTGTGCTAGCCTAGTCCGGTCTATGCTAGCTGTCGGCGTACTTTACGCCAGGGTACCCTCTCCGCCGCACAAAGGTATGCATGGCCCACGTGGCAGCCTGACGAGTAGGTGGGCGAGTACGCCCTACCCGCCAGGCGTTGGTCCACGTGGCGTCAGCGAGCAGTGGGCGAGGCGCCCGCCGCCGGGTGCCATCGCGTGGCGGTTTCGGCGGCAAGCGGGTGAGCACGCCGCCCGCCAAAGCCGCCCACGTGGCGTCGGGCGGCAGTGGCGAGACGCCGCCGCCGGCGTCAGCCCACGTAGCGGCTCGGCGGCAAAGCGGCGAGCACGCCGCCGCCAGTGCCGCCCACGTGGTGTTCGGGCGAGCAGTGGGCGAGACGCCTACGCGCGGCGCCCCCGCCGCGTGGCGGCTGGCGGCAAAGCGGCGAAGCACGCCGCCCGCCAGTGCCGCCCACGTGGCGTTCAGCGAGCAGTGGCGAGACGCCGCGCCGCCGGCGCCCGGCCAGCGTGGCGGCTTGGCGGCAGTGGGCGAGCACGCCCGCCCGCCAGTGTCGCCCACGTGGCGTTCGGGCGAGCAGTGGGCGAGGACGCCCGCCGCCCGCCGCAAGGTAAAAGGTGGTGCGAGGTTCCTTCACCTCAAGCCTCCTTCCCCAATCGCACCATGCCGCGGTGCGCAGCGGTGTCGATTCGTTGATTGCGAGGAAGTCCGCTGCAGCCCAATCTCTGGCGCCCGTCACCTACCCGCCGCAGAGGGTCCCATCCCGGCGAACCGGCGAAGCCATGCGTCGGCATTTAATGAGGTCAAGGAACGGACAAAGACGGAAGGGCTAATAAATGTGTATAGATCAAGATGATGACCCCTTTTACCTACCCCGTTAGCTTTGGCCTATATAAGGGCCGCCGGTGCATGGGAAAGGGGTCGAGCATTTGAGAAACGGAGAATCAAGATTTCGAGCAATAGAGCCTTAGGAAGAACTTGTAATCCCCAAGCTCTGTACTTGCTTAAAACACTCTACATAAAATCCAGCAGGAAGTAAGGCTATTACCCTAGTCTAGGGGGCCTGAACCTGAGTAAAATCACCGTGTCAACGCAGTTCAAGAGCGCCGTAGTCCTTCGCGTGGGAGTTTCTAGGGTTTCCCCTCGTTAGGGTTAGCCAGCTGCGAAGACGCCCTCCTATCGAACAAAACCCGGTCTGTAGATCAGGGCCTGTCTGGTGGAATATGCCGACACTAGCCTACTTCGGTCCTCTGCCTAGGTCTAACCGTGGATATATAGTTGCTCTAGCCATGCGTCTACGAGAGTGATGCCACATCAGCACGGTTTGCCGCTTCAAACAGCGCTACGGTAGCTCCAACTAAATACTCCGTTTAATCACAAATACATATCGTTTTGGATATCAACACGGTCTCAAAACACTACTTTGATCACTAGTTCATATTGTAATATATTTATAAAACCAATAAATTTATAATATTATAAACAAAATTGTGTGATAAAACCAATAAGATTATAATATTATAAAAAATATTTTTCAACACAAATTTATACATATAATTTTTATGTATGAAATCTAAATGTTTAAAAATATCCATAGTTAAAATTTTAAAAGTTTGAGTGCACATCCCAAAACGAGACGCATTATTTGTAAGAGGCCGAGGGTGCAGCACCGCAATTTGGATTCCCCGTTTTCATATATTTGTGTGCAGCTAATAAGGACACGTAAGATTTATCGTTAGTTACCAGCTAAACGCGAAAGTGTTTGTTTCATCTTGGTCAACACACCAGGGCTACGAAAACTTACACAGCCCGGAGCATTCAGCCAAACTTGTCAATACTTTAGCAGAGGATATACCGATGTGACACTTCGAATGACATATTTTGATATCAGCTTATACATATATACCATTTCAGATTTAATATAATAATATATATATTTATAAGTATATATATGTTTAATTATATGAATACCAAAATTCACTTATCGTATACTCCATATACATAGTAAATCTATCAAATATAACATATAATTCAATAAATCATATTATCAATTCCACCGATACGACTGATATTGATTAGTATCATACCGTTATAATCGGTATCAATGCCGGTATGATACATAATGCTACTTTATACCTAATTTAGGTACCAAAATAGTATGTACCGATCAACAGTGGTATGATATTGATAACCATTCCCTTCGTTCAGAAATATAAATCTTGTAGTTTTAATGATCTTATTTAGAGATATAAGACTTGCAGTAGATTTAATGAGGCTTTTCCTATTATACCCCTATTTATTTTTTCTTAACTACATGCATTATATTTATCTATTATCACCACACGCAAACTATTACTATCTTTCATCTTCTAAGACAATTAAGTAGGGCATCTAAGTCATTTTCTCTTATATCTTTCTTAATTTTTCCTAACCTTGATCCTTGAGCAAAATCACAATACGTCTTATATTTCTGAGGGAGAGAGAAAGATGCAGCATCTGGGCCTCCCTCTACGCAACATATGCAGAGCGCTAGCTAAACGCTGACCCTGCCTACTCACAACCCCATAACCGCACAACACTTAGACTCTGTTTAGTAGAGTTTCAAATCTTAGCTTTACCTCAGATCTGGAACTTGTAGACAAAAATAAAGTGAATTAAGTTTACATTTTTAGTCTAAAATATAAACAAGATGACCTATCTAAATACTTTTATGTACTCACAGCTCCAGCTTCATATATTTATAGAGTTAGAAATACCTTATTTCAACAACTCTATAAATTTAAATAAAACTAAAACCGTACCAAATGCCCTTTACACTGTAACTACTCTTCTCTTCTCGGCTCTTGACCCCTTCACACGCGAGCGGACATGAAAAGGAGCCCCATAAACCATCAGCTTTTTTTTCCCTTATGCTGCACTGTGCTGCACTGCAAGCTCGTACGTGTCGTGCATGCAACCAATCATCACGAGGCGTACACGTACGCGGTACGCACGCCACGCGCGTACGGATCACATCGAGATTCGTGCCTTTCTCCCATGCCAACCACTTCCATTGCTACAATACAGTACATGCTAGTTAGATAACCGAGCTGCTTACCACTAACTAAGTATACCGTATCACCTAGGACGACTAAGAGTCAAGTTGGCATATCCACTGAGCTACTTTATGGTACGCTAAATTTAGGATGGGTTATTCAATTTTTTAATCTAATAAATCAGATTAGCTTATATTTATCTACACTTTATTAATAGTAAAGTAGTAAAAATAATAACCTCAATGGATCAAAGACTACCCATTATATGCTATCAGTATAACACATATAAAATTTCTCATTTTGTTGGCCAGTGGCCGTGCCTATCTGCACTGCAATTGCTACAATATATGATGCTGCTGCTGCCGTCACTACTAGATGCAGGGCAAGGATTTGAATTTCGTTTTGGGATGAAATTTCGCCGTGGGCTGAAATCCGAAATTTCGGCAAAATTTCATTATTTCGGACGAAATCCATTCAAAATTCAAAAAGAAAAATTCAAATCCGGTTTTTTATTACCGAAATTTCGGCTAAAAATCCGAAATTTAGGCCGAAATTTTGGCAAAATTAAACTGATCAAAAAATAGTTCAAACGATGTCAAAAATTTTTGAAATTTTTTAAGGTTTCTGACACATCATAGATGTTCTTATAAAATTTTCAGGTGATTATCATGTCTATGTAATTTTTAAAAATTCAAACATTGATACTATCGAGATGAACCGTATGAAAAATGGTACAAATGATGTTAGAAAAATTTGAAATTTTTATGCATGATTTTTATGAATCAATAATGTTTTCATAAAATTTTCGGATGGTGACCAAGATTCAAGAATTTTTAAAAATTCTTATAGTGATACTGTCCTGATAAAAGCCTTATTGGCAAATTTGAATAGAATGAAAAATAGTCCAAACTACGTTGGAAAATTTTGAAACTTTTTGTGGAAAGTCTTGATGTATCACTAATATTTTTCTAAAAGTTACATATGATTATCATACTTGAAGAAGTTTCAAAAATTCTGACAGTATTACGTCCTGATAAAATCCTAATAATGAATACATAGATTTGCTTTAACGATAAAATAAGGTTTAAAATTTGTGAAAATTTTACAGAAGAGTGATAAGAAAATTCTAAAGATCTCATAAAAATTTGGAATCATGATCACACTCTAGTGAATTTATAAAATTACTACAAAGCATTGTACTATTTATGTTCTTGCTCTCTTTGATTTTTGAAATATAAGAAATGAAGTTCAGTGCTTAGTGCTTACATAGAGTCATAGATTTGATTGAGCAAACCAAAAAGTTGAAATTTTAATATGTGAAGTTAGAAATTTCGGCAACATTTTGACTGAAATTCGGAGTTTGAGAGTCACAATTAGAATCAATCAATATATATTTGTATGACAGTTAATAGGCACGAAATAAAATAGACATGAAAATATTGAAGCTATACGATTATAGTGTCTAGTTTGAATCTGATTCAGTCCCGTCATCAAGGGAGATTTACAAATTGAAGGGAGACGATTAACTTTGAATGTGCACAGGTATAGATAGATACATATTATTACAATATGATTTCACCCTGTCCCAAAATCCGAGATTTCGCTGAAAATTCGTCGAAATTCGCCGAAATTTTATACCCTAATGCAGGGCTCTTAAGTTTTGGCTCCAACCTCATCATCACAGTTCACAAGCCGGTGTTTTTGCATCCTTCTCTCATCCTCATTGATCCCTAGCAAGCAGGGCAGCACGGTTTAATTTGTTGCTCTGCACACAAAAGTCACGGATGGTATGGTCGGTGCCCTGCTGCATTAAGCTGGCCCCAGGTCCATTCATGACCTATCAGTCGAATCTAACACACAGTCAAGCATATGCCTAATTTAGGGTTAGAAAAGTTAATGAATCGGACGTAGGGTAATCATTAGAAACAAGTTAAGCAGCTTTCACTGCAACCGAGTCCAGCGAGCCTGCGAGCAAGTCTTTGGGCTCAGGAATGGAGCATGCTGTCTGCAGGCTGCAATCCTCGAGAGCATTTCTTTTCACTGGCAGCGGCCAGAATGCTAGCTTCAGAAGATCAGGGATTTTAATTAAGGGCATGTTACATCCGTGACATGCATGTCATCTGAGTGTGTTTGCAATGACTTGAAAATACCATTGGAGGAAATATAATTATATAAACGCCAGTTAATGAGCAGCCCTCCTGAGTCCTGCCTGGCCCTAAAGAGAGAAAGAATACCGTTGGAGGAAATTTTTTTTTGGGTCAAAACTATGTATGCTCTTCGAACACTGAAATCCATATGTAGATTTGAAAATAGTGATGTTAGTAGTGCAATAGTTGTCAACATGTGCTTAGCCTAATCTGTGTGGCGCCACTACTACAAAAGAGGTTATATTAGGCATCTCATCACAGAAGGTTTTTTGTTAAAACCATCTGCAATGTGGGGGGTCACATCACAATTTTTAGTAAATAAGAACAGAGAGTCCCGAGCTCCTTTGTATTTTTAGGATTTCCTGAGTTATTTTTGAGGTAGCTACGATTGAGAGGCGATCTGGTGGAAAGAGACCCTGGATTAGACCCTTCTATTCTAGGTCATCTAAGGTTAGTAATTGGTTCAAATTTGTATTATATTTAAGATCTAGCTTGGTAAAAGGAAATGGAGATGGTTTTCTAGATCTAGCTTGGTGTAAATCCATTTGTTATCTATAATGTAAAGTAGTAATTGGTTCTAATTACATTATACTTAATACGTAGATAGTTACTTAAAGGAAGGTGATCTAGGCTAATAATTGGTTGTAATAGCATTATATTCAAGATATATACATCTAGCTTGATAAAGTGGGAATTGAAGATGATTTTAATATAGCTTGGTGTATATCCATTTGTTATTTTTTTATCTAAAGTAGTAACTGGTTCTAATTGCATTATACTCAAGATGTAGTTAGCTCTGTAAAGAAAGAATTGAAGATGCTGAGCTTAAATGTAGCTTACATATGTTTATATACCCATTTGTTCTTTGTGATGTAAGAAGCTATATAAGTTAATCCGTAAGTTTAATGTAGCTTATATATAGCATATGTGTGCATGTGCATTCCTAGTGTACTCAAGGGTATTTGGCATAGCTCCAGCTCCAGCTCCACCCAAATTCGTGGAGTTGGTAGAGTAGGGTATTCCTAGCTTCAGAAATTTATGGAGTTAGAGCTGTGGGTACATTAAGAGTGTTTAGGTGGGTCTTCTTTTTACATTTTAGACTAAAAATATAAACTTAATTCAGTTTATTTTAGCCTACAAACTCCAAATCTGAGATAGAGCTGGGATCTAAAGCTTTACCAAATAGAGCCTTAATTCATTATTTAACACTTATTATTACATACGTTTCGTAGATGGACCGAAGTTAGATGTACGTTGAGAACCGTGCGAGTGCCGAGTACATTAATGGAATCTCGGCTTTTAGAAGAGCTACAGAGGAAGATATGTTGAACAACGGGTGGAATTTATGCTTTGTCTATACATTGACCGCGAGAATCTGAGGATGTTTCAAAATCCAGTGCAGATCGAAGCACATTTGATTCTACGAGGTTTTAAAAGGGGTATACAAGTTAGACTAGTCATGGTGAAGAGCAGATTATGTAGGAAGCAAGTATTACTAACATCATCGACGAAGTCAACGATATTCCAGATTTTATCAACTTTGCTTTCGATAAGGATAGGTTTCACGATGACAATCTGGATCAAATGTCGGGATGCGAATAAAAAGGCAAAACTGTTTCTATGGCTTGCAACTTGAAGCGACACGAAGAAACTATCGATCGGTTTCTCGACCCACATATAGTCTCAAAGCAAACAATGGATGATGATATAAACATGGTCGAGGAATACGTGATAGAGGCATTGCTAGCACAAAAGATAAAGAATTCATACTTATACCCCATAACCTGTGGTAAGTGCTACCACATGCTATACTTTGGTCTGTGACTGCACAACAACTCGCTTTTGTTCATTGTCCATTGTGATATACCTGTAGGTATCATCGGGTTCTCATTGTAATTGAACCACCACAAACCGGTTAAGTACCTTGATTCCTGACGTATGGAAACCACGACTTGGTACCTATCGCAAAATTACTCAGTGTAATCACGCTTCCTACGCATATGGTCGTGTAAGTTGCTATTGGAATGGAACCGTGATTAGCGTGAGTATGTAAAATTTCGGGGCTTGATGGGTGACTCAGAGAAACCTTTATTTATGGGCTACAAGTCCAAATACACAAGATTGTTATCCATATTATAACTACTGAAATTAAACGCAAGCAACGGTTGGTCCAACAAGAGTTTCATGGCACTGTTAGGTCTGTTAGCGAACATGCTTCTGAAGGGAAATGAGTTACCCACAACCAGCTACGAAGCTAAGAAGATTCTTTGTCCCTTGGAAATGGAAGTAGAAAGAATATATGCCTGTCCGAATGACTGTATCCTCTACCGCAAAAAGTACGCAAACTTGCATGTATGTCCGGTGTGAAAGCATCCCAATACAAGTGTAAAGATAGATCAGATGATGATGACGAGGGCATCAAGGTGAAGAAAGGACATCTTGCTAAGGTAGCGTGGTATCTGCCTGTAATTTTTCGTTTGAAGTATTTATTTGTGAACCCAAAAAAGGCAAAACTGTTTCTATGGCACTCGGATTAGCATAAGAACGATGGAATGATAAGGCACCGTATTGATTCCACCCAGTAGATAAATATCGATAGGGGGTTTCAGGAATTCGTAGCAGATCCGAGGAATATAAGGTTTGGATTGAGTGCGGACGGAATGAATCCTTTCGATAACATGAGCAGCCGTCATAGCACTTGACCCGTGAATCTCTATAGGTGGCCATATCATGCAATCTCTAAATGAGGCTTACCAATAGATCTGTTCTCTTGCAGGCTGCTTGGGGCGCATGTATCCATCTGGTGTAGGGCATTTGTGCACAGTCGTACTTTAGATTCGGGCTACGCGAAGGTCCTTGTCGATAGTTTACATGGAATTTGTAAGGACGTCACGCTAGAGATGCCCTCAAATGAAGAGATTGTCATACTATGGGATGTCATCGGCACATTCATCTAGTGGCACAAGAAGGACATCTCCTTCGACGCTTGTCCTGCAGCATCGAAGCTACAAGCACTACCGAAGCTACCAACACTACCGGAGCCATGTGCTGCACTGAAGGAGCCACCAAATTAGCTACCGTGTCCCGTCATGCACAGGCCGTTACTGTAGTTTGGGCCAAGTCATCTTCTGTGAAGACAACATTTGGTAGACGGTGAGGTGGTGATAAGGGCAAATTGAAAGGGACCACATCAATCTATGACTTTCCGTTTGCCCTGTCGGCATGGCAATTCAAGCTGGGACAACTATTCATACCGACGCGTTAGATTACAAGATTGGTGTATAGAACAAACTAACAAGCCGGTGGCACAACGGGCATCGAGTATCTCGATCAGCTTCAAGAAAGAGCATTTCTTACACCGATTTTAGATGGCTCCTTCGTTATCGGCTTCAATGACTTGTTCAATCTCTACAACCTCAACACTCTCGACGCCTCACTTATGAGATACTAGTACATTGTAAATGTGTGCAATCATGGTCTATATTCGTGTTGTACCGATAAATATCATATATATATGATCTTTGATTTTGTATATGTAGATACATGATTATGGAAGCAAAAAGCAAGGGAACAACTGGTGGGTTTCTTCGACTCACACATGGCGTCCAAACAAACTATGGACGAAAATTTACTAGTCGTCCACGAGTACGTGGAAAAAGTATTGATGGCTTAATGGGACAAAAAATTATACTTTTATCCTACAATCCGAGGTAAGTACTTCGTCCAGTTTCTATACTTGTTGATTTGTACTATATAACATAACTCGAAGTTAGGTTAAATGACCATGGTGACATACTTGTGTAGATTTCATTGGGTTCTACTCATAATTATACCAAGACGAAACTAGGTAATTTACCTTGATTCCAAAAAGGGTCACATCCACAACTTGGCACCGTCAAAAATTTATTCGATGCGTTGTTCGGTGTCTACAAAACTCGTGGAGGGCCATACAGGAAGGACCTAGTGAAGCTGAAGCATATTTATATGTTTCCGATATCTGCTAGTACGCAATAATTGTTCACACTCCATAATAATACCTTCAGAACTAGTTAACCTGTTATATTTTAGCAGTACCACCAACAGTCAAAGGGCACTAACCTTGTGGATTCTACGTTTGCCACAACATGCAACACTTCATTAGTTACAGAAGACCAATGTCATAGAGGTTTGTCAATCTTGCAACAACTGTTTCCACTTATTAATTTATATACATACAAGACTTTACTCTTTCCATCGACATGCTTGGCAATGCGCTGAATCTGCGTTGGGACAGGCTGAACTGCAAGGTATTCAATGACAACTTTGTGCCTTCTTGATGCGTGAGGTCATAAATCCAAAAGGCGAATTCCACTCAAGTCTCACCTGATGAGTTGTAAATTTGTTAGTTACCAGGGATTAATTTGTGAACCTTGTGCTGTGAATTTGTGAGTTGTAGTTCTGAATTCAATTGGTTAACATATCTGAGTTGATTTCTGAAATTGATGCACATACACGTTGTAATGAGTGATCTGAGTTGATTTCTGAAATGGATGCACTGCATATTGTAATATGTGATCCGAGTTTATTTTTTAAATGTATGTCAAAATAATATGCTGGTGATGCTTTGTAATATCTTTTGTTTTGGAGGGCATGGCTATCATTTCTTGAGGCTAGCTAATAAATAAAAAATACTAAATAATAGAAATTCAACATCACACATGTTCTAAAAGAGAACCGTCTATGATGTCCCGATATATCACAGATGGTTCCAATTTGAAACCCTGAGTTTTTTCCCTAACAATTGGCAAACCGTCTGTGATGAGGCATAGTTATCACTGATAGTTTGAAATAGACGGTTCACAAAACCATCTGCCATGTGGTTTATGAACTGTCTGTGATAAACTTGTGCGTAATAGTGTGCGCTTGTTTTGTGTCTAAGGAAGACATTTTTTATAAACAAATATTTTGACCCAGAAACTACCTAATGGTGACATTTTGAGCCCCACTAACTGCCTATTAGAGTTAATTTGTGGATTTTCCATATAATCTCTCGGTTGCTGAGATTTTGATAGCCAAACGCCCTCCTTCTGAAAAGACTAGCGGATATATATTTAGTGGGTTGTTTTGAATCGGAAGCTTAATTTGCTTCAAAATTTATGCACCTTAGTTTTGAAAGAGCATTTCAAGCTAGCTTCGGGCTCCTCGAATTGGGATGTTAGCATGTTCTGCAAATCTGCAAGCGGTACACTGGTCCCTGTGAATGATGTAAGCAAGCTTCCTACGGATCATACGTACTTTCCAAGGTGCAGGCCGCAGGCCGCATGCTTCCTGAATCTTGTATGCTGATTATGGTGTTATGCCGGAACATGTACATGCAGCGATCATACGTGTTCATGCATGGACCAAGCTACAATGTACATACTCTTTGCTAGTTTGTTGCTACAACAAAGCACGCGTGCCACTACAGGAAACAGGAAAATTAACGTCGGCCATATTAATTAACGGCGGCCTAGGGATAAGCCGACGTTAATTAGCTAATTAACGTTGGCTGAAAAGGACCGACGTTAATTAGCTAATTCGGCTAAAAGACCCGGCCGACGTTAATTAGCTAATTAACGTCGGCCAAAAGACCAGGCCGACGTTAATTAGATAATTAACATCGGCTAAAAAGACCTGGCCGACGTTCATTTTCGAGATAAGGTTGGCGTTTTCGCTGCGCGCCCAATCCCGCCGGACGAAATTATTTTTCACGTCATACCGCTGCCGCTCCACCGTCTGGCGCGCCGCTGCCGCCGCGCCGCCCGTCGCCGCATACGCCCACGCCGCCCGCCGCCCCGCGCCGCCCGACCACGCGCCGCCCGCCGCCCACCGCCGGCGGCGCCATCATGACCTCCTTCCACCTGCCGGTGGCGACTCGTCCCGGGCGGCGACCTCTGCCCCACGGGCGTCCTCCTCCTCTCCCGGGCGGCCACAAGGTTGAAGGTCAGTATTCCTGCTCCTCCTCCTCTCCTGCATGGCTCTATGGAATGCTGTGGGGGTAATTAGTTAATTAATGGGGTAATTAGTTAATTAACGTCGGCTGAAAACCCTGGCCGACGTTAATTAAGCGCTAATGCTAGCTGCATGGATGCCAATGTCTTGCATATTATATGCTAGTTCTGCCCTGGGTCTAATGAGAACTAGTGTTAGGGATATTTTCCTTTTTACAGACAGGATCATGATTGGTATGCGCATGCTTGCTTGCTTGCTGTTACTAGCCTGTGTCTTAATTTGCATTTGGCCGATGTTAATTTGCGGGATTACTGTAGTGTGCATACGAATTCAAGCAGATCAAATTTAAGTTTGCATGCATGCCCCTCGATAGTCACCTGACCTGATCATGCTGTTTTGTTCATCAGAAAACAGTGATCATCACTCCAAGAGTCAAAACTGCAGCTTTTCAGAATAGCAACCGTTCAATGTTCGATTTTCTCCACAAGTCCACATAACTCCATGCTAGTTCTCATTTCATAGATATGTTCCCATAGTACTTAAAACTTAAACAACCCTTTTTTGGCCTGAAGAGAAGGCCGACGACCTCTCGCATGTTTTTGCTGCCCAGACACTGACCTGGGTGATAGTATTAAATTATTGATCAGCAACTAGCTGAGCTAAGGGAAAAAAATACTGACCTGGGTCTGGGCTGATGCTATTAGCCGTCTATGCCTTTTGATCTAACGAATCAGATTAGTTATGATTTAGTTATACTTTTATTAGTAGTACTGATAGTAGAAATCATATGATGGTAGTATTGTAATTAGTTTTTTTAATTATGAACGTATGTGTATTTTTTTTAGTGTTTTTGTGTAAAATTCAGAA
The DNA here is from genome assembly GCA_036346375.1 of Guadua angustifolia. Taxonomy (NCBI): domain Eukaryota; kingdom Viridiplantae; phylum Streptophyta; class Magnoliopsida; order Poales; family Poaceae; genus Guadua; species Guadua angustifolia. Next base: position 4,715,121 of record CM070522.1, read on the forward strand.
CTGCTTTATGGGTCACGCAGGACAAAGCACTCGATGTGTTAATGCGAGGCCACGACATTGTCACGAATCAAGCGGGAGGGTGCCAGCCGCAGCGTAGTCACAATCCGGAATAGCACGATAGGAAGGCAAAGATTGAGGCATCGACATGGCCAAATTGGCGGCGACAGTGGAAAAAGGAGGGCAGTGATAACGAGTAACGCAACATAGGTGGCGGCGACGAAAAATAAAGGTCAACGATAACAAGTAACGTAGCAAAGGATCAAAAGTTCATAATATTCTTAAGAAATATATGGCTAAATTTGATATCTACTACCACTATTTACTATCTATGTTATCTACTGTAAAATTGCTAGATGAGAAAACACCAATCAGTAGACACGTTCATTTCGAACTGAGTTCTGATGCTGCCGCAAAAAAAAAAAAGTTCTGAACTCGCCTTTTGTGGCTGTGTTTGTTCATGGTTTAGTAGTGCTTACTGTTCAGACGGTAGTATAATTATTCAGTGAAAATTTGTGGCTGTATTAGATGGTGAACAAAGGATTCTAATGTTAGGCGACGAGAAAACACCAATCAGTAGACAGGTTCATACCAAACTAAGTTCTGCTCGAGTTTTGTGGTTGTGTTTGTTCACGATTTACTTGTGCTTACTGTTCAGATAGTATTATTCAGTGAAAATTTGTGACTTTGTCATGTTTTGCTCTGGAGTGAAGACACAATCGCACTGTGAAATTGTAAGTTGCTTCTTTTTTTCTCATCATTAAATGGGATGTTAGGGTTAGCACAGCAAAACACGAGATAGGATTTTTAATATGGAAAATCTCATAAAGGAAAAAATCATAGAAAATAATCTGCTAAAATTGTTCAAATATATATGTACATAGGGGTGGTTTATATAGCCAAAAGAGTCTGAGTTATCCTAGGGGATGGCTTATATAGTCAGAAGAGTTTGAGTTATCCTAGATGTGGACTCGTATTTAGATATTGAGTATATCTCTAACAAATCTAATTTGGTTATTTAATTTATTTCTAACAAACCTCCCTTTAACTCAAAATCCATAATGAAATTTTCTCCTAAAAAACCTCAAAGGTTAAGAAAGACTAAAATAGTCTTTACCAAATACTCCTATCTGGATACTAAGCATATCTCTAGGAAACTTAATTTGGATATTTGAGTTATGTCAAGCATGGCAGTCAAATGTTCTACTGCTTATCTGCTCTCTTTCACCGGGTCAAATTTCTAGCACTACTGGATCTGTAGCATTGACAGCAGCTGCATGGCATCTGAACTTGAAATGATGAGGTTTTCTGGCCATGACTCAGGTGAGTCTAAAGTGTCATTGTAGCTGAAAAGGAGGGCATGAGATCTATGGGAGAGGAGGGGAAAGGAGAGATCATCAACGTCTTGCAGTTTGGGTTGTAAAATTTGTCCAAAGATTCTGCTCCTCTCCTGCCTGGGGCGCCCAATTATGAATCTGGCAGTAGGGTGGTGCAACTTTTGTGCAGCATCTTCAGACATGCAGTAGTACTCGGTAGTACTGAGCATTGATTTACCTCTTGCCAATTCAATGCTAACAAGTGAGAGCAGTTCATCACCTCAACTACGCCATATCTGCAACAATTTGATGCAACCATCCAGCTGTAACACACACAATTTGACACTTCCCTCTTCTTCTTCCTAACGAAAATAAAAGGAACACTTCTCTGTGGGCTGCTAATAACTCTTTAACCAGGTTTGATCAACTCCAGCTCTAGTTCTTGTCTTTCCGAGTTTTGCACTACCATTAATTTTGTCGATTGGTCGGACTGGCCATATTGAAAACTCGGATATCTGAAGATATTGTGCATCCCTCTTAACTCTTGAATGCATTTTCTTCCTTCAGAATTCCCGGTTCTTAATAGATACAACCATGGTTATACGGGCAGGGTTTAACCCGGCACCAGCATTTTTATGATCCTAGTCAGGAGTTTCACCGTCAGGCCACTCGACTGCTGAATATGAATGATCATTTATAAGATCATATATATAACATGAACTGATGAACTGCTGGCATTGAGAAAAGGAAGGAATTGCTTGCTGTGTGTCACGGCCGAGTCATGACCTCTTGCGTAAACTGATGATGCTCCTAAATGCTTAGCAGCAGCCATGGCCAATGCTTGGCTGGTTGAGTTTTAATACCAGGAGTGACAATGCCAAGAATTAATAGCGTTGCCATGATGGGTGAATGTGACTTGACAGATTTATGTGTTCGGCTTTGGCTTCTTGGTGAATCGGGTGCACCAAGCCTGTCAGTGACTCAGATCACCTGGATCTTCCTTGGGCCGCAGCAAGCAATGCAATGCAGCAGTAAGGCATCAATGTCCCTGACTGACTCACTCCTCGACACGATTCCAGCTGTGAGATTTCATTTCATGTATTTTCTTTACAGGATTTATATTTTATCCAGTAGTATTCAACGGTGAAATCAAGCACTGGAATTAATATTGGGTCCTGATCCCATTTGTAGAATGTAGTAGATGTAGTGATGTATACAACAGTGTTGATTCAGAGAAAACGGCCTAAGAAAATTGTCCAGGTAGGCCCATCGGCTGCCCATCTTGACCATCCGAGTCAAATCATAGACTCGATCACTTTGATGACGTTTGGGCTAAACTGCAGGTTCATAGACTCGATCGAAGGTGATGGCGGCATGTTCAAAGTCAAATCATATCGCGGAAAGGAAAGCATTAGCTGGAAAAGAGATATAACACAGTCATATGAGTACTACTGTAACTTTAACAGTTATTGATAAGTCGTTGGATAAAAATCGATGGCACATATTGTTTGTAGCATTGTTTGACGATTCTAACCATTTGCTTCAATCGAACGGTGCTCGCTACATGTAGCTTTTTAAGTTAAAGTCCCTTGCAAATGGCACAGGAACTATATCCCATTAGCTGAGCGGTGACCTTACCCAACCTAACAAACCTAAAAGGGTTAAACCCCTTTTACAAGCTCCCATAGTTGTTAGCTAACTAACCAACCATGCGGACGATAATGAGGTCTGAACCTTGTTGGACATCGACTGACAAGTGCCTCCAGAAACCACTTTTCGATCGTTTTTTTTTTGGGTTAGTTTTGCGAAAACAGGAGCTCTCGTTCATTAAACAGAAACAGAGAATCATTAACTAGTGCCTGGTTTAACCAAGTGCACCATTGACTACTCAATGACACCTGCTTCGTACAAAGATAGGCCGCAGAATTTGCATCCCGACGAACAAAACAAATCGTCAATTCATCGAAACCCCCCACTGAGATCCTGTATCTCATCAAGGATCGCCTTGATTGTTAAGGGTGAACATTTTTAAATCGAAGCCGGACAAAACCAAATCAAATTAAGGTAGCGTTTGGTTGAGTAGACAAGGGTGGATGGGATATGGCGATCTCTAGATTTGAAGTCATCCTTTTGTTTGGTTGGGTGGATGGATGGGATATGGATATCAAGTTTTTTAGAATATTCCCTCAATATGCTGGATAGAATCATCCCCCAAAAAATACTGGACGAGCTCATCCAGTTTGCTGTATTAAAAGGTGAACTCGTTCAAATTCAAATTTCGCCAAAGTGTACTCAGTCAAATTCAATTTTTGGTCAAAATGCAGTCAAATTTTATTCAAAAATTCAAATTTTGTCCGAAAATTCAATTTTCAATGATATTTTGTCCGAAATTCAAATTTTGTTCAAAGATTCAAATTTTGTTCAAAGATTCAAACTTTGTCCAAAAATTTAAATTGCGGTCAAATTTTATCCGAATATTTCAAAAAGTTTAAATTTTGTCCAAAAATTCAAATTTTGGTTAAATTTTGTCCAAAAAATTCAAACCAAAATTCAAAACCTTGATTACAACTAGCTCATCTATCCACCCAACCAAATAAAAAATTAGCTCATCCCTATCCATCCAACCAAATAACTACCTGGATAATTCCATCCCATCCAAACTGGATGGTCATATCCCATCCAACCTCACCTAGACAACCAAATGCACCCTAACGGATTATTTTGGGTTTATGGTTTCTTTTTTGGTTTTTATTTTGGTATGATTCTGTTTTTGGTATACAGTTTGATGTTTTGATTCTCGAAACTGAAATCACCGAAGAAACCGAATACTACCTTTCCTATTTGTGGAAGAATTCGCGGCCTCAGGATAGTTTGAGCCGAGCCAGCCGGCCGGCCGGCTCAGCTCAAAAACCTTTTTTGCGTTTTGGTCCTTACATAAATTACGAATAGGTCTTTCGTGATTTTTTGTGAGGGGAAGATATTTTTTTCAGAATCGCGTTTGGGTCCCTCGTGCGCCATTTTACGGAAAAAAACCTCCTATTAAATTTAAATCACGAACAAACCCTTTTCTAATTTTTTAAGATAGCGAACAGATCCAAAAACGTAATACCTTCAATAGTCTACGCATATAGCCCACGACCCACTGGCTCAACGAGGACACTCGTGAGCGATTACGTCTCACGTGAAGACGTGACGGGCTCACGGCTTACAGGAGACGCCATCTCATCAATTCCCCATCCTGTTCCCCAAATTTTCCTGAATTTTTTTAATGATATATTTTTTATTTAAATTGCAAAATATACCTTAAATTAAAAAAATAAAAAAATATACCTCTGTCGCTATATGGTTGAGCGACAATATCGCAAAGCACAGAAAAAACTGACTCAGCGCTGACGTGGCCTCTCTCTCACTAAATAAAGGAATGATAGGTCTCTGTCGCCCAACCATTTGACGAGAGAAATATGTCGTCTAATGAAATGGCAACATATTGCTGTCACCAAATGGTTGGGCGAAAAATACCCCCAACCAAATAAATCGTAAAAATTATTAAAAAAATTTTGGTAGAAATTAAATTTATGAGGAACATTTTCCACTAATTTCATTCAAAAATTTGATGTAACTTGTGAGCATTAATTATTGAAAATCAGTGTTATTTCGACAGTTGCTAGAATTTTAGAATTCAAACCAGGTTTCAATAAATTAAGAAAAATTCATATTTATCTGTGAGACCTCGTTTGGATGAACAGGAACCTCCATGTGATTACTGTGCTATTCCCTGGATCAGTAGTTAGCACTCACATGTTTACAACAATTGGAATCACAACCACACCATAAATAATTACAGCGGAAACTAAAGTATGACAAGAAGCTTACAAATAAAGAGATTAGCAGCAAAGAAGCAATATCCTGTAGTTTGCCCAACCGACCCGCATGCAACTGACCAGGCATAAACTCCAGATAGAACATGCTGAAGAAGATCCCGCAACTTACGATGGACAATTTCGAAGCTTCGCATTCTAAACCACCTACATAATAATTAGGCAAGGGTGAGTACTTTACATACTCAGCAAGACTTGAGCAAGACCTATCATACATGCAGGCCATTTCAAAGGAAAAGCTTCTACAGTTAATTTGCATAAAGCGAATTTCATTTGTAAACCAAGTTATTTGCAAACGGATTTTATAAGAGCATTTGATTGATAACAAATAAGTAAAGCATTAGTAACACTCACAGTCCTCCACGACGTGAGCGACGAATCAATCATTGCCATCGCACGGCATATATCCAGTTCTTTGCCAACACATGGCACAATAGCTGATACCAATACTTGCCAACACATGGTATAGTATTGGGTCATCTGTGGGGGTAAGCTAACTTATAAAATAAACCTTTTTGAAAATACCAAAGCTAACATTGGAATGACTTCACCAAGTGCTCATGATCATGGCGCGCTAATCGATTAGATTTAAACTCGCAGAGGTGTACAACTTTACCCACAAGGAATGATCAACCTTTTGCTCGACGCACTTCCTTAGGTGGCCAGCCAGGAGATCATACATAGTCGTTACATTACCTAGACATGGCTTTGACCAGCCCGGGACGTTAATCCCCCGCCGTAGAACTAGAAACACACACCCAAGCTGTGGATCCACTTTCACACACCCAACACAACGTTTCTAAACACGGCAGGGCATACACCGTTGCACGGGTGGAAACCCTTCCAGGCAGACCTATCCGGAATGCCTGTGCTAAGCTCCCGCCTACCAATGAACAAAGCCATGTCTAATTAACATAACAAGCTATGGCTACCCCATCCTCACCCTTGTGGTTGCACGGAGATCTTGGATCAATAGCGTCCCATTGCTCGGTCCTTAAACTAACACGGGCGACACTTCACCCTACACCACGTGCAATTCCACTCGCACATCCGGCTATTGCTAATAATCGCCCGCATCAACACATAGTTTTCTTTTGGGTTTTTAATCAAAGTACCCGCAACCATTTTACCAAAAAGGACCATTCAGGTTCCATATAAAACATTTCAAAAATAACTTTAATCATGATCATCTGTTCCTTAAATACTAAAGCATGGCTAAGCAGGTAAATATGATCGTATATACCCATGAAGACATTAAGTAATGCCTATCCTCAATCTATGGTTATCAAGGTTCACATGTTCATAATCATCAAAGGAGATTCACGAGACAACAGGTATAACTACCAAATCCACAAGATAGCAATTTACATAAAGTAATCGCATGCATGAAACAATTTGATGCACAAAAGGAATATAAAATACTGGGATCAATATGGTCAAAGGATGCTTGCCTTGCTTAATCACTGCTTACGGTGAAGACAAGGATGGTTGCTGACGACGACGACGACGGAATCCACAACGTCGGGTTCTACACGTCGATCAACGGAAAATACAGCAAAATACCGACTTCAATAAGGACAAATGAAAATTGATAGAAAGACAAATAAAACTCTTCAGAAGAAACAGGGATTGCTCTTTATGAATTTATTAATCTTATTTTACGAATTCAAGATGCTAAAATTGGTTAAGATTAAATAGAATTAATCATTAGTTGCAATGTTTCATCGATTACTATTCATAATATGAGTTTTTGGCAATTCTTATTACTTAAGGGTTTTGCTTTATTAGGATTCAGATTCAAAGCAAGATGAAATAGGAATATTTTCTTAGATTACGGTAGATTATATCCTAAAGATCATTTCTAAGCTGTTCTGCACTAAATTCAGATTTAGATGAGCTGCTTTGCGAGTTAATGAAAAGGCTTAAATGATCATGTTAGAGCATGAATGATTTGTTCTTTATCTTTAATTGATTTTGCTTAGAATTAGCTTTACGCTGGTTAGATCTACTGATTTAGGCTACTGGACTAATTTACATGATATTTGAGAAGGTTCTGGTGATAGAAATAACTTAACTACAGGTTTCCTTATTTATACCTAAAGTTTATTCATTCATATTAAGGTGTAAAGCAATGTGATTACTTAGGGTTGCTCAGCTATTAAGATTAATATTCAAATCACGATGAAATGAGATTATCTTTTCCTATTTGGGTAGTCTATACTTTGAAGAACACTACTATATTAGTTCCTTAAGTTTTAGGATTTTGGGCAAGACTATAATCTATTCGCTAAAATGGTTCATGCTACACTTAAAGACTATACCATTCAAAATCGGCAGGAAGGGGAAAATAAGGATTAATGCTTAGGGATTTTGAGTTATTTGGATTAATATGCAAACTTTGATGAAATAGAGTTATTTCTTCATAATACGATGATTTATACTTTGCATAACAATCCTAAGCAAATTCCATAAATGTTAGGCTTTAGCTGATACATTATATTCATGGTTGAAAAGGCTTGAGTGGCATTACAAAGTTTACACTGCTTGGAATCGGCGGGAAAGCGAAACAAAAGGTTAACACTTAAGGGTTTTGAGCTAATCAGAATAATATGTAAAACTTGATGGAATGAGATTCTTTTTACAGAATATGGTAATCTAAACTTTTACAGTGTTTCTAAACTAGTTTTACTGATTTTAGTATTTGGATGAGTTATTTTATCTACTGCTGAAATAGCCTAAATGATCATATTTTGAAACCTTAAATCGGCCAAGTTTAAATCTTAATTTCCAACTAACCTATACATGATTCTTGATTGATTTTTAAGGTATTAGCAGAATGCCATCCTAGAAGTGTTTTAAAGTTGATTTTGCATTATTTTGCTTTTAACTGCAATAGGTTTCCCATTTGATTATTGTTATATTTAACAATTCTTTCTAATAAAAGAATTCAAATTAAACTTTATTCCAAATATTTTCACATATATATGTCCTCACTGTTTTTAGGAACTTGATACCAATTACTTTACCGTTTTATGAGCTATCATGCTATTATTTGATTAATGTTCATACTAAGGTTTATTAATGATCGCAATGCAGTACATAAACTTAGTTCCAATTATTTAATATCTCTGCATGATGAGGCTTATTAAGATCCTAGAAGCACATAATCATTTCTTATATGATTTTATGAACTATCATACACTCATTTCTATTAATGGCCATACTATGGTTAATTAAGGATGGCAAAGCAAACAATATGAACTTAATTCAACAATTGAGCATTTTTACATGTTTGAGTTTATTATGATTCCAGGACACATATAAATTTATTTAATGATTTTTGGAATTATATTTCTTTGAATACAACATCATCCATACGTTTATTCCTAAGTTTATTCCTAAATTTATTTTCCCTAATTGTTTTGTGACTCAAGAATTAAGTATTTTTGTATATTTGAATACGTCCTGATTCTAAAATCTCATGAATATTGATTTCATCATTTCATTACTTATTATACCTGATTCTCATTAAAATCATATTAGCACCATAATCAAGGTTTAATTTGAATAATAATTCTGTACTTCAAAAATTAAATCTTTTTACATATTTAGATTTTTTCTGATTTTAGATGATTATACAAATTTATCCCACTGAAATTGAATTAAAATTTGCACAAGATATTCAAGATTGAATATTTCATTCAGTTGGAAATTCATATGGAATATGAAATACGTTTCACCAGCAAAGAAAACACCTTTAGGCTCTGGCTTCTTCTTCAACCTCAGGCGCTGACTTGCTGGCCCCAGCGCGCAGAGATCAAAAACAGAGAAGCTCCTAGGGCTCCATGGCGAGGGCGCTCCGGCGGTCTTCCGGCGAAGGCAAGGGCATGAGGAGGAAGAGCTCGGCGAGGTGCTTCTGGCCCTGGAACCGATTCGGCCGGGGAGAGGACGGAGCGAGCTGCAGCCGAGGAGGGGCGGCGGCGGAAATGGCGCTCGGTCGGAGACGAAGACGAAGACAGCTCGGCTTGAATCGGCAGCCTTGGGAGTATCCACGGGTCACCAGGAGTCCATTTCTGCGGTCGCTTCAACGGAAGAATCACCGGGATAGGCTGCCACCATGCGACCGGCTTTGGGGAAGAAAGGCGCACGACGGCGGCGAAAATTCGCATGAAGAGGGCTAAAGGTTTTTGAGGGGATTTGATGCCTGAAGCTTGGTGATGCTCCTACCCAACCGAATTTGGAAAAGGTTGGCTCTCTTGCTCGCATTTCGCTTCGCGCTATGAGGTCAGAGCTTTACGGTAATGGCGGGTTTGGGGGATGCTTTGGCTGTCTCGGCTGAGGGGGTGAAGACGAAGTGGAGGGGAAAGCTGGGCATTGCTTTGGTGGTCACTGAGGTGCGATTTGTAGCCAAGAATTGCAGCGTGGGAGTAGGATTCGTGGCAATGATCGAGAATGCCTCGGTTGCCTGTGCTTTGGGAGTCTTCTTCAGTGGAGCGAACTGAGTGGAACGAATGGGGTTGCAGGCGATGAGTTCGGCAGCAAAGACCTGGGTCCATTGACAGTGACTGAAAATTCTCCAATGCGCCAACGGAATGGGAAATCAACAAATGGCCCACACGTCGGTGACTGCTCGAGGAAAACAGAGCTCTCTCTGATTTTATTGGTGGTCAACTAGAGGTAGAGAATGGTGAAACTTTTTGATCAAAGTCTTCGAATATATTTTGATGTCGGGTAAAATTTTCAGATTAAAATGAGTTACCGAAAAATTACTAATATTCTTTCAATAGCGACCATTTGAATTTCTAACCTCTGGCTTCGACTTTTATTTGAGACCAAACGAAGTCTATTATTTTTCAAATTTTGTTTTTCAAAAGGATTTGATCTTAGAATGCTTCTATAAAATTTTTAGCTCCATTTGCGATTCCAATATTTTATGTAAATTTCGACAATACATTATTTTGATTTAAAAGTTGTCTTTTCATTTTATCTCTTCATTATTCTATGTGTAAAATTTCAATTTCTGACTAAAATGATTTAATTGAATGATCAGAGTTCTCATGGCAATTTTCCAAATTCTTACTTTTTACATTTTTGCTTTTTTACCATTATCCATTCATTAATTCTCTTTATTTGAAATTTCATGCAATGCAAAACTCCAAAGGAAATCCAAATAAAACCAATAATGTCAAGAAAACTCAGAAACAATAACATTCAAATTTAATTTATTCATTTTCACTTTATTAAATTTTTGGGATGCTACAGATCTACCCCCCTTACAAAAATCTCGACCCCGAGATTTGGTGGGTCTAAGGGAAAAGTATTTCTAAAAGAAGTCAGGAATCTCCTCCTTGTGTCGGTCTTCTCGTTTCCGAGTTGCTTCTTCTTCAAAATTATTACTCCGCTGAATCTTGATCATCTTGTTGGATTTAGTACGAGTGTGGCGTTCGGCTTCTCTTAAGATTTTAGTCAGATGCTTCCGATAAATTAAATCAGGTTATATATCAATTTTATTTAGTTGGGTGAGTTCAGAAGGGAGACGAAGATATTTCCCTAATTGCGATACATGGGAGATATTATAAACACTAAATAGTTGAGATGGCAACTCTGATTTATATGTTTTCCTTTTCTTTCATCTTCAACGATACGATATGGCCTAATATATTGTGGCGCCAAGTTATTTCGAATTTGGAAATAGTGAATACCACGAACTTTGCAATTCTTGTAGATGAGATAGATTTAGGAATTCCTTCTCAGAGGTGACTTTGTCGTTTTGTTGATACGTCGTCTTTATCGTCGTTGCTTTTCTGGATCTTCGTCTTGCGATTCCAAGTTGACGTGCGAAGAAATAGAGAAGAATTTTATTTGGGTTTTAGGTAAGTAGATGAGATATACCAGTATTTTCTACATATTTCTTTTGATTAAATATTCAATACTGTTAACAAGGATGATCTGTCTAGTTCAACAATAGTTGATGAAATGAGCCGAGAATAAACGTCATTTCGGATTGACTTTAGATTGAAAGCAGTGTGGAGATAATTCAAGTATTAGGTTAAGGTAAAGAATTATAAGAGGATCCTGGTGATTTAATTGGTTTGATCATTTCAGCAGATAGAAGGTTTTTGATTTTCTTTGGATTTGACAATTATGAAGTAATGAAATGTACGGGATCAAAAGATTGATTGCTAGAATTGAACACCCAAAAGACATACTCAATACCACATTAAGAGTCGGGTACACCCATATGAGAAATATGTTTACACTTAGAGCCTATTGTCGAGGCAAGGGTTGTTCTGAGTACTTAATATTTTCTAAGTCTTCGAGACAGCTCAGAAATTACTAATGTCTTTCTTGACAAGGTGAAGTAGAACTATTTTTGGGCAGATGTTGGCGGAGTGTCCAAGTTCTTTTTTTCGGTTGATATAGGTGACGTCGTCCATTTTATCCAGAACAACAGAAAAACTATTTACTGATGTTGTACAATAAATGATCAAGAAATGACTAAGATCAAGGAGTTAACCTTGGAGTTAAACTTGAATTATGGTAGGGTTCAATTACATAAGTATCGTACCTAGTATTATGTCGGGTAGGTCATAAACTTCTTTCGCAGGTAAATGCCATGAATAACTGGGATAGATATTTTGGGTTGGATTGGATGTATGACTTAGGAATCGTTGGTTTTCAGATTCTCGAAGCTAGTTTTAGGGTTGTTACAAAGCGTCCTAGGGTTGCGAATGAAATAGAGTCTGTTTCTGATTTAGGTAATTGTTGGCATAATGCCCCACATTTACCACAACAAAAGCAAATAGGATTGACTCTCTGGTTGTGAGCAACGGACAGGCATTCATTGATGTTGTTAAAGGGATGACAAATGATGATTGAGATTAGAGTCGAATAGAATTCTTCTCAGGACAAGTGTTCTGGTTCAACTTCACTTCTTTGATTGATTCCTTGAGTAAACTACTTCGAATTTTATTTCTCCAATTCTTGAAGTTATAATTTTGATCAAGTCTTCTATGACATATGGTCATTTTTTCAAGGTTTTGATGAAGATTCAAAAGAACGAGATATTCGTTTTTGAAAACGAACATGCGGCATGACAGAGTTTGAGAGGAATCATCACTCGAAGACGACAAGCTGTTTTCAAAGGGAAAACAGACCAGGACAGCAACTAGTTTCAAGTTCACCTAACACTAGTTCATTTCACATGCAGATTCGTGAAGGAGGATTTTTGCAAGAATGCAAAATAAGGAAAGCACTAGAATGTTTGAGGTCAAAGTAAAAGCGATAGTTGGCTGAGTGAGATCTTCGCCAACACAGAGAAATTTGGGTGCTTTTTACTTTCACATGAGTTTCACATATGTGATGGTTGGTTGGGAGGGTACGGTGAATAACTAGAATCTTTCTAGAGACAATCACTGAACCATCATCCTGACGGATGATTATGGCTATAAAAGGTAGCTATTCTTCTTAGGATATTCCTTAAGCGGTATTTCCTATGGGGCTGGTTTTCTTCCTCTCTTGATCGCCTAATCTTGAGCAAAAATTGCATTGGCGACTATTAGATCGAGGGGGCATTGAGATGGACAATGATCTTGACATTCATAAAGGCAACAAATGATATTGCTTATAGGACGTCTTCAGGAGAAAAATTTCCTTCACAGCTAGGGCAATTGGTTTCACTCTCATTAGTGGTATGTCTCATTTCTCCCTAGCAAGTGCGAGCATGATCTTCAGATCGATTGGTTTAACAACATTTCAAAGAAGAATGTGGAGGTATCAACTAGGGTATAGAAGTATGTTTCTAGTCTAAACCATTTCCTTTTCTAACAAAAGCTACACCAAGGTTAGAAATATTTTGTGCGAGTTGTTAGAACAGAAGGGCGTGCATTTGATGATTTGTTCAATTATGATGAGCATTTACTCCACGGTTACAGATTCTGTGGTGGTTGAACGTCCTCTTGAACTTTTTATTGCAACAGTGATCGGTGGACCTCTACCCCTCCAATTAGATCCTCTTCTGCGTGAAGCAAGCATCACACCACTATCAAAGAGCATATACATCGCTATGAATTCTAGGATATATTTGTTCAGCAATTCTTCATCCTCTGGGAATGACTAACACACAAGGCGAGCATACAAAATAGTGAAGTTATGGATTATTCTAAAAAGATTAGTATGGGGAATAAATATAAAATAACCAACCTTAATATGCTCTGCATACTGATCAGGCAGTATCAGTACCCTTTAAGATATTGTAGAGAAACCTGTAGTAAAAGGGTGGTCGGCTAGTTCGCACACCCTTAAATACCTTTGATGCCACCATTGCAAGTGCGTCTTGAGGCATCGAAGGTCACATGGTTCAGACTAGAGGTTGTCACCTTATGTGTTGATAATGTCGGACGCCACTCTTGCAATTTGGACACCACTTTACTTCGGTTCTCCTCCTTGAACGGATCATCCTTCCTATTACGCATAACCTTCATCATGTAATGAAGGGCTACGCTGCTCATATCAGGTGTCCACGAGAATGCTCTATTTGAGGATCTAGCCATGGTGAAGTGTGAGTGGGAGCTGTGTATGTGATACTGTGGTTTGGCCTTTTATAGTCTCCAAGGGGTGGTGTATAGACTAAACATTGGAAGGTAACATTCAAACATGCAGAGAAACTACAAAACGCTGGAGTGTATAGTCAAGTCGGGCTGAAAGGCAGTCATGTATGCAAGGTCTCAGTACTGACAAATATACTATACAATAGGTGGTCAATTAAGAGTTAAAAGTAAGCAGTGAGTGGCTACTTCAAATTGTGCAGTGTGCAGTAAGCGTGTACTGAGTGTACCGATGAGACTTTGTACTGTGCAGTGAGTAGTCACTGCATCAATATTAAAGGGTGGTCCTGAAGGATCTGCATTGACGTTTAGAAAGCTGGATATTAAGAAAGGCTGTGTAGATATAATATTTATAGCTGTTCTCCATTAGATTAATGATAGCGTTTGGTCAAATCAGCCTAACAAAGCTGATGGTAGAGTGTTTTCAAATCATCCGGAAAAAGTTTAAAGCATTGGGTAGAGTGTTGCAACTTGTCACAGCAAAAGGTGATGGATGCTTTCTTTTTGACAACTCATCCTAACAAACTGCTACCTGTGACTTATATAATCGGCCTGACAAAGCTACAAGCCCATGAGTTATCTAATCGCCCTGAAAAAGCTGCTGCGAGGGGACGAAATGTGCAATTTCATCTTCACGTAGCAGTCTAAAACTACATGGTTATATGGTGATTCTTGCGTTATGGGTATTTTGGTTAAAGGCTTTTAAACTCAACTATTCATACAACGTGGCTTCCGCAATCTTATCATTTAGGGTATTACCGTTAACAGAATTTATATGCTAAGCAAGTTGTAAACAAGATATTTTTCTACAATATGGTCGTCCATATACTAAAGTGTATTCCTGGACTGATCTCCCAAAATTTATGTATAGACAGATTATTTTGTGAACAGCCGGAAAGGCTTAAAAGTTTTAGAATCTGCGCATCTAATAATCGTTTAGGGAGTTTGTGTTGGCAGGATCTAGATTCAAAGCAATTTTAAATAGGATCTTTTTCCCGATTATGATAGTACATATATCAAAGGGTGTTTCTGGGCTTTTCCTCCAAAATTTTTCATTTAATCATGTTAATTTATGGGCTGCCAAAAAATAACAAGTGACCATGCAATTTACATGATTACGGTCTAGTATTCTTTCTAAGTTTGTGATTGCACCGTATAGGATGTTTTAACTATTTTAAGGCATTAGTATGAGATATTTTAAATTATAGCATTCCATAACCAAATACAATAGTTCGTACAGCATATCTGGAACGGATTAACTAAATACATAACATAAAAAGTACCAACTCCAAAATATAAGAAACTACTGACGGCCTCGTTTTGGGGCAGCTCCTTGCGGCTGGGCAGGCCTCCTCCGAATCTACCTCTGTGAGTACATCAACTGCGTCGGTGCGCGGTGGGTCCTCTGTGGTCTAGCTGGAGGTGTAGCGTACTTCGACTGAGAAGGTTGCGTCGGTGGTGGTGCTCCCTACAACTGCGATGGTCCAGGCTCATTCGCATCAACGAAGTACCTCGACACACCACCATCGTCGATGTCGTACTCCGCGTCGATTGGATCATCAGGCTGCGCCTCGTAGTCTTCAGGTGCAGGTGAAGCTGTAGATGGGAACCACTGTGTCTGTGAGCCTGTAAGAAATAAAGAATTGTTGAGAACATTAAAAAATGATTGTAAAACATAGAAAGTGCGATTAAGTACTCAGCTCCGGCGTGAGTGGCTAGACCAGCGTGTCCAGCAACTCACCCTCTCATAACCGGCAGCGTGACGGTGGCACGGGAGGTTGTAGCATGGGAAGATGTACCTACAACACCCCTGCCTCCTCTAAGCGGCATGCTGTTAGCCACATCGGGAGGCTGGCGGCATCCCGCCAACTCGAGGACGCAGAGCTCTCCTGAAACCTCACGAACAAAGAGGTCACCTCCTCTCTGGTCACGTCAACCCCGCTGGTTAGACGAGAAAGGAAATTCCCTGACTTCTCGTAGTATTGGCCTAGCATATCAGTCTGGAAAATACATTATGAATTAGTTAGCATGGTTACCAACTAAGTGTACATGAGATCGTAGATAGGACGTAACGTACCGCATTGTGCAGAGCTGAGTCTGTATGGGCGGGATATGTGTCCCTCACCCTGAGAACATGTCTAGGAGGATCGGGGTCGACACGTACCAAACGTAGACGGGTACGAGAAATGTACCACTGTCGGTAACTGCGGTACGTCTACGGGTCGTACTCCATATCCTTAGCATGGACGTCATCTAGGGCTCCTCCCCCACTCCTCAACCCATAGCGCTATACGTATATGCCAGGGGTGGCCCCATGCACACCCTTCCTAGTCTGGGTGTGGATAAGAAATAAATATAGTATTATTAGATGGCATTACACGATAATAATTATAGAATATCGATGCAGGGAACTTACGTGTGGGCGCCGTATGGGACCACACGGCCGACCTAGACTGAGAACTCCTGTCGTAGACCGAACCGCCTCATCACTACATGGATAGTGTAGCCCTCGACCTGGACGTCGAACAGGAGGAACCGACGTGTACGCTAGTACGTCGCGTCTTGTGTGCATAGGGTGGATAGCCCACCTGTCACGCTTAGCTACACCTCTGCCTCTGTGTACGGCGTCCAGGTACGTGGTCATCGGTGAGGTGGCCGAACGCAGCAACGAACTGTGAGTAGCCCAACCGCACCGTCCTGTGTGCCCACCTAGACTGCAATGACGATACAAAAATCAACACGGAACATTAATACTCACAAATGTTAAAGTGAAAGTTTCAAAATCGTGATTGCAATATCTTACCTGTCGGTGGCACCAGATGATGCCCATAGTCAGAGCATCAACGTC
Organism: Guadua angustifolia; assembly: GCA_036346375.1. NCBI lineage: Eukaryota > Viridiplantae > Streptophyta > Magnoliopsida > Poales > Poaceae > Guadua > Guadua angustifolia. Next base: position 4,731,766 of record CM070522.1, read on the forward strand.
GTCATCACCTGCATGTACAAGAGGCTGCAGGTCAATGTCGGGCCTCCCGATCTGGAACCTCTCGTATGCTCAAAGCTATACAAGCAGTGGACATCCGGTGAAGGTCAAGCTGCCAGCTATCTGTCCACAACCGTCACAGAGCGCACGGTATGTGGCGCACAGCACAACCGACCCCTTAGGAGTATTGCGGCACGACGTCAAGGGGTGTGTCCGCAATCATCATCGTGAACTAGACGAGGTATCTGTCCACGCTATCCCCATGGGAGCTCGTGAACATGCACCAGCCAAACAGCCACGGTAGGTACAACTCCAAGTGGTGGCTCACCCTCACCTCGTCCGTAGGCTCGACAATGTGCTTTGCCTGTAAATTTAAGCTTACTTGTTAGTTTAACCAGTATATACATAATTAAGTTTTAAAGGTTAGTTGCATACCATGAACTGTGAAAGCCATCTCAGTGTCGGACCATGTATACTGGTAAAGGGCCGGTACACAGCAGCTGGTAGCACACCCTGGAACCATGCAAGTAGCTCCTGGCGCCACGTCGGGTCGACGTCCTAGGGCACCACAGGGTCATTGGCAATCGGGAGTTCAAGGAAGTACAAGATGTCCTCCAAAGTGATCGCTATCTCCTAGACAGGTAGATAGAAGGTGTGCTTCTCCGGCCTCTATCGATCCACTAGAGTGGTGAGCAGGGACCTGTCGAACAAGAACCGATGACCCACGTCCCCTCCCTGCACATTGTCGTGCACCGTCTCCACCATTCGGGCGAGTGGCAGCAATCCTAATGCTCGAAGCCTACGAAACAAAAATATGAAATTAATATTAGCACCACACTAATTAATTAATATAAATTATGGTACTACAACAAACATATTTAGAAATTTAAAGAATAATATATTACCTGAGGATCCAACGAGGATCGAGTGTCCAGAGCTTATGCGGTGTCCTCGGTCGTAGTACACCGAGCTTCAGAGGATCCTATCCCTCTGGAAAAGTAGTGGCGAAGTGGGCATGTTGATGACAATCAACGACCGGATCTAGCAACTCAAATAGCCAATCGTCATCTCCATCCTGGTGAGCCATACCTGCAAATTACAAAAATGAAAGTTATAATTAAAATGCATATAGAAACAAATACGTACAAAAAAACTATACAAGCATCGTAAAAATATATAGAAACAAATGCGTACAAAAAACTATACAAGCATCATAACAATATATAGAAACAAATGAGAACAAAAAACTATACAAGTATCATAACAATATATAGAAACAATGCGTACGAAAAAACTATACAAGCATCATAACAATATATAGAAACAAATTCGTACGAAAACTATACAAGCATCATAACAATATATTGAAATAAATTCCAATAATTTATCAAAACACAACACTCACAACTACATACAACTAGGTAAAAAACAAAGTTCATACAACACACATTACATCAATAAAATATGAATTTGTTATATAGCATATGATAATTCAAATAGCTTCTCTGGTAGTATGATGAAGTCGTCCACCACACTTTGCAGACGACGATCCCTCCCCCGTCGTTGGGTTGCCATCTCCTCTTTCATCTTCTTCGTTTTGTGGTTGGCAGTTCTTGAATGTATGTCTTGTTTGATTGCATAATGAACATTTCTTCACGCACTTACTAGCTTCAGACTCATCCATGTCATTTCTGATACGCCATGTTTTTCGATGCCTTACTTTGCATGTTCTTGCATCAAAATCAGGAACCCAGAACCTTTCATTGACACTAGGAGTTTTGGTGAAAGAACCGACAACATCATAACCATAAAGCTTCTTGCTCTAAGTTGCCATCACTTTTTCCTTCATAAAATATTTAGATAGATATGTACTGGGTCGCATTCCAAATAACACACATGCGGCTAACACATGAGAATATGGCCTATGCAAAAGGTGGGGTTTGTTACACGAGCATTTGTAGTCAGCCTACAAGATGCACTCTTGGGTGATAACCTTCTGGTTGGTTCCACGTCATCCTTTATCCCTGCATATCACCTTGAAGCGCAGTGTTCTTGCATCTACTTTGATAGCTCTATACTTGGTTGCCTTCTTACTCTTCTCATCCATATATTTAGTGATCATGCTAGAGTACAATAGCTTCTCATCTCTCATTACTACTTCAGCAGCTTGATGTCTATCTAAAAAGTACTTGGTTGTGCCCCGTAGCACTCCCTCAATAATTCCTACCAACAGGGTACATCTCATCCCTCTTATTACCTAGTTGTACACCTTCGCCAAGTTAGTCATCATGACACTGTATTTGGCACCATGTGTGTCATGTAACAGTGACAACTTCTCTTTCGGCTCATGCTTTATCCAGTTCGAGAAACATTTGATTGGCCTTTGCCTTCGACGACGATTCGTCACCTCATGTTTTGTTGGCAGAGGGAATAGAGGCTTCGCCTACTCTTGTGTTTCACTGCTACTAGCCTTGTTCGTCTGTTCTTCTTTCTGTTTTCTTGTTAGCTCATCAAGATTCTTCTATAGAGTGCAGAACTTACCCTCTTAGTTCTGCTTACATAGTCTCTTAAACATATTCATCAGTTTCTTATTCTTGAATTGGTTATAGAAGTTCGCAGCCGAATGCCTCATGCACCATTGGCTCTGCAAGTGAAGCTATGGAAATGGACCCTCTTCCCCTGGTTGCAATTGTTTGATAGCAATAAGTAGACCAGCATTCCTGTCATGAAGTATGCACACATCTTGACGAGTTTTCACCACCTCGATCTTCAAGTTTTGTAGGAATCACAGCTAACTCTCGTAGTTCTTGTTTTCTACAAAGGCAAAAGCAACAGATAGAATCTGGTTGTCTTCATCAACGCCCACAACTGCCATTATTTGCCCTTTGTATTTCCCGGTCAAGAATGTGCCGTCCACGTATAACAATGGACAACAGTGATAGAACACCTTAATGCAAGTTCCGAATGCGAGGAAAACTCTCTTCATATGCCTCTTGGTCAACCACTTGTTTGATGAACAATCTTGATAATCATAATAAGTTCTAGGATTTCTTCTCTGAATACAACTAAGCAGTGCGGGCAAATTATAGCATGAGTCTTCAAATTTTCCAAACCTCATTTCTGAGGCCTTCTATTTCACCCTCCATGCCTTCCCGTAGCTAATTGTGTACTGATATCTGTTCTCAATTGCCCGGATAATAGCAGGGGGCTCAAAATTAAGGTTTTTCACTATCTCTGGGTACATGATATTTGTGACATATATACCCAGATAACAGGTTCTTGTGTGCCATTAGGGTTTCCTCAGTCATACAGCTATGCTGCTTAACCTTCAAACATAAATAGTGGGTGGCTCATTTGGGCTTGTACGCATGCACTCTCCAGGGGCACCCATGGATCTCGCACACCATGTCGTAGCAGGTTGGGTTGGACTTCTTAATCCTAAAAGTCCTTCTTACTGATAAGGCCCAATCTTTCACAGCATCCTGCATTGCCTCTTTTGTCGGGTACATACCATTAGGTTCAACCTCATTGTCACTATACTGCCAAGGTGTATCATTGCTTTCATTCACAACTAGCTTATTAAATTGATGTGTGCTTCAATCTGTTGGCATAAGTGGCTCCGTACCTCCATCTTCCTCATCTGAGTCATTGTCGTCTTCCACTTCTGTTCTAGTGTATTCACAATCTTCCTCTTCTATCCTTACTATTATTTCCTCAATTTCCTCACCTTCGTCTACTTGTCCCCGCGTTTCTTGTTCAATATTTCCATCATCCTCCCCAACCTCAACTTGTTCACCACTCTGGTAAATGATGTCCTCGTTGCATTCTTGTACATGCTTCTCACAGCTAGATTCCTCAATTTTGGTGCCATCATAACTGAACTTATTTTGAGGCTCACTACACTCACCAGTGTCCAACTGCTGCTGGGGGAAACAACTCTATCATATGCTTGCACTAAAAGCACCTGGTACCATCCACGTTGCTCTGCCCTCCTCACATATGACCTCCACGATGCAGTTCTCCTCACCTCAACTAACTCCTAATAAATAGGATCATTTCGCATACTACAAAGACAAAATAACTTCAATTGGCACTTCCCTGGTTCCATCCGAAAAGTATAATACAACTAGTTCAACATAGAAGAAAATGTCCGCTCTTCGACCCTACTTAAACTTCTGTCAACATACTAGAAGTTATTCAGATCTGCACCCTCTAAACCATACATGACAAACCCTTTCTCTATAATAGATTCTAAATGGAACTTGTTCTGACATCTGCGAATCCATTCATTTACCCACGAATTAATTACTTTTCGTAAAAAGATTGTGACACCTAACATGATTATATCTATATGCTCAAAAAAATCTAGATCTATCTATAGAAAAATAACTATATTCCTAAAAATATATATCTACCTAGATCTATCTACATTCCTAGCTAAAACTATACATCTTCCTATTTCTATCTGTAAAAGACATCTACACTCCTAAAGATATATATCTATGTACTTCTATCTGTAAAAAACATCTACACTCCTAAAGATATATATCTATGTACTTCTATCTGTAAAAAACATCTATATTCCTAAAAATATATTATTCCTAAAAACATCTACGTACAAGTATTTCTACAAACCAACTAAATTACTAAAAATATACAAAATCTATCCATGACCTCTAAATTTAACTAGATCTAAAATATTGTCTATCCTACCATGATTTGTTGCTAAACAAAATAAACAGAAAAAAATTACCTGCACAAATGTTACACGGCTACAAATTTCTTCTCCTCTTCCTTTTTCTCTCCTCTCCCTCCCTCCCTTTTTCTCATCTCCCTCCTACTCCTCTCTTCTTTTCTCTAGGGTCAGCTGAAATGAGCTCACCTAGCTATAGTACACGCACCATAGTTTTTGTACTAAACCTCTGTCGCCCGTTGGTTTGGCGACAAAGGCGTGCGCCCCCTCTGTCGCCAAACCAACGATCGATTTATTCTTTGTCATCCCATGGTTTGGCGATAGAGGGAGCCGAATCGATTTGGCGTTGACGTGGACATTAGTCACCTATTCAAATGACGACACATGCCTCTGTCGCTATTTGAATAGACAACATTTCCCTCTCGTTTTCTCAACATACGACAGAGGTATATTTTTGTAATTTGAATAAAAAATATATTATTAAAGAAAATTCAAAATTTCCCAACCCTACCCGACGAGGCGTTAATGCTGACGATGGCAATGGCGAAACCCTTGTGGAGCTCCTCGCCCTGACACACTTCTCTGTCCTCCGCTCCAGATCACAACCAGCGTCCTCCTCACTGGCGGCAAGGAGCTCATAACTCCCAACCCTACCCAGCTACCCAAAACAGTGTCGCCATAGCCCCGTCACGGTGTCTCGTTGGCTTGTGACCCGCCCCATCCCCCATGCCCTAGACCCTAGTCATCACTAGCACCAAGCTCATGCACGCGTCATGGTAACAGATCCTCTTCTCTGCGACTTGTTTGCTTTGCTCGTTGCTCAGTTCTCTCAATCATCTCATCGATTGCTTTCTTGGTTTGGTCCTATCTGTGATTTTGAGGAGAACAACAAGGAGGACACTACAAGCCAGGGAAGCATGGGAGGGGGAGTGGCCGCGACAGAGGTGAAGGCAGTTGGGTCAGTAGAGATGGAGGAGCACGTCCAACACATCCTCCTAGCCATTGAGAACTTCACTCGCCAAGTCGGTCAGCCTCTCCTCTGACCTTGTTTACTTTGGTTGCCCTAAAAACCAAATTAATTTAGTTAATTCGGTTCGGTTCTTCATTTTGGTGGGATAAATTCATTAGACACTTTTTATAAATCGAATTATTTAAAAACCAAAGAAACCAAACCGATTGGATCGAAAAAACTGAATGCCCACCCCTAATGATCGCTGCTCGATTTTGATCGTGAGCACTCCAGAGATTCACCAACACGAGATAGTTTGATTCAACAATCACTTGTTTCTATAAAAATATTTGAATTTGGTTTCTGTTTGAATTCGTTTAGCTCTTATATTCACTTTATGATATATTGCGTGTAGATACCAATGCTTTGAAAACTTCCTTCCTTGACCCTGAACAACCTCAAGAATTCAACAAGCAAGACAAACACCCATTTTGACCGTATCGGTCACAGTATTTTACTTAATTTATGTTGTTTTGCATATATATATGTGCATGTATTTTCGATAAAGTTGCTAAATTATGTGTAATTATAGATATTCCTAATATGCAAATGTTAACCTTGAAAATTATAAGATAATGGTTAGACAATATCTAGTGCCAATTTAGGTATATTTGGCACTATATGTACAATTTCTTAGCCATGCCTTAGTATTGGGAGAGTAAATGGTTAGTTATACTATTTGTTCATGGGATAAGAATTTTGACGAATTGTCTTTATTATTTTGGTATAAAAAATCAAAACTAAAAAACTAAGGTTTTGATGTGGGTAAGTTATTATATTATCTGTGAAGTGTGAGGGATAAACTTGCGCGTAATGTAGGGGACTTCTCACCCGGTTAGATTAAGGACCAAATAAAGTGTTGTATAATCCAAGATATACTGTGCAACCATAAGTACCATTATAGGGTAGCTTCAGTTTATTTAGTTACTTGGGTCTAGCTTTACACATAGGAAGGTTGGAATAGTACGGGTATTCCAGGTAAGTTTGCTTGTAGGGGTGTCCACACAGAAAGTGTAGGGAAAACACAAACTGATACAATGGTGTATGCTTTACTATGAGGGGAAATTGTTATAACAGGGATGGACTATCATTCTTATTATGTATTATATGTATGTAATTTATACTACTATAGTAAGGGTCAAACATCGTTAGGCTGGTGCAAAATTAGGTCAAAAAGATGTAAAGGCTAATATCATGATCTCTTAGTTATACACCAAAGAAAGTGTAAAAATAGTGGCAAAAAGTTTAATCATATCTTTTGGGTAAAGATGTATGCTTCTGCAAAGTGTAAAACTTTTCGAAAAGCCATTCTCAGAGTTACGAGAGACTTGGTGCGTTGACACTAGTTAGACTTTATGTTTTTACAAAAAGGGTTGATTTGGAAAAATTGATGGGAGTTTTGTTTTTAATTTTATGCCAAGTTATGGTAGGAAATAGGTCCTTGATCACAATCAAGGTAGATTGTGAATAACTCTTATTATTGTTATATATATTTATACTCATCATTTGCATGTTTATCAACTGCTCTTTACAAATTCTGCTTGTAATCTACTATTGTTATCATTGAATAAATCTTGCTTTATGCAAAAAAACCTAGAATGATGGTCTCTTTTGATATAGCCAAGCATTTATTATAATTGTGATATACTACAAGTCTTGCTGAATATAAATATACTCACCCTTATTTGTTGATATTCAGAGGTAGAGGAAACCGCGATCCCCGACGATTCCTACTTTTCTGCAGGTTGCAAGACCACAGTGATGAGCTTTTCTATGACTTACTTCTTGTCGGTTCTTTATGGATATTTTAGGTAAGGCATACCACGGGATCTTGCTTCCGCTGCTTTTGTTGGCCATAGGACCTTGTTGTAAGAACTATGTATCGTCCATATTCGTATGTGATCATTAAGTTATGAATGCGTATATTAGCTGCTGATTGTAGAACTAGTATGGTATACACATAAGGTCCTATGATATTTCACATTGGAAGTCTTGACATTTAGTGATACAAAAGTGACATAGTTATATATGTATTTGAATGTACTTTAAGGTCTGTTTGTTTCAGTTTTGGATTATCTAAAAGCTGATTCTGGATTGTGGTTGTAGATAAGTTAATTCTATAAAAGCTAGAATCCAAAAGCACATATGAAGTGAATTGTGGATTCTAGTGTATATGGGTGGGCTAGATTAATGCGAGAATCAGATTCTAGAATCGGACTGTTTGTTTTTTATTCTACTTTTGGGGTCAAAATTCAAAATCAAAAGGTAAAACAAATCCATATATTGTGAAAAGTACTTTGAAAAGTGTGGCAAGTTAAATCACGCCGTATAAAACTCAAGTGCGGTAACTTGTTTGTGAACAACAGCACTTTGTGGTTGTATTACTCCGCTTTGCCGTGGAATCTAGCTGGCTACAAGATCACGAATCCACACCTAGGTTTACTGCATGTTGTTAAGATCCGGGAAGCGACCGGATCAACGAACCAATGCGCACGATAAGCCCATTAACTGACTTGGCAATGCGTGTATTAGGTCATTCCCAGTTGAAACTCCCACTGGGAATGGCCTTAAGGCATGTACAACAGTCTAGACAGCTACTGTCTGTAAGTGTATGCCATGTCACATAAAGACAACAAAACAGACAACTTCTACAATGGCTTGTCTGTCAGGCAGTCTATAAACTAATTAATTTATGCATGAGCCCATAAATTACCATGATCAAGCATGAGTATATAGACGGCTTCTTTCCTACAACGGGCGATGGAGCCGTCGTTTTGCATCGGAGCACGGGTCACTGCCGTCCTCTCGCGAAGAGACGGCAAGCCAGGGCGTATTCAATGTCGGGGCTAGCTGGGGCGCCAGCCCCACCTCCGATTGGCCGAATTCTCCCTCCTTTTAGTATCCCTAACGTCAAAAAGAAGTAGAGACATGGCGCCATGGCGACAAATCGACAGATTTAGCAACTAGCAACTGGGAGTAAAATGTAAAAAGAAAAGTAGAAAACAATACTACCACGCAAGTGGACCATCAAAATTAGTCATGAGCTCCCTTACTCTCATAGGTTTTCACTTGGTACAGTACTCAGAATCCTTTACTGTAGCGCAGCAATAGGAGTCTAAGAGACGAACAATATCGGTGTTGTCTCGCAGGCGGCAAACCAACACATGGGCGATTGCGGGCGGCAGACGCACTGGTGGGCGTGACCACGCAACAGGTGGCTGATTCGCGAGAACTCGCCGCGACACGTCGGCACCGATGGGCGCCGAAGACCCAGAGTCGAGGGCGCCAGGTGTGCAGTAGGACCAGGGTAGGCGGGTAGTCGATAGGCGGCAGAGGCTCAAGAAGAGTTATCGACCGCTTAGAGCGCAGGGTAGAATGCGCATCGCCAGAGGACCGTCGGGCGGAACATGCATTGTCGAGAACTAAGCGGAACGCACATCACTAGAGAAGAGGAATCGGCTGCTCGGAGCACCATTTAGCCGACGGCTAAACATGCATCTCCAGAGCCCAGAGAGGAACCGAGGCTCCCTTCATCCAGCTAGTAGCCGAACGCGCATCGCTAAAACCCAGATAGAAACCAAGCCCAGGTATGAAAAAATTGCCCCAAGTCCCAATGCAATGCCTCATGCCTAAATGCCTTTTGTTGTGATAACTGATGTCTAATTTTTGTATTCTATTGCCCAAGTTTATTCAATTGACTGATTGATATTTTTGTCTCTCTGATTTAATATGGATGAATTTGGAATTTGGTTGGTAATAGATCGGTAGATGTATTGTTAGTATGTTTATGTTGAGTTGGAACTTTGATATAGGAGCCCCACCTCTACTTTCATCCTGAATTCGCCACTGCGGCAAGCGTCTCTCTCCTCATTAATTCTATGCCACATAGAATGATAAATATTACGTGGCAACTTACAGACGGCTCATTAATTACTGTTGTACATGTCCTTAGTAGTTGACACCAAAATAAAACAAAACAAAACAAAACCAATCACATCCTTGTCATGTCTCAGTTACAAAATTGATGTTGACTCAACCCAAGACGAGTATAGCATCTGTAGATGAATACGCAGCCTAGCTAGCAACTTTTCAACAGGCGCGTGCCGATCGAGTATAATGAGAGAGAAAATGGCACAAGAAAAATAGCAGAAGGATCACCGGAGCGTTTGACCAAAGACGACACGGCGGCATGAGAGCAGTGGAGGAGAAAAAAAAAAAAAGGAGTTTAGATAAGATTAGATAGGTGGATTAGATCGTAAGAATCAGATTTTAAAATCAGATTATTTATTTTTATTTTTACTTTTAAAATCAGAATCTAAAATCAAAAAATAAAATAAACAGGTCTAAGAACCCGAAACAAACGGACCCTAGAGAGAGTCGTTCACCCGAACAGACAGATGGCTTTATGAGGTAGCCGATGTTTGACCTTTCATTCCCATCATCGCACGGTGGATTGCTTGGACCGGAATCAAGTACGAGTCCATGCCCATGCCTGTTGGTTGCTGGGTCATTGCATACGTAGATGCCGGTCGGAATTTGCCCCGCTTTGGCCTCCTCCAAGTGCCAAACAAATGGACCGAGCATGATTAAACGTCCTTGTCACGTAATGTCCGGGAGATGGCTCTGCTCCTGCACGAGGTCGAGTCGAAAGTGGATGTTTGACCTTTCATTCACATCAATCGCATGGTGGATTGCTCGGACCGGAATCAGGTACGATTCCACGTCCATGCCTGCACAGGTTGTTAATTGGGTCATTGCATGCGTAGATTCCGGTCGGAACCGGCTCCGTTTCGGCCTCCTCTAAAATGACACAACAGTGGACCGAGAATGATTAAACGTTCTTGCCACGTTTCCTTTCCAAAAGGCCGCATCGATCTTCTGTGCGCGGCGATATATGGGAGCTTCCTGGGTGGCATGTATCCTCAGAACTGTCAATCATTCAATCGGTTGCCAATTGCCATTGTTCGTTTCATGAGGCTACAATGTAAATACCCAAATAGATGATTTATCCATAAAAATGGGATATGCAAAAGCATATAAAGGCCAGACAAAGTTCTGTTACTCTCTCCGATCACAAATAGTTATTGTTTTGGATATAAGTGTAATTAAACTTTCGAAACTTTGCGGTCGAGCCTCGGCCGGTTGGTTGGTGCGAGCAGCGCTCAAACAACCCGCTCGCGTTCGAGCACTACTCAACGCGAGAGCGTGGAGTGCTATGTGTAGCGCGCGTGTGTGTGTGCGTGTGTGCGCATGAGTGTGAGTACGCGTTTGTAGCTCGGCTGTTGTTGCTTCTTCTTCAGTGGATGCCAGAGCTCCTGGCCAATTTTCAAAAAAAAAAACTTTCAAAACTTTGACTACTAATATATTTTTAAATATTTGAATTGGATACATGAAAATTATATTTATAGGTATGTTTTGAAAAGTGCTTTCATGATATTATAATTTATTGGGTTTTATAAACATATTATAATAAAAATTAGTAGTCAAAGCTATATTTTAAAAACCGTGCGATGTCTAAAACGACCGCTATTTATGACCGAAGGAAGTAGTTTCCAACTAGGAGCTCCATCAATGCTAAACACACAAACTACACTGAGGCGTGTTATTTCATTTCGTTTCCGTTAGATCCAAATGGAGGACTCCATTCCATATCCTAATTTAATACGATGGTGGCACTGAAGCATAACATCCATAAAATATCTTGATACTTCGTCTGTTTAAGTTTGTAAGGCGTATTTTCTGTTGGCACGTAGACTAATGAGATATTTAAAATAACTAGATTAGCCCTAATTATTATTTTTAAGAACTATATTTAATGCATGCTTTAAAAATATCAAGTAAAGCTAGATATTCATTAGGACTGTAAAAAGAAGATAATACTAATTTTGTATTAGAACATAAAATACACCCTATATTTATAGACCAGATCATTAAAAAAATATCCTATAAACTTTAGAGAAAGTACCTTAGAGGCTCTCTTTCTTTCGTTAAAGGAAATGAAATGGTGTCTCTTAGATCTTGCAATGGATGGCTAGTCAAACCTCACATTTAATTTGCAGAGAGCAGTGACTCCTACATGTGACTATCTATGCCCCGCCTCTTTATAGCATACTATCTTTTTTACTCCAATACATGACAATTTAGAATTTGGCACTTTAACCAAGATTCGTTTAGAAATGATCAAATCATCATTTTTTATTAGCTCAATTATTACTCTTGAACAATGTGTACTACTCCAATTCATATAGTAAATAAGATTAAGAATAATGAACCGTTGGGATATGCAAAAGAAAAAACATTAAAAGTTGTCTCAAAATTATAGAATGATATGTATTTAGACGCAAAATTTAAAAACTAGAATGACATGTATTCCAAAATGAAGGGAGTATATAAAAGGAAAATGATAGCACCTATACCCCTAATGGTATGGACATTGGCAACTGCTTCCATGGCCCATGACCACGAGAAGACCACATATAGGACGATAAATTGTTTTTTCACAGGTTTCTTCTTCCTTATCTTCTCATTACTATCTAGACTTCAGTATCCATAGTACTTGCTTAAAGCTTTCTCTCTCCTTCTTTCAAGTAACCAATGAGAGCGGCATCCATCTTTGAGTTGAGTGCCTCTACCTCACAAACCTACTCCACTCCTCTTCTATCTAGGCATACCAAGCTTCACCACAAGCTGCTGGTCCAAGGTCACCCCCACTCGCACTCTAGGATAGCATCTGATGTAGCCGGAGAAGAGGTCTCCCTTTCTATGGAGTGGCCAAAGGAGGCAATGTCGTGGATGGTGAAAGGGGGACAACTTAGGTACATGTCGCCGTCCATGTGCTTGCTTCCTATGGTGAGGTTGTTGCATGTATTTCTCAATAATTTTGTAACCCCTTTCTTTATTTGTTGTAGGATCTGTTATTTCTCGGTTATTATTATTTTTACAATATTTTGATTTTATGTGTGCAACAATTGGCAAAATAGTTGCAACATTGAGATTTTTATTATGCAAAGATGGTTTTGTTTCTTGATTGTTGAATTTTTTTTGGCATCATTTTGATTTCATATGTACAACAATTGGCAAAGTAGTTGCAACATTGAGACTTTTATCTCATTTTGATTTCATATGTACAACAATTGGCAAAGTAGTTGCAACATTGAGACTTTTATCTTGCAAATAGATGGCTTTGTTTGTTGCAATCGTTAGATGCCATGCAATTGCTAGTAGCAAATCTGCCCCCAAATTGTTACATATGTGTTTTCAAAATGTTACATAGGTTATAGCATCATCGATTAATGTTATTTCAAACTCAATGCTAGTTTTCATGTACATCTATGTATAGGAGCGAGATTTATAACTTTCAAGTGAATTTTGACAAGAAACTAGATCCCTCTTCTCAATTTTTGAGATCCAAGTATGTATGTTGCATATGTCAAATTTTTTTGTTTCACATATCGTTAGACATGTTGCATAGGAGCTTCCATCATATGCCCGGGTGATAGTTGCCCCTATATAAAACCATAGAAATGGGTGTTTCATGGCAGATTGTCAGGTTAATAAAAAACAAATAAGAAGAATATGAACTCAGATTGTCAAGTCAATAAAAATGAATAAGAAGAATATGAACTCAGGTTCATGCTGAACCGGTTATCACCACCATTGGTGGTATTCCGAGATTCACACAACATATTATACTAATTATACATTCCTAATTTCGAAATTTCATGATGGGATATAATTGGTGAAGTCAACAATATAGTAGGGCCCAAACAACTCCCCTCATCTGTTCCCACCTCTCTATTCCCTCTTCACCGTCGTCTTACTTCCTTTGTCTCCATTCTCTCTCCACCAACTGATATAGCAGGAGAGACTCCATGTCTAGTGAGGAAGGAGGCAATGGTGCACCAACGACGAGGGAGGATGTGGTGGCATGGCTCATGTCGTTAGATAAGGAGTGGGTGCTATTTTGGGATAGTGACGAGGTAGCCCTACTGAATCCTAGCATGACCGAGGTCATTGCTATCGAATCTAGCGTCCCTAACATCACCGGCTATGGATCAATCATCCAAGAGGTCAGCGCGCGATGGCTTATCCACCGACCTCGATGTTGCCTGCCCATGGATCCATTGTCCACAAGTTCACTGGCGGCGGATCCGTCCTACACGACGTCGTCGGTTAGCCTCAAATCTACAGTCCCCAACATTGACACCCATGAATCCATCGCCCATGAGGTCGGCAGCATCAGATCTGTCATCCACGAGGTCACCAATGTTGTGTACTCTTCACTCACGGATCTTCCATCCATGTTGTCGCTGGTGCAGGATCCGTCATCCTTGATGTTGTTGCCGGTGAAGCCATCATCCCCTAGGTTAACCGGTGTTGGATCTGTCATCCCCACCAATGATATTCCCTCCCTCCTCTCTTCTATCGTGGAGGAGGAACACACCGGTGCAGAGGAGTATATGCTGGTGTGCTCCTTGCGATGTCGTGTACTCCTCACCAACGCTAGTATACTCCTCACCACCACTGCCATGTATACATGGAGTGCATATGTGAGTTGTCTTGTTCATCTTTAACATACCATCTTGTTAATCTCTAGTGTACCATCGGCCTGCCGTCTTCAACTCTATCCAGTCATATTATTCATCGTTGGTGTACCGTTCGATTGTCATTTTCGGCTCCTAGTGTACACCTTTGCCATGTACAACCCTGATGTACACCTCGTTAGTGTGCGATTCTTCCTCAGTTTAGGCGTGTGCAGGGTTAAACTTTTCGTTTTGAATCAAATTTTGGACCCCTCCGAAATCCAAAATTTCGGACGAAATTAAAAAATTTAGGCCGGAGTACATTCAAAATTCAAAAAGCAAAATTCAAATCCAGTTTGTTTGGTACCGAAATTTCCGAAATTTCGCCAAAATTACCCGAAATTTCGCCCAAATTGCACTGACTAAAAATTGGTCCAAAAGATGTCAAAACATTTTGAAATTTTTTTGTAGGTTTCTGACACATTAGATATGTTCTCATAAAAATTTCAGGAGATTATCCAGTCTGTGGATTTTTAAAAATTTAAACATTGATACTATGTAGATGAAACGTTGACCGGCAAGTTTGAACCAGATGAAAAATAGTACAAACGACATTACAAAATTTTGAAATTTTTTGTGAAGATTCCTGACATATTTATGATATTTATTGAAAAATTTCAGATGATGATAAAATGTGAGGAATTTTTAAAAATTCAAACATTGGTACTGTCTTGGTAAAGCGCTGAGCGGCAAGTTTCATCCGAATGAAAATTAGAACAAACGAGGTTATAAAATGTTGAAATTTTTTTGGATGGTCCTGACACATCTATAATATTCTCAAAAAAATTTCATATGATGATCAGGTGTCATGAATTTTTAAAAATTCCAACAGTGGTACTATCTTGTTAAAAGGCCGATGATCAATAATAGATTTACTTTAGCAATAAGAAAGGTTTAAATTTTTTAAAAATTTTACATAAGGGTGACAAGGAAATGCTTAACATCTCATAAAAATTTTGAATCATGATCATGCTCCAGCGAATTTATAAAATTTGTAGAAGGCACAGTGCCATTTATGTTCTTTCTCTATTTGATTTTTGAAATATAATACAACAAATTAAGTTCAGTGCTTACTGCATTCATAGATTTTATTGAGCAAACAAAGGAAGTTGAAATTTTTTGAAACTTTTATATAAATGTACCGAGGAAACTCTTAATCTTTCATAAAAATTTTAGATGATGATCACACTCTAGAAAATTTAGAAAAATCTAACAAGTTTACTGTCCCAATTATGTCCATTCAGTTTTCGATTTTGTAAAGGTAACAAATGACGTTAAATAATTTTGAAACTTTTTTTGTATGATACCAAACTACTAAGTATGGTACCATAAATTTCTCATATCATTATAAATCTTTTAAAATTTTTTAAAAATCTGATAGTGTTCCTGCCTAAATTTTAAAAAATCTCAAAAAATTAGTTTTTCATCAAATTTTCATGGAAGATCACTTTATAGTAGGTTATTGGACCAAATCCGGCAAAATCCGGTGGTCAAAATTCAAAATCCGGACTCAAACCCTGAAATTTCTGAAATTACTGTAGCATTTCAAATTTTTTTTGAATTTTTGAATTTGCCCGGCTTTTCTAATCTCGGGAGGGGGGGTCCGAAATCCGAAAATTTGATCCCTGGGCGTGTGCACCCCACTTGTGTACATTGCCTATGCACGGTGCTCCTCGCTGGTGTACACATAGTCTCTATCGTGAACCACCCGCTGAACTTGTGCACCTCGTCATCCCCATCAATGAGCACCACAGCCGCTATGTGCTGCTGCTTCTTCTTCTCTCTCTCCCCCTCTCCCTTGTACATACCATGTACAAAACATGTACAGTGCTATGCCATGCAAAGAGATGTACAACATTTTGTATATACACGGAAGTACAATCGTTCATTGTGTCGATGTAATTTGTTGTGTACAACAATTTGTAGAAGCACTGTGTGGATATATTTTGGTGTAAACACATACACCCAAGATTTACATATACGGTGTTTTTTTTATTCTTGAGTATTGTATGCATATGATTTTCTTGAGTATTATACATGTCGGAAAATTAGGTACTTTTCGATTAATTTTAATCCAGAGTTTATATAACATGACAAAATAAGTGACCATATTGATAAACCAAATAGTACTGAAATATATACTGAACATGTAGTACTTAACATAAGTAGTAGCTAGCATATTCATCGCATATGCAAACAGTACTGAAAACCATAAAAATAACACAACAAAGTTTACGAATTTATACCTGCAGGCGAGACCAGGTGCGGTGACTTGGTGGTGCTTTTCACGATCGCTTGTCATGATCGCAGTTGTTCGGTGTAGTCGATCGAACGTTGATGCAGGAAGATGTTCGCAGTGCAGTCCCTCGATCGGCCACCAGGAAGTAGACGAGCAGACGCGCAGAAAGTGTGCTCCCCAAAAACCTTATCGCCGGCGTATCGGCAGATCTCACGTGAGCGGGCTTGGAGGCTGCTTACTCCGTTCTCTGTCTTGTGCAGAAAGCAGAACCGAGTATGCAAACGAGCAGCGCTACGGTGGAGAAGGAGTTGTTCTTTCTTTAGTATATGCCTGCCCTTTTATAGCGCTAGGAGAGGAAGGCCAAGAGCCGAAAGATGAATGTCAAGAGCCGGTAGATGAAAGGGCAGCGCATACTTTTATTCATGTGCCTTGAAATTATAACTAAATTAAATGGGCTTAACTCACCCAATTAATCTAACAATCCCCACCTAATTTCAAGGCAAATGAAAATACTCTCAGTTCCACCGTAGTTCGATATATCAGTGTTTTGATGGAGACTATTAAGTTGAACATCCATCTAGGACAGAGATTACGCTCATCCACAACTGACCAATGGACTATGCCTTGAATTGACAATTTTGTGCGAATAAGTTTCACCAAAGCCCTTTACTAATACTAGGCTGCCAAATGCATCCCCTCGGTTTGGAGCATATAAGTCGTACTCCGTGGCCTTTCATGAGCTTTCTAGAGATCACCCAATCTCATAGACTGTGACTAGCAGTTGGGCTCATATAGGTGTATTCCTCATAAGATGTCTCAGGACAACATCTCGCTTATTCAAGCCACTCGGAACACATTAAGGTATAACCAACCCGCCAGACAGATTAGGAGAGTAATGCATCTCCAACGGAGTGGGTCAGGTACAAAAGTACTCTCCTCTCACCACCAATAGCTTGTTTCGCCACCCTACTTCACGGGATCTCCGATCACGAGGATGAGTTACCACTAAGGCATGACTCAAGTGGGTCTCAAGCCCATCTCCTCGATGTTTCATCTATCACATTCCGTGATAGCCCTTTCGTAAAGGATCTCGCGGGTTTTAGTTTGTCGGACATAGTCCAACGTTATTACTCCGGAGGTTTTCATCTTCCTAACAGATTTCAACTGCCTCTTGACGTGTCTTGATGACTTCATGTTATCCTTAAAACTGTTGACCTTGGCAATCACAGTCTGATTGTCACAATTCAAAAGAATAGCAGGTACCGGTTTCTCAACAATCGGCAAGTCCATCACAAGCTCACGAAGCCAATCGGCTTCAACAGTGGCGGTATCTAATGCTGTGAGTTCTGCTTCCATAGTTGACCTCGTTAAGATGGTCTGCTTACAAGACTTCCAGGAAACAGCACCACCTCCCAAAGTGAATACATATCCACTTGTGGCTTTTATCTTATCAACATCAGATATCCAGTTTGAATCACTATAAACCTCTAGTACCCTTGGGTACCCGGTATAGTGAATGCCATAGCTAGCTGTCCCTTTTAGATAGCGCATCACTCTTTCCAGAGCACGCCAGTGATCATCTCCCGGATTTGAAACAAACCGGCTGAGTTTGCTCACAGCAAACGAGATATCTGGCCTCGTAGCACTAGCTAAATACATCAGCGAGCCAATGATTTGGGAATATCTTAGTTGATCCTTTACTATACTTTGATTCTTTCGTAATAGCACACTAGGATCATACGGTGTTGGAGCAGGTTTGCAGTCACTAAATCCAAAGCGACTCAAGACCTTTTCCACATAGTGGGACTGCACAAGTGTAACCCCACCATCATCTCCTCGTAACAACTTAATGTTTAAGATGACATCTACTTCTCCCAAATCTTTCATTTCAAAGTTTTCGGACAAAAAATCCTTGACCTCTTTAATCACATTAAGGCTGGTCCCAAAGATCAGTATGTCATCGACATACAAACACAAGATCACTCCCTCTCCCCCACTATAGCGGTAATACACACACTTATTAGCTTCATTCACAACAAAACCAGCAGAAGTCAAAGTTTTATCGAACTTCTCATGCCACTGCTTAGGTGCTTGCTTCAAGCCATACAAAGATTTTAATAGTTTACACACCTTTCCTTCATGTCCACTTACTACAAATCCATCTGGCTGTTCCATGTAGATTTCCTCCTCCAACTCTCCGTTAAGGAAAGCCGTCTTAACGTCCATTTGATGGACAAGCAGACCGTGAGAGACAACCAATGATAATAGTACTCGGATAGTAGTCAGTCTGGCAACAGGTGAGTAAGTATCAAATAAATCTTCGCCTTCTTTCTGGGTATAACCCTTGGCCACAAGCCTTGCCTTGTACTTTTCAATCGTATCATCAGACCTAAGCTTTTTCTTGAACACCCACTTGCATCCTACAGGTTTGCACCCATAAGGACGATCAACGATCTCCCAAGTTCCATTACTCATGATGGAATCCATCTCACTCCGAACTGCTTCCTTCCAATAGTCAGCATCCTGAGATGAATATGCCTCAGAAATGGTTCTTGGAGTATCATCCACTAGATATACAATGAAATCATCACCAAAAGACTTTGCAGTCCTTTGTTTCTTACTCTTGCGAGTTGCTTCATTGTCTTCATTTATTGGATTCTCTTCAAGTGAAGGTTTAGTGTGTATTAAAGGAGTAGTAGGTTCTGGAGAGAAGATAGGTTCTTGGCTAGATGTGCTAGATGTTTCTCTCATTGGAAATATGTTCTCAAAGAATGTGACATCTCTGGACTCCATTATCGTACCTTCATACATATCAGGTATTCCAGATTTCACTATTAAGAACCTATACCCAACGCTGTGAAAAGCATAACCAATAAGGACACAATCCACGGTTTTAGGTCCAAGCTTACGCTTTTTTGAGATTGGCACATTGACCTTAGCCAAACAACCCCAAGTTCGTAAGTAAGAGAGGTTTAGTCTTTTCTTTTCCCATTCCTCGAATGGTGTTATCTCTTTATTCTTTGTAGGAACCCTGTTTAGAACATGACACGTAGTCAATATAGCCTCACCCCACCATTCCTTGGAAAGTCCCGCTATTTCTAACATGGCATTGACCATCTCAGTTAGAGTGCGGTTCTTTCTTTCGGCAACCCCATTTGACTGAGGTGAATAGGGAGGTGTCCTCTCATGGATTATACCATGTTCCTCGCAGAATAAATCAAACTCATTTGAAAAATACTCTCCACCACGATCGGATCTAAGCCGCTTAATCTTTCTCTCAAGTTGGTTTTTAGCTTCAGCTTTATAGATCTTAAAATAGTGAAGTGCCTCATCTTTAGACTTTAGTAAGTACACATAGCAGTATCTAGTAGAATCATCTATCAAAGTCATGAAATACCTCTTACCACCCTTTGTCAACTCTCCGTTCATCTCGCACAAATCGGAATAAACTAGTTCTAATGGTGCCAAGTTCCTCGCCTCTGCTGCCTTGTGAGGCTTGCGGGGTTGCTTCGATTGAACACATACTTGGCACTTAGAACCTTTGATTGGGGTGGATTTCGGGATTAAACTCATACTGGCTAAGCGTGTCATGCAACCAAGATTAATATGATAAAGTCGTGAATGCCATATATTAGATTCATCATTACATACATAATTCACCACATTGTTGCACAAGTCAGTCACAGATAAGCGGAACAAGCCTCCACTCTCATAGCCTTTACCAATAAAGGATCCAAACCTGGATACAACACATTTATTGGACTCAAATATTAGCTTATAACCATCTCTACACAAAAGAGATCCACTAACAAGGTTTTTATTTATCGCGGGTACATGTTGTACGTTCCTCAGTCGCACAACCTTGCCTGAAGTGAACTTCAGATCAACTGTGCTGATCCCACGTACAAACGCATGCGACCCATTCTCCATCAGCACGGAGGAAGTCCTTGTGACCTGGTAAGAAGAAAACAGAGACCTGTCAACACACACATGTATATTGGCCCTAGTGTCAACCCACCAGTCTGGTGAGTGACATACTAATAGAACAGTAGGTACTATTACATACCCGGTTGTTTCCTCTTCAGTATTGCCAATAACAACGTTGGCAGACTTTTTCTGCTTATCTTTGCGCTCAGTGCAATCCTTAGCCCAATGGCCAGACTTGCCGCAAACAAAGCAGTCTCCTTTCCTTGAATTCTTCTTCTTGAAGCTAGTAGTTTGAATGGCTTTATTTTTATCACTGAACATGTTCTTGTTTTTCTTGCGGGACTGAAAGTTTCTCTTCTGTACTAAATTGGCACTAGAACTTCCATCAAGCCCTTTTTCCTTAGTGTCTTTTGCCCTCGTCTTCTCCTCAACATCTAGAGACCCGATGAGATCAGTGACACTAAACTCTTGTCTCTTATGTTTTAGAGTAGTGGCAAAATCCCTCCAAGACTGTGGCAACTTAGCAATAATGCACCCCGCCACAAACTTGTCAGGCAACACACAAGGAAAATTCTCAAGTTCTTTCGCAAGTGACTGAATCTCATGAGCCTGTTCGACTACAGAGCGATCATCAACCATTTGTAGTCATGAAACTGCTCCATGACGTACAGCTCGCTGCCTGCGTCCGAAACCCCGAACTTAGCATCGAGGGCATCCCACATTTCTTTTCCCGTAGGCAGAATCATGTACACATCCACTAGGTTTTCGCCTAGAACGCTAATCACTACGCCTCTGAACAAATTATCGGCAGCCGCAAAAACTCTCTCTTGTCCATCAGAGAGCCCTACCTCAGGCTTGCCTTGTGCAACGTGAAACACGTTCATGGCTGTCAACCACAGAATCATCTTGGTAGGCCAACGTTTATAATTTGATCCATCAAACACGTTAGGCTTTAGCGCAGCAGCAAAGCCAGTGATCGAAAAGTTCCTAACATAAGGTTTTTGGATTGTTGGAAAATTAGGTACTTTTCGATTAATTTTAATCCAGAGTTTATATAACATGACAAAATAAGTGACCATATTGATAAACCAAACGATCTTGAAATACATCTTGAACATGTAGTACTTAACATAAGTAGTAGCTAGCATATTCATCGCATATGCAAACAAGATCTTGAAAACCATAAAAATAACACAACAGAGTTTACTGAATTTATACCTCAGCGGGACCGGTGCGGTGACATCTTTGGTGGTGCTTTTCTATTGATCGATTGTCATGATCGCGGTTGTTGATGTAGTCGATCGAACGTTGATGCAGAAGATGTTCGCGCAGATCCCTCGATCGGCCACCAGGAAGTAGATGAGTAGTCGCGCAGAAAGTGCGCTCCCCAAAAACCTTATCGCCGGCGTATCCCGAGCAGGATCTCACGTAGACAGGGCTTCGGAGGCCTGCTTACTCCGTTCGCCTGTGTGCGCAGGAAAACATAGCCGAGTATGCAAACGAGCAGCGCTACGGTGGAGAAGGAGTTGTTCTTTCTTTAGTATATGCCTGCCCTTTTATAGCGCTAGGAGAGGAAGGCCAAGAGCCGAAAGATGAATATCAAGAGCCGGTAGATGAAAGGGCAGCGTATACTTTTATTCATGTGCCTTGAAATTATAACTAAATTAAATGGGCTTAACTCACCCAATTTATCTTACAATACATATATAGTATTCTTGATGATGTAGTACATCTACGTTTTCAAAATTCAAATATAGCTGAGAGAGAGAGTGTTTTTTATTCTTCATGTAATCAATGCCAAATCCTTCCATTATTTTACGAAATCTAATAAAAATCAGAAAATCAAAATTAGTGCAAGTGTTGATGCACATTGTTTGGTGGTGATAATTAAGTATAGCTAAACTTAGGTTCACATGTGCTTGTACGATAAAAAGCACATATAACTAGTAAACCGACAACACAGACTAATCAATGGAGTTTGGGTGGTGTTATAAACTTACAAACCTACAATGAGCAACACATGATGGGGCTATTAATTCTGTGGAGGAGGTATGAAAATTTAATCATGTGTATCCTCACTCCGATGGATGCCACGTGTCCATCTAACTAAATCTTAACCTCACCCCACCAACAGTGTTATTAATTGGAGGAGTGAGAAATTAAGGGTGTTATTAATAGGAAGAGTGAGAAATTAAATCAATAGTTAAGATTGGCAAAATAAACACGTAACATCCATCAAAATAGAGATACACAGAATTAAATTTATATACTTCTTCGTGAAATTTTTTTCCCTACGGAAGAATCAGAGACGCGGAAACCATGGCCGTCGAAGGGAGAGAGAAATGTCGTAAGCAAGCGCACACCCATCCGCCCACCCACACGCCACCTGCCTCCCCCGATCCTCTAGCGGACCCACCAAATCATTCACAGATGCCGTAAAGCAAACTCAAACAGCGACGTAGTAAAACGCGATTCGAAGATACCACCGGCGGTGGGCCGCCCCACCAGCTCTGACCCGAAGAACCACGTCGCCCGTCCGACTCGGCAAACGCTCCTCCCCTTCGCTGCTTCGTCGCGGTAGCGTCTCTTCTTCCCAACACGCGAGCCGTCTCCCCAAAGCAACCGCTTCCTCCCTCCTCCTCTCGCCTTCTTTCTACTACTCTCCCACCGCAAATCCCCGAGAACGCCGGCACAAGACCCGCAGATTCGCGTGGGAGGGAGTCGCCGCGCGCCGGAGTCTCCGAAGCCGCGCCTGCATTTCTGATCCGGCCGGGGAGATGTTGGGGGAGCTCCTGTCCAAGATCCTGCTGTGAGCCTCGGTTGCTTGCTCGAATGCTTCTCCTTGGCTGGACGAATCACGAATGGGTTACGGCTTTTTCTTGTACTGTTATGTCCTGATTCCTTGCTCTGTTCGTCTCCGCGGCGCAGGCTGCTCTTCGGGTATGCGATGCCGGCGTTCGAGTGCTTCAAGACGGTGGAGACGTGGCCCAACGACGCGCACATGCTCCGATTCTGGTGCCAGTATTGGTGAGCCATTTTAATCCATGTTTTTTGTAGTGCATCGCCCTGCCTGTTCTCGATTTCTTCTTGCTTGCCCGCCCGCCCACCCCCCCCCCCCCCTCTCTTTCAACTGCTGTGATTTGCTTTATTTTCCATTTTGATGTGGAGTGAGATGCACAACTTGGATAACATGGTTTCTGTGATACCATGATGGTAGCTTTAGTTCTTCTCCCTTTAACCTTTTGCTGGTAGCATGGTATATTTATGTGTGTATCTAGGCAAAAGTTCGTGTGCAATGATAGTGCCAGCTTTTTTTCCAGTCGCCCTTTAGTTTTTCTTAAGGTTAGACGCATTTTTTAAATCATGTGTTAAAAAGTTGGATGTTGATGAATGATGGCACCGCAATCCTGCCTTGTTCAAATAATTAGAATCAGTGAGAGAATTATTTTTCATTCCTCTTACCATTATGATTGGCAGCTCTATGATTTTATGTCTCGACATATTGGGAGTAGTTTATGTTCCAGTTTCAGATTCGTGCTCTCTACCCCTAGAAAAGTACGAAACTGCTAAAGATTAGTACGATAATTGTTTGCACACTTTTGATCGTGAATTAATGCCTTGGATTAGACCAGGCAGATAAATTCTGATTTTTTTTCTCTCTATATGTCATAAGGGCCTGGAATCAAACAGAGTGTAGTTTGCACCTCTGCGTGAAAAGGCAAGAAAAAATGGAACATGTTCATGAATGTAACGGACCGCCCTTTTTAGGGGGGGTGCGTATAATTACCTTTGCAGCTACCCAGGAATTTAGCTGCAGGTAACCAAGAGTACATTGCCTGATAAAAGAGCGAGTGCGAACATTTTATAGATGAAATAAGGGCCTAACGGCCAAGGTTTTACAAAAGGTGCGGTTAGCACCGAATACATTACAGAACACCCACAGGAAAGGCTTGAGCAGATAGATCAAAGCCTCCAAAACCAAATAACATCGTTATCTACGGTCTTCGAACTCGCCACTTCAATTGAAATCTAAAGAGGGATTGGGAGCAAGGGTGAGTACACAACCGTACTCAACAAACCACACGGAAATCAATATTACGTGCGGGGATAAACAAAGGTAGGCACAGTTTAAATATTGTGGATGCAAGTTGTAAACATCTGTTTTTATTTTACATTTGAAACACAAATCATAAATATCAATATAAATCATGGGGGGGGTTTATCTTGCAAAGTTCACCTTCACGACAAGTTTTAATTATAAAATTTACATGGGCGCAGTTACAGGTATCACCCTACATTAACTCCGCTTCATTAACCTAAGCACTGGCAGATTCGAATACCATTGATATCACTCTGCAGAGGTGCTCACTTTACCCACAAGATATCATCGACCATTGATGCCATGTGCACTAAACATGCAACTTTAATGCATGTGGTCGGTACCGATAATCATAGCATTTCGCTGAATTTCCCTTTAACTCCTACCCAAGAGGTGGTTGTGCCCACAAGACCTCAGATCCTCACGGCCAGTCGGGATGGGCATACAGTTACAAATGGACACCTCATGTTGTGAGAACCGGGTGGGCGCACCATTCCGTTCCACCCCCAACAACGATGCTTTCCCATTCTTTCACGAGGAATGGGGACTCGCCTGTAGGCATTCCAAGGGGAAGTACAATGTACTGAGCTATGTTGGACCAAGTCAATGAGATTGGCGGCCCAACTTGTGGTTGAGCGGGATCCGGTTATTTACGTTGCCGAGACCTCGGTCCTTAAATGCCAAAGACTTAGCCAAATGACATTCCACAAATCATTGGTACCAACTGTACCACCACCACATCACATCCATTGGCTTCGTCATCGGTTGGGGATTGGGCCGGCATCCACCTTCCGTGGCCCGCCCAATAAGGGGCCCCGTACCGTAGCAATTTTATAAAAACAAAAAATCATCCAAGCCAATCCTTCTGAGATTAAGCATTTGTCTAAAAGGAATAGTGGTATAAATTGCCATAGCTACGGAGGTTCAATATATTTTGTATCTTAGGGTTAAAAGGAATTAAGACATAACAACCGGTTTAATATTGGGTTTTATCTATTCATGTCATTCGAAACTACCACATTTTCTAGTTTCGTAAAATAACAAAAATAATGCAATACAAGAAATATATATATACTATAATGGAACTGGGTTCAACATGTTCAAAGAGTGTGGCTTGCCTTGCGAGGTTAAAGGTAGTCCTAACGAGAGACGGTCGAAGTCGTGTCTGGCCCCGAACGGTTCCGATTCCAAGTAGAGCTCCAACGTCGCTCTGCTCCGAGATTCGTGCAAGCAGTTGCGTTGATGTCGGGTCTAGCGAGAAAACGCAAACAATAAACAAACGGATAAATCAAAGCAAAGAAAAAGCAATGGAAAGGAAAAATTGAAAGAGAAATGGCTTGGATCGAGCTCGTGGGTATTCGGGAATTTTCGGGACTTGGTATGGCGGAACGGAGATCATTTTTGGACTCAATGGCTCTAAACGGTCAAGAAAATGTATTTTGGCATTTCGATTTTTGGGATTTTGGGAATTTCCGGTATTTAAAATGAATCTTGGATTTTAAATCGATTTAAATCCGAAAATGTGAATTGAAACCGAAATAGAAAATGAAAAGGAATTCTTTCATGGTCGCAATGATACACGATTCGCTTGCCAAAGACAAAGGCACGCTACGGGCAAATGGGCCACTACCAATGAAGTGCTGGGGAGCGCCGACAAAGGGGCCCTACCGGCAAGGAGCGGAGGGAGCGCCGACAGCAGGGGTCGGTCGCTGACGATGGGAGGAGCGCCGACGCCACGGGTTCAAGAGACGATGACTCGGGAAGTTTGCTGGCGAGTGGGGCTACGTTGTCAGCGATTGGAGCGATTGACCACTGGCGGGTGGGGTCGGCTTGGCAGCGACTGCGAGGGGGATTTGAACGGGGCGAGCGGCGAAGCGAAAAAAAACGGCCGGAGCCGAGGAAGATGATACTGGACTCGGCGATTTAGCGTACGGCACGACGGGAGAAATGGCGGGGAAGAGAGAGCGGGGGACGGCGAAGTCGACGGTGGTTGAAAATGACCGGGAGAGAAAGGGTGGCGGCGGGGCGACGGAGAGATACCGGAGGTGAGGAAGAAGCTTCGGGCGCGGCGTGGAGAAGCAACCGGAGGCGAAATGAATAAGCGGAGAGGAAGAGGAGCTTTGGGGCACTTTCGGAGCGATGAAAATGACGGCTCGTTGGGGCTTTTATAGAGTGTCGCGAGGAAGGAGAGAGCGCGGGTGGAGAAGAGAGGCTAGCGACGGAGGGTGCTCGAGTGGCGATTCGACGTGACCGAAGCGGGGAGTAAATCTGGTGGCCGTCGACTTTGGTTGTGGCGCAATGATGGATCGCGAGCTCCACCGGTTGGCGAGGAAGCGGCGTGGTAGATCACGCGTCGCGGCGGAGAGATGGGTTGCAACGGCGGCGCGATGGTAGCGAGACGCACGCAGCGACGGACGGGATCTTGCGCGTGTCGGCCGGTATCGCAGAAGCGCAGCGTTGGCGAATCGGCGAAATGGCGGTGGCACGGGATTGGGCGAGCGCGCGGCGAGGGGACGGGGCACAGCGGAGAAGAAGCTGCGAACGGAACGTGATTGGCGCGACGGGACGGGACGCGGGATGGGCTTGGGCGGCGTTGGCTGAAGGGGAATGGGCCGCGTGAGCGTTGGGCCGAACCGGAGAAAGCGGGAACCGGGGAGGCGCGAGCCGAAGGGGAAAACGCCTTGG
Organism: Guadua angustifolia; assembly: GCA_036346375.1. Lineage (NCBI taxonomy): Eukaryota > Viridiplantae > Streptophyta > Magnoliopsida > Poales > Poaceae > Guadua > Guadua angustifolia. The sequence goes on from CM070522.1 coordinate 4,758,997, forward strand.
ACAAAAAGGGAAAGCGGAATTCGGGGAAACTTTCCCAAAAAGGAAAGTCTTTGATTTAGGCCGGATAAATTCGAAATAAATCGGGAAAAATTTAAATAAATTCCAAATAAATAGCAAGGCCAAATTAAATTTTTTTTTTGAAATTTTTGGGGTGTTTCAACCTACCCCCCTTAAAATAAATCTCGTCCCCGAGATTTACTCATCCTAGGGGCGTAAGTTGGGAAATTTCTGCTGCGGTCCCGATTTCTTTTTCTTATGGATTCCTTAAAATAAACTCTCGGCAATACTCAGATCCTCTCAGATTTTCGACATCCTTGTCTCTAAGCTGTCTTTCGGTTGTGATTTGGGTTTCTGGTTCCGACACTACTTCCTTCGGCATTTTATATCATCTAACCATAAATATCTTCCTGAACTTCATTTCTGTTGAAAGCTTTGTCTATTTGCACCAGGGTGGGTTGTCTCGGTCAATCTGTCAACGGCCATTTACTCATCATCAAACCTTCGGTTTAGCTTTCAGGCATTCCTGTGATGAAGTTCATTCCGGTCTTATCCTATTCCTGTCCATGATCGGATGTGGTTGCAGTAGACTGGTGGTCTTTTAATGGTCACTCTTAACTCTTCCGCATATCATAACGCATGTAACATCCTCGGTCACTTTCTTTGTCAAAATCAATCCTCTTATATCCTCATTATTACATATATATATAGTTATGGAGCTGTAGTATATTCTGGTTCACCTTTCAAGAGGGTTGATAATTTGTCATCTCTTTTTGTCATTGTTTGAATTTCTCTATTTTACTGACGACTGGCTTGACCTGGTTCCAAGGTTTGGTTGGATTCCAATGGAATTATGGATTCTTCCGAGATCGTTTTATTTCTGTCTGGTTCCTTGTGGTAAGTTGAACCTTTCTTCAAGCTAATTTGTCCGGTTATTCTTGAATGATTGGTATTTTGGCTATTTCTGAGGTGAGAGTGTCTCTGTATATGCTTTTCACTCACTCGGGTCTGTCTGCACAGTTACTTCTTATCCTTGGTCACTCATAAGGGCGATTCTTTTGACAGTTCAATATTGCCTTAGGTTGGCATAGTGAATCCTTTCTTAGGACAACATCCAATCCTTTCATTACTTTTAATCATCAATAAACTGGTTTTGACCTTAATTCCTCGAAGGGTCGATTACAGATCTTTACACTCGTACCGAGTTGCTAACAAAGTCTTCAGAGATTTCGAGACGCAAAAGAGGCGGCCAATAGCAGGGTATCTAACCATTCTCTAAAGATCCAATCACAACAAAAGCTGGGGCACCCTGACTAAAAATTACACTGGCTGCGACTGAGCTTGGAGCTCCCTGTTGACGTCGTCTATGGTCTCCACAGCCCTTCTTGTGGATCGGCCGATTTATCCCGTTGTTCGGGCGTTGGGGTTTGTTGGGTCTTGATAGGTATCTTCCTTTTCAGATCCTCGCCATTGCTTTTGCGGCCGACGCGACGACCTTGTCGAAATGTTGGATTAGAGTTGGAAACTTGAGCCTTGGCCTCATGGGATGGTAAATGCTTTTTTTGCAAAGAATACGGAAATGTCTGTCTGTCCACAAAGGATAACAAAGGAACGGTTTTGTGGGGGCAATCATTAGCGTAATGGTTTCTTTTGCAATTGAAGCACCTTCCTTTCTTGGGTTGAGGCATAGTAGGTATCGGCCTAAGTTCTTCTACAGCCTGTCTTTCGGCCGGAAAATTGGAGGTAAGATTTGGCATTTGTATCTTCTGTGGTGTTAGGTTCGCAGATTCTTCGCTATGGTGCCTTCCTTCTTCGAGTATCTTCCAAGTCGCTCTCGATCTCCTCAAGATTTATTAATTTGTCTACCATCGCCATCGAGGTCCTTGAAGTCAAGTGCCGCAACATGGAATTTCAAATTTTCCGCAGACCTTCGTAAAATCTCTCCATCTTCTTGGCCTTCAGATCTACTTCTTGAGGGCATATCGGGCTAGCTGGTTGAATTGGTGAAAGTATTCCAGATCGAACTCTCACCTTGGTGGAGAGTTAAAATTTTCTTCTTTTAGTCGCCATTAAGCCCGCAGGATGTGGCGGCTCAATGCTTCCTCAAATTCGACCATGTTGTTTTCGTCCGCTTTCAAGGTTCGAAAGTTTATCCACCACGCGGCTTGTCCTTGTAGTCTGCCTGCGATGCGATAACACTCGCTTCCACCGAGCACCGAGCTATGTCAAGTTTTATTTGAATGTCCCGAATCCAATCATCTGTCAGAAGAGGTTCTGCATTGACTTGAAAAGACTCAGGCGGTCTTGTTCTCTCAAAATCGACCATCTTGATCCTTCAATGCTTCCATCCTGTTCGTACAAATGTCCTTGGGGATATTCTTGTGGTCTGGCTGCTAGTTGTTCCAAGATCTTTTCCATCCGTCGCGTCTGGTGCACCTCTGCCTGATGCCTGTTCCGTTCCATCATGGCCAGCACCTGGGCTAGGTTGATCGGGTTTTCCATTGATTCGGTTTCCTCACTGAGATGCTGGTGTGGTCCGACTCCTACCATCTGGCTTAATCTGACTTTTATTCAGTTCTGCAGCAGGTTTTTGGGTAAGCAGAAGGTGAGTAAGATTTAGAGTTTGGGGTAAGCGCAGTATGAATAGATAAGAGGCTTAGACGAAGGGGAGGAGCTTTTTGAGTTTGGTGGGGTTATACAGATAGGACAACACAAAATATCAGAAATAGGGAACATACCTTTTTCATATATTATGGAGTCATACTTAGTACCGTCTTAAGGTCTGGTACGATCCATTTTACACTACCAAAAGACTTATTATAAGAGTGGCGCAATCTAGATCTAGCGATTGACTATGGCGGAATCTCCTTGCTGTCGACGAGCTGGGTCAGGTCCACCACCTAAAAGCAACTATCGAGGCTTTCTAGGGATGAGGAAAACCTACGCGTCATCTGCTAACACGGAAATTTTGAAGTCAGTTGAGAAATAGAAAACCTTAAACCACTTTTTGGAAACAGAGATTTAGGTAAGGCAGAAGGAGGTGAGAAGAAGAAGATAGCAAATATGCTTATATATTTTTTTGCAATTGATTTTGTTTAAGTTTAAATAGCCTTTTTGAAAAACAATTTCTAAACCACCTTAAGGTCTTGATCTACTGGTCAAGTCAAGCTCTGATACCACTTGTAACGGACCGCCCTTTTTAGGGGGGGTGCGTATAATTACCTTTGCAGCTACCCAGGAATTTAGCTGCAGGTAACCAAGAGTACATTGCCTGATAAAAGAGCGAGTGCGAACATTTTATAGATGAAATAAGGGCCTAACGGCCAAGGTTTTACAAAAGGTGCGGTTAGCACCGAATACATTACAGAACACCCACAGGAAAGGCTTGAGCAGATAGATCAAGGCCTCCAAAACCAAATAACATCGTTATCTACGGTCTTCTGGAACTCGCCAGCTTCAATTGAAATCTAAAGAGGGGATTGGGAGCAAGGGTGAGTACACAACCGTACTCAACAAACCACACGGGAAATCTGAATATTACGTGCAGGGATAAACAAAGGTAGGCACAGGTTTAAATATTGTGGATGCAAGTTGTAAACATCTGTTTTTATTTTACATTTGAAACACAAATCATAAATATCAATATAAATCATGGGGGGGGGTTTATCTTGCAAAGTTCACCTTCACGACAAGTTTTAATTATAAAATTTACTGGGCGCAGCTATGGTATCACCCTACATTAACTCCGCTTCATTAACCTAAGCACTGCAGATTCGAATACCATTGATATCACTCGCAGAGGTGCTCACTTTACCCACAAGATATCATCGACCATTGATGCCATGTGCACTAAACATGCAACTTTAATGCATGTGGCCGGTACCGATAATCATAGCATTTCGCTGAATTTCCCTTTAGCTCCTACCCAAGAGGTGGTTGTGCCCACATGACCTCAGATCCCACGGCCAGTCGGGATGGGCGCACAGTTACTGATGGACACCTCATTGCTGTGAGAACAGGGTGGGCGCACCATTCCGCTCCACCCCAACAACGATGCTTTCCCATTCTTTCACGAGGAATGGGGACTCGCAGTAGGCATTCAAGGAAGTACAATGTATCGAGCTATGTTGGACCAAGTCAATGAGATTGGCCTACCAACTTGTGGTTGAGCGGGATCCGGTTATTTACGTTGTTCGAGACCTCGGTCCTTAAATGCCAAAGACTTAGCCAAATGACATTCCACAAATCATTGGTACCAACTGTATTCACCACCACATCACATCCATTGGCTTCGTCATCGGTTGGGGATTGGGCCAAGATCCACCTTCCGTGGCCCGCCTAATAAGGGGCCCCTGCATCAGTAGCAATTTTATAAAAACAAAAATCATCCAAGCCAATCCTTCCGAGATTAAGCATTTGTCTAAAAGGAATAGTGGTATAAATTGCCATAGCTACGGAGGTTCAATATATTTTGTATCTTAGGGTTAAAAGGAATTAAGACATAACAACAGGTTTAATATTGGGTTTTATCTATTCATGTCATTCGAAACTACCACATTTTCTAGTTTCGTAAAATAACAAAAATAATGCAATACAAGAAATATATATATACTATAATGGAACTGGGTTCAACATGTTCAAAGAGTGTGGCTTGCCTTGCGAGGTTAAAGGTAGTCCTAACGAGAGACGGTCGAAGTCGTGTCTGGCCCCGAACGGTTCCGATTCCAAGTAGAGCTCCAACGTCTGCTCCTGCTCCGAGATTCGTGCCAACGGTTGCGTTGATGTCGGGTCTAGCGCGAGAAAACGCAAACAATAAACAAACGGATAAATCAAAGCAAAGAAAAAGCAATGGAAAGGAAAAATTGAAAGAGAAATGGCCGGATCGGAGCTCAGGGGTATTCTGGGAATTTTCGGGACTTGGTATGGCGGAACGGAGATCATTTTTGGACTCAGTGGCTCGAAACGGTCAAGAAAATGTATTTTTGGCATTTCTGGATTTTTGGGGATTTTTGGGAATTTCCTGGTATTTAAAATGAATCTTCGGATTTTAAATCGATTTAAATCCGAAAATGTGAATTGAAACCGAAATAGAAAATGAAAAGGAATCTTTTCGCGGTCAGACAATGATACACGATTCGCCCGCCAAAGACAAGCAGCACGCTACGGGCAAATGGGCCACTACCAATGAAGTGCTGGGGAGCGCCGACAGTGGGGCCCTACCGGATGAGTGCGAGGGAGCGCCGACAGTGGGGTCGGCGTGTCAGTGACGCGGGGAAAGGCGCTGACGCGCGGGCCCGAAGAGACAGTGACTCGGGGAAGTTTGCTGGCGAGTGGGGCTACGTTGTCAGCGATTGGAGCGATTGACCACTGGCGGGTGGGGTCGGCTTGGCAGCGACTGCGAGGGGGATTTGAACGGGCGAAGCGGCGGTTTAAAACGGCCGAGCGAGGAAGATGATACTGGACTCGGCGATTTAGCGTACGGCACGACGGGAGAAATGGCGGGGAAGAGAGAGCGGGGGACGACGAAGTCGACGGTGGTTGAAAATGACCGGGAGAGAAAGGGTGGCGGCGGGGCGACGGAGAGATACCGGAGGTGAGGAAGAAGCTTTGGCGCGTGGAGAAGCAACCGAGGCGAAATGAATAAGCGGAGAGGAAGAGGAGCACTGGGGCACTTTGAGCGATGAAAATGACGGCTCGTTGGGGCTTTTATAGAGTGTGCGCGAGGAAGGAGAGAGCGCGGTGGAGGAAGAGAGGCTAGCGACGGAGGGTGCTCGAGTGGCGATTCGACGTGGACCGAAGGGAGTAAATGCGGTGGCGTCGGCTTCCGGCTTGGCGCAATGATGGACTGCGAGCTCCACCGGTTGGGCGTAGGGGCGGCGTGGTAGATCACGCGTGCGGCGGAGGAGAGATGGGTTGCAACGGGCGGCGCGATGGTAGCGAGATTTAGAGACGCGCACGACGACGGATCTTGAGCGTGTCGCCATGTATCGCAGAGGGCAGCGCGTTGGCGAATCGGCGAAATGGCGGTGGCACGGATTGGCGAAGCGAGCGAGGGACAGGCACACGAGAAGAAGCTGCGAACGGAACGTGATTGGCGCGATGGGACGGGACGCGGGATGGGCTTGGGCCGGCGTTGCTGCTGGTTGGGGAATGGGCAGCGTGAGCGTTAATAACCGAGAAAGCGGAACCGGGAGGCGCGAGCCGAAGGGGAAAACGCCTTGGACAAAAAGGGAAAGCGGAATTCTGGGAAACTTTCCCAAAAAGGAAAGTCTTTGATTTAGGCCGGATAAATTCGAAATAAATCGGGAAAAATTTAAATAAATTCCAAATAAATAGCAAGGCCAAATTAAATTTTTTTTTTTTTGAAATTTTTGGGGTGTTTCAATGAACCATGTAGTATCCACTTGTAGAAAAATAATGATTAGCATGAGAGCGGGAAAACTACCGGAAGTATTGCTGCGAGTTACAAGTGCCTCGCATCATATATGATTGAGCAATTAGTAATTACTATGCTGGGTTATCTCGCCTGTGGGGTGTGATCATTTTAACTGTTCAAGTTTTCATCAAACTATTTCCACAGTCCAAATGGATGCTTATTGCCGTTTAAATTGAAGATGGACGTTCCAATTCCCTTATGTACCACATTCCCTTTAGAAGATTTTTAGCCCTTTCACTAGAACTATCCAAAATTGTAGTTTTGTATGTAAGGTTGGAAATTTTATGCATATGATCTTGTATGGACTAATGACACCCCATATGCATAGACATATTTATTTTTGACCTAAACTACCACCCCTCTTTCTCTCGTTCTATGATAGAATGTGGATACCTTGCCCACAACTCCGAAATTGTTCTTCATAAGCCTATTCGATCTGACTCTCCACGGAATCAGTAGCCGTTACCTTAGTGTATGTCTAGCATAAAATACGTGAATACTGATATTCCTTCATGGAACCCCTTCTTCAATGTTAGATGGAAAAAAAGATAATATGCTCCTTATCCTTAGTGACTTTGGATAAAAATGCAAGATTCATGATACTTTAGCCTCATAGTTCTAAATTCCAGAATTGAGTCAAGCTCTATGCCCTTTGATAGTTCGAAGTTGTGGCAATGCATCAATTAGACATTAAAATTGAAAAGCTTCTGAAGTTTTCTACTAACACTGCTGTCATTGGACTTGCTGCTAGTTACTGTATCCTACTTAAAGTTCTTTAAAAAAATTTCTGTGTTGCTGGTTAGTTGCACATTTTTACATTTTTCTTTCTTTTCATCTGGCATTTCAAGCTGCCCATGTGGTTGTACTTCAGATATGTGTGTCGACGCAATATGTGAGGAACCTGTGCGTGCAATATACAATACACCTCACTTGTTAGTTGTACATATGTTATCAGACTATAAATGGTCTGTTTTCATGTGCTCGTTGTTGCAACCCAGATATATGCTAGTGGTTACTATCTAGTTGAGAGGTTGTTTCCATGTAAGGGATGATAGATTCAATATATCTCTTGGCTTGTTTAACAATGTCAAGTTGGTTCTGTGTCTAGTTATTCTTTTCATTATCTCTGACATAAGATGATTGATTTTTTTGCAAGAGGAATGATTCCTCATGTTTTGTTTTTATATCTATAATCCAAGACTTGAACATGACTGAACTGGGTCAATGGCCAACCAAAATAAGAAGTTTCCAGGACTCCTATATTCATTTTAATCAACTTAATTGACTAATGGGGAGACCAATTCAAAGTATAGTATACACTTACAGAATTTCAAAACTAGTTCATTACAATAATGTTTTGTGTTACTACCTAGCTCATCTTTAACCCTAGCATGAAGCTATTCCAAAAAAAAAAAAAAAAGATCAAGAAGCTTCCCATTGATTGGAGACTGATGTTCAAAAGGGAGAGGAGGTTGTTAATACGCACAGGAGAATATGATATGCTTGTCTTGGCTTTAGTCATATGAGTTTTCCCTTCCCTCTATTTGATTATGATAATTTTGGTGAACTCTGCTCAGTATGTATAAATAATATTTTGTATTACTGGTCTTTTTTGGATGAGTCAATAGTTTTGCTGTATTGTTTTCTGGAATTACATATCTTTCTGAAAACTGTTACATCGAAAGGTTAATAGTGAACAATGCTTATAATTTAGTTATACCTGTAGAACCTTTTCTGGTTTGAGCTGGAAAAGGCATCATCGGCATGTCCTGTTAACATAGTATTTTGAAATCTTACGTTGGCTTGCTAGTTAAGTATGAAAAGAACATGTTACATATGCTTGCAGGGGGGATTTTGTTTCATGACAGTTCTGTATGGTAGTAGGTATTAATACTCAGTGTGTATTAGTTAAATTATTTGTTCCGAGTCTAAACCGAGGATATTTATGCTTTAAAATGTTTCGGTGATGAAATATTTGGTAGAACATGATTTGTTCCTTCACTTGAATGGCGTTTCAGTTAATATTCTGGAAGAGCAAAGAAGATAACTTTAATATTGTTAGATGGGTGCTTTGAGCATCAAACTAAATTTGACAGTGTGTGCCTAAGCATCTGGTACTCGAATGATCCACCAAGATTACGTTAACAATAGTAGACTGGCTGTAAGGTTTTTATACATATATTTTTTGTGGAATTCTTGGGACTTTTTGGGCCGTTGATTATACGCCATTAAGTTTGCATACAGTGTTAATTCTGTCAATTTTCATCCCCATGACAAGAACTTGTGCATTCTTATTCTTGCGGTTATGTTCAAGTATAAAACAGGAGCATGTAAACTATCCTGTTTGTGAATGTCTCCAGGATTATTGTGGCCATGGTGATAGCATTTGATGGCCTCATCTCTTGGTCAGTCCCATTCTCCTTGCTTGATTTTTCCCTTCCTATTTTGAAATTCACATCTTATTTATGCATTTCTAATGTACTATATCCATTCCAGGATGCCAATGTATGGAGAAATTAAGCTAGCTTTCTTTGTTTACCTGTGGTACCCCAAAACAAAGGTAAGAAAGTATATTTGGTCGTCTGCTTTTATATTTCCTAGAATTTGTAGTTTTCTGTAAGTAACATCTGCATCAATACAATTGTTTCTTCAGGGCAGTGATGTTGTATATGACACCTTTGTTCGGCCCATTGTAATGCAATATGAACCAAACATCGAGCAGAGGTTACTGCATCTGAGGGAAAAATCTGGGCAGCTACTTAGCTTCTACGTTAAGAATTTCGCCGACAAAGGCACAGCTTTCTTCATGGATGTCCTGCGCTATGTGGTTTCTGACAAACCTGAAGGATCCAGTGCGGAGGTAAGGACATTTTTCTCTGTCAGTACTCAATTTATCATACGCTATATTAGACTTCATCTTCCACATGATCTATTCTTACCAATTTTCTGCACGTGGTAGCTACATGCTAGATAATTTTGGAGACTGCATTTCTCCTTTGGAGCTGTGAGAATTTGTATGAGCAAATGGGTATAGTTTTACTGAAAAGAATTTGACCATGCATTCTCTCATACAAATTGGTCTGTTGTTGGACTAAGTTCATCACCTATACATTATACAATCTGAAGAACTTCTGATCAGTTGACTATAAATTTAAGAGAAACTATTTCTTGTTGATCAAATTTTAATATAATTGCTCAGCAATCCTACATGAAAAACATCAGAGTATCACAATTCAAGAAATACTTAGCTTTATTTTATATCAGATGTCGACGTCTGCTCTTAACAAAAAGTCCACACTACTAAAAATCGCTTTCAGGCGCTACATAGTTCTCAATCTGGAGGGAAAAGCTCGCAAGCGAAGTACGAAAATTAAGGAATTTCTTATTTACCACCAAAAATCCTACCAAAATTACTCCTGTCATCAGAAAACTCATGTTTAGTCTCCAAAGGAGTCCAGATTACTGAAAGTTCGTCCTTAAAAACAGTTGAAACTCCTGTGATCAGAAACTCAAAATACCAACAAGTTTGCCTGTTCTTGATCAAATATTACTTTAAGAAATCTCACCAAAAGACACCCACATTTCTTTACCCAAGCCTTCCTTTCCCATGAACCATGACAACACTTAGTTTTCCCATCTGAGGAACTCCAACCGCATCAAAACAGAGTTACAAATAAAGGGCAATTCCCCAACCCTGCCAAATCGTTCCTCCCTTTGTTTCCCTCTCATTGCCCCACTTTGACAAGCAGACATGAGCATTATCCAATCCATCTTTGCCATTGCCAACTGCCAAGGACCTGTTCCTTCCTTCTCCCAAATCTTAATTACGGTCATGTCTCGCCCATGCGGCCCCTGCCGTTGTCATCTTTCGCTCGGTCTGGGCTCAGTGGACAGTGACGTCCAACCAGCTGTAGTTCAACACGGAAAGCCATCGCTCGCTCAACGTGGGTATTGTCTGCACAAGAGCCAAAGAGCTAACCAGACCATCCGTCCATTCCATTCCACAAACCAAATGTGTAGTCTGATTTCTGTCATGTTACAACACCTTGCACTGCAATGCTGCTCCCTGCTTGCATTGTCCTAATTCCCATCATTCCATGGCTGTTCAATTCATCTTCATCTGATATGTCAAACTTAGATTGTCTCCCTGTTATGATTGTAGTCGTATCCTGAATTTCTCGTATGTTAACTATAGAAATCAAAATCTATGATCCACAACATATAGGCATCATACAGGCTATTTTACAGGGACCGTCCCTGTGTGAGGGCTTAGTCTATCCGTCTCCAATCACCACGTATCATGTCAATTGGACCATGTGCACGAATCACGATGCGTGAGATACAATGCACTGGAGACCGTTTGAGCACGACTAATATCGACATCTGACAATGGTTGGCCCCCCTTTCTTTGCATTTGCAGCAGAGGAACAAGAAGTCCGGCTGGAGCCCCTTCGCGACCAAACGCCGGCCACCGTCGCCACCGCCGCAGGAGCCCATCTTCGACAACCCTGATGCCGCGGTCGTCGCCGGAGCTCTGCGTGATGTCATCAACTCCAAGCCCCGGCGAGCGCAAAACGGCAAGCATTATTAGAGGATATCGAGAAACTTTTACACCGTTTTTAGGAGATGATTATGTAAATAGAATGATTGAAAGAAAGGCGAAAGCGATCGAGTTCATAGAAAAAAATCCAACTATCCGATATGAACAGCTATGCATGAATGAAGTATGTTGTAGACTTGTAGTGATAGAAATCTTGTATTTCTACCATTGATTTGCTTCTTCTTTCTATCACATGCTTGTTTTCTCATTTCCTTGCCATTATTGCATCAATCATGAGCTCATGACGACAAAAAAGAAAAGAAAAAAAAAATCAAGAAAGCATCAAGCCGGCTACTGTGCTGCAGTTAGTATGCAATTAACCCTCTCTTGTTGCTATCATCTCTCTTTGCGCCTAAACCTAGCAAGTTATTTACACAAATTACAACGCAAACAAAAGCCTGAAAAATTCTAATCACAAACGCTAGAGGGAATGAAATGGAAGAGAAATCACAGGTGCAACCAAGAACCGCACGGCTCCGGCCCGCGCGCTGGAGGAGTCACGGCCGGAAGAGCGCTCCGATGAAGCTGAGGCAGCCGAGCAGGAGGCGGCAGAGCGGGCCGTGCCAGCGCCGGCGCCGGCGGGCGGGGTCCTCCCTCGCGGACGGCGTCATCTGCAGGTACACGTACGCTGCGTGCTTCACCAGCGGGTGGCGTATCATGTGTATGTCCCCGCAGCTGCCGCCGCCGCCCAGGCAGGCCGCAGGAGAACCCGCCACGTACTCCGGCGAGGACAGAATGTCCCGGAGGCTGGTGTACCCGTGCCCGCAGCTGCTGTCGTCGTCGTTGGGGATCTCGATCTCCGGCGGCGCCCACTGACCAGGCGGCACGCGCGCCGGCGCCCGGCGTTTCGCCGTGCGCCAGTGCCGCAATTCGAAGTCCCCGGCCGCGCCGCCGTTGGCGAGCGGCGAGCGCAGCCGCTTGCAGCGCTGTGGCGGCGACGGCGACCCCGGCACCGCATCCAGCGCCGATGGCATAGCAGAAACGATCAAAGAGTGATACGAATCGAATCAAACAGCTCCAAAGGAGGCGACTTGGAATGGAGAGAGTGAGAAGAGAATTCACGCGTATATAACGTGACTCTGAAAAGGATAAATTTTATGGTGTTCTGTTATAGCAGTATATAACGACGAGTAAAAATCAGACATAACTATCGACTTATTAATAATATTTTTACTATTCTAATATAAATAAATATTTTCTTCAATCATAAATAATTATCGTTTTAGACACAGATTAGTCAAACTTTCAAAACTTCGACTATCAATATCTTTTTAAATATTTAAATTAGATATATGAAAATTATATGTGTAGATTTATCTCGAAAAATACTATCATAATATCATAATTTTATTGAGGTCATTAAATATATTATAATAGCGAACTCGACTTTGTTCGTTTATTGGCTTGGTTGGTTGGCAGGTAACTGTCTCGTTCGAATCTTCGATTCGCTCATGGCAAGCGATCAGGAGCCGGATGCTGACGTGTGAGTGTGTGTGTGGGGGTGTATGGATGGGTGTGTGTGCGCTTGTAATCTGGCTGTTGTTCTTCTTCTATACTGAATGTCAGAGCTCTTGGTCAAATTTCAAAAAAAAATATTATAATACAAATTAGTGGTCAAAACTATTTTTTGAATACCGTATCGATGTTTAAATTGATAACTATTCATGACCGGATAGATACCGGCTAATCTAAACTATTGGATTGAAATATATTAAATTTTGAGAATAGTAAAAAAACATAAAAAAATTCAGAATTGCTCAACAATCAGCATAGCACACGACTAAAATACTTCGAAGAAAATTGCGAGGCCGATGAGAATTAGGGATGGCAACGGGTCGGGTCGGGTGCGGGTTTTACAAAACCCGACCCGAAAAAAAACCCGAATCAGAATACCCGACCCGAACCCGAATGACCTATCGGGTAGAAATCTATACCCGAATCCGAACCCGACGGGTACCCGAAATCCGACGGGTACCCGACGGGTTTCTAAAGTATGAGGCCAGCACATATCAGCACTGCCAGCACACTAAAGTTTAGAATATATTGGCAAAAATCACATCACAAACTGGTACATGAAAGATTAACAGAGCAGAACCAACAGCTATGCCAATTGGCCAGCAATGAATTGTTACATATCAGCTAAGTTCAGAAAGAAACAGGCGCCAACAATGAATTGGGAAAAAGTACTTCTGGTGAATCAAATGGCATGCCAAGTAATATGAAAGTATCTGCCAAGCCTTGAACACCTATGCCAATTGGCCTGTGCCGCATATTTGATCTCTTTGCGGTTTCAACAGGGTAATAATTAATATTAATTATTTTGTTGAGATTGTATGTGACAGTTGAAGTAACCTGGTAAAATCAACAATATATCAGAACATTCACTGACATAAGCCAGAATTGATTAGGATCAAAAAGAAGTAGGATCTGAGCAAACCTCAGCCAACTTGTCAAAGTCAAAATATCTATTTTTCGAATCACTGCTACCCACAAGCTTAGATGGATGAGACTCTATAGGGACACCCTGCAACAGAAGTTCATAATAAGGCATGTAAAAATACAAGGAAGTGGCGCGGCGGTCGGAGAGGAGGAGAGCAAGTAGCGTGGGCGGAGAGATGGGGTGCGGGCGGAGAGATGGGGTGTGGAGCTGCGGTCGGAGAGATGGGAGGAGCGGCTGGCGGCGGTCGGAGAACAAGCAGCGTGGGCGGCGACCAGAGGCCAGAGCTGAATCGCTGATCGCCAGCGCCCAGAGGCCAGAGCCAGATCTTGATTCGCCTTTGCCTCCAGTGCTTGCGTGCTTGACTTCGTGGGTGGGCGTGGGCCGCGAGGCTAAGGCGCCGGCGGGACGCGAGCGGCGCTGGCGGTCGGGGGCCGATGGCGGCAGCTAGAGATGGCCAGCTGGGGACTCGCGAGTTGGATCTAGGGACTGGCCGGCCGACTAGGAAGAAGTCGGTTGGATTTGGGAAAATTAGGAAATGGGGAATAGCTGAAGGAATCAAGGAATAGAGAAGGGCTAGGGCAACGTACGCCACAACACAGCCAACACTCAGCCAATTAAGAAATTTCGGGTACCCGGCGGGTACCCGTGGGTGGTTTCATAAACCCGAATCTGACCCGAATCATCTCGGATATCTGAATCGATATACCCACGGATAAAAAATAAGATCCAAATCTGAATCCACAGGTGTGATTGCCACCCCTAATGAGAATGGGGTTTTGGGCGGAGTAGCGACCTAGTGACTGAACCCGAAAAGGTTGACAGATCGCCTGGGGTGGGGCCGGATCAATTATTGGATCCACGTCATCCTGGCCACGGCTAAGCGCCGTGTTTCTCCAAGCTAATTACATGGTTTATTTAGACATGATCGAGCATCAAGGCTTTGCAGCGACTATGAGGTAATGTTGTTTTTTTTTGTTAAGTTACATATAACTAAATAACATAGTCAGAATATCACGTTGCTTTTTGTTAATCGTAGCTAATGTTGTCGCGTAGGATCACCAACCGTGTGTATGTTGGAACGGCCACACGTACCAAGTTTCTAATAAAAAAGAAACACGTGGAAAATAGTGAAAGGTGTAGTCAAGTTGACTGTTCTCTGCCGCAAGGGAGGTCCTTTTCTTACAAAATATTCAAAATAGGGTGGAGGACGACAGAATCACCAACCGCTCTCAAGAAATCGAACGGCCAGGATTAGCCAAAAGTTGTGAGATCATGTGATGAAAAATTGGTTGAATGGTGAAATTGGCATTGTATAGTGACTTTGATTATAGCATGTGTGGTGCTTGTGCGTGTGCTATGTTGAGATAATTATTATCTTTGGTGATAGCATGATGGATTCTCGCTGATGCAATGCACTCGTGTGAGTGGTTGCATGGATTTACCTTGAGTCAAGTCGTGGACTTGTGCTCGTGCACTGCTTCTGTGTTTATTCATGTGCAGTGTTGCTCGAGGGCTTAACGTGGTCAATGACGGACCGAACTAGGTTCATGGAGGAACCGAGGTTCGGACTAGGTTCGAGGAGGAATCGAGGTCTTGGTGGTCAAGAATGTCATGCGGGACGCTCGCCAGAGAACATGCACATGGAAGTCGGTTAGTCACGTAATTACAGCAGGGGCTGTACATACGCGCAAGAGTTGTTTTTGGCCACGTTGGTTAAGTTGAGATAGATACGAACTCTTTCCATGTTGGAAGTGGAGTTGTATTCTATCTCGTGAGTTTGCTCAGTATAAATAGGGAGGTGTCCCCGCTTATAGCAGAGGTTGAACGTTCAGGTTTTGAAGGTTTGTACTCTTGTGTTGGAGTACTTTAGACAATGAAATAAAAATCAATCTTCCAGAGAGCTTCTTCTTGCGGTTGTGATCTGCTTTTGGCTTCGACATAGTTGATCGATCACTTGAAGTTTTGTTCATCGCAGCAGCAGTCACGAAGTTCATCACGGAGTTCGGTTCTTTGCAAAAGTATCATCTTGCGAAGGTAATATCTTTTGATCCGTAGATTCGATCGGATTGATTCTTGTTGGGTTTGATTCGTAATTGAATCTAGTTTCTACAGTTAAAATTTCATATCAATCCAACGGTTAGATCTTTGGCAATTCGTGGTCGCCCAGATTGCTAACCTGGTCGCCAAACAGTAGATCGCTAATTGGTTCAGTCACCTTGCGAAGGTCATATCTTTTGATTCGTAGATCCGATCGAGTTGATTCTTTTTTTGTTCACTTTGAAATTGAGTCTAGTTTATACAGTTAAAATTTTACATCAATCCAACGGTTAGATCTTCTATAATTTGTGGTCGCCCAGATTGATGTCCTGCTCGCCCGACTGCTCGCGTGGTCGCCCGGATTTGGTCATCTTGCAAAGAACATAACTTTAGATCCGTAGATCCGATCGACCTGATTCTTTTTGTGTTAGCTGCGGAATTAAGTCTAGTTTCTACAGTTCAAATGTCACGTCAATCCAACGGCTGGATCTTCAGGAATTTCTATTTTAGTGGACATATATCGGTCTGCTCGCCCAGACTGTGCGTGAGGTCGCCCAACTGTTCACGTGGTCGCCCAACCTGCTCGCCCAAGTGTCCCACTGCTCGCCCAAGTGTCCCACTGGTCGCCCAGTGCTCTCACCGCCGCCCAAGTGTCCTCTGGTCGCCTCAGTGCTCTACCCGCCGCCCAAGTGTCCTCATCGTCGCCAGTGCCCAAACCGCCGCCAAGTGTCCTCTTGGTCGCCTGTGTGCTTGAACCGATCGCCCAAGTGTGCTACTGGTCGCCTCATGTGCTCTACTGGTCGCCCAGACTTCTAAACTGGTCTCCCAACTTCGTGAACCGGTCTTCAAGCAATTTGAGTTTGAATTGGGATGTTTCAAAAAGTTTAAGAATAAGAGTTTAGCTTCCGCGCAATCATTCACCCCCCCTCTGATTGACGCCATCCGATCCTACAAGTGGTATCGAGCAAGGTTGAGGTATGACGCCGATAAGTATGTTAATCGTCCTCCTATGCTTAATGATTCAAATTTTTCTTCATCGAAAAGTCGCATGCAATCCTATATTGAAGCTCAAGATAATGATGTTTGGCGCAAAGTCTCTACTGCATATGATGTTCCTGATATAGTCACTAATGATAATAAAACAGACGTTGATTTAAATGCTAAAGCTAAAAACTTGATTTTTCAAGGAATCTCTGAAAAAGAATTTGATCGAGTTTCACATTTATGGTCTGCACATTCAGTTTGGAAGACATTATGTGACTATCATGAAGATTCAACTAAGATTAAGAAAGTGCGCAAAAATATTTACCAAAAGGACTTTTCTGATTTTGTTATGAGACCAGGTGAATCAATTGATGATCTTTACTCTCGATTTGAGAAAATTTTGTGCAATTTGCGTGGTGTTGGAGTTAACAATCCAGTAGAGGAGAATGCTAGTAAGATTTTGAGATCTCTGACTCCTGAATGGCGCATGGTTGTTACTGCAATCAATCAAACTGTTGATTTAGATACATTGACCATGGATGATCTTTATTCTAGGCTGAAAACTTATGAGATGGATTCCTTGTCACCTAGAGATGATAAATCCTCTACACATGCACTTATTGCTAACCCCAACACTTCGTCTGGATTACCATCTTTTGTTTCCTTGTCTGCATTGGCTTCCTTTTCAGATGAACAGTTTGAGATGCTTCCTGAAGAAGATCTTGTGCTCATCTCCTCACGTGCTTTTAAAGCACTCAACAATGTGAGGATGAGGAGGCGTGGAGGCACAATTTCGGGTTCCTTCAATTGCTTTGAGTGTGGCCTTCCCGGGCATATTAAAACAAATTGTCCCAAGTTGAAGAAGAAGGAAGAAAGGGAACCAGCGCAACATAGCTCAAGACGCACTACTCCTAGGCGCTCCAATTTTCGAAAAGTTGCTAAGAAAGTCTTAGCCGCCATAGAGGAGTGTGATCTTAGCGATGTAGACTTTGAGAGTGATAATGAGCCACATGACAAGAAGAAGGACAAGAAGGGAGATTCCGATGATGACTTCAGGCATGTGTTTCATGACTGGAAGGGATAGCGACAACGACTCCGATCTTGATGAGGTGAGACCTTCCTATGATGATCTTGAGTATGCCATGATTAAATTAGCTTCAGAACTTAAAAAATCTAAGAAGGCTCTTAAAGAAAAAGATCTAGAAATTGATAGTTCCAATTCTGAAATTGCAAGACTTAGATCTTTAATTCCTGATGATGATTCTTGCAAATCTTGTGATGTGTTACAATCTGAAGTTATTGCCTTAAGGAATGTCCATGTTTCTTTGTTAGAGCAAGTTAATGCTGAAAAGAAAGAAAATGAGAAACATGTGAAAAATGCTAGTCTGTTCAACTGTTGATTTGCATGATACAACTCATCGTTCTAAATGTGCTATATCGAATTGAAGTTGCATGATGCAAATGCTAGGGTTTCTCAAATGACAGATGCTATGCTCACTCATGAAGTTCTCTCATGCTCAACTTGTCGCAAATGAGAAAGGAAAAGTGGACGCTCCATGTAATAACTGTTTAACTCTTTCTCGAAAGGTTGATTACTTGGAAAAATCTTTAGAACGGTTCACTACAGGAAAGAAAAACCTAAACATGATTTTGGACCAATCAAAAGTCAGCACTCATAACAAAGGATTAGGTTTTGATTCTTATGCTCATTATAAGTCGCATGCTCATACTGTTGTTAAGACACTTGAAAGAGGAAAACTTGAGATTGCAAATGAACCTAAGAAAACGGTTTTCAAATCTGCTGGTGTGTTATCTTCTACTATGATGAATGTAAATGCTACTTCTGTTACTAAAACTAAACATCATGTTAAGTATACTTGCACTCATTGTGGTAGAGATGGACACTTAGTAGATTTTTGCTTTAGACTAGCCAAACAAAGAAAAGAAAGAGAAGACTAAGGCTAGGTCTAATTTCAGAAGGCACATTTTACTCCTCATTTTGTGCCTAGGGTGATGCAAACACCTTTTGTTGCAAGAAACATGGGAAAGGGCAATCTGATTTTGTGAACAAGCATACTTGTGTTATGCCTAGGGTGATGCAAACACCTTTTGTTGCAAGAAACACGGAAAAAGGCAAATCTGATTTTGTGAACAAGCATACTCGTGTTGTGCCTACTGTCGTGTGTCTCAAGATCGATTCCCAAATGCTTTATTTCTAACCCCAGTACCGAGGCCTCGACATCTTCTTGTGCTATGTAGATTTTCAGGAATGGGTTGGAGAACAGAAGCTTAGTGGATCTTGGTCTTTTTGGAAGATGAGATCAAGACTTGGATGGTTCTCACCCATGAGATGGTTTTAAAGAAGCATGTGCAATAATTCTTCATCCACCTTGTGAGCTATCTGATACACTCATGTTCTTTACATTCACAGATATCTAATTGTGGCATGAGATGAAATGATTGTTCATATGCTCATTTGTATCCCCTGGCATGTTCAATAATGTTATATTTTATATCATGCCTTTCATGCTTTGAATTCACTTATCATGATTCATGCCTATGCTTAATTGAACATACCATGATAACTCAAGCTCATGTATATCATCATCTCCTCTCTATTGATCTCATTGGTTATCTATTTGAGGGGGAGTTATTGGTTATTGGTGAAAATTCCTTTCGGTTGCCTTTTTGGGAGGTTTGTTCTTTCAGTCTTTTGTTTTTAAAATAACAGGTGACAATTTTGAAGAAGTTTTTTTTAAGATGCTTGTTTTGAGGGGGAGTTTTATACCAAGTCTATTACTTAATGAGCTTACTTTATCATATTTCTTTATATATTATGAAATTGAGCTTATATATGATAATCTAAATTGCTTTACTTGAACTAAAAGTGACATTGCGGAATTCCTTGGTTTGACTGTCTATAGCTAATAACTTGTGATATCTTGCTTCTATAGGCTTGATAATGAATCGTCTTAACAAATTTGGGCTATAAAGCATGTGTATTTTCAGCTTTACTCTTTCATAGACCATTTAATCACTTTGCATGTTTACAATAAAAGAAAAGGAATAAGAAAAAAGGGCTCAAATCTGCAAGAAGCTTGTCAAAATTATCAAAATATGCAAAAGCTTCAAGATGTATGCTTCAAGCATGCCATTCCCTAAAAGATAAGATGTATGCTACAAGCATGCCATTTCCTAAAAGATAAGATGTATGCTTCAAGCATGCCATTCATTGAAAATAAAAGAAGTATGCTTCAAGCATGCCACATGCAGTTTACTGTTATCAAGATTAATTTGGTCTACTAGACTGGAGTTGAAACTACTTGCTTGCCCCGAGTTGTTAGTTGCTTCATTTTTGGCCGAGTGTTTTCGTCAAGATTTTACTTAGTACTTGGCTATAGTTGATTAAATTGAGGTTGAGATGCATGTCACTCCCTAACTTGTTAAATAATATTAAGTTCATGTATTATGCTTATTATGTGATCTACAAGGTTATATGATCAAGGAAGCTCATTGGTTCTTGTCTTGGCACTCAATTGCTTTTCCTTCATCAAATCATTGTCAAAGGGAGAAGAAAGCTTACATTGTGGGGAGAAGTGAAATGTTTTATTGTCAAAAGAGGGAAATTTTGGAGTTCACACACAATTTGGTTTCCTTTTAGGTGAAGATTTTTCACTTTGCTTTTTGATCACTTTGCTTTGTGTTTTAAAATGAAATTTCTTAAAATCTTTTCTTGTGAGGTTAATGCCAATGTTCGGTCCAAAGGGTGTTGCCAATGTTTTCATCAAGGGGGAGATTGTGAGATCATGTGATGAAAAATTGGTTGAATGGTGAAATTGGCATTGTATAGTGACTTTGATTATAGTATGTGTGGTGCTTGTGCGTGTGCTATGTTGAGATAATTATTATCTTTGGTGATAGCATGATGGATTTCGCTGATGCAATGCACTCGTGTGAGTGGTTGCATGGATTTACCTTGAGTCAAGTCGTGGACTTGTGCTCGTGCACCTGCTTCTCGTGTTTATTCATGTGCGAGTGTTGCTCGAGGGCTAACGTGGTCGATGACGGACCGAACTAGGTTCATGGAGGAACCGAGGTTCGGGACTAGGTTCGTGGAGGAATCGAGGTCTTGGTGGTCAAGGATGTCATGTGGGACGTTCGGGCAGAGAACATGCACATGGAAGTCGGTTAGTCACGTAATTACAAAGTGGGCCGTACATACGCGTAAGAGTTGTTTTTGGCCACGTTGGGCCAAGTTGAGATAGATACTGAACTCTTTCCATGTTGGAAGTGGAGTTGTATTCTATCTCTGTGAGTTTGCTCAGATAAATAGGGAGGTGTCCCCTGCTTATCGCAGAGGTTGAACGTTCAGGTTTTGAAGGTTTGTACTCTTGTGTTGGAGTACTTTAGACAATGAAATAAAAATCAATCTTCCAGAGAGCTTCTTCTTGCGGTTGTGATCTGCTTTTGGCTTCGACATAGTTGATCGATCACTTGAAGTTTTGTTCATCGCAGCAGCAGTCACGAAGTTCATCACGGAGTTCGGTTCTTTGCAAAAGTATCATCTTGCGAAGGTAATATCTTTTGATCCGTAGATCCGATCGGATTGATTCTTATTGGGTTTGATTTGCAATTGAATCTAGTTTCTACAGTTAAAATTTCATATCAATCCAACGGTTAGATCTTTGGCAATTCGTGGTCGCCCAGATTGCTAACCTGGTCGCCAAACAGTAGATCGCTAATTGGTTCAGTCACCTTGCGAAGGTCATATCTTTTGATTCGTAGATCCGATCGAGTTGATTCTTTTTTTGTTCACTTTGGAATTAAGTCTAGTTTATACAATTAAAATTTCACATCAATCCAACGGTTAGATCTTCTATAATTTGTGGTCGCCCAGATTGATGTCCTGCTCGCCCGACTGCTCGCGTGGTCGCCCGGATTTGGTCATCTTGCGAAGAACATAACTTTAGATCCGTAGATCCGATCGACCTGATTCTTTTTGTGTTAGCTGCGGAATTAAGTCTTGTTTCTACAGTTCAAATTTCACGTCAATCCAACGGCTGGATCTTCGGGAATTTCTATTTTAGTGGACATATATCGGTCTGCTCGCCCAGACTGTGCGTGTGGTCGCCCAACTGTTCACGTGGTCGCCCAACCTGCTCGCCCAAGTGTCCTACTGCTCGCCCAAGTGTCCTACTGATCGCCCAGGTGCTCTACCTGCTCGCCCAAGTGTCCTACTGGTCGCCCAGTGCTCTACACCGCCGCCCAAGTGTCCTCATCGTCGCCAGTGCCCAAACCGCCGCCAAGTGTCCCATGGTCGCCAGTGCTTGAACCGATCGCCCAAGTGTATCGTCGCCCATGTGTTTCATTGGTCGCCTGCACTTCTAAACTGGTCTCCCAACTTCGTGAACCGGTCTTCAAGCAATTTGAGTTTGAATTGGGGTGTTTCAAAAAGTTTAAGAATATGAGTTTAGCTTCCGCGCAATCATTCACCCCCCCTCTGATTGACGCCATCCGATCCTACAAAAGTATGAATGCCATGAGAGATTGGGGTGGAATGGATATGTGGAATCCATGACGTAATAGCCAAGGTTAAGATCACTGAATTAGTACCAGCAAATAACCGCATTGTTTTTTTTTCTATATGGTTTTTAGACCAAAGAACCATTGCTAGCCTTGCCTTAACTGAAAGCAAACTGTTCTGATACAGAGTACTGGGATTAGCGGTTTACAATATCTGCTCACATCGACACCTAGAAGCAAACTGGTCTTGATTTAACTTCAGTCATCAACGTTTCCAACCAGGATCGCCCTTCTTGCCGCTCCAACAGCATCCATCTATGTAAATGTGAAATACAATAACTCCTAGGATTGAATTGTCAGGAGACACCGATATTGCATCTCCGAAGACTAAATCATTTCTTATCATCCATAACGGCAAACATCAAGCGCCTAACAGTTGACCTAGCATTTCTCATATTCCTCGTCTCCTCGACCCAACGCAAGGCTTGTTTGGGGGCTGCGGCTGAACTGAAAAACTGCTTTTGATTTGCTGAGCTGTAAAGCAGTTATAGTTGGTGGCTGTAGCTTTTCTTGTTATGCCATTTGATAAACTGGCTATTGTAACTGTAGCTTTTGAGGGGCAACCAAGCTGGAAGGCAGTAACCTAGTGAAACACAATGCTAGACGAGTGGGGAGGTGGCGAGGCAAGGCAACGGAGGTCGGGGAGGCGGAGTGAGCAGGATGGAAGGCGATTAAGTGAAGCCACAGCTGAGAAGTTCCTCCTAGCGGCTGCAGCTTTTGGAAGTGCTTCTGTTGTGGTTTAGCTTCCTAGCCACTTTGCAGCCATGCTGTTTTGGAGAGTTTTTGGCCCAAAACTGAAATACAGCTCCTCCAAATAACTGCGCAATATCCTAAAAATCATGAAGACATACCGAGCTCTTCTCCACTTCTCATCACACCTGTTAATTATAGTGACTCATATATAGTCCTTTAGAATTTAGAAAGGTATGACTAGATAATTCTTAATAAGATTATGATTCCTAATTCTAACAGGAATATAATTCTTACTTGCTTTGAAGGAGAACTAGGGTGTTTATATAAACCATTGGGGCGGTTATGGAAAACTCAAGCAACCAAAAAGCCACAAACTAACTCATATAAAGCAATAGGTCCACAAAGGATAAGATACTATGTTGTTCATTAGCACTAGATTTTTTTATAGGACAATGATCCGAATGTTCTAAAAGGTTCGAGAGGTTATGGGAGAGCAACAATCTGTTGTACTCTTTTAAGATTGTGCTTCAAGAATTTAAGGTCGGTTTCCCCAAATATTTCTCTCTTGTCGTGGTTGCTTCAACATCGTTATTTTGATTCTCTCTACGAGTTTCATCTTTTTTGTTTTTTAGATCGTGCATACTCATGCTGTATATCACAAACTCTGATATGATCGGGAGGCTACTGTGTATAAGAAGAGGTATCAGAGTGTAAAAACACCCTAAACAAATTGTGCTAATTTGCATCCAAACATTATGTGCTCAGAAGTTTCCAACTCCCCACACAACTTACAATGCATTTTCCCCTGTTAATTACGATGTTTCAGTTGTTCTGGAGATGGGATTCTATCATGGTACAGAATCCAAAGAAATACTTTAACTTTCAGAGGTACCCTGGATTTCCACATCTCTCTCATTCTCACATTAACAACTCCTCCATTAGTTAAATTTCTGTGTAAGGATCTAGTAGAGAAGTAAGGATCTAGTAGAGAAATTCCCTTTCTTTTCCAGCAAGTTTTTTCTATATGGTGTTGTATGTTGTCTCATAGATGAATTTTAAATATCACAATAAGAAAAATGTAGCCACATTTAAGTATTTAGGACTCACTGCTCCCAATTTTGCAAAAAAGAAGAAGAGAAAATCGACATGTGGAAAATTAAAAAAGAAAAATGTAAATTTCATAGTTTTCTATTGCAAGAGAATAGACCCACCGTAGAGAATATTCCTAAATATAAGGAGAGGAGCAATCACCGACCACTCTTGGGAAATTGGATGGCCAGGATCAAGCCGGGTGGCACAAAGGCGACGAGGACTGGAGATGTGGCCTTAATTTTGCCACATTTTGCTCATGACCTCATGTCACAGCAACACAACACAACTGTTGAGATATGAATAGACTCTGAGTTAAATATAGTTGGATTCTATCTTTATGTGAATAAATCTAAATCTATCTCTTACTATCTTCTACTATAAATATGGCATCCCCTTTCCAAGAGAATCAATCTAATAAGAGAGAGTTTTGCCTCCGTATATCGTGTGTGCTCTCTGTGATTGTTCTTATTATTTAATCAGTGCATTGTGATTAATCTATGGCAAGCGTTATTGTTTTACAATACGTTATCAGCACGAAGCTCTACAAAGCCGAAGCCCTAGATCAATTTGAGTTCAACGTATGTTGTTTTATATTCTTTCCAAATATATCAATCTTATTTTTTTATACTAATCACATATTGATATATGGTTTATTGGCATGCTACTCATGCAGGAGAGATTGACCACGTTAAACACTAAAAGACCATGTGGAGATCTACCTATGTTTATGATGAATATTTGACTGAATTGAGTTTGGTTTTCTTTAGAATTGAGCTTAATTTTTAATTTGAAGTAATTTGAGATTTGATTGCCTTTTTCGGTGTTATCGGCCATGGTAGCGTGGTGCTACTGGTCGAGCGGTAGCACCAGACCTCAGTACGGTGTGAGAATTCTAGAGAGGGTGTTTTTCGGGTTTCAAGCAATCGGGTGCTATTGGTGGAGCGGTAGCACCGGTCCTCTTGGCTGGTGTGAAATTTCCAGAGAGGGTGTTTTCGGGTGTAGCAATAAGTGCGGTGCTACAGGCCTGGGAGCGGTAGCATCGGCCTACTGAGGGCGGTGCTACCGGTCTGGGGGTGATAGCACTGGATCTTCTGAGCGTTAATGATTTAATTAATTATTTTATAATGATTATTGCATATCTTTTTGGACATTGCTATATGATGGGTTTTCCTTGTCTAGCTTTGATGGTTGCAAGACGATGGTGCTCGATCATGGGGACTAGACGAGGTGTGTCGGAGGTCCAGACGATCGGGGATCACTGGAAGATGATCGGAGACGGAGTTCGTGCAAGCCTAGAAGATAAGGGAAGGGAGAGACGCTAGCTAGATGCTGCGTGGATCAAGGGAAACCGTTGAATTGCGGTCTAGTTGATAGGTTAGCGGGTCTAGGATGTGTGCTTTGAAAACCATGCAAGAAAGTCCATTATGTGTGTGGGTTTTGGGTTAGCCCTTGCATAACTGGTTGAGTGGGTTAATCCTAGCCCTTGATGAGTGCTTTAGGGTTGAGGGGTTCATCTAAGGGTGGTAGGTAGCCCAAGAGTAGTATAAATAGGGGTGAAGGGGTAGCCTTCCCTCTTGGAAGGTTGTAAAGGTTTTGTATGCTCATTTGAGTTTTACCCACTTGTTGTGAGGCTTTGTAAACCTCTCCTTCCAAAAATACAAAGATTTAAATTCTGCATTTACATTACGCACTTTACATTACACATTTAAATTTCATAATTTAAATTCTACATTTACTTTTTTGCAATTTACATTACGCAATTTGGATTTGTCTCCTCTCCTTATACATGCTTATGATTCTTATGTCGAGGATGTTGATTGATGGGTGAATCTCTCTTTAGATTATATCTCAATCATCTCGGCAATCCATGCTTTCTTCTTGCAAGAAACCGGTTTTTTAACTCTTGAATGAATGATCTTGTAAATTGCGTTTCTTCAAGTTTAGATTTGTATTTTTACTTGCTGAGACATGTGGGTGACTATCCAAGATCAACTTGATCATCAAATCCCCACGAGCAAGTCTTGAATCAAGTTCTTTCGATTTGCTCAAAACTTGGTGTGTTCTTCCTTCCCAGGCAAAAAGGTTAGAACTTTGACATCAATCCTTGCGATTGAAGGTTGGAATAAGTTCCTGACATCCCTAGGATTAATCTACCAAGTTTCATGAGTTTTTGTCCAGCCGATCAAAAGATTCATCGAAATTTGCTTTATGTCGTACTGATTTTTCATTATGTTCGCTGTTTTTGAGCCCGATGCAACCGCTCCTCGTACGGTGCTATTGGACTCCGGTGCTATCGATTCTCCTGCGGTAGCACTAGTCAGACAACACAAGTAGCTCATTTGGATTGGCTCCTTTTGCGTGTTTTCTTCGCGGGTTTGTTTGGATTATTTTTGGAGGGAAATTTTAAGTTGAGACCAGTCACCCCCCTCTGTTTGTTATCTCGATCCTTCAAACACAAAGAAGGAAGCATTGCGTGGCTGCAACCCACCAGATTTGCTTGTCGCACGCCTAGGGGTGTAATCGTATCGAATATTTTTTGATCGACCGACAGACCAGATATGTTCAGATCGAATTTGGATAGTCATATCGGATAGTTGTCAGATTCGGTATCAGTTTTAGATATTTTTTTGGGATTTGGATTCGGATTCAGGAGATAACTATCTGTTGAATCAGGATATTCCGAGTTAACTTTCGAATATTTCCAAAAAATGTAATTCGGGTATCCATATCATGTGCCCTAGTACTTTAGCAAGTATGTGGTGTCCTTGATGGTGGTCACCTTCATCTCTCAAACCCGAAGATCGAGTGTGGTCAAGAAGTGTCGAGTGTTCTCCGATTCAGATGATACGCAACCAATTGTATGCAGATCACTCAAAATCTTTATGAAACGACCAAAACACTCATTAAGGGTCTCACTGGCGTTCTGTTCAAATTTGTTGTAACTAAGCTTGTATTGATCTTGTCTTACCGTCTTAATCTGGATGGTTCCCTCATGGTAAGCATCGAGGGTCACCCAGATCTGATAAGCAAATCGTATGTGAGAGATCTTATCTTACTCACTGTGGCTAAGGCACTATATGAGGATGTTTCTTGCTTTAGCATTCGCCTCAACGTCAGCCATATTGCCAGCCGTGATGTTTTCATCTACAAGAATCTCATACGGGAGCTTCACCTTTTGCTAAATTAGGAAGCCTTGTGCAGTGATGTACAACTCCATTCTCGATTTCTAAAAAGTAAAATTAACTTTAAAAAAATTAGAGACTTGGCGGAATATTTGTTCATCGCCATGGCTCTTGAGGCCAGTCAAGATTTATAAAAGAGCAAAACCAGACTCTGATACCAATTGAAAGATCAAAATGACAATTAAGGGGGATGAATGATTAAAAATTAATTTTTTCTCCACTCAATGGATTCAACCAAAACCTCACTTGAAGCACTCAAGCATAAATGGGCAAAATAGAGAAAATATGCTCTGGCCAGTACTACCACAACACGGGGGTGATAGTGTGGGAAGTCAGAGGAAGAGTGCACCAAAACTAGCAAAAACCAAAATCTTGGTCTTGGACTTGCTCGTTGGATTTCAATGATCAAGGTGATCTTGGATATCCTCTCACTTGTCGCAGCAAGTAAGAACACAATAAATAAGAATCTCAAATGCAATCTACAAAGATTTCTTAAAGAAAGAGAAAAAGATCAAATTCTTGTAAAGATTGCCTAGATGATGAGGATATGATCTGAAGAATATTTATCTATCAATCATACATCCTTGGCACAAGAAACATAAGCAAGTAGAAGGAGGAAAGGTAAATCCAACTTGCGAGAATGTAAATTGTAAGAAATTAAATTATATAATTTAAATGCTGAATTTAAGACATAATGTAAATTGTAAAAAATTAAATTGCGGAATTTAAATGATGAATTTAAGATATAATGTAAATGCAGAAAGTAAATTTAGAATCGTAAGGTAATAAAATTTTATTTTATGGGATGAAGGTTTACAAAGTCTTACAACAAAGTAGACAAATCTCAAAAGAGCACTAAAACCTTCAAGAGGTGAGAGCTACCCTACCTCTCTATTTATAGTACTCTCGAGTCATCCTCCACCATTGGATGAGTTCTATTTGGCCCTCAAGTAACCTTATCAAGGGTTGAGATTTACTTAAGCTAACTTGATCGCTACTCTATCCTTTAAACCGCAATCTAACGGCTCTCTTTGATCCAAGCAGGCCCAAGTTAGCATCTCAGCCATTCCCTTGTTTTCTAGGCTCGCAGCAACTCCGTCTCCGGTCAAAATCCAGTGATCCCTGACTGTTTGAACCTCCGACACACCTCGCTTAGTCCCAGTTATCTTTCGCCTCACTAAGATCTAGCATCGTCGTCCTACAACCATAAAAAATAAGAAAACTCCTCATATAGCAATGTTCAAAATGATATACAATAATTATCCAATTGCTAAGAATAAATCAGATTTCTAACTCAAATACAATCAAATATTCATCATCAATATAGGTAGACCTCCGCATGATCTTTCAATTTACTAATTCTTTGCCAACATCTAGTTTCCAAAGATGTATGTATGGCATTGGAATGAGACAACTTAGAGAGCTATGCAGAGTTTAGGGAAAAGAAATCACTGAACTATGCCCCTTAGTATAATCATGAAGATATTACTTTAAATAAAAAAGATATAAGTTGCACTCTTTTTCCCTTAGTGAGTTTTCCTAAAGTTTTCTCACATGAAAGTTTTTAATAAGGTAACTAATGTAACACAGTGTGCGATTGCAATGTACACTTTTCTCTATCTATTTTTTATTGGGTTTTTGGGAGAATTTTTTAATGAGACATGTACATTATACGTATTCACCCATGGGGGAGTGTTGAGATATGGATAGACTTTGAGTCATAGTAATCCAAACATGGTTGGACTCTATCTCTACGTGGGTAAATCTGAATCTATCTTTGCTGCCTTCTACTATAAATATGGCACCCCTTATACAAGAGAATCAATCTAACAAGAGAAAGAGAGTTTTGTCTCTCTATATCGTGTGTACTCTCTGTAATTATTCTTATTATTCCATCAGTACATTGTGATTGATCTACGGTAGGCACAGCTGTTTTAAAACAGCAACGTCTACTATTCTTGTTCGAGCTCACTCAAGTAGGCCATGAGACCCAATCAGCATCGATCAATCCAACTCAGCATTCCACGATCGAATCTTGGCCTAGTAACTCTAGTCGCCACTTTCAAATCTCTACTTAATTAAGGTGTTACTAAGCTCTCCATGTCATACTCCAGAAATCGAATTAATATGCAAAAAAGTATACTAACTCTCTGAATTGGACAACTACTAGGATGGGTTGCAGCCTTGCAGGTGGTCCGCAACTAAGAAGAAAGGACACCACACACCGCAACTCCTCTTTCCCTCCCATGCCTGCATGCACGGATTCAAAAACCGTTTTTTAAAAACCGGTTTGAAATTTTCCATACGAAAACCGCAAAAATCGCTTGAAAACCATCAGAAACCGAAGAGTTAAGAAATAAAAAAAATTCAAAAAAATAGAAAACCGTTCGGTTTTCAACGAAAAACCGCTTAGTTTTCAACCAGCCGACCAACTGAATGTTCCTAAAAATGGTTTTTCAAGCGGTTTTTTTTGCGAAAATCGTGGTTTTTCAATGGTTTTCGAGCGGTTTTTAACGCATAATTTTTTTAAAATTTTTTGATTTTTTAAAATTAGACCGGTTTACCGAGTAATTCTGGATCTTGAACCGCAGCAGTAAGATCGAAAACTACGATTTTCGAACGGTTTACCGTGAAATTGTAAACCCTGCCTGCATGGCAACCGTTTTGTCAATTCACTGTATGATTCGACATGCACAGTGCACGCTTAAACCAAGTTTCGACAAGTCATGATTTCAACCAAAGAAAAAGAAAATTCTGACAAGTCATACTCAGCTGATGAAATGTCACTGATCCATACGTTTAAGGCATTCTCATTTCGTAGTAATTAATTAGTGAAGACGGCAAAACAAATATAGAAGTATTTGCAGGCTTGCAGCTAGTGTGAGCCGAGCGAAGGCTTACATCGTTGTTGAGAGTTCGGACAACTAGGTAGTTTCCTCCATGTGCTACCGGTTAATGATCTAATGATTGGGTAATAGATCATTGGTTAAGAGGATAATATAATTCTTTCCTCATAAAAAAGGATAATAAAATTTGACTATTAGTAGGTGATTAATTTTTCTTTTTTCAGAACACGCAGCAGTAGACGAGTTGAAACATAACCTCATGCTTCATGCAAATAGATAAGTCTCTTGACGTGGAACTGATGTGGTGTGCCATTTACGACTACTCCACACAAGATATTCGACAATGACCTTTTATAACAGCTTGTTAATGGCTTGAGATCATAAAACTAAACTGCAGATAATGGTGATTAGGAGACAGTAATAGTCAACTGATGCCCCTGATGGGACAACACGAAAACGAAATGGAATAGTTTCTCATTCGAAGCTGCAGGGCAACAAGCTAATCGTGTCACAAGAAATTTCCTTCAGATAATAATAATAATAATAATAATAATAATAATAATAATAATAATAAAACCATCACAACAGATTGCCCATTGACGCATAGCTAGCCTAGCAAAACACTCAAGGTCGACATGTCATGTATAAAAGCAACCTTCCCAATTGCATCAGTCCATTTCAAGATGACACACTAGTGAAACCCGATAAATATCATCAATTGATTCGGCTTCTACTTTTCAGTGCTATTACTTGAATAATTCACTCAGGGCTCGCTGCAATGTACACTTTCAGGTAACCATACCATGGTTCTACACTCACTGCTGTGAGAGACAACATGCAACATAAAGGTGCAGCAAATGCAGCTTGCGTTGTTTCATTCGACTTGTCAGTAGACCTGAAAACGATCAGGATGTTGGCATGTCAGCTTGATCCAGACAACTACTAACATGGCACTAGGTTGCCATCTGTACATCACAACCATCCCCTTGAACCTCTGTTCTCCAGTTTCTGCTCCAAATTGATCGGCCATTGACAGCCCACGCCGAGAAACAGAACTCCCAGGTATCTGAATGGTACTTGCCACCAAACTTCAGGTCCTCAGCTTATGCAGGAGGTTACATCCACAATATCGGAGGATGGTTTTATCCTGCTGCCAAAGCGTACTAACTTCCAGGAAGTCCTCCGCGTTGAATTTCTCAATTCCCTCCCACTCCACCTCTGCTGTGCTTTCGAGTTAAGGGTTTAGTGGTTTCACATCGAAATGGGGTGTATTATACTACAACATTAGTGCATAGCCAAAAGATAAGGGTGACAGAGGCTGTAGAAAAAAGCTGAGCATCAGTCTGCACAAAAAAAAGGGTCCTTGCGTTGTGAAGTGCTTGTGCCAGGAACATAGCTAGACAAATTGCAATTGAACTCAATTGTGATAGAAAATATGTATCCCTAACAGATAAAAGTGCATTCTTTATTTTCTTTGGAATTAAGTTGGGCAGAACATTTTCCTAATATTGATCGTGATATGCTCCTCTCTATGTAGGACCAGTCAAAATTCGTCAGTTCTGTGATGATTGATCGGTAACCAAGTCAAGTAGCTCTTTACAGGTTAATCTTCCAATCGTGAAAAGAGTAGGTAGTAGAATGATATGATTAGGAGAACAGAAAAGACCAGACGCTAATAGTACGTCACAAGAGTGATATAGTGAAGTCGACATAAAGTGGTTCTATTTGCCTAATTAGATAGAAGCAAAGACAGTTAGTTGAAGCAGAAAGTAGTAACGTTCGGCATAGGGTGAAAACCCATACTATAAAAAACAGGATCATTGCCAGATTGATTTTAATTGGAATATCTTGCAAACATTTATGCATAGAAGTGAACTTACATCAAGTTCAGAAGGGACAATCTTCATCATCCCTCCAATATCCTGTGAACTAGTAGGAGCATCTTGAGGCATTATCAGCCCTTCCTGAATATTCAGTTCCATCTCTGCAGCTTTGTTGGATTCTGCAGCCAATGGCATCCTAGGATTCTCTAGAGAATCCATGTTTGTGGTCTGTGCGGGCCTTGGAGGAGTCTCCATGCCACTCATCTCCTCAAATTGACTAAAACAGATCAATAATTACATTAGTCTTCATGTTAAGTTAGAGCTCTACATTCTGAAGTTACGAATGTTAGCATTATCATGCCAGAGACGTAGAGGTAATAGCATATACCTAACTAGGTACACATCTATCGGGCCCATAGTGCTCCTTAGAACAATCCTATGGCCCCCTTCGTTTCAGCTTAAATACAGCTTCTGCTTAAAATAAAAGCGGATTGTCTGCCGAACAGAAGGATTCTAGACAGCTTCTCCCAGAATCAGAATCTGATTTGTACACAGAATCAGAAGCTGTCATCCACCTGATTCTGCGGATTCTGACTCAGATTCTACGAGTTCCGCCTCCCACGAGTTGTCGCAAGGCACAAGGGCTTCCGTCGTCGTCCCTAGGCCCCCTCCACCACCCTCATCCGCTCATCCGTCACCGACACCGATCAACAATCATCATAGACAATCAGGATTGCCGAACGACCAGATTCTCCAGTCAGCAGATTCTTCAGACAGCTGCTTCTCCAGACAGCTGACTACAATCCAGAATCTGCATAATCAGAAGCTGTCCCGAAGGGGGCCTATATCTCCTTTGAGGATAATCATTCACCTGCATTGGGAAGGAAGCTACCTTCATTAATCATTACCAAAATGGAGCAAGTAACATCCATCTAAGGTCCCAAGGTAACAAACATATTGTTACTACTCACCTCATCGGGATTTAGGACTTCCAGAGTTGTACCATGATGTGCTTTTATTGCGATTAGGGTCTGATTCTGCAAATTGCAGTGCAGTGTTGATAATCTACTTGATTCATAAGGATGGCATCGATCATTTAACGATTATTACTAGAGTTCAAAAGGGACCTGAAAGCAGGACAAAGACTTGATATCATCTTCTGTAATGTAAAGCCACCTGTATGAAATGAGGTGCAAGAACAGATTTTAAACTTGCATTGTAGTCCTAGATATCTTAAGTAATTATGATGAACATATATTACTCTCTCAACGAAAAAGGGAGATACTTTTGGTTATTTTCATCTTCAGTGAGCTCTCTTAACTCGTTTCGTATTTCACTACAAGAAACATTGGAGCAGCATGGTTAGTGAAAGAGTAACAACTACAGAAACTTTAACTGGTCACCAACCTTATTTGTTCATCTAAGCTGTGCTCCTGCAGTGTGAGGGCTTTGATATCTGCCTGTGGATGTCAAATGTAAGGAATCATTACTTTTTTTTATAGCAAAAGAACCATTACTTAAGGATCTCCATTCCAACAATTTATGTTGCATGAGAAGCTATAGTTGTCACAATTAAGGCGGCATAAAACATGATATCTGCAAAATGGACATATTATCGCTTACTTCTCCTGGTCGAGAGTCATCAATTCCTCTGCAAAAAGGACAGACATATAAAGTAAATGATGCTCCATAAAACACTAATGACAGATATGGACACAAAGAGGGTGAGTTACTTCCAATGGATATTGTTCTTAAGCTTCTTTTCTATCAGCCCTATCCCTTCAAGGACGTTAGTAATGTCATATATACGCCTTTTTTGGAGAGATTTCAGAACTTGTCACCTTTAAAATTCGTTTTTTCGGTATTTGACACCCTGACCCACTGTCGTAGACTCAGATGGACCCACATATCATACACAGGAGCTGAAAGGCATACGAATTGAGTGTCATTTTCTGAAATTTCACCCTTTTTTGTACCTGCAGAACAAGTAGCACATTTACATTCTTAACAAAAGAAAACTGCACTTGCAACAAGATACGATAAAAGAACTACCGACCTCTAATGTTTCTGCAGCATTATTCAAATCAACTATGCCACCAGGTGCGCCTTTTAGCAAGTTTAGGAAATTTTTGTCAATAGTCCTAAAGGAATAACGTGGATAAATGACAAAATAAGTTAAGAAGCTACCAATAAAATGTCAGATGGAGAACGCCAGTCCAAAGATGAGTGCCCCTACTAACCCAGGGAGCCATTGTAGCGGCAGCCACCAACAGGGGTAACCGGATTGCCTGGAGAACCTGGGAAAGAGCATGCAGTTGACACGAGTTACTTGACCCAAGATAAGGATGATTCATGGCTGACTCAATGTGCATCACTCACCACAACACAAAGGGGTCTGACGACAAGATTTCTGGCCCTTTGCAGCCTTAGATTCGGCATAAATTTTAGAACATTTTCCTGAAAGTGGTGTAGAAACTGGACTGCTTGCTGCGTTAGCATATCCAGGGCTCATCATCATCCAGTCATTTGATTCAGCTGCTTCATTGTCTTCTTTGTCATGTTTCCGGTTTAACTACAAACAAAACATCGTTGTTAGATTTAATGTGAGAGAAGCAACGGATTGCATGAACATATCTCACTATACTTTCAAAACTCAAAAGGTATTCAACATTTAATATTACTGACTGGGAGAGTGTTCTGTTACTACGAAAAGAATGTTTTTCGATAAAGGAAGCTTTTATTAATCTTAGTAAATTACATCAAGGTGATACAATTATACTAAGAAGACTCCCGGCCTCTACACAGCCAAACACACACACACACAAGAAAAGACAAAGGAACTGTCTCGGCAAACTACATCACGCAATATTGTCTTCAAGCCTATCCACCATCATAGCAACACTTGGACCGCGATAAAAGCTCTCCAATGACAACGCCTCCAAGAAGGACTCGATACGCACACGCACCGCCATTGCCATGATCCAACCAGTGAAGGCCAGACCAAAGGTTTTCACCTCGGAGAGTAAATCCTCAGACTACAAAACAATGCCTTCAACAAGGCATTGCCAGGCACAACCAACAAAGGTCGACCTAGGATTTCTCCTCAAGTCAAGCACGGAGATCCGATGATGCAACCACCCTCATTCCGAGCTAGTGCCGCCATACCACTTAATCTTAGCCAATCGCAACGGCCACCTTCTCAAGGCCAGACAAACAATTTTGAGATGTTCGACTCTACGATGACAGATTCGCGAGCTAGCCAATAGGCACACGATCATCAAGTCCATAGAGTGCATCTAAAAAATGAGTTGTGTCGCCTAAGAAAGCGAATCCGCGAATCGATGCTAAGATGACATAGGTCAAAAGAAATGTATGAACAACGCTAGTAAGAGATGAAGACGCTGAAGCGAAGAGTAGTCACCTAGAGAGAAGCCCCTCATCTCAAAGAATCGCAACCTCACAGTCGGGCGTCGGCGCCCGATGCTGCGTGCCCTCTCTCTGCTCGGAGGTGACGCAGCCCAAGGGCACGGCGATGGCGCAGCTTCCTCCCGGCACATCCACTCGGCCGGCAGCGTGGCCACTCGACGCGCAAGCATTGCATCCTTCCGGTGTGGTCGCTCGGCCGAAGGCGCGGCCTCTTGGCGTGGAGACCAGCCCAACCGGCGAGGAGGCGCGGCTCCGATCCACAGCGGCGTGGCCTGAAGACGTAGACCCAAGCGACGACGATCCGGCCAGGAGGCGGCGACAGAGGGGGCTAGGGTTTCCAACCCTAGCCTCGCCAAACGCCTCCTCGTGTCCAGGCGGCGGCGGCGACTGAGGGCAGAGATCTCGCTATACATGCGAGGCAACCCACCGGCCTCGTCACCGCCCTCCCAAAGCGCCGATCCTGACCTCCGCGCTACGATCTAGTCCCTGAATGAATTTCAGTTACCCCACTCTTCTAGGCGCTCCTCGATGCATCCTTTTAAGAATACCAATAGGTGGCCACAAGTAAAAGTATTTTATTATAGTAAACACATAAGTCTTACAGCTAAAGCATTATATAATGAGGGAGATCCCACCTAAGGGGGAAGAGAGCCATAAGAGAACAAACTGCCGAAATGGAAATTCTCGGAAGTGCACTTGTTACTAATGGATCCTGGGATAGTTATTGGCATGTGAATTGATCCCTGAAGTATACATGCTAAGAAATTGAAACACATTCTCAATTAGACAACAGTCATAAAAACTACCATGAATCTGTATATAAAAAAGGGAGGACTGTTTATTGTAATGTTTTCTTTAACCTTTGTAGTTCTTTCAGCAAATTGCTGAAAGAGGAAGTTGACCACAGATTGAAATTCATAACATAGTCCGCAACTCAATTATGAGAGTTGTGGAGCATGGTTTGGCTTGGGATTTCCAAGTCGACATGGTATGTTTCACAATGCGCAAACATGAGCACGACTAAGCATTAGAGAGGAGCCGGAAACATGATTATCGCTGAGTTTCAGCAAGACGTCTCTCTCTATTGAAGACAGAGAATATGAAATAGTAGCCGTCCGTAGTCCTAACCAGTTCCATGGGAACTTTACCTACATGGCTACATCACAAATGCAAATATGAAGTCACGCAAAATCATTTCCCCTCAGAAGCGGTACTTTTTTTGTTAGAACACAGACCCAGCATCCTCATTCAATCCTACCCAAATTCAGCAAAACCTCACCAAAATATCCGTATGGTCACTCTTGCAGACATACCTAGCAGAATCCACGCCACTGTCAAATCCCCATAGAGTTGCACGACAAACCACCACAGCTAGCAAAATTCACCAATTTTACCTCCACCACATCGAAAAGACACCCATCCACATCCACCCCAGCTTGCTCGTTCCCAAATCTACGGCGACGCTCTTCAGCATTGCTACAACCGAGCTACTGCAGCAGCGGCGTAGACGAACTCCCCATCACCTCCTCGACGCGAGCGGGATGGGACACGGCAGCGCCCTAAGCATCCATCCAACCGAACAATCGAAACAACCAACAAAGCTCCTCCACAACGGGCCCCCTCAACTCACTGGCGTCCTGAGGACGATCGCCTCCGCCATCTCGGCGCCACTGCCGTCGGCCACGCCGAACGGCCGAACGGCTGGTAGCGCTGCAGAAACACCCACGCGGCGCCCTCTCTGGGCCCACCGCCGGCGGCCGCCATGGAGATCGGAGGCGCGGGGCTCTTAGTGTTTGCTAGTGAGGGTTGGAAAACGAGGGAAAGAGGGGGAGGAGGAAGCAACGAGGGAAATTCTAGTTTTAGTGGAGGTTGCAACTTGCAAGTTACAAGGCCCAGGGTTTCAAATTTGGCCGAAAATCGCTTGAATTTCGCTTGTACCGTGCTTCAAAAAAGCATATCGTTCGGTTTTACAGCTTAAGTTTAAATTCAAATCCAAAAAAATTAGAAAATTTAAAAAATTTATTCAAAAGTTTTCTAAAAATTAATATTAATAGCTTTATGACCTCTGGCGTGATTTTTTTAAAAAACAAAGTTTTTTGCATTTTTTTTAAAATTTTCAATCTACCGTCGATTTTCGAAAAAACCGCTCGAAATTCGTTGTTTTTTGAGCGGTTTTCCAACCTTTCATTCGAATTTCGCTCCGCTATTTGACCATATTTCAAATTCGTTTGACCTAAATATGGGTGTTTGGGTTGCGCACTTCACTTAAATTAGTTTGTGTCCTGAAAATATACCTGATGAGCTATATATCGATATCTTATTGGATTTTCGATTGCTGATTATATATCATGTGTATTTGAACTTGTAATATGAATGTTGCTATTCCCGAAAGTGCAAAAGTTTCAATTTTTCTGCAAATATTTGGTTGAGCTTGGTGTGATGAGAGGATCTTAAAACGAAAAAAAAGATAGAAGCGTGATAAGGGAAAAAATCGTGTGGGGTATGTAAGGTGCGTTTGGTTGGCTGGATAAGGTTGGGTGAGATATAGCTATCCAATTTGGATGGAATGGAATCATCCAAGTGGCTGTTTGGTTGGGTGGATAATGATGGACCAATTTTTTGTTTGGTTGGATGTATGAGGATGGATGGGATGAGTCAATTTTTTGTTTGGTTAGATGAATGATGAAGATAGACGGTTTGTTAATTTTAACAGAGAAAAAAAAAATCTTTTTTAAAATTTTGGAATGAAAAAAATAAACCGATTGTAGCTTTAAAATTTTGAAATTTATCTTAAAAAAAATCCATGCACCGTAGATGCTACAGTACCACAGCCAGAATCGAACGCAAGACCTCCTGTAACGAGCCAAAGCTTCAAACTAACTACGCTAAACTACGGCTTGTGAAAAGCAAAGGCTAACAAATACATAAACCAAACATGCGGTGGATACCTGGATGAGTTCATCCGATCGAATTTCTTGGATCGCTTCATCTGGTATATGTAAAGAATATATATATTTTTAATGTTCTTATCCATCTTATCTAGTCAACCAAACAAATGAATAAATAAGTAGATAAACAAGAATAAAACCATCTTATCCACTTTTGTGTTTGAACCAAACGCTGCCCAATCCGCGCTGAAGTGCCTGCGCTTTTATTTTCCCGCCGTGGCGCTCCTGGCCTCGGGCCTCCCCTCATTCACGCTGACGCGTGGGGCCAACGTCAGTGTGAGTATGACGTGGACGTGTGTGGGGATGTGCACCAAGGAAGGCCGACTGATAGGGCTTTTACTACAACTTTAACCCAAACTGGGCCAACATATGAATTCAAATACTCAAGAAAATCTCGTTGAATGTTCTACCTGTTTCCTATGAAATATCTATGTGAATCATGTGTTCCAAGAGGTTGCAAATTCGTAGGAAAAATTAATTCCCCACACTTGATTTGTAGTCTTTTTTAAACGACTTGATTTGTACACTCGATTTGCAGCAAACAATTGTGACCTGCCCAACTCGGTGATGGTATATGAAGAGAAGACAGTCCCAATTTCCGTTCCCTGTGCATGACCATGGCCCAGATCTTTCATGAAGCCCAACATGAGCCCCTTGTCTGCGTCCTCCCGTAGCCCAACACAGAGCCCAAAATTTCACCGGTATGGGCCAGCAGCGTGATGCGGCCCATTCATGTGCAAGGCCGAATGTAAGGGCTAAAGTCTTCTTCCATTCGCAGCAATTTTACAGGATTTTCACAATAAACAGTTTAATTTCCACAGGAAATAGAAAAAATTTCCGTGAATGGAAAAGGCCCTAAATGTTTCAGGCCTACGCACTGCTCACATAGATCATTTCCTACCTCTTCAATTCTCATATTTGCCTTTTTATTCTTTTGCGAACGATTATTATCTAAAAAGAGATTTACGGTCGATTAACCTTTTGATTGTTTCCATAAGAGCACGCATATTATTACTTGAACCATAGGCTTGGGTCACTGGCTATTATATGCCAGAAAAGGGGACGGAAGGAGGCTTGCCCTTTCCCCTCCAAAATAAGGTGCCTTTGCAAACATACAAGCAAGGACAAATTTAGACTATGCTACCGTAACAATATAACATTTAGTTAATTATTTTAAAAAATTATTGTGTTTCAATCTATGTTTATGATAAACTAATCGTATGTGTGTGATAAACTAAACCTTATATAATTTTGTTTGCCATATGGTATCTAACTATTGTCTAAGTGAATGAAAATGTTTACATTTGTTCAATTTTCAATAATATTTTGATCAAATCAATTAGTTATATGTTTCTGTTGATTTTTTATGTACAATTTATGAGGTTATCATGTTCCTATAAATATTCGAAACCGTATCCGATTTGTATTCGTATTCGATCCATATCTGTATTCGATACTATCCGTATCCATATTCGTATCCGGACTATCCGTATCCGTATCCGCATCCGAGAAAAAAATATGAAAATAAATATGATAGAGTTATTATCCGTCCGTATCCGATCCGTTTTCACCCCTACTTGGGTCACAGGCTATTATGCCAGAAAAGGGGACGGAAGGAGGTTTGCCCTTTCCCCTCCAAAATAAGGTGCCTTTGCAAACATACAACCAAGGACAAATTTAGACTATGCTACCGATTCTTCTGTAGTTTTAGATTTTATCGTTGCTTTTCTGCTGAACTAGATCTATGCCATTAGAATAAAAATTTTCTTTAGACCTCGGCACTGTTGGCTTACTTTCTATCAAAATCTCAGAATTGTCCATCCCTTCTCTTCTCTCCCTTCTTATAATTGGCTGTCCAATCTCCATGCGCACCTGACATGCAACCTAAAGAAAGAGGGTAATATTTGTGATGACAACTAATTGAAAAATCAACATTTGAGAAGGGCAAAAGTGTCCTTTCTACTCAGACAACGGGTATTTATCTTGCTAGGCTGGTATTTTTCAAAGAAATTTTTGGAAACAGGTCGTATAGAACCAATTAAGAAAGAAAACCGAGGGTAAAAATCCTAAACTGCAAGGGAAGACAACTAGTGGTGTACGTACGTACTTAACCTACTACTGCACGAGCCGCGTCACCCGAAACTGGAATTGTCATCAACCATCAATTCATAAACTCGTGCGATCGTCGTTCTTTGGCTATTGCTCGTGCTCCCCTTGGAGAGTGTGTGCGATACCAAGATCCTGAGACGGATGGCGAGTGCTATGCTTGGATGAGTTGGTCTCAATCCCGATACGGTTGTTCGGAATGGAATCGAAACTCTCATGGACGCGTAAGTGTGTACGGTGTGACTATGTGGCTCATATTTGTTTGGGTGAGGGCCATTTAGTCAATACTCCGTGCACGGGA
Organism: Guadua angustifolia; assembly: GCA_036346375.1. Taxonomy (NCBI): domain Eukaryota; kingdom Viridiplantae; phylum Streptophyta; class Magnoliopsida; order Poales; family Poaceae; genus Guadua; species Guadua angustifolia. The sequence continues at coordinate 4,799,491 of CM070522.1, forward strand.
CTTTTGGGTGGCAATGAGCATACACTTAAGTGGAGTATAAGTGTCATCTCTAAGTCCAACACACGTGTGAGGATCGATTCATATTTCCGAGTGCCCACAAGAGGTGGTATTAGAGCCCATACGACTATAGGAAAAGCCTTAGTTAGCATCGTCGATAGTTAAGGACAAAACTTTCTCTCAAAAGATTATTTTCGATTATAAAAGTTATTTGTGAAAATGTAGAATGCTATCCTTATCTCTTCCATAGGTTTTCCTCCTCATCCTACCTTTCAAAAGATTTTGAGCTCATCTCAAACTTCAAAAATTGGTTTTCTGGAAAACAACATCATAAAACTTTGCTCTACTTCTTATGCCATTCAAAAATTGATGGAGACTAAGTTTTGAAGTTATAAAACCAAGACATAAAAAATCAATAGGGCTAGCATGAAGATCTCTATTCTCACCTTACTCTGCACCATCTCCTTTGGAGGTGAAAATTTTTATAACCTTACCTTGTTTCAAAAACTAGATAGGCCGCAAGTAAATGTAAGGTTAAGGAAACTTAGGCTCTTGTTTGTTCAACTTAGAGACATAGAAAATTTTCACTAAAATTTTGAAATGGGTCATCACTGGGTCAAGACTACGCTCGTAGGATCCCGTGAAATTTTGACTTAAGAAACGGGGGTTAGAACTCTAAAAGGGGATAGTATGCGCAGCATGACTGTTAATCTGGACAGAACCTTGCCTAATCAATTCTCTAGGAAAATCTTGCAGTGCAAAAATTTCAAAAATTTTACCTTAGGTGCATAGCTATTCCAGAAAGCTACCCAAATTTTTTTGCAATTTATTGGCTATTTAGCAGTGCCTAAAAATTCCGCAAACCAGCTGGACAGAACCTTAGCATCACAGTTTTTCTGTTTTAGCACCTCTCGCTGGCTATCTTTGATTATTTTGTTGCCAGGCCCAAACTGTAACAAATGCTATCCCATTAAGATGGCATGTGTGTGCAGCTTGTGCCTATTTAATTTAATAAAAAAATACTCAGAGTTTCCTATAATATGTTTAAAAATAAAATGTATACTATGCATGTTAACTCTTCCCTACTTTTGTTTCAAATTGAAACTTTCTCTTGTATTTTGATTCACTATGTCTATTATTCTTTCCATCTATTGTTCCAAATTTTGTATCCTTTTCAGAATTTGCTCATAGCATGAATGACCAATTTGAATCAAACACCTTTATTCTCCATATTGCATCAGTAATGTATCTTCAATGTGAACTCATCAACAACCCTATAGCTGTCCAAATTGTCATCGTACTTATATATTCTCCCTGAGGTGAATTTTTTGCCTTTCTCTCGATCACTCTAGTTCTTATGCATCCTACCTTCCATCTCAATCACTCTGACGTATCACATACCTTTCCTTAAGTTGAAACATTGTCATCACATAAATCATTATGGATCTGTGATATCCTCCCATCTACATCTACTCTCATAAAAGAACGTGAATCTCTCTCGTCTACACTAATTATCAAGTGCATCTCATTGCATGGCAAATAACATCATTGTATCATGGATAATGCTCTTCATTCTTCTCATATCAATTTAACGATGATCTTTAATCTTGCTCTATCTCTTCGAAGCTATGCAAGTGTGACCTCCTATCTATCATTATATCATTGATCTACTAACAATCATTAAATCGATCTTTATAACTATGAATCCTCAAGTCTGTATCTATGTCTATGAATCATCAAATCGATCATTATGCCCATGAATCGTCAGATGGAAAAGTATCAATCTATCAACCAAATTATCTGTGTGAGATCTAACTAAATCATGTTTCTACTAACTTTCTAAAATCAAGATCTCAATGATTATTCCTTATCTCAAATCTACTTGGTATCGATCTGAATCCTGATCTTGAGAACTATCTATCACTGAGTAACTCAAGATCGATCTATCACTGAGTAACTCAGGTACTTACTAACTATGTCCAAGAAATCAAGTGTTATCTCCCAATTTCCCCACAGGCATACTAACTTATCATTGATGCCATCATTATCTTGGGATAATCATGATCTATAATAGCTATAACCAAGTCCTTACAAATCCCTTCGAAAATCTTTTCAATTCTTCTCAATCTAACAATCCTTGGAAATATAATTGATGAACCTACATGGTCTCATCTCCTTTTCGGGTCATTCGTAATCCTTGATGTACCTATGCATTAAAACTAACCTTTTCTATTTTCCAAATTCTTTTATTTGCCTTTTTGAAAAGAAAAAAATCACTGCACATTGGTTGCGGGGGAAATAAGGGAAAAGAGAGCGACAATGATGGTAATGACTAGTAGTAGTTGCGTGTCAATGACAAAAGGATTGTAGTTGTCTCGACTTCGCGCGAACTAGCTGCAAGTGACACCTTAAGGACAAAGAGAGGGTCCCCAATATGTGTCCATATTAGAGATAGCATCGTTAGACCAAATATACTAGGTTTGTAGTTAAAAAGTAACTATAGAACCCCTATATATTGGTTTTGAATGTGTGATCCTTTGTACTTTGGAGTTCTATTGTAAGATCTTTTGTACTGCTTCTCGGGTTGCTCTCGTAAATACTAAACCCTTGGGTTGAAAATTCACGATGTGCCAACCCTACTTAATAAGAAACCTTAATTAATAAAATTTTAAGGAAACGAAATGTTGCCTTATAAACTGACTGACAATTACCTAATCCAACAAAAAAAGCGGAATGTTGCCTAGCTTGTACATGGATTAACCCCATCCAACCATCTTTCCCCGTTCTCAACATTTCAATGAACATGGTTGTAGAATGCCTGTGACCTAATCCACCAATATATCCATTGGAAGTAATAAATGATAAGATTCTCAGTCTCCTCAAATTGACCTTCATGTCTACTTCAACCTAATTCTTGAGTATCTCTGCCCTGCTCTCAATCTAAACCTTCACCTCCTGTGCTTAAGAGGTCAGCCTAGAATGGAATTTATTCGCAACTAACCTAAGCAACCCTCGTTGACTTATACAAATTAGCCATTGTATTTGAATACCCTCCTCGATGTCGACATTTGGTCCTTCCCAGAAAAACTATAGTTGATGTACATCCTTTCTTTTCAACATATTCTATACCTCTCCTTGAACCAGCTTGCCTATGCTAATGAACCTTAACCAATAAAAGATATATGTAGAATGCGCTAATGTCCCTCATTTGTTTACATGAAACCCAAATAAAAACCTTCTCCATTCTTGGGACATCAACTCAGAATCACAAGAAAAGGTTTAATGAAACAACTGAACTAAAGACAATGTAACAAGAAAATGATAAGATCATCACCGAGAAAGAATTCCCTACACCCGTCTAGTCCTCGCAAATCTCGAGGACGAGATTTTTGTAAGGGGGGTAGGTTTGTAACATCCCAAAAATTCTAAAAATAGTAAAAATGAAAGTTTAGAATTTTAAAAATAGAATTGAGTAAATATTTTAAGTGAAGCCAAGATTTTCATTTTAAATATTATCTTTTTCTTCATTTTCTAGTTTGTCAACCAAAAGAAAAGAACAAGTATCTACATTAAAACTTTTTGTACAAAATAAACAAACTTGAAAATGAGTTGAGAAAGTAATCTTACTTTGAATTCCCATCTTTTCTAAAAACTTTTTCCAACCTTAATAATTATTCTTGAATTTTGGCTTTAAAAGAAAAATCAATCAATGAAATTAGTAAAAGAGTAAAAGTAAAAAGCCAGCAAAAATACCATTAAACTTTGGGAATTCTCCACCACATCTTTTCAGTTGTCCAAAGATTTTTAATGAGCTAGGTAAAGAAAAAAAAGTGACATGTTTTAACTTCAAAACAGTGACATGAAATAATTTTTCAAAAATAATAAAAGCTTATCTCTCATTGAAAATTTTACCATGCCTACCTCTTAACATTATTAACCACTAGTAAAAATATCAAAAAAATTAATAACTGCATCTAATGCCATTTAAAATTAAAAAAACAAAGAACATGAAAAATCTGAAATCTGCAATTTCAGAATTAATGGAAAATAAATGTGCATGATATGGATATGAAATTTTTACACAAGGAATGTAAGCCCACTTAAAACTCTCCCAAAGATTTCCAAAATTTCTTGAATTCATCTTCATCCCCAAACAAAGTAAAAACATAAATGAACTAATAAAGCAACAAGTAACATGCTATAGGAAATAATTTTATAAAATACTAGGCCTTAAAATGAGTATAAACATAAATTTTCTATAATTTTTTCTTAGCATTTAGATGCCCTAAAAATTCAAGAATAGTTCAAAAACAACTAAGTTTTAGGAATTTTCGTTCAAAAACTACAGCATGAAACTGAGTAAAACCAAAGAAAATGGAAACTTGGATCCTTGGACTACTGTCACAAAAATCTACAAGAATTTCCAAACAAGCCTAGCACCCCTTTCCGGCTTACCCAACTACTATACCGGTTCTGCCATTAATTCTCCCCAGGCAACAGTGATCGGCGACATTCTCGACGGAGAGGCACTCGGCCGTCGCTGGCAATGGGTCCTGCATTGGCCTAGGTCCACCTACTAGTCACTGGCCCACTCCTCCTTTCCCTCTCTTCCCTCTCCCAGCTCCTGCCCGAACGTTGTTGTGGCAGCAAAACTATTCGCCAAGTGCTGCCCCGGCAGAAATGTTGCGCCACGCGGCTGCCTCGTCCTGAGCTCTTCACCAACTCCGCCCTTGCCCATGCTGCGCCTCGCCAAGCTCGCCACACCGTGCTGGACCTCGCTTTCTCAGCAGCGTCGTGCTTTAAAGCCATCCAGGGACACCCTTGTGCACTCTTTAGCTCCGCCTGCCCGAGATGAAACCGAAGCAGCACCACTCCCCATTCTCGCCGGCAAGCACGAGTCCTGCGCCTTCATATCGGCTCCAAGTGACAAGCCACTCTTCTGCGCAAGTAAAGCTCAGCCGGTGTACTTTCTTTTTCACTTCCTAACCTTGTTCTCTACCTTTTCTGTAGCCCAGGCCGTGTTTGCACACTACTGCGCCAACCTCCGGAAGCATAGCCATCTATCTATGTGCGTAAACAAAGCTCAGGTGAGCTTGGAACCGACAAACCTCACCATGATCTTCCTCACTGGTGCCTGAGCAGCTGAGCTTGCTTCTCTACTGTAGGATCGAAATATACTAATGTAGCAATCAGAGGGGGGGGTGAATGATTGCGCGGAAGCTAAAATCAAATTTTTGATGATTTTTGAAACACCCCAATTTAAACTGAAATTGCTTGGAGACCAGTTCACATAGTTGAGAGACCAGTTTACGTAGTTGGAAGACCAGTAGAACAATCAGGCGATCAGTATAGCAGTCTGGGCGACTAGTTTGGGCACTTGGGCGACCAGTAGAGTACTTGAGCGACTAGTTTGGGTGACCAGGCGAGCAGTCGGGCGACCAGGTAAGCAGACTGACGACTAGTTCATAAAAATAGAAATTTCTGGAGATCCCACCATTGGATTGATGTGAAATGTTAACTATAGAAACTAGACTAAATTCCACAGCTAACACAAAAAGAATCAGGTCAATCAGATCTACAAATCTAAAGTTACGACCTTCGCAATTTGTCTGAAATAATTTGCGATCTAACAATGATGGACCAAACTCAATCGAGATTAACGGACGATCCCACCATTGGATTGATATGAAATTTTTAACTGTAGAAACTAGACGCAATTACAAATCTAACCCAAGAAGAATAAATCCAATCGAACCTATATATCTTGAGATATTACCTTTGCAAGAAACTGAACTCCGTGATGAACTTTGTGACTGCTGCGATGGACAAAACTTCTAGCGATTGATCAACTATGCCGGAGCCAAGAGCTTGTAAGAAAGATCTTTATTTTTGATCTGGTTACAGTACTCAAACAAAAGATTACAAACCCTAAAACTTGGCTCTCTAAATAAACAGGAGACACCTCCCCCTATTTATACAGAGTAAACATAAAGAGATAGAATACAACTCCACTTCCCACATGGAAAGAGTTCGTATACATCTCAACCTGGCCCAACATGGCCAAAAACAACTCTTGCACGCATGTACAGCCCACCTGCTACAATTACGTGACTAACCAGCCTTCATGTGTATGTTCTCTAGCCCGAATGTCCCGCATGACATCCTCGACCACCAAGACCTCGATTCCTCCATGAACCTAGTCCCGAACCTCAGTTCCTCCATGAACCTAGTTCTGGTCCTGTCATCGACCACGTTCGCCCACGAGCAACACCTGCACATGAATAAATAAAAAACAATTCTGAGCACAAGTCCACGACCTGACTCAAAGTCAATCCATGCAACCACTCACACGAGTGCATTGCATTAAACAAAACAAGATCAGTCCATGCAACCACTCACACGAGCGCATTGCATCAAGCAAAACCATTATCATGCTATCACAAGCATATCAAATAATCATCTGAAACAGCATATGCACAAGCACCACACATGCCATAATCACAACCACTTTGCAATGCCAATTTCATTACTTAGCCAATTTTTCAGCACATGATTTCACATCTACCTTGCTTGCAGCCAAGACCAGACTGCCTCCTCTCCCCCGAAGCACTTTACTGCAAACACCGACGCGTTGTCACAGCCTTGGACTTCTTCTTCCCCCTGTGTGAGCTACTCGGTGTTTCCTGCTTTGGCTACCCCCGCCGTGCCCAGACGGCCAGCCCACTCCCTCTCCCACTTTCTGATGTCGTGCTCTACTTCTCCCTGCAGCTCAAGCCAAGAGAGTGACGGCCGAAGCTCCGGTTCTGCCGAGCCCAGTGCAGCCACGCCATTGCTAAGTCGTGAAGCTTTAGGTAAGTAGGGGTACGCCTCAAGTAATTTTGCAAGCCAGCTTGTGACAAGCAACACTTTGGTCCAGTGGTAGCGCGCGAAGGTTTGGTTCAATCGGTCTGGCGTTCGAATCCTGAGTTTTGCATTTTGTTTTTCCTTTTTGCCTCATGAGATTCAAACCCATATATCTTTTGCTAGGAGTGTCCAAATGAAGCAAGCTCGGTTTTTAAATTCGAGTTAGGTAGTAAGGATTCAAAATATGCAATAAAAGTTCATATGTTGCTTGCAGATTAATTATTCAAATTGAGTTTGAGCAAAAGTCCCTCTTTAGGTGTTATGAAACAACTATGCAATCCTTAGTTCCAAAAATCATGGAATAAATCACATATATTCCTTCAACCTTGCATGTTCTATTTTTGCATAAACATTTAGATTTGAATGTAATTTAGATCAAAAATTGATTGTAGAAAGCCTCACTTGCATGCAAGAAACAAATGGTTAGAATGTGAAACAAATTAGCTAAAAAAACTTGGTACAGCTAGTTTAGTTGCACTCCTGGGATTGCAAGGATCATAGTTATATAAAAAAATTTAGATTTTACCTTTGTTTGCATTAATTACTTGACAGTCAAACATACAATGCGAGAAATATTCAATTGGTTAGAGCTTTAGAAAACAGGCCTCAAACTCGACAAAGCCAACTCCTATGACCTTGAAATGTTATGCCCTAGCTTGCCATGAAAAAGTAATATCAGTTTGAACAACTTTGAGATAAGTCCATATTAAGCCTTAATGGCCATCTATATGAAGAACACCATGAACAAATGCGAAATACCACGGAACTAACTTTAAAACACTCTTAGGGATATGCACAACTAATACCTACAAAATGATCAAATTATATTATATGGTGCAGTCGCAAACTCAAAAAGAAAACTAGACCAGAATCGTGTAAACTATGTGGTCGTTTAAGCCTTTTCAGCCGCCCGTAATGTATCACACCTAACTGCCAAATATTGAGCGAATAGCCCAGAAACATACTCTATAATATGAACTACCATAATCTGAAATGGTATTCTTTTTAGGACTTTCTCTCCACATAAATCTTGCTTCCGCAACCACCCTTCATGAACTAGTCGCGCAGAAAACTAAACTAACTAAGCCTACTCAGCGGCCTGAAGAATTACTCATATAAATGCAAATCTTGGTGTGACTAGAGTAGAAACACGCTTTGGCATACATACTACCATATTCTAGAAAAATATTGTATTTATAACTTACTTCACATCTGAATCTATTCACAACAAATACCCGAAATGACCACAAACCGCACAGATTCGATAACACTTAAGCCTTTTTAGCGGCTCGTAAAACAACTCGTCTAAACATAATTTTTTGGAGAATTGGTCCAAAAATATACTTCAGTATATGGACAACCAAATTATATAAAAATATCCAAATTACAACTTGCTTATCATACAAAATTTGTTAACGCAAATGCGCTGAGTGATAAGATCGCTAGAACCGTATTACGTGAATAGTTGTGAATAGAAGTCTTCGTCCAAAGTTCCCGCAACACAAGAGTCATCATATAATCATGTAGAAGCAGCCAATAACTTGGAATTGCAGACCCAACTTGTAGAGATTGCTTCTATACAAAGACACTTAAGGCTAAACACTAGATATGCATAAGACTTTAACTAATGACTTTCTTTTACTAATCCAAATAATTTTTGCATCTTGAATTCAAAATTATAAATAATAAAACACACAAATTTAGCCTCTTGAATTAATAAACAACCTTATGTATGTTCATAACTATAGCTTCATGTAATCAATGAATGAAGGTAACACACTCATGCTAAAAGCCTCACATAAACTGAGTACTAATGAAACTGTTATGCAAGTGATAATTTGAGAACCCAAAATTCACCATGTTCTTCTTGGTAAGATTTAATTTAGTAATTCTATCTGATTTCTTTTTGCCCCATTTGATTCGATGTTGTTTGCTTTTGTCTTGGTTCTTATTATTCGACACGTAGACGACGATATTTCGGATCCGACTGCTAACGACATCGACTACGGTCCAGATTATATTCCCAAAGAAGAGCAACCAGGCAAGCACCCTCCTTTGACCATTTTGATCCCATATTTTCAAAGTTATGTTGTTTTATCAAACTATATGCATGCGTGTATGTTTTAAACTTGCTATATTGTGGGTGATGGTAGCTAAATCCAATTGTATGCATTTCCATTACCTTGTCATTTGATTACCTGTCATTGTAGCCTAGTATTGGTGTAGACATTTGACGAATACTCATACTGTGGGTACCCCCAGTGGCCCATGATGCCGAGTGGGCCGCCCCAAGTCCAACTCTGGCTGAGGGCCCCACGGGGCCACGAAGGACTCTTGACTGGGGGGCGGTCCGACCCCTGCCATGGTCGGGCGCCCCACGACCCCCGACCAAGCTGACCAAAGGGATGTCCGACCCCGTCATGGGTTGGGGATCCCCCCAAGGCTCCGACCCCCGTCATGGGTCGGACGCCTCGCAAGCTCCGACCGAGCTAAGGAAATCTCCGCCACCATCACCAGTCAACCTCGAGTTGGCCACCTGCCCCGCGGACACGACGGCTCAGGGTGACCGTGCGGGGGCAGGTGGCTCCTTCCCAAGGCGGCGAGGAGGATGCCGAAGTCAAGCGCCAGTCTCATCGTCCGGTCACGCACAGTGGGCAGGTGCGCTTCCTCCCGAGGTAATGCCGAAGCCAGGGGCTACGGCGTCAGCATCTAACAAGCGCACAGAGGGTAGGTTCGCCGCTTCCCGATGAAACAGAAAACCACGCCACTCGATGTGTCTACCGACCCAGCATGGAGCAAGCAGGCGCCCGTTAGTCGTCAAGACCGAAGCACAAAACTCCTAGGCGTAGGACACCCCATCCTTTTTTCCCAAGCTCCCATGTAACCTGCTCCCTCCATCTATATAAAGGGAGGCAGGACCCTTTGGGAGGGGGAGGAGCTTTAGACGAACTCTTAGATGGCTTTTAGAGCAAACCTTTCTTACTTCTTTCACTCGGACGAGGCGTACAAGGCTAGTCCTTAGCCCTCGCTTATAACCCAGTGCAGTCCCCTGCACCCAGAGCAATACAGAATCACCACGAACTGGACGTAGGGACATTTGGCCCGAACCAGTATACATCTTGGGATCCCTAAGTCAAGCATTCAAGGAGAGGGAACGCGCGGCCCCTTGACTACAAATTTACTTGCCGGTATTCGAAACATCGACAGTTGGCACGCCAGGTAGGGGCCTTCGCGCGTCATCTTCGTCGTCTCCGGACTCCCATTCACCTCCTTGATGGCTTCCTTCACCAGCGATGGCACATTAGCGTCGAGGAGCTGGATCCGTTTCGGTGCCCTCGACTTTGTCGCCACTCCGGTGGGAGAGCTCGTGCTCATCCCCGCCGCCTCTCAGGAGCAGGCGTCCGCCGGGAGCCTGGACTCCATCGCCAACACCCTTGACAACCTCTGGCTCAAGGCCCCCACGCGGACCCCGACGCCGGAGCCTACCGAGCGCTGCGCCATCTCTAGCAACAGTGCGTGTGAGCCCACGCGGGCGACGACGTCGCCCCCCACAGGCTCACAGCTCGTGGCCATGACCGGCTATAGGTCGGCTTCCGTCCATGACTTACTGGAGGACTCCTCCAGCCACGACTCCAGCTCCGACTTGGAGTGCACTGAGGAGCGTGGACCGTACTCCCGCAAGTGCAACATGGCGGGCGTGGCTGAACCGGCCACAACCTCCGCAAGTCCAGGGACTCTTGCCCGGCGCACCGAAGCGTGGGAGGCGGAGTCCCAGTGTGGGCACACCGAGCGCCTCCAGGCTCGCCGCGCCGAGCTCCAGCAACAGCGCGATGAGCTAGAGGCTCGAAAGGCCGAGCTCGACAAACTCCAGGCTGACCTGGAGCAGAGTCAACTCGAGCTCCCACTCGTGCCTGGCGGCGCGCGCGCACGCGCACGTCAAGTGCACCACCAACTGGTCGAGGGGTCCGACGGCCTTCTGTTCTTCCCCCACGCCAGCCAGAATGTCGCCGTAGCCGCGATGCTACTCCGCGGCATCCCCGAGCCGGAGGACCCGAGGGCTAAGGCTACGTACCAGAACCTCCGGGGACTGGTGGAGCGTGCTGCCGTGCAGCACATGCAGGGCTCCAGCTCCCACCACTCGAGCGCCTCTTCCAGCCATCCGGGCCGTGCTGCCACTCGGGACAGGCGGAGCCCGGCGAAGACAGCACTACAGCCTGAGCGGCCTTAGGCCTCGCGCACTCCGGTGCACCAGCGCCTGGGCAACAACCCCGATGTCCACGCCACTCTCGAGGAGCGGAGAAGGGCAATTGCCGAAGCGGCCCAATCGTGGGTCGTGGATAGTGGTCGGCGCAACGACCGCAGCCCAAGCCCCGGTGGCCCAGGGCCACGGGCGTTCTGCCGGGAGATCCGCAATGCGGACTTCCCTACCCGGTTTCGAGCGCCGGTCAACATCACCAATTACGCTGGGGCAACGAACCCCAGCGTCTGGTTGGAAGACTTCCGGCTCGCATGCTGGGCGGGAGGAGCTACGGATGACCTCTTCATCATCCAGTACCTCCCCATCTACCTCGCGGACTCAGCTCGAGCTTGGCTCGAGTACTTGCCCGCCAAGACTATCAGGAACTGGGCCGACCTGAAGAACCTCTTCGTCGGTAACTTCCAGGGCACATATAAGCGCCCTGGGAATTCCTGGGACCTGAAAAGTTGCAAGCAGCAGCCAGGGGAGACTCTCCGAGGCTACATCCGGTGTTTCTCCCAGCAGTGCAATGAGCTCCCTGACATTTCTGGCGCCGACGTCGTCGGGGCGATCATCTACGGCACCACCTGTAAGGCCTTGGTGCATAAGCTAGGCTATGTCAAGCCCAAAACCACCAAAGAGCTCTTGGACATCGCCACCAACCACGCCTCCGGCGAAGAGGCCGTGTGGGCCATCTTCGACAAGGGGAAGGCCAAGCGGGAGCCTGGCACTGAAGCTGACACCCCCTCCGACCGCTCCGACAAACGGAAGTGGCGAGGGAAGCAAGGCCATGAAGGCCACTTGGTCGCGGCCGCCGACCGCCCTGCCAAGCGGCAGGTGCCTGATCACTTCGAGAAGCTGGTGGACAGCCCATGGCCACACCATGGGTACCCCGTGAAGCACCAATATCGGGACTGCGAAGTCCTGAAGCGCTTCCTCTCTGGAGCCCCCACGTCGTCGCGGGGCAAGGGAAAGAAGCGTGACCCAACATCAAATGCTAGGGAGAAGGGGGCGGACGCCGAGTTCCCATAACCCGACGGCTGCCTCATGATTTTCGACGGACCGACGTGCTACGCCGACAAGCGGCGGCTCAAGCTCGCCTTCCGCGAAGTCCACACGGTGGCTCTCGCCGCGCCTAAATACCTTCGGTGGTCGGAGTCCCCGATAACCTTCGATCGGACCGACCACCTCGATCTCATCCCACAACCAGGGAGATATCCCCTGGTCGTCGACCCCATTTTGGGGCCAAAGCGCCTGACCAAGGTGCTCATGGACGGCGGTAGCGGCCTCAACATCCTGTATGTTGAGACCCTCGACGCCATGAGGGTCCCTCGCTCGAGTCTCCGACCGAGCAAGGCGCCCTTCCACGGCGTCATCCTGGGCCAGCAGGCCCATCCGCTCGGGCAGATCGATCTGCCCGTTACCTTCGGGGGCCCGGACAACTTCCGCACCGAAACCCTCACCTTTGAGGTCGTGGAGTTCCTCGGCTCCTATCACGCCATCTTGGGGAGGCCGTGCTATGCCAAGTTCATGGCAATCCCCAACTACACCTACCTCAAGCTGAAGATGCCGGGGCCGCGGGGAGTTATCACCGTGGCCTCGTCTTTTCAGCTTGCCTACAACTATTAGTAGAGCAGTTGCGAGTTGGCGTCGGTGGTCATCGCATCCGCCGAGCTCGAAAACCTCCGGAGGGAAACCTCCGAGTCCGCCCCCGACTCCGCCAAGTCGGGGCCGGGTTCCTTCAAGTCCACCGAGGACACGAAGAGGGTCGCGGTCGACCCCGAGGATCCGACCAAGACTGTGTGGGTCGGAGCCACACTCCCCGCTAAATAGGAAAACACTCTCGTCGACTTCCACCGCGCCAACCGAGACGTCTTCGCATGAAAGCCCTCCGACATGCCAGGCATCCCAAGGGAAGTCGCCAAGCACTCCTTGAGCATCCGACCAGGCTCAAGGACGGTCGCCCAGCGCCTGCGCTGCTTCGATGAGGAAAAGCGTAGAATCATAGGGGAGGAGATTTCCAAACTTTTGGCCACAGGGTCTGTAAAAGAGGTTCGCCACCCTGAGTGGCTGGCCAACCCTGTCCTTGTAAAAAAGAAAGCCGGGCAATGAAGAATGTGTGTTGGCTACACGAGCCTGAACAAGGCAAGTCCCAAGGCCCCGTTCCCATCGTCGACCCAATCACAGGGTGCGAAAGAATCCGACCAGCTCACGACTTCTTTTGAGTACCAGCAAACACTGCGGCACTGCCATAGTCGTCAGGTCCGCGGCCGGTCCTTTAGCGTTGGTAGCTCGGTCCTGCACCAGGTTCAGTCCAACAAGGATGGGCACGAGCTACCCCCCCTTTTGGGAAGGCCCCTTCACCGTCGTGGGGGTCCTCCGACCCGGCACCTTCCGACTCAAGGATGCCGGTAGCAACGTCGTCTCCAATGCGTGGTACATAGAAAAGTTAAGACAATTCTATCCCTAAAGCTCTTTCTTGTCCTTGCATCCTTTTTACCCTTCCTCTGAGTTCAAGCGCTGCGTGGCGACCATAGCTTGGTCCCCACGCACCGCTCGGGGACTACCAGTTCATACACTCACACGGGTCGGTGACCCGACTGGCCATTAGGTTCCCCCTAGCGGTAACCCTCTCGACCCAAGTGCTACGGCCTACGCCCCAGCGGCTACGGTTGCTAAGTAGTGCTTCGCGTAAGAAGGAAGTGCCCATGCAGTGCGATCTATAGTTGGTCGGGAACACTCCTTTCCCGTGCCAGCGCAAATGGACGTTTTGTATCCTAAGTTCCTGCTCTTTTTGCGCTTTCTTCAAAAGTGTCAACACATCGACCTACGCTCAAATAACCCCCGCGGTTTCTAAGGCTATGGTCGTTAAGTGTTCTTCACAGCAAGAAAGCGCGAATGACAAAGTCAAACTTACGATCGGCCCGACCGGCCAAAACATTAAAATAAACTTTAGTTCGTTACACGCTAAAGTTATTACATTGCAAAAAGAAAAACATCTAACACTTCTTCTACTCTCGGTGGAGGATGCTCCGTGGTGGTATCTTGTCGGCGATCACTCGGGCGTGCGACTCGACTTGGGACTCGAACCTATCGATCTCCTCGTCAGTCTGGTTCCCGGCGATCCCGCTGCTGACGGTGTCAAGGTTGATACTGTCGTAGTGGGAGATGGTGCAGACAAGCGCTGAAGAGGCCCTGAGTGCGATGCCTTCGCTCACTGAGCCCTCGACATGCTTGGGCACGCGGGCTAACTTCGGACTGACGGTCCCGAGTGCCGATTCGCGAGACGTCTGGCCGACCCTTTGAAGGGTCGCCCGGCTCGGCGGCTCGCCGGACTGCGCCCTCCGCCGGTAACCGCCGTCAAGGCCACGTCCCGCGTCGTGATTGCCACGTCACGTGCCTCCTCCGCCTGTCTCCGCGTCTCCACGGCGTCGCTGAGATTCTTCTGCAACTCTGCGGATCGAAACAGTGTCAAAAGAGCACGACTGGCGGGCTGCGATCGCAAAGTCGACTAAGGGGTTGGGTCACTTACCAGCCACGAAGTCCGTCAGAGCGTGGAGCTCCTCCTCGGCCTTGGCCCGGGCCTCTTGGTCGCCCACGGCATTCCCCCGAAAACCTTTGACAAGGACTGCCAAGTCCTCGCCACTTTCTTCGTCGAGGCCAACTTTTCCCGAGCAGCGTCCCGCTCGGTGCGCAGCCGCTTGGCGTCCTCCTGAGCCGGGTCGCGCTCACCCTGGAGGCGGGTCGCCTCCGACCACGCGGTCTCTTCCGCGGCGACGGCAACATCCCTTGCGCTGTTGGCCCCCGCCAGGAGGGACTCGAGCTCGGACACCCTCATCTTCAAGGATTGGTCTGTCCGGCGCACCTCGAACAAGACCTCTGTGGCTCGGTCCAGCTCCTGGCGGTCCTTTGCCGCCTTCGCCTGCTCGCGGGCCAAGGCCTCCTGAGCATCGCGCAGCTCGGAGTACAGCCGGTCGCACTCCTCCTCGGCTGCCGTCCTCCGACCGTGCAAACGCTGGAGGAACTCGGACTTGTCCCCCGATCGGGTTCACAAATGCTGCGGAACGCAAGCGCCCTATTAGCCTACCGCAAACTCATCAAAAACAGCAAGGACGGGGTCTTATTTGGCTCACCGTGCTGATCGGATTGATTCCCCCAGTGATGGCGTCCAGCGCCTTGCCGGAGGCCTCGAGGGCGAGGGCCAAACCCTTGCGGATCTGGTTCACCTCAGCTTCAGCGTGCCGCGCGCCCTCCTGGAGAGCCTCCCACTCCCTACGCTCCGCCATGTCGTCCAGCACGAAGGACGGCCTATCGGACGAGTCGCCGCTCGGCCAGATCAGCGCCTGCGGCGGATCACGCGGCACCTCCTCTTGCGGCCTTATGGCGACCGCCTCCGACGCAAGCGGCGCGGCCGGCGGCTCCCAAGGGCGGCGTCCAGATCGCTCGAGCACCGGATCGCGTGAGTCAGCGGATTCCCCGGCGGTGGTGGTGGGAGTTCTTCCTCGCCATATTTGGCCTACGGGTGAGGCTCCAACTCGCCATGAGTCGCCAGGCTTCTCGCTCAGCTCACTGCTGGCGCCTCGACCCTTGTCGGCTCGCTATCACCCAAAGACTGCGGCGCCTCGACACTCGCCGGCTCTGGCGGCAAGATGTCGCTCCACCGGCCGCTCGGCACGGCCAGTGGTCTTCGTCCCCATTGGGCGTAGAGGCGGCGCTGGCCTGCTTGAGCTACGTCGGATCTTGCTGCTGCCAGCCACCCGTGTAGGCCCTGCACGTGACGATCGGTCGGAAACCACTCGAGCAAGCTGCATGTGACTCTAGAAAAGGGGATACTCACAGCGCTGAGCGGGTGCGCGGCAACCGCGCCTTCTTGGCCAGCCCTCCTTGCGGGGGCGGGTCGCCCCTCCGCTTCCCCAAGGGCGCCTCCGCTAGGGGCACCTCCACTTGGGGCTCGACGATGGTGGCACTCGCGCTGGCACCCTCGACCGGGCCGCTGCCAGTTGGCAGCCCGAAGTTCAACCCGTGGTATGGGTCGCCACCCCGTTGTCATTGCTAGCACTCGAGGTCGACTCCGCACCGGCCGTATCAATGGCGGTCGTGTCGGAGACCTCCTCGCCATGCGCGGCCCTCGCCGCGTGCTCTTGCCTCTTCTCCACCTTCCTCTTCCTCCTCCTTCCGCCTTTTGCTGGTGGATTCGCTCTACGCGGACGCCGCGCAGGCTTCAGCCCTCAACTCCTTCTCCCCCGGTAGCAATGCCCGGGAGACCATCCCGACAAGCCCCTGGAAAACGCAGAGAACACTAGTCAGACCAGATGCTAAGGGCTAAGGGAGGAAGAAGAGAAAGGGAATTGCTCGGGTTACCAAGTCCGGGGGATTGCACGCCGAGAATGGCTTAGGGTGGCCACCCGCCGCCTCGGTGGCACTGCCGCCCATGACGACGGACACGAGCCCCGACCTCTGACGCAGGGAGCTTCGACTGTGCCATCCTCATGGGGTCGGACACCCCTTCATACCGAAACATGGGGCACACCCTATCCATGAGGGGTTGAACGCGCATCTTCATGAATGCGCGCACAACAACGTCGCCGGTCAGGCCCCGCTCATTCTGGGTCTTGATCCGCTCGATGATCGCGTCTACCTTATTCTTCTCCTTCCGGTCGGCGCCCCAAGTCCACTCAGACCGCGCCTCGGGGAGCCGGCCGGTGAAGGTCGGGGCGCTGCCTCCCAGGTTTCGGACATAGAACTATTCGGAGTGCCACCCCCGGTTCGACAACAGCAACCTTACCTCGATGTAGTCCGCCGTGCGGCCACCGTGCAGCTGGAAGGCCACGCCACCGATGGGCGCCGTGGTATCCGTTGGCTTGTCCTTCCTCAGCCGCGCATGGAAAAGGTGCCTCCAGAGTGCCCAGTGGGGGTCGATCCCCAGGAACGCCTCGCACAGCGTGATGAAGACCGCTATGTGAAGCACGCCGTTAGGGTTGAGGTGGTGCACCTCCACCTTGTAGTGGTGCAGCAGCCTGCGGACGAATGGATGGAGCGGGAGCCCGAACCCGCACTCGTAGAACGAGGCGGGCACGACGATCTCGTTGCCTTCAGGCGCGGGGACCGCGACCCCCGTCGTCACCCTCCACCTCGAGACGTCTCACGGGGGGAGGAACCCTTTCCTCTCCAGCCCAACCGCGCGGCTGCCTTGGGCGGAGCACTCCGGCCACGACATTTCCAAGGATGAGAGCAGCGAAAAGGTGAGAGAAGGTGAAGGTGAGGAACTCTTTTCTCCGGCTCCGTTGCTCTCCTTTTTCTCTCAGGGAAGGCAAGGAGGTAGGGAAGGCAAAGGCAAATGCCCGCTCCGGTGCCCCTGCGCCGAATCTATAAGAGCCGAATGGGCACCAGCCGAGCGGACGCCAGTCAAACAGACGCATCCTCGGGTGAAGCGTCGCGCGTCCCGTCCCTCCGACTGCCACGCCAGGCCGCTGGTATGACACAACGGTTTCCAATACCTCCACTACGCATTAATCCTGACAAGACAGTAGGAAGCGCAGGGACGCCGTATCGGGCGACACGCCCCGCGACCCTTCGGTCTCTGCCTCTAGGCTGAACCGACTGCCTCGTAACAGGTATGAAAGCCCACCGGGCCACTGCGGCCTCGGGGTGGCTAAAGAGCTTAATAGCTCGCACTCAGGGCCCAGACCAACGCCGTCGGTTCTAAGGCCCAACCCACCAAGTGGGTTTGGCGCCGCCCTGGCGGAAAACTGAGCGAGGGGCGAGGACAAGGCGAACCCCCAGTGGGTCTCTAGTTGGGTCGGCTGACGACCCAATTGCCTTAACTCGTGTCCGAGACCATACTTCACACTCTCCCGCGGAACCCATCAATGGGTGGCAGCCAGCTACACTCCGGGTCGACGGACGACCCGGGGTCCGATACGAGATCGAGTAAAGAAAGGTTTTTCATGGGTCGCCCCCAGCGGGCCGGACGCCCCACGCTGGGAGTCGTCCGCTTGGAAAGGTCCCCCTTGGGAGGGATCTCCAGGTCCTACTCGGATTACCCGTTATTAGCTCCACGAGCACGGTGTTCAAACCAACGCATGGTAAACACGCGTCCGCTCACCCCCTCCAGGTCCCACACCTGCGGACGGGGCGTACACTTGGGACAGACAGCAGCCACTCCTCCCGCAGATAGCCTCACCGGATGAGGACTCGGGATGGACGCCCTCCGCCTAGCTCCGGCGTAAAACTAGCCTTACAAACGCGTCGAGTTACGACGTAAAACTAACACTCGGACACTAGAACCTTGCCAAAGGCATCTGAGTGTCCGTGCCGACCAAGGCAACGTCGAGTTACGACATAAAACTAACACTCGGACACCGGAACCTTGCCAAAGGCATCTGGGCATCCGTGCCGACCAAGGCAATGTCGAGTTACGACGTAAAACAAACACTCGGACACCGGAACCTTGCCAAAGGCATCTGGGCATCCGTACCGACCAAGGCAACGTCGAGTTACGACGTAAAACTAACACTCGGACATCGGAACCTTGCCAAAGGCATCTGAGCATCCGTGCCGACCAAGGCAACGTCGAGTTATGACGTAAAACTGACACTCGGACACCGGAACCTTGCCAAAGGCATCTGGGCGTCCGTGCCAACCAAGGCAACATCGAGTTACGACGTAAAACTGACATTCGGACACCAGAACCTTGCCAAAGGCATCTGGGCGTCCATGCCGACCAAGGCAACGCCGGGCCGAATCCCGCCGACCAAGTCGGTCGGCCTATGCCGGCGAGGGTGAACCCCCCAACCGGCTCTCCGACCCGCTCGGGGGCTACACCCACCGGGTGCGCTCGTGCACACCCGGTCGAAACCAGCCGACCAAGTCGGTCGGGTTTTGTCGATCCAGTCGGATCTCGCCGACCAAGTCGGTCGGGCTCTGTCGACGAAGGCAACCCCCCGATCTCACTTGGATAAACGGCCGACCGAAGCCTCTCACCGCATCCGGTCGGATTTTGCCGACCAAAGCAAGTCCTCCGAGCACACCCAGGCGAACCGGCCGACCAAGTCCATTCGCTGCGCTCGGTCGGGTTTTCGCCGACTAAGGTAAACCCCCGACCGACTCTGTCGAACTCACTCGGGGGCTTGGGGGCTACTGACGAATACTCATACCATGGGTACCCCCAGCGGCCCAGGACGACCTATGGGCGGCCCCAAGCCCAGCTCTGGACGAAGGCCCCGCCGGGCCATGAAGGACTCTCGTCCCCGACCAGGGGGCGGTCCGACCCTTGCCATGGGTCGGGCGCCCTGCGACCCCCGACCAAGCCGATCAAAGGGAGGTCTGACCCCTGTCATAGGTCGCGGATCTCCCAAGGCTCTGACCCCGCCATGGGTCGGACGCCTCGCAAGCTCCGACTGAGCTAAGGAAATCTCCGCCACCATCACCAGTCAACTTCGAGTTGGCCACCTGCCCCACGGACACGACGGCTCAGGGTGACCATGCGGGGCAGGTGGCTCCTTCCCAAGGCGGCGAGGAGGCTGTCGAAGTCAAGCACCAGTCTCATCGCCCAGTCACGCACAGTGGGCAGATGCGCTCCCTCCCGAGGTAACACCGGAGCTAGACGCTACGGCGTCAGCATCTGACAAGCGCACAAAGAGTAGGTGTGCCGCTTCCCGATGAAATAGAAAACCACGCCACCCGACGTGTCTACCGACCCAACATGGAGCAAGCAGGCGCCCGTCAGTCATCAAGACCGAAGCACAGGACTCCTAGGCGTAGGACACCCCATCCTTTCTTTCCCGAGCTCCCGTGTAACCTGCTCCCTCCATCTATATAAAGGGAGGCAGGACCCTCTGGGAGGGGGAGGAGCTTTAGACGAACTCTTAGACGGCTTTTAGAGCAAACCTTTCTTACTTCTTTCACTCAGACGAGGCGCATAAGGCCAGTCCTTAGCCCTCGCTTGTAATCCAGTGCAGTCCCCTGCACCCAGAGCAATACAGAACCACCACGAACTAGACATAGGGACATTCGGCCTGAACCAGTATATATCTTGGGCTCCCTGAGTCAACCATTCAAGGAGAGGGAACGCGTGGCCCCTTGACTACAAATTTACTTGTCGGTATTCGAAACACCGACAATATTATTCAGTGTCACTTGGGTAATACTTGCAAAATACCTTACGCACCTATTTAGACATGCTCATTAGATCAACTTTTAAATGATGGGACACATTTCAAACTAGCTTGAGCAACTTTGTTTAAATGTGCGGAACCGAGGAATGGTTTCCGTGTATTTTGGTAAAAATCCAACTCAAAACTTATGATTTAGACGCATGCGAGTTATTACTTAACTTGGAGCGTGAAAAGGACCTCACGCGTAGATAGGGGGAGATTCTCGCCTGGGTCAGTTAAGGACCGAACTTGATACTATCACCTAAGTGATTTCGTACAACCACATGTGCTAGTATGGGATAGCCTAAACTCATTAGATTAGTTGAAATTTAATCTTGCATCTTGGGAGGCCGGAGTAGTAAGGGCACATTGAGGAACGGTGTTGCTCGTAGGTGCTCCCTTCACTGAGGTGTTGGGGCCCAAGCATTCCAATACAACGGTGCATGCCTTGTCATGGGGAGAGTTCCCGATGGGGGGCACCATCGTGGTTCAGGATCTCCGGACTATGACAAGGGTTTAACATCACTGTGGCGGGTGTAAGATTAAGCTTTAACTAGTTAAACGATTTTGTCACATTTAGCAAATCGGGTACGATGAGTATCGCGAGGTATGGTTGACATGATTGCTAAAATGTGTCATGTGGGTAAAATGTACACTCTCTACAGAGATTAAAATCTAATTAATTAGCCGTGCTCGCGGTCATGAGCAACTTGGGGAAATAATGTCAAGTATAGTCTTTGTTTTTGCTAAAACTTTTGGAAAATGGTGTTGAAATGGGTTGGTAAATTGGGAAGCCAATGGTGGCTGTTTTTACTTGTAATTCGCAGCCAAGGAGGGCTGTGGAATGTCATCTATGAACTTTACTTACTGTTATTTAGCTTCATATTAAATGCTCTTTACAAATTCGTTACTGTTTTATGAATCTTTTACTTGCAAACAAAATCTGCCTTATGCTGAAAATGAGACTAGTGTAGAACCTTGTTTCCTTGATTCTAGCCATGCATTTACTTTATTTCCATACACTAAAGTCTTGCGAGTATATACGTGTACTCACGGTTGCTTAATCTAAACAATATAGATGATAATATGGAAGAATGCCCCGACGACACGTACTTTACTCTGGGGTCCGACAATCATGTTGACGGATGAACTTGGGCTTTTCCAAGTCGGTTGCCTATGGGTTATTGGATGGGCATACCGCTGTCCTACTTTTGGTATATGTTTAAATTCCGCTGCAATTTTCTCTTTGACATGTAATATTTGGCCGGTCGGCCACTACTTATAATAGTAAGTAGTTGTAATAGTTGTAGTTTATGTTTTTGCTATTCCAACTACTTAGATTCATGTGTGCGACCGTCATTCTTTGGCTATTGCTCGTGCTCCTCTTGGAGAGTGTGTGCGATACCAAGGTCCTGAGACGGATGGCGAGTGCTATGTTTGGATGAGTTGGTCTCAATCCCGGTATGGTTGTTTGGAATGGAATTGAAACTCTCATGGACGCGTCAGTGTGTATGGTGCGACTATGTGGCTCATATTTGTTTGGGTGAGGGCCATTTAGTCAATACTCCGTGCACGGGACTTTTGGGTCGCAATGAGCATACACTTAAGTGGAGTATGGGTGTCACCTCTAAGTCCAATGCACGTGTGAGGATCGATTCATATTTCCGGGTGCCCACAAGCAACCTCTAGGATTTGAGAACCACAAATATCCAAACCATGTTTACAAGCTTTCCAAAGCCTTGTATGGACTTAAGCAGGCCCCTAGAGTATGGTATGAGAGGCTTAAGTCCTATCTTCTCGGTCATAGTTTCAAAATGGGTATTGTAATACCACAAATCGTTTACCAGGGTTTTGGCCGGAGTTGTTTTGTCTTCTTAAATTCAAGGATTTTCTTTTCGTCGTGAGTTCGAATTTGTCAGTCTTTAGAGGTGGTTGTTTTGTGGTCTCTAGAGGCGGTGTGGGTTATATTCTTTTTCCCTAACCCTAAAGAGGGCATATCATCCAAAAGGGAAGCCAGTCTTTTCCCCAAATCCTCCAGCCGCCCCCACCCTCCCGACTTCAGCCCCAGGCATTCTCCTGGCGCCGCCCCTGCGCCTCTCCCCGGTCGGCTGCCTTCTCCCCTGCGCCCCTCCCTGGTGCTGCTCTCCCTGGCGCTGCTCTTTCCCCCTGGCCAGCGGCACCTCTCCCTCCCCGGCAAAGAAGGTGTCCAATGAAGAAGAATAAATGTAAGCGATCAGGCGTGATGGCGTTCGGCAGCAACTCCACCAGCAGCAATGCCCTCTCCTCTTGCTTCTTGTGGTGAGAACTCAAACAAATTGAAATTGTGGTGATTGGTTTCTAGTATGCATGCCAAGTGTTTGATCAAATGCTTAGCTAGGTTTTCATGAGATTGAAGTGATGGTCTCTTTTCTCCGCAATTTGTTTTGCTAGTGAGTATGGTTGCGGTCTGTTCTTTAATATGGAATTGCTGCATGTATTGGTGAACTGTGTTGAATTACAGTTCTTGGGGCTGGAACTGATAAGCATTTATGATATACATATATGATTGTGAAATTTTTGGTTAATAAATAACAACTGTATGCTAGAGTCAATATGTTGTAATCATGATTTATCTGCTTGCGATCAAAAAATATGTATAGCTCTCTGAGTGATTCTTGCTATGCTGTGATTATGAGTATCTTACATGTATTGAAATAGCTGAATTCTTAGTGAAAAAGATGTCTTGCTGGTTAATGGTTTTGGTTTAACCATTAGAGGTATTTTTGGCTTGTAGTGATGCTAGAAGACTCTTATGCTGATTAGTTCCAAATATGAATCTATGGATATGAATGAATAAAAAATAGAGAGTGGTGCTTAATCTTGTATGGCATGCTATACTTGGTAATAGTAGTGGACCCAATATTATGTAGGTCATGGAATGTTGATACCTTAATATCCCTCTTCCTTTCACAGTATGCTCAAGAGACTGCATTGATCATTTTATTGTGATATAGAATCATATACCTAGGGCATTATGTGTGCATAAGTGTAGCAGGTGTTATACTCTTAGTATCTTTTCTGCACTTCTTTTACCATGAGAGAGCTTGCAGATGTGAAAATGTTGACCTTACATCTTGTCTCATTGTAAATTAAATCAGTCGTATGAGTGTGTGCTATTTGCTTACTAGCTTCCATGTCCTTATGCAGTTAACCATATTACTTCCTGTGCACTCGTAACTTTCTCTAGTAGCAAGGATTAATTTAGTTAGTAGAGCACGTGCACGACTTCGGTCACCAACAACCCAGTTAATTGTTTCGTTAAAAATGGTTGTAATAAATGCGATTGTATTGTGTTGATCGGCGTTGCGTAGTTGGTTAATTGCCATTTGAAAATGTGATTGATTATCTAAGGACTTGTTAGAATGATATCATATAACTGCCATTGTTCTTTTGTCTGCTGAGTGGATGTTCTCTGTTCTAGAGAGGTCATGCCAAAATTTTGTAAATTTCGGTGACTTAGTTTTAAGCCGGTTTAAGAGTTTAGAGATTAAATTCAGTCTCAGTCTTTTCGTAGAGGTGTCATTTGTTATTTAGGGTTTTTGCTAGCATTCGCGGTGCGGTTGGCGCCGGGGTGTTACAGGTATAGTAGACAAAACTCTGTTTATCAGACACCAGGATTCTTATTTCCTTCTCATTCAAATTTATGTGGACGATATTATCTTTGGTGGCTCTACTCATTCTTTTGTGTCTCAGTTTTCTGAAGTGATGAATACAGAGTTTGAGAAGAGTATGATGGGCAAGTTGAGTTACTTTCTTGGCTTCCAAATCAGGCAGACTCGGGAGGGTACTTTCTTGCACCAAGGTAAGTACACTCGGGACTTCCTGAGGTGGTTTGATATGTCTGATGGAAAGCCTGTGATGACTCCTATGGCCACCACTACTGTCCTTGAGCCTGTAACATCCCAAATATTCAAAAACAAATAAAATAAAATTTAAAAATGACTAAAATAAATATTTGAGTTTGAAATGTGACTTAATTTTGATTTTTTTGCCTTTGTAACTTAAGGAAAATCTAAATCTCAACTTCTTTGTTGAGCTTCTCTTTTTCCAATAAAGAAAATCAAAGTCACAAAATAAATAAAATAAAATGAAAATGTGATTTACTTTCGGATTTTCTAGCATTGATTGGGTTTTTACTCTAAAGAAAAGCTTTTAATGGTTAAAAATAGTAAATCCTTAATTCTAAGTTTCAAAAATCAAACAAATGTAAAATCATTCACACTTATACTATAAAAAAACTAAAGACAATAATTAAATTTATAGTTTGATTCTTATACATGTCCTGTAAAACCTGTTCAAAAAAACCCAATCCCTTGAACCATGCTTATATTAACTAACACTCTCATTCACACCCACTATTCTCTTAAAGCACATCAATATTTCACAATGCCTTTCTCTCAAGAAATTACATGTACAGACATATATACATGCAGATACTCACATACATAAGGTTGACACTAATCACATTGCACAAGAGGATAGTCCTTCGGATCACACATACACATTATCAGAAGTTGAAACTCAGAGAAGAAGCAAACTGCTAATCAAATTCAGTCTCATCTATTAGCATGAAAATTTCATCTTACTCATACCATTCTTGTCTCATAGCAGCTCCATCACATAAAGACCTAACAAATAAGCGTATAGGGTTTGATACTGCATACCCCTGTACTCTCAATCAAAGTGGACATGAATCACAGCAAGGATAAATCGAGGAAATACACATATTTAACCATAACACTAGAATCCAAATACAAGCATTTTGCAGAGAGATGCGCATACTTCGACCATATTCTAACCAATATGCACACAATCAAATTGAGCAAAGATCATAGCATAAACTTTGCAACTAAAATATTAGTCAACTCGGGCACACATCATAGCATAACATCCACAACTAAATATCAAATCAAAATAAAATTTCTTGCAGTTCAATCATAAACGAGAAGAGGGGGGATTCCGGTACTTAGCTTGTAGATGAGAGCGATGAAACGAAGGCTGTTGGATTTGGAAGATGGCGGCCGCGCTTGGACGCTGTAAGGGAGGAAAGGTGGTGAAGGCATTGGTGGATCCGGCGCGAGGTGACCGCAGCGTAGGCCCAAGCTCGGCCGCGACTGCGTAGGGAGGAAAAGAGAAGGGGATGAGTAGGTGAAAGAAGAAGCAAGAGAAGGAGAGAGAGAGGGGAGAAGATTACCTCGGGGCTGCTAGATCCGGCGCAGGAGACCGCCAAGGGTGGGGTATCTAGAGGAATTAGCGTCGGAGCCGGAGGTGAAGACCGATGGCGACGCTCGAGCGCAGGCGGTGATGGGGAAAAGGTAGGCGCCGGCGCTTGGGCTTGGGCTCGAGCGAGAGAGGGGAAGCCGAACGAGAGCTGGGGGAGCCAACAGCTGGTTCGTCGGCGTAGGGAGAGGCACAGGCGGCAACTTTTGGTGCAGGAAGAGAGTCGGAGCAAGAGAGCGAGGTTCGGCCGTGGTCGCGTGAGAGAGAAGGAGAGGAACTGAGAGTGGCGGCTAGTGGGGAAAAGGATGAGTGAGGGTCAGAGTGAGAGCGAGTTGTGTGGGTTAGGGTTAATGTTGGGCCGGCCAGTTCGGCCTAAATGATGGCCTGACCAGTAAATATATATATATATATATATAATAAATAACAAATATATATATATATATAATGATGAAATAAATTAAAATAAATATATATAGATGAAGATAATTATCTAAAAATACAAAATGAAATAATGTCTCAACCTAGGCCAAAATAAAGAAGATGGTCTGAGAAAATAGTAGGAGATAAATATTTAGTCCCTAAATTAAATACAGATTACAATTAGAAATAAAACATCATATTCACATAAGAAGAAGTCGATCTTAATTCTAAATCCAAATAATTTTTGCAACTTGAATTTGAAACAAAACTTACCATAGGATAATTTATGTCTTAATTTCATCCAAAAAATTTTTGCATCTTGAATTCGTAAAAAGCACGTGCAATCCAAAAACTCTAAACCTAAAATCACACCTGTTCTGTGTAGTAGAATTCTATTTGATTCTTCAGCTAATTTCTTTTTGCCCCATTTAAATGTTGTTGTATTTTATTGAACTGCGCGTAGACTCTAACGTTCTACATTCTACGACAGTCAACTTTAACTTCACGACTGAAATCAACAAGCAAGGAAAGCACCCCTTTGATCATATTGATTCCAGTATTTAATTTTCATTTGTTTATCAAATTATTCATGCATGCGTTTATATTCTGTAAATTCGCTGTTTTGTGGTATCGGTAGATATAACCATTGTTTCATGGAACTTCCTTGATAAGTATTGACATGTGTGAAAGCATGTAGGCCCCTAAATTTCGGTTGAGTTTTGGTAATTGATAATAATAAAGTTTTAAAGGGTTAACATCTTTTATTTGAGTATTTATGAGTATAGGTTGATTCAAGATGCTATGGACATAAGAGCATTGACTCAATACATAGAAGATCAACGCAACAAGGCAAGATGACCAAGGTATAAAAGTTAAGGACCTTTTTATAGCTTTTACCGATCTCGGTGTTTGAAGAGAAAAAGATCAGATTGCTAGAATAGGTGCCGTGCTATTAAGAGGGGTCATTGTCGTAAGTTTGATGTCGAGAAAAGTGTCGAGGCTCAAAACATACTCAATTAGACATCTCAGGAATAAATGATCTTAAAAATAAAATCAAAATAAAATTAAATTTGCATTTGGTGCAAAAGGGGCTGTATGACCGGAGGACATGCGGTAATACCAGCCGCCGGTGCTACCGCACCCCTCCCGGTACCTTTTTTTCCAGAGAAGGTGTTTTTGGTACCTAGGAGGGCGGTATGACCGGAGAGCAAGCGGTCATACCGGCGAGCGGTATTACCGCACCTCCTCCGGTAATACCGGCCAAGTGACTAACGGTCACTGACCGGGCATTAATTGCTCCACAGTGACTGTTGGGTACAGAGGAGCGGTAATATCGGCCAAGGGGTGGTATGACCGGCCCCTCAGCACGATTTTGGGTAATTTTTGAGCAACGGTTACATTTGGTTGGTGGAGGTTATAAATACCCCCTTTGTATTCAAGAGCTATTTTTTAGTCCTCATTGAATACATTTGAGCTCTTGTTAGTCTCCCAAACTCTTGGTGCATTAAAATTCCTACATTGAGAGAGTTAGGAGCAAATTGAGTGGCCATTTAGTATTGAGCCTTAGAAACTCAATTTTGACCTCGAGCAAGCATCAATACTTATTACTCTTGGAGGTTGCTACCTCCTAGACAGCTTGGAAGCGTGAGGTTTCGATGATCTTCATAAAGAAGCTTGTGTGAAGGCCCGAACATTGTGAAGGCAAGGAGCTCGCCTACCCGGAGTGGGGAAGAGCTACCACGAGTGATCGAGGAAGGTTTAAGCGAGTGGAGCCAGCTTGAAAAAGTTCAAGCCACCTCAACGTGGAGTAGGGAAGACCGGCAAGTCTCCGAGACCACGGGATAAAATTCTTGTGTTCATCCATTGTGGTTTGCATTTCTTATTCCCTAGGGTAACTTTTCAATTCTAGCTAATTGAATATCTTGCTTAGAGTATTTTAGTATTTAGAGTACTTGATTAGAAGAGATAATTTAGTGATCACTAGAATTGCTTGATATTAAAAGTGCCAAAATTGCCATTTGCGCTTAGTGATCTCTAAAAATCATTTTTAGATTAAATAAATTTAAAAACCTCCTATTCACCCCCTCTAGTCGGTTATCCTTGATCCTACAATGTGAACCTTGATAAACCTAGAATTAAGGTTAGACAATATATAATGTCACTTTGGGTATATGCGATTTAATAACCATGCTTAGCCATGCTTTAGAATTGGGATGAACAAATTGGATAAATTGATCATTGGAGATATTGAGACATGATGATGGGTACTGGTATTTTGGTATTAAAAACTCAAAACAAAACTATAGTTTTGACACGGGCGATTACTGGCAATAGCTGGAGGTGCATGGACTTGCACATAGTGTAGGGGAGATTATCGCCCATGTCGGATTAAGGACCGAACTCAGTGTTCGCTAAACGCAAGAATTACCGTACAATCACAAGTGCTGGTATGGGACAGCCTTAACCTACTAAGTTACTTAGAACTAGCTTTGCACATTGGTAGGCTGGAGTAGTACGGGCTTTCAATGGCTGATTGCTCGGAGGGGCGCCCACACCGAGGTGTTGGGAGTAACGTTTGTTGATACAACGGTGTACGCCATGCTATGGATATGCTTGTTCATTTACTGTACAGTGACTGTACAAACATGTACACCATAGCATGGGTTTGTCATCACCGGGCTGGTGCAAAGCTAGGACTAGGTAATGTAAGTGTAACGGTTATGTTATGATCGCTCTGCGGCACACCAAAGGAAGTATGCTAATAGCTTGCACAAAGAGTTGATCATTTCTTGTGAGTAAAGCTGTACACCTATGCAGAGTGTCAATCTTTTCGAAAAGCCGTTCCCGTGGTCATGGAAATCTTAGTGCGCCAGCACGAGTTAGATGTTTTCTTATTTTCAAAAAGGGTTGATTTTATATGTTTGCCTTGTGTTGGCAAAGAATGGTGTTGGCAGGAATTGGATGTCTTGATGCTAACGTCGTGGAGGACTGTGAGTTATTACTTATGCTTTACTTACTTGTTATTTTCATATCAGTCAAACTTGCTTTTACAAATTCCATTTTGCAAATTACAACTTGATTTATATATCAAATTTTGCTTTATGCAAATTAACCGTAGAAGCTTCTTTTGACATAGCCTGCATTACTGCATTTGCAAATACCACATTAAGTCTTGTTGAGTACGAAAGTACTCAACCTTGCTTATTTGTTGGTTTTAGGTGAAGTGAACCTCCAGATGATATGTAGTTTGATGCAGGATGTAAGAATTATTTTAGCAAGTTTTTCTAGGGTTAATGCCTTGTCAGTTGCTTGAGGGTTGGATGGGCACACTACAAGACTTTTGCTTCTTCTGCTACAGTATACTAAATTGTAAGACTACTCTATATCAATAGCTTTCGCTTTAATAATATTTTTTATAGTTGTGATTCCAATTGTTGTAAATGTGCGTACTACCTACTAATCATGGGACTAATACTATATGCACACAGATCATCCTTCTTGGTATTCTGTACCAAAAAGGAGGGTCGCTACAGAGTCCGATAAGGATGGTGAGCCTGCTGATCAAAAGGAGTTCCAGAGCATGATTGGCTCCCTCTTATATCTTACTGCCTCTCGGCCGGACATACACTTTGTTGTGTGTATGTGTGCTCGCTTTCAGGCTTCTCCTCGTGTCTCTCATCGTTAGGTGGTGAAGTGCATCTTCAGGTAACTTCGAGCTACCATTGATTATGGTATCTAGTACTCTTCTTCCTCTTGTCTATCCTTTAGAGACTTTTCCGATGCTGACTTTGCTGCTTTAGGATAGATAGGAAAAGCACTTCTGGCACTTGCTAATTCACTGGCATTTCTCTTGTTTCTTGGTCATCTAAGAAGTAGTCTAGAGTTGTACAGTCCACCGTTGAGGTCGAGTATGTTGTTGCAGCCAGGTGCTTTGGATGAGATCGACCATGCGGGACTTTGGGTTAGAGATAGAGAGTGTTCCACTTTTCTGTGATAACACTTCTGCTATTTGCATTGCCAAGAACCCAGTGCAGCACTCCCGGACCAAACACATTGATGTTAGATATCACTTCCTTAGAGACCATATGGATAAAGGAGACAAAGTGCTTCAGTTTATGGAGAGTGACCACCAGTTATCCGATATCTTTACCAAGCCTTCGGATAGGTCTAGGTTTGTTGCGTTGAAGAGTGAGCTTGGAGTCGTGTGCCTTTACGGTCTTCTATGAGGGGGAGCTGATCTATATATTATATATTATATTTTATTTTAGTTTTTCCTTTTTTTTGTATTGCTCTGGGTGCTTATGGTTTTTATTCCTTAAAGTTATGAGTTCACTTTATTTAGACTTCTGGCATGCTTTGCATGGACCACTCATCTTGTGCTTTAGGTTACTATTATGCTTAATTAGCTATTCTCTCTTCTCTCTAGGTTGAGTTCCCTCACAGTCTTATAAGTCTAGCAGGTGTTGAGCCCCTTGGGTAGACAGGGTCTGTGTGCACTCCTTAGTTTGGGATCTAGAGGAAGCTTCCCTATGTCAGTCATTGGGGAAGGTGAGAGCGAATCTAAGCCACAGTATTCTCTACTAGCTTTTCTTTGTTCTATAGCTACCCAGTTTGCAGTTTCTTATCTTCTTTTCTCCATTCTGTGTTTCTAGTTTTTGATTGAGTTATTTTGGATCCTTCAATTGATATTATTTTTGAGCTTAATCTTGTTAATAACTCAACTTGAACCAGATTTGTGCTTAAAATTGAATCACATGTTGAGGGGGAGTTTAAGCCTGTTTGGTAGAGCTCCAGATTTCAGCTTCACCTGAGATCTGAAACTTGTAAGTTAAAATAAAGTGAATTAAGTTTATATTTTTGTCTAAAATGTAAATAAAATGATCCATCTAAATACTCTTAATGTACTCACAACTTCAACTCCACGGATCTGGTAGAGCTAGGAATATCTAGCTCCACCAGATTCACAAATCTGGTGGAGCTGGAGCTCTACCAAACACACCCTAAGAATCTGTCTCATGAATTGCATATAGACTTGATTTTCATTTTATGAGCTTTGTCTATTATGCTATATTATGAAGAAAAATACTAACTTAGATATGTCCAAGTTCATTTATCTTGCTAAGTTTGCAAAAAATGAAAAATAAGCTTTACAAGAAAAACTTGATAAAATATGTTGCGTTTACTTGCTAAGTTTCTTCGCTAGATGTATTTTCTATTATTTGTGAAATTATAAAATTCTCTAGAGTCCCTATAGCAACTTGGGTGAATCTTGTTTGATCCATACTTGAGTTTTTCACTAGCTTAACAATCAAAATGCTAAAATGAAAGTGAAGCAAAATTGACTCTTTTTGTGCGCATTAGACTCAACACCTCACATTCACAAGACGGCTTCTCGTTGCACTTGAGATGAACTTGGAATGTGTTGTGTATGACCAAGATCATTCTCTTAAGAGTTTTTGAGATGATCGAACATGGCTAGAGTCAAATGCTCTAAAAATGCAAATATAAACAAAACATATGTGGGTAAATAATACAAATAATGTCAAACATTTGCACCCCGTTATGTTTTTCAAAGATTCAAAGAAAAATTTGCGTACAATAAAAAAATAAGCTCGAAGGACATTGTATGAACTTCTAGATTCCCCAAAGTGTTGAGTAGGATGAACTCTAGATTTTCCATTTGATCCTTTGAATAGCTTTACTTCTAGTTTTAAAATTAATGACAAGTGTTGCTCATGTTCAATCTTGCTAAAAATGATATGGTTTCAGTTAAATCTTGCTAGCAAAATGTTTATTTGCACTTGGACTAACTTGGTGTCATAACTTGTCTTGTTGGTCACTTGGATAATCTTCAAAACTCTCTTAGGCTACATTACTTGCATAAAAATAACAAAAAAAGGAGGAGAAAAGAAAATGCCATCTTGATGCCTATATTGACAAAAGGGGGAGAAATCGTAGAAAAGGCATCTTTATTGCATCTTGATTCATCTTAATTCTTATGATCTTTGTAAATCTTTGCTATCTTTTATAGATCATAAGTATTTCTAGTTGTCAACTTGGTCTTGTTCTTGCTTTCCATTTCTTTGATCAAGTTTGGTTTTGCATTCAAATTGCTTTCTTCTCTCTTATTCAAACTCAAAACTTATACCTTTTCATTTGTTTGTCAATATACTCATCAAGAGGGAGATGGAAAGACCATGTGGAGGTCTATCCTTATGTGTGATGAGTAATTAACGAGATTTGAGCTCGGTTTGATTTGAATTGAATTTTTGTTTTGAAGCAATTTGAGTGTTGGTTGCTTTTCCCAACGCTACTGGCCTGGGGGCGGTAGCACCAGACCTTTTAGCAAAATTTTGATTGATTAATGATTTTGGGATAATCATTGAATATCCTTGTGGGCATTGCTATGTGAAAGGTTTTTCCTTGTCTTTGATAGTTGCAGGGCGACGCTGCTAGATCATGGTGAGGCGGAGGATGACTGGGACTAGGCGAGGAGCATCGGAGGTCCAGACGGTTGGGAGATCACTGGAAGATGATCGAAAATAGAGTCCAGGCAAGCCAAGAAGATAAGGAAAGGAGGAGATGCTAGCTAGACGCCGCGTGGATCAAGGAAGGCCGTCGGATTGCGGTCTAGTTGATAGTTTAGCGGGTCTAGGTAGTTGTAACACCCCGACGCCAAACGTGCCACGAATGCTACCAAAAACTCTAAATAATCAATGACACCTCTTCGAAAAGACTGAAAACAACCTCTAAAACTCTTAAAACCTGATTAAAACTAAGCCACCGAAATTTACAAAATTTCAGCA
Source organism: Guadua angustifolia (assembly GCA_036346375.1). Classification (NCBI taxonomy): domain Eukaryota; kingdom Viridiplantae; phylum Streptophyta; class Magnoliopsida; order Poales; family Poaceae; genus Guadua; species Guadua angustifolia. The sequence continues at coordinate 4,832,268 of CM070522.1, forward strand.
TGACCTCTCTAGAAAGTAGGACATCCACTCAGCAGACAGAAAACATTTGCAGTTCGATAATATTATTCTAGCAAGTCCTTAGTTAACCAATCACACATCCAAAAGGAATTAGGAAACTCCACCACATAAAAACATTACAGGACCGAAACTCATTAAACATAACATGAACGACCCTTACTGATAATTTACTCGAGCTATTTATAACAGAACTATACATCAACATAATGGAGAGGTGATGATGCAAAATGTGATTGTGCTACTAACCCCTTCCATGCATGCCGGTTTCAAGGTACCTGCAACAACACAACCAACAAGTGTGAGTCGATGACTCTGCAAAGTACACGAGAGTAACAATTCCAATTTATCGTAAGTAAAACAAGAGCTTAACCATAAGAGCAAGTAATACAAAGGAAACAACCTCCAGACAATACAAATTTATACCCATTTAAAACAATAACTTGACCATTCCAACATTTTCGAAATCAAGACATCAACTTGATAATAAAACCATTCAACACTCAAGAAGCATCATTTGACTCTAAATCACAACGTCTCCCGACACAACCACCCCTTTTCTTTGCAACTCAAACCATTTTCATCAATTCTTATTGAAATTCATAACTCGACTTCACTCCACGATATCCACACAACGTAATTAGCAAGGCAAAGAAATGCGCTAACTCATCAAATTCAATTCAATCTCCCCTTTTTGGTTGAGTCCACGACTCAACCTTCCTTTACCATAATCGCAAACCACATGACATACCATTGCCACAAAACTCATTATTAAAGATGCAATGCACATGAATGCTCTTCTCGATGCACGTATCGGTACTGCCGAGTGCCCACCCGTCGGTGTGCACCCTCACGTCCCTTCCATCCCGTGGAAGGTGCCTACTCTTACTATCTCGCTCCCATTCACCTTGATGAATGAGACTGCGAGGTAGGACTTTCGTGTTCACTACGTGTGAACACAGAGGCCCGCATCAGAATGGGTCACCTCTTCTTTTAATGAATGCACAATGCAATTTTCATGAATGAAATGCAACTTTTCAGATTCAACAATAAGACATGACAACACAATTAATTTCAAACTACAATCATAATCATCTAATCGATTCGCACACATACTCAATTTCATTCCCCAGACGGGGCACAGTTAAGTACAACTCTTATAAATTAACCGCGAGTATCCATATACCCCATACTCGCTACTCCTTGCAATATTAACAAAGGTGCAGTAAACTCACCGAGATTACGACTTACTAGTGACCACTCGGATCCATTAGCTAATCACGCCCTTGAAGGGACGATCACCAATATAACTAACACTTGCCACAATCAATAGAAATTAGCCATGACAGATAAATAACAATAAACAACTCCATTAGGCACGCAACTCGATGTACTTGCCTTTAACCTCCGCGAGAAACTGACGGCCCAATGCAGCGCTAGAAACCACCAACCCTAGACAACAGCAACCCAAAATAGGGCAAGGCACGATTGTCACATTCACCGAATTACATGCACAGCAGACCAGACATAAAAGAGATACTCTACAATCTGGAATTAAGACTTGAACTTTCAATCGAAGCAGTAATTCAAGTTGTACTCAAGGTTTTAAGAGTTATGGTTTCTACTTAAGCTTTTGTATACAACTACTCAAATAACAGATTAACCATTGCAGAAAGCAACCTGGACCCTTTTCTATGTCTTAATGAATAAACAGTGGATACACATAATTCCCTGAATCTAATCATCATTGGAGCAAAGCATCTATACATATGAGTCGGATTCTGAATCCTACAACCCTAACCACATTAATGCAGAACCCAATAATATATGCATTTCTTACTGTCTCAAAATCCCAGAACTTTTATATATATATATCTATGCCTCATTAACTCAGTGCACCGACAACTTCGGGCCTTATGCCATGCAAGCACAAAAGAATGCAAAACATCAGCGTCCCTTGCATATCTCAATTAATATCAACACAGGCATTTTCAAGTTATCATGTGGACATCAAGAGGTTGGCAAAAGAATTGATTTTTAATCCATGGCTAGGATTGACCACAATGTTATATAAGGCCTTAAAACATTTCAGATCTTTATTCATAATTGCAATAGATGAGCTAATACCATTAGTAAGGGAGGCAATAAGCTTAACTCGAGGACTCACAGATCATCACTCAAAACACAGCGCAATACCATACAATCAAACTTTTAAGCATTTCAACAAACACCTAGCATGCAGAAGTAAACCAAAATACCACAAATTCCATTGCTTGAGCTCTCACCACAAGAAGGCAAGGGGGAAAGAGCCATGCTACTTCTTCCGCTTGCTTCGATGGTGGGGCATTTGCTTCACAGCTCTGCTTGGTGCTCCATTTATTCTTCTTGACCATCTTCTTTGCTCCAGTTTGCCTCATTCTTCTTCTTTACTGTTCTGTTCTTGGTAGGGAAGGGCGCCAAGGAGGCGGTGCCGGAGGAGGGGCGAGGTGGGCGAGGAAGGCTCGGTGGAGTGGAGCGCCGACTGGGAGGCAACAAGCGCCGAGGAAGGAAGGGCGCTGGGAGGCCAGTGGTGAGGCTCTTCTTGTTGGCTAGCTCTGCTGACTCTTGGCTAGCCGAGGCACTCTGCTCCTCTTCTGCCGCCGAGCAGGATAGGGAGGCGGAGGGAGGCGCTCGGCAGGGAGCTGGGAGGCGGCCTGCAGGGAGCCAACAACCGGAATAGGGGAGGGAGAGTCTGGAGGCTGGGGCGCACGGGAGGAGGCGCTGGTCCCTAGAGCTTCTCGAACCAGAGAAGGAGAGGGGCGCAAGGGAGAGACCAGGGGGAGTCGGCAGGAGGTTTGGGGAAGGAAAAGAAAATCGGCAGGGGGAAAGGCAGCTCTCCCAAAGAGAATTTCAGCCACACACACCAAGAGAGAGAATTGGGGTTAGGTAAAAAGTAGGTGGAGAGGGAAAATTCCAAAAATACCCCTCCCAAACCTAAAAACTTTAACCCAAATCCCTCCAGATGGCCAACCTCCTTTGAGATTACCTGCCAAACGAGCCCAGCTCACCCGACTGAAGGCACAAAAAAATTTGGAGCAAGGGTTCGCGATATTACAGTAGTATGCTTTGAAAATTGTGCAAGAAAACCCGTTATGTGTGTGGGTTTTGGGTTAACCCCTGTAAGGCTATGTGAGTGGGTTAATCCTAGCCCTTAGATGAGTACTCTAGGGTTGAGGGACTCATCCAAGGGTGGTAGGTGACCCAAGAGTAGTATAAATAGGAGTGGAGTGGTAGCCTCCTCTCCTTGAAGGTTGTAGAAGTTTTTGTACTCCTTTGAGCTTTGCCCACCTTTTTGTGAGGCTTTGTAAACTTTCTTCTTCCAGAAATGCAAATCTTTTCATTCATACTTGAATTTACTTTACGCATTTACTTTATGTCTTAAATTCAGCATTTAAATTCCTGCAATTTACTTTCTCACAATTTACTTTCTTGCAATTTTGATTTGCCTCCCCTCCTTCTAAATGCTGCTGATCTTGGATGTCTTGAGTGTGTTCATATGGTTTCACATCTCTTTTGCACTCTAGGATAGACTAGAGATCAAGTTTTCTATCAAGTTGCATCTCTGTCCAGAACTTGTTTTTCGCATAGTAGTCAGTTTTTGATTTTTAGAAAAATTTACAAAAATCATTTTTGAGTTATTATTATTGGGGAAGCTGTGTAACTCTCATATCCATTTGTGAAAAAATTTTGGAGTTCACTGGTTGCACCGTTTATGCGCCATGAGGTGAAAACCGAGCCCTAAACTTTCTGCTCGAAGTTCTTGACAATCTATGATATTTGATTTTTACTAATTTTTCTACAAGGATTTTTGAGGTGATATTTGGTGAAGTGCTTTTGGACGCATTTTATTATAGGAATAAAAATTCTCAAAATTTCTAGAGCAACAAAAGTTCACCAACCACCTGCTCCAATTGAGGATAGTTTCTAGAAATTCTGCTTTTGCTTTTCTGAAAGTGACATTTGTGATTTGGCCCAATTTCCTTTCTAAAAGCAAGAGTTGAATTGATTTCTTGTGTTTTGGATACGTGACAATCAGGATGGTGACTCAAAAATCCTCACATATTCTATGGTTCTCATCCATGCAAGCTAGGGGTACACATAGTTGTCAAGTCATTCGGGTCTTTCACGATTTCTTTTGCGCGATCTTTTCGAGGTCTTAGTTAGAGTATTTTGTGGAGAAAATTTTATTTGCGACCATTCACCCGCCCTTTATTCGCCATCTCGTTCCTTCAGGACGTGAAAAGGACCTCATGCGTAGATAAGGGGAGATTCCCGCCTGGGTCAATTAAGGACCGAACTTGATGCTACCACCTAAGTGTTTTGGTGCAACCACATGTGCTAGTATGGGATAGCCTAAACTCACTAGATTAGTTGAAGTTTAACCTTGCATTTTGGTAGGCCGAAGTAGTAATGGCACACCCATAACAGTGTTGCTTGTAGGTGCTCCCTTCACCGAGGTGTTGGGACCAAAGCATTCCAATACAACATTGTATACCTTGCCATAGGGAGAGGACCCGATGGCGTACACCGTCGTCTAGCACAAGCACGTGTTGGTCCAGATCTCCAAACAATGGCAAGGTTTAACATCACTGTCGTTAGTGCAAGGCTAAGCTTTAGCTAGTTGAATAGTTTCGTCACAATCTAGCAAATCGGGCATAATGAGTATCGCGAGGCATGGTTGACATGATTGCTAGAATGTGTCATATGGGTAAAGTGCACACTCTTTGCAAAGATTAAAATCTAATTAATTAGCCGTGCTCACAGTCAAAAGCAGCTTGGGGAAAAACTATCAAGTATAGTCTTTGTTTTTACTAAAACTTTTGGAAATGGTTTTGGAATAGATTGGTAAACTCATGAGCCATGAGTGGCTATTTTTATTCAACATTCGCAGCCATGGAGGGCTGTGAAATGATGAATATGAACTTTACTCACTGTTATTTAGTTTCATATGAAATGCTCTTTACAATTCCATATTCGTTTTATGCAACATTCACTTGCGAAACAAAATCTGCCTTATGCTGAAAATGAAACTAGTGTAGGAACTTGTTAACCTTGATCTAGCCTTGCATTTACTTTTTTTCCACACACTAAATTCTTGTGAGTACATACATGTACTCATGGCTGCTTAATCTAAATAATATAGATGATGGTATGGAGGAATGCCCCAACAACATGTACTTTTCCCTGGGGTCCAACGATTATGTTGACAGATGAACTTGGGCTTTTCCAAGTCAGTTGCCTTTGGGTTTAAAGGATGGGCATACCGCTGTCCTACTTTTGGTATAAGTTTTATTTCCGCTACAATTTACTTTTAGCATGTAATATTTGGCCGGTCGGCCGCTACTTGTAATATTAAGTAGCTGTAATAGTTCTAGTTTATGTTCATGCCTTTTCAAACTGTTAGATTTGTGTTTATGTGTTGCGATACATCTCGAATGTGGGATATGTGGGTGCTAGGCATTGATCATAGGAACTAGCACTAGACATATATCTGGGTACCTGAAATTGTCATCAACCATCAAATGCATAAACTCGTGCGATCATCGTTCTTTGGCTATTGCTCGCGCTCCCCTTGTAGTGTGGGTGATACAAAGGTCCTGAGGCGGACGGCGAGTGCTATGCTTGGATTAGTTGGTCTCAATCCCGGTTTGGTTGTTCGGAATGAAATCGAAACTCTCATGGACGCGTAAGTGTGTACGGTGCAACTAGGCGACTCATATTTATTTGGGTGAGGGCCATCTAGTTAATATACCATGCACGGGACTTTTGGGTGACAGTGAGCATACACTTAAGTGGAGTATGGGTGTCACCTCTAAGTCCAATGAACATGTGAGGATCGATTCATATTTCCGGGTGCCCACATAAGTTCTCAACTTGCCACTGTTGATAACTTTTAGGTGAAGAAACAGAATACCCCAACGACACATACTTTGATGCAGGATTTAGAGATATTAACGATGAGTTTTATAAGGGTTTTACCTTGTCAGTTACTTGTAGGGATAATGGGTTAAAGGCATACTACAAGATTTATGTCTCCACTGTAATATTTACTATTGGTATTGTAAGAATACTATGTAAATCTACTTCCGCTGTTGTGATAAAGTTTATGTATGGTTGTAATATCAATTTGTAATTATGCGTACTAGCAACTGATCATGGAATTAGTACTCTATGCACATGGTACCCATTATTGATATTTATTACCAAAAATAAGAGCCTTACATTTCGTTACCATTTAACGAACTTTTCTATTGAAAACAAAATCTGCTTTCTGATAAAAATGAAACCTAGTATAGTGACTTGTTACCCTTGATCTAACCCTGCATGTAATGTATTCCCATACACTAAAGTCTTGCGAGTATATACGTGTACTCACCATTGTTTACTCTATAATATATAGACGAAGGTACATAAGAAATCCCCGATGATTCATACTTTGCACCGGGGTCTGACGACAATTTGGATGGATGAACTTGGGTTCTTCCTAGTCGGTTGCCTATGGGTTTATGGATGGGCATACCACTGTCCTACTTTTGCTTTATGTTTAATTTGTGCTACATATTACTTTTGTGTATAATATTTGGCCGGACGGCCACAAACTTGTAATATTATGTAGTTGCAATAGCTCTAGTTTAAGTTATGATATGTCAAATGCTTAGTTAGAATTGTGTATGTGTGATGATGCATCTCGAAAGCAGGATATGTGGGTGCTAGGCATTGATCTTGGGAACTAGCGTCTAAATACAATTATTATTTATAGCATCAAAGGATCTTGACCATTGGAGCCTTTTAAAACGGGTTTCACATGTTTTAACATTTATTTGTGAAAGTTATTCATATTTTAATTTTATGTATGTAGGAAACAAAATCATTTATGAACATGGTTCGAACTAAGTCAAATATTGGATATTTTTGTTGATCTAAGTGCTAAGACTCTAGAAATTTTTAGAAATTTATTTCACCATTTTTGGAGTTAGTGTATAAAAATTGTAAATAATGACTACACTAGGTTACATCCAGATTTATATTTCAACATTATAAACCAAGGTTCAAAATTATTTGTTTTTGCATATTTGAAAAATTCAGGATTTTAAAGGAATTTAGAAATTTTTTGACTCAAATTGTAGTTATATTAAAAAAGTTATTCATATTCAAAGGTTACAACTCAATGATTCAATAAGGTAAATGTTTTTCTTAAAGAACAAAATTCAAGAAAAATATAGAAAAGATGAAAATTCAGAATAAAACCATAATCCCAACTAAAATTTATATTTTATTCATTTTCTATTTTTTCGGACGGTTACATTCTAGCCTCGGGAGAACATTTCAAAGGGGTTTCAAAATTGCTAAAATTTCGATCAGTTTTGTCGAAATTTTGATAATTTAGACTAAAATTCCGAAATCTCACCGAAATTTCATATTTCGGCTTCCGGACGGAGCTGCCTGAGACAGAGAGGGCCTACTTTTCAATATCTATACTATGTTATGTATGGATATAATAATAATATTACGAATTTATGTACTAGTCATCAATCATAGAACTAGTACCGTATATATACCAGACATTCTGTCATTCTAGACCCAGACGGTCACGAGTCACGACAGCATATGTACGTAGCCATGCATGCAGGAACACTGGGTAGATTGTGTTGATCGGGCGCCGTTTACTGGGTGCCAGCCTTGGTATTAATGCACCATCTTCCTGACCTTGTTCTTGACTGTTAATAGGATAGCAGAGTCCTGTTTGGCATAAATACATTTGTTTCAAAAAATTTATAAAAAGCTACAGTAGAAATTAAGTAAATTAGAGTGCAGTTGGTGCAATCTTCCTCGTGTTTCAACGCGCTCATCTTGTCAATACCCCTACTATAATGGCAAAAGTTGCCGTGCTCTCGATCTCAAATTTTTTTTCGCGTTTTGATCCTTTTATAAATTACGAATAGGCATTTCGTGATTTTTGGTGAGGGGAAGATATTTTTGCCTAAAATCATGTTTGGGTCCCTCGTGCGCTATTTTACGGAAAAAAACTCCTGTTAAATTCAAATCGCGAACAAGCCCTTTTCTAATTTTTCAGGATAGCGGACAGGTCCAAAAATGTAACAAACATGTCCTTCTCCTTACGTTTAGGTCCTTTCTCCGTTTTTCCTGGGAAAAAATATTTTCGTCGCCAGAAATATTTGTGCAGCTCTATCTCTATACTTTTTTCGCATCTCGATTTCCCATCTTGATCTCCGATATTTTTTTAGAACATATATTATTACTCGGTGAACGCGTAGAGTGTTAGGTTCAACAAAAGAAGGTTGTCATCTCTAATAATTTTTCAACCTTTTCCCTCTAGATAGATACCGAAAAGAAAAACGTATTGACGTTTGGATCATTCCGACTGTTTTGCACGAAAAGCACCTTTCGATTTAGCGCAAACGCAGATTCATTTTTGTTTTTTCAACCGTTTCGTGCATTTCCTTTGTGATTTTTTTAAAAAAACGCCGACGAAAAAAAAAACGAATTTTTTATCGCGAAAAAAACAACGCACGCGGCGTATACGTCGCGCAAAATATCCTAGTTGCTCCCATCTTATCTTCCAAACATTCGGTAAGCTTCTAACAGGCGAAACGCTTAGTATTACCTATAAGACCATCTCCAACCGGGTCGCTTCGGTCGTCCCGTTCCCTTCCCCATGGGAAAACGCAGGAGAGAGACGGTTCCCGCGCGCAGCAAGAGTCCCTTCCCTCGGACGCATCCAGGGAAAGAGAGAGGATCCCTCATGCTGCGAACCGCTCCCCATTCCGTGCATTTGGCCGTTGGTGCGGTCATCAATGGCGAGGCTTCAACGGCAAGAAGAGACAGGCAGAGCGGCAAGGGCGTCGCGGGCAAGGAGCGAAGGTGGTCCGCCTCACCGGCCGGAGAGGAGGAGGGCACACGGAAGTCGGCAACCAGTGCGCGCCGAGTTCAACTATGTTTGGCGATTTGTGAAATGGATTTAGGTTTAACGAAATGGATTTAGGGTTGTTCGAGCATGTTTGGCGATTTGTGAAATGGAATTAGTGGAATTCGATTGAACGAAATCGAGTTCCACCATGTTTAGCGATTTGTGAAATGGATTTAGGGTTGTTCGATTCAAGCGAGTTCTGGAGGTCCGAAAGTGGGGAAAAACACGGAAGGGTGAAATCGCAAGAAAGAAATTGTTCCTCACCGAAATGGCGATGAGAACATAGATAGGGACATTTGGGCATACTTTTGTTGGGTGATGAAATGAACTGATTGAAATTGGGGATAGTTGCGTTCGGGTATGAAATTGGGGATCTTGGCGGATGGTGTAGAAATAGACCGATTGAATGAGCACTCCTAGCCTATTACATTTCCCATGTTGTGATTGGATTATACGAGTAGTAGTGAAAACTTACGCATTGCATTTTGCCGCAATGGAGTAAACCGATTTCATTAGGACTCAATAGGCTATTCTGTTTCCCATGTTGGCCTTGATGACAGAGGACCAATCTCCTTGCATGTTGTCGACAAAATCCGATTTCATTCGCTGAATACTTCTTGATTGAACTAGCTCTAGTCAGCGATAAGAAAATTGCAATGCATTAGCTAATTGAGTTTTGAGTATTCGGTTCGATCGATTAATTAAGTCGTGTTGTAATTGCGGATAGGTTAGAGTATGCATATCGTTAAAGACTTGGTAAGCTAGTTTTAGTTACATTTTGTATTCTGCAGACCTCTCAATCCAAATTCTAGTACTCTGTCGTGTGTATGTATAGCGAGTAAAAACAGCAAAGATGTGTGCCTTTTCACCTCGCAGAAGGCAAAGATCTTTGCTTATGCGGTGTATGTATAGCGAGTATTTGGACTCTACATCGGTACAGACAGGCATGAAACTTGCGCGGTTTTCAGACTTCGTGTCAGGGTGTTTCAACAGGTGGTATGCATTGTGATTTGTGTTTTCTGGTTTTTCTTTTGGTATGCATTATGAACCGAGTGTCAGTTTCATTCCAGACATTCAGTTCTGTACAATGAAATCGGTTTTCAATTTCATTCCAGCAATTGTTGTTTAGTTTGGCATAATTGACAGCCATCACTTACAGTAGAGAATCATATTGTTGGAATGCAAACACAGTAGCACAGGCTTAAAAACATGACCAGCAGTTGATTTCCCTCAGTTGTGTTGCTATGTGCTGACTCTGGTTGAAACTAGTGGTTGTCAAGAATTAAAGCTCGCTTAGGTAATTGGGTTTGGCACAAATGTGCACCATACTGTTATGCCATTAGAGACTTACTCAAATTGCATTGGTTAACCGTTCATGCTTGTGGACTAGAGAAAATAAGTTCATGCTTGTGGACTAGAGAAAATAAGTTCAGATCTTGGAATTTGGCTTCTTCTCTGGTTGAAACTTCAACTGTTAAGAACAAAAGCTGTGTTCACTGACTTCTTGCAGTAAGTAAAGCTGTGTTCACTAACTTGTTGCAATCTCGGTAATTGGCTTCTTGTCTGGTTGAAACTTCAAATGTGAACAACTAAAGTTGTGTGCACTGACTTGGTACAAGTGGCTTCTTGTCTCGGTAAGTGGCTTCCTGTCTGGTCAAAACTTCAAATGTGCAGAACTACAGCTGCGGGTAATTGTCTTCCTGTTGTTATTTGTTGTTCATGTAAAATTCTATTCGGTGCATGCACAAGGGCGATCAACATTTTGGCTTGGGGACCTTGCATGTTGGCATAAGTGTTGATGAGGATCTCGAAATTTGGAATAGGCGATTTGTGACAATAAACTTGACAATCTGTGATATATATACATTGTGATGTACTTGGTTAGTTTAATTGTCAATCACTCTTATATGCTCATTCAGGCATTTGCTTATGTCATTTGCTACTTCCTGCTTACTGGTAATTTGCCATGCATATTTGCTAGACAATTGATGAAATTAAATGGTCAAGTATAAAACTGCAATTGTGGTAAGATTGTCACAAATCTGTCTGTTTCTCGTCTATTGTGGCGAGGAGGGCCTATTAAGGCAACCCGACATCTGAGAACACTCAAATAAACTTCGTATTTATTGTAGTTCTCTTGTGTGATTAGCTTGTATGTGTGATTAGCTTGTATGGGTGATCCTGATCCTGTTGCCAAGTTTTATGTGTAGGCAAGTATATCTTCATAAATGCTTTACTTCTTTGCGTCTGAAGTGTCTGTCCGAACTATTGTCTGGCGTCTTTGTTTTAGATGGACTCGGAGACCCTTCGAGGCGTCCTCTCCAGGATGCGAGATCTGCTGGAGGAGAGAGCCGAGCAGCTCAGGACCATCGCTCGGGACAACTTCCTCCCAAGTGATGAGCCTTGGGCCAATGACATTAACAACGCACTTCTTCAGGTCGAGTTCATAGCCGATAGCTTGGAGAAGATGTCGTTGGACACGGTTGACTTTACCCTCCACCTTCTCCGTGTGCTCGCTCACCTTGCATCTGCCGAGAGAGTTGATCCGGACGGACGTAGTGCGGCGGACTACACCGGCCGAACAACTCCCCTCGCGACTACTCCACGGATTCTCTACTTAGCGAATGTGGATTCGAGTCCGATCGTTAAGGCCACTATGTTTAGATCTTCATGTGTGTTGTATGCTTTAATTTGGACCATGTGGCTTTCAAGCGCTAAGTGAGCTTTATTGTATTTTGGACCATCTAGCTATGAACTTGTAATCCTTACCGTAATTTCAATCAATGTGATGTCATTTCATCTTTGAATCATATTGTTCCCACATTACTTTGCCATTATGCCGTATTAACAAAGCGTGTGTGTGGTTTCAATGATCAGGGAGGACGACATGGACCCTTTCTACTCGAACTTCCTTCGGGAGGACTTGGATGCTGTGGTGCACGGGTTATCTCCTCCGGCAGCACCGCCGACCATGGGCACGACTCATGCTGCCCCGAGTCGGTCCACGCACGTGAAGAAGGGGACCAAAAACAGCTCCAGAGCCGAGAGGACCAAATGGACTGCGCAGGAGGATGAAGTTCTAGTCTCAGCTTGGTTGAATGTGAGCCTAGACCCTATTGTTGGGAAGGACCAATCATCGGACACGTATTGGACCAGAATTGCTGATTACTACACAACCTATAGCAAGGAACACATGAAGGCAAGATCGAAGAAAGCATTGGTTAACCGTGGTCATTGATAAATGAGTGTGTTAGCAAATATCTTTGGTATCTCAATCGGACCGACGGTCTACATCGAGTGGGAGCACCGGCGTGATAGGGTAAGTAATTGTCCCGTCTGTAGTCGGCACTTGTAGTCATGTTGTAATTGTCTTCTCTTTTTGCAGATGGCCCATCTTTGATACGATGTTCCGGGACATTGAGGGCAAGCCATTCGCGTTCCACCATTGTTGGGTACTACTTGCGGATCATCGAAGTGGTCTTCGCACTTGTCCCACAAGAAGCAAAAGCGGGACGACATGAAGGGTCCAATGACATTCCTATCGGCGGTCCTCGCAAGCATCCTCGATGAGTGGAAAGGCCACAAGTAGGAACGCTGCGAAGGCTGCGAGGAAGCGTGGTGGTGCGTCTAGCATGTCATCGTGGGTGCGTACTCCGAGCAATTCAACAAGATGAATGAGTCGAGAGCTGCTATGGTGGAAATACAGAAGGAAAAGGCGGCTACTATGCTAGAAATACAGAAGAAAAAACTTGCCATGTCAGAGGAAGTGGAGAATGAAAGGATTATGAATATTGACTTGAACTCGTGTAATGAATTGCTTCGCGAGTACTACGAGTCGACGAGAATGAGATTATGACGAGTCGTCGTGCAATGAACAAGTAATTGTTGCCTTCGGTCATCCTGTTTGAACTATCTAGATCGAGTTGGCGTCCCTCTACTATTGTGTAATGTTGTGTTAATGTTTGAACTACCTTTATTTATTGTGTGGACTACGTAGTTGTATTGTGTGAACTATCTAGTTTGTTGCTTTCTTGTGTTGGTTTGTTGTGTTCATGTGCGAACTATCTAGTTCATGTGTGGACTCTACTATTGTGTAATGTTGTGTTAATGTTTGAACTATCTAGTTGTATTGCAGACTTACTGGATTTGTAATGTTTGCATTGTCGGTTATCCTGTTTTGAGCTTTCCATTTCATTTCACGTACAACCAAGTTCACTTATTTATTGAACCTTACATTGATACATAACACTCTCACAAGGAAACATAGCTTACACTTGCATTATCCCCCGTGCCGTGACCAAAGGTGTTCGACCAGATCCGCTTTGAAGCGATGGTGAAGTTGGCGATCCCTCGCCTTTGAGTTGCTTGTATGCGATGCAAGACCGACCCGTTGGGTGACGTCCCGGTAACGACGGGAGTTCCCATATAGTCGAAGTTCATTTCCTGTGGTGGCCCATTCCTCTCATCCTCCACGATCATGTTATGCAAAATGATACATGCAGTCATTATATGCCTTAACGTACTCTGGTGCCAACATCGCCCGGGGCCCCTGACAATGGCAAACCTACCCTGGAGCACTCCAAATGCTCTCTCGACATCCTTCCTTGCGGCGATTTGCATCGCAAGAAGTGGATCCTCTTGTTTCCCATCGGCGCTGAAATCGCCTTAACAAAGGTACCCCACTCAGGGTAAATGCCATCTGCGAGGTAGTACCCCATGTCGTACGGAGTGCCGTTGACGATGTAGTTAATCGCCGGGCTGTACCATCATTTTCCTAGAAAATATGTTAGAACGGTGTAACACATTAATATCGTTCATGCTTCTGGCATACCGAAAAAAGCATGCCAAATCCACAAGTAAATGCGAAGCAACCGCCTCGAGGACTATGGAAGGCTTGTGAGTATGCGGTGAATGCCCTTGCCATGCTTTGGACAGTTCTTCGGGTCCAATGCATGCGATCGATGCTACCAAGCATACCGAAACCCCTGTGCTCACCTGTGACAAGGAGTCTAGCAATGTCTTCGCGTTAGGAGATCGGAGTACTCCTCCCGAAAACCTCCACCACCGCCTTCACGAACTTCTTGAGAGCTACAAGGGCCGTGCTTTCCATATCTGAGTATTCGTCCTAGCGTCAGCGAGGAACGCCAGTCGCTAGGTGACGGAGAGCTGCATTACTTTCGAAGAGGATGCAAACCAAGCTTCCTTAGATCCCTCTTTCTTTGGAACCAAGCGTCGTGTCCTTCAATGACATTCGTTATTCGCAAAAATAGGGACCGGCTCATCCAAAACTGCGTATGTGGAGCGACTTAGACAAAATGAAACCTTACAAGTACATCATTTATCTTTGCTGCAACTCTTGGTTTGTTACCTCCGCTTTGAAAAATCGTGGCCGTACGAGGGAAGAAGCGAAGTAATCACCATAAAGCCGAGCCGCCCCTTGGCGTGACCTCGGTTGATCACCGCATGTCCTGGAACCGATCCCGTCGGCGGTTCGTTCCTCGCTGCATCTCCTCCTCCTCTGCGATTGCGAAGAAGAGTGTCCTCATCATCGATAAAGCCTAGTTCATCACTTGAGGAAGAATTGGGTGACTCATTTTGAAGTTGGCAATGGGTTGTGGGTGACTAACACGATGAATGCAACCCCTCAATATATAGAATGGTGGGTTGGATGAGAGGGAGGAGGAAAAGTTAGGTATTTCGGGAAGGGAAGGGAATGGGGAAGGGAATCGGTTGGAGTGCATTCTTTGGGAAGGAAGGAATCAGGAAGGAATCCTTGGGAATCTTTGGGAAGGAATGAAACCACAGGAATCGGTTGGAGATGGTCTAATATTTATACTGTTCGTTTTTTCCTATCTTAATATATGCCTTTTCCCTTTAAAAAAGTCTTGTGATTAGCGCATGACGAAGCGATTCGATTCTGGTGGCTAGCTAGCACATGGCTAGAGCTGTCCGCAGCGATCGATCTCGATTACGGAGCACGATACGATCGACTTGAATGGTTGCACCCTTTATAGCCGAAGGATTTCAGCCCCAACCGGTTATTTCACGTGTCACCTTACGATATTTATGAAAAAGTCCCTCCATTTCTTTTCCTTTATAGCCGAAGCATTTCAGCCACAACCGGCCATCCCACGTGTCACCTTGCGACATTTGCGAAAAAGCCCTTCCATTTCTTCGAATTACGGATAGGTCCCTGTAGATTACAGATAGGTCCTTCGCGATTTCTTATGAGAGGAAGATATTTTTTTTCATCGCGTTTGGGTCCCTAGCGCGGTATTTTACGGAAAAACCTCCCGTTAGGTTCAAATCGCGAACAAACCTTTTTCTAATTTTTCAGGATAGCGAACAGGTCCAAAAAAAATAACAAACAGGTCCCTGCTTCTTACGTTCAGGTCCTTTCTCCGTTTTTTCCGTAAAAAATGTTTTCGTCACCCAAAAAACCCCGAAAAAATGTTTTCGTCACAAAAAACACAGATTAAATCGAAGGTTTATAGCAACTTATGGATTTGCCAGCGGGTCATAGCAGTGGGTTTTTTAAAAATGTAGATTCGTCAGAAGATTTATAGCGACCCATAGATTGGCCGTGGTCCTAACGACCCATTTTTTAACAAACAAAAAAAAACCAAAAGCGAAAAAACCAGATTAAATCGAAGATTTATAGCGGTTCATGGATTATTACGGATCCGAAAGCGACCTTTAAAAAAGAAATACATAAAAAAAACGGCCGCACTTTTCTTTTAAAAAAACAAAAAAAACACGGATTCAACCGCAATTTTCTAAATAAAACACGCATCGACAAAAAAAAACACGGATTCGTTGAAGATTTATAACAACTTGTGTATTTGCCAACGGGTCATAACCGTGGTTTTTTTTAAAAAAGTAGATTCGTCCAAAGATTTATAGCGACCCGTAGATTCGCCGGCGGATCCTAACGACCCATTTTTTTTAACAAACACAAAAAACAAAAAAAAAACACGGATTCAACCGCAATTTTCTAAATAAAACACGCATCGACAAAAAAAACACGGATTCATCGAAGGTTTATAGCAACTTATGGATTTGCTAACGGGTTATAACCGCGGGTTTTTTTTTAAAAAAAACATAGATTCGTCCAGAGATTTATAGCGCCCTATAGATTCGCCGGCGGGTCCTAACGACCCATTTTTTTTAACAAACACAAAAAACAAAAACTGATCAAATATCCCGAAATGCGTGAAAAAACAACCACGGTTTTCTAAAAAAACACAGATTCATCGAAGGTTTATAGTAACCCGTAGATTAAACGCGGATTCATCGAAGATTTGTAATATCTCATGGATTTACCAGCGAGTCCTACCGGCCCATTTTATTTAAAAAATGCGGAAATCGAAAATTCGACAAATTTTATCAAACGACGGGTTGTAACCACGGTTTTCTAAAAAAAACGTAGATTCCTTGAAGGTTTATAGCTAACGACTTATTTTTTTAAACAAATATAAAAACCGAAAATACGACCCCTATGGATTTGCCGACAGGTCCTATCGACTCTACAGAACGGCGCATCGTAACGCGCTATTATTGCTAGTCATCATCATACGTCTCCTAATTCCGGGAGAAACGCCGGCCTCTCGTCACTTTGAGCCGAGCCGGCCGGCCGGCTCGGCTCAAAAAAAATTTGCGTTTTGGTACTTTATAAATTACGAATAGGCCCTTCGCGATTTTTTGTGAGAGGGAGATATTTTCTCCAAAAATCGCGTTTGGATCCCTTATGCGCCATTTTACGGAAAGAATCTCCCGTTAAATTCAAATCGCGAACAAGCCCTTTTCTAATTTTTCAGGATAGCGGACAGGTCCAAAAACGTAACATTCATGTCCTTGCTCCTTACGTCTAGGTCATTTCTCCGTTTTTTCCTGGGAAAAAATGTTTTCGTCACTAGAAATATGTGTGCAGCTCTATCTCTAGACTTTTTCCCCACCTCGATTTCCTATCTGGATCTCTAATATTTTTCAAACCATGTATTATTACTCGGTGAACGCGTAGAGTGTTAGCCTTGACAAAAGAAGGTTGTCATCTCTAATAATTTTTCACCCTTTTCCCTCTAGACTTTTTCTCCACCGCCTCTAGACTTTTTCCCCACCACGGTTTTCCAGCTCAGTCTCCAATATTTTCCAAATAATTCGTCGAAAGAGATATTTCTATAACTCTATCTCTCTATTTTTTCCTCGTTTCGCTCATTATTTCGACGATTTAAAAAATAAAATGCCGTTGAAAAAAAAGAAATTTTTTCTACGAAAAAACGACACGTGCGGCGTGTTGCGCTGCGAAAAATTTTGTGTTCTTTCAGTTGTTTCACTCATTATTTCGACGATTTAAAAAATAAAACGCCGCCGAAAAAAAAATTCTACAAAAAACGACCGGCGCGGCGTGTTACGCCGCGAAAAAAAATTGTGTTCTTTCAGTCGTTTCGCTCATTATTTCGGCGATTTAAAAATTAAAACGCCACCGAAAAAAAAAATTCTATGAAAAACGACACGTGCGGCATGTTACGCCGTGAAAAAAAATTGTGTTCTTTCAGCCGTTTCGCTCATTATTTCGACGATTTAAAAAATAAAACACCGCCGAAAAAAAAGAATTTTTTTCTATGAAAAAGTGACACGCGCGGTGTGTTAAAAAAACGTATTGACGTTTGGATCTTTCGTGAGAGGACCCTAAATAGATACCGAAAAAAAACGTATTGACGTTTAGATCATTCCGACTGTTTTACACAAAAAGAACCTTTCGATTTAGCGCAAACGCAGATGCACTTTTGTTTTTTCAACCGTTTCGCGCGTTTCCTCGATGATTTTTAAAAAAAACGCCGACGAGAAAAAAACAAAAATTTTCTCGTGAAAAAAATAACACGCGCGGCGTATACTCCACGCAAAGTATCTAGTTATTTACATCTCCGGTTGGTCGACGTCCTAGCTAGCTGAGCAACAGACACGCAGCGGGGCGACGGATCATTGGATCGTACGTGGCTAAATAGGGTATGCCGTACCTACGTCGACCACATTGCTATAAATTGAAAGCCCCTTGTTCGTCCATTACTGCTTAGGGCATGTGCAATGATGTCATTTTAGTTAGTTATAAGGGTACCATTTCAGTATTTTGCTTAGGTGGAAGAGAGAAAATGAGGAGAGAGATATAGGCTAGCTACTAATGTATAGTCAGGCTATAACTGATTCCAAAACACTTATTATCTATTATATGTGAGCCAATATTTAATTTTATAGACAATACTATAGCTAATCTATTGAAGAGGTTGTCTCTCTGTGTGTCGTCATGGTGTACAGAGTCGAGGATCGAAGTATTTGCATATAAAATTATCAAATTAGAGTTTAGATCGAAATACATCATGTAAGGCTACAATCTAAGTTAGAGTTTAGGATTTAAACCAAAATACATCATTTAAGACTGAAATCTAAGCTAGGCTTTAGGGTTTAGGATGCAATACATTATTTAAGGCTGAAATCCAAAGTAGGGTTTAGAGTTTAGACAAAAATAGAATTTAATGCTAAAATATATCATTTAAGGCTAAAATCCAAGTTAAAATTTCGAATTAGTTTTACATAATTTGTATATGTATGTTTTTATAAACCATTCATATGTATTTCTCATAAAAAGGATTACAATTCTAAAAAAAAATTGGTGCGAAATTCCGGCTCGAAAAACATCAAAACCGGTAAAAAAAATGGGTGTGTCTAGGAATCACTCGGATGTTTTTTTGAAAAAAATCAGCCAAATTTTCGGATGTTGCACGCATTGAAAAAAAATGTTGCATACGTAGAAAAAAAATGTTGCGACGCGTCTGAAATTTGGGAGCCTCTTGCAATATTTTTGTTCAACGCTTGCAATATTTTTTTCCGACGCATTGTAACATTTTTCCTCTACGGATGTAATTTTTTTTCCAACGCGTGCAATATTTTCCTTCGACAACAGTAGAAATGCGGCACAGCAAACAGATGTTGCAAGCATCGGAAAAAAATGTTGCAAGCGTTGAATAAAAATGTTGTAAGAGACTCCAAAATTTAGGTGATTTTAGCAAACAAAACATCCAGGTGATGTTTATCAAAACCCAAAAAAAAAAATCAGGCAAACCAGTTCGAAAAACTGAAATATCTGCGAAATCTGTCTCTTCCCGTGTTAGTATTACTCCCTCCCTTTCCTGTCACTGTTGACTTAAACCAGTCGTAATCTTCAACCAATTAATGCTTTTCAAATATTTAGATTGATTGTATTACCAAGATATTGTCAGATTTGTGGGAAAAAATAATTTATAATGTTATACTTCCACGATATCTTATACATCTATTAATGTAAAATTAGCTGTCAAAGTTTAACCTCGTCGACCGTGAAAAATAAGGGAGAAACTAGCGTTCGGACGTCTGATTACTGTTCATCCCGTCGGACGCCTCTTGCAACATTTCTATCCTACGTTTGCAACATTTTTTGCCGACGCTTACAATATTTTTTTGAATACTTGCAACATGCGTTTACTGTAGCACATTTCACTGTTTGTCGAAGAAAAATATTTCACGCGGTGTAAGAAATATTGCACGAGTTAAAAAAAATGTTGCAATGTGTCTGAAAATTTCAGATGTTCGGAGTGAAGTCATTCCGGAAAAATAAAGGGTGCCAATTATTGTAAAACGGATGTAGGAATACATAGCTTCAATTTAATGAATACATGTAGCAACCGTACGTGCATGTGGCGTATTTTCGGGGTCGAAAACCATCGATGCTTACGTACTGTAGCAAGGTACGTACATTAGGTGGCTCTGTGTTGCCCAACCCATGCGTATTTATATGCACTGCAGCGTTGAAACTCTTAAGTATCCTCACAAATTCAGATCCAATGGTCCACGCTAATGCGCGGTATCAAATACTCTCAGCCTAGTATGCAGATGCATGGTATTTTTTTAAAAGGAAAGATGAATAGCCTCGCGGTAAACGTATAAATTCAACATTGATGTAAATTTGCAGTGAGTTCATCCATGAAACCCTACGCAGTGCAGGATTTCATTTCTTTATTTGATTTTTCATACAATGCATAATTCCAAAGAAAATCCAAAGAAAATCAATAATGCCAACAAAATTCAAAAATAAACATATCCAAATTCAAAACATTATTATTTTATTGTATTTTTCATGATGTTACATGCACATAAACGCTGACCGATGGGCCCCACATGTCAGCACGCACATACAACCACTGACCTGAGGACCCCACCTGCACATACACCCACTGACCTGAGGACCCCACCTGTCAGTGGGTGCGACTCAAATTCAAAACCCAGTGTAAGGAAAGACGTTTTCAATACTGTTGAATAGAACCCTAATATGGTCATTATATAAAATTTGTGCATCTTAGCCCCAAAAATTAAGAAATAACTATCTACATGTTCCTGAGGTAATAAGTATTCCAAATATGCAAAAATATTTAGATTTGAACCTTGTTTGAACTAAATTTGTAAATAGGTCGTTAATAAATACATAGAAAATTCAAATAGCAATAAATAGTGCAAATAAAGTTAAAATTTGGTGAAACCAATTCCTATGCCTTATTAGGACCATAATACCACTGACCACTCAAAAATATTTCAGTTTCAACTTGGTTTCAACCCATTTCTAGCATAGGTTAGTTCCAACTTGCTTAAAGTTCAAAAGTGCACAACTTGGGCAAACAAACTCCGAATTAGGTGAAGTCGGTACCTACACTCTTTAGAAACAATGATCAACCTAGATATGCAAAAATATTTTGGGAAAAATACTAGTTTATACATGAAACTACATGATAACTTTATGTCTTAAATTTTATTAATCCAAATCATTTTAGTCTATTGAATTTGAAGAATAAGAATAAGTAATCTACGGAAAATAAGAAACCATGTCCTGAGGATAAACCTTAGCTTATGCTCAAGCATTGCTAAGAATAACTTAAGGATTAAAAGACAAAATAAAGTACAGATAAACCCCATCCAATCCTAAGAACAACCTTTGTTCTTTATAGCAAGTTTTAATTTGATTTTCTATCTGATTTTTTTTGCTCTTATTGAAAACTTGTTATTTGTTATTTGTCGTTTTTCCTGTTGAATGACTTGTATACATCAACACTTCCAACATCATCGTCAACGACACCACATATGACTTCAACTCCGTCGAAGACAACAATCAGCAAGACAAGCATCCCCTTTGACAATGTTGATCCTAGCATTTTAAAATTGTTTTATCAAAACTTTTGTGCATGTGCTGTGTTTCATAAACACCGCTATATTGTGGGTACTAGTGGAAGTATTCCTTATTGTCGGATTTCCTTAATCAACATTGACATGTGAATCTTAATAACCCTAGATTATGAATGGACACATGATGATGTCAAAATGGGTATACTCGTTTATAGATGCATCTGCTTAGTATACTTT
Organism: Guadua angustifolia; assembly: GCA_036346375.1. Taxonomy (NCBI): domain Eukaryota; kingdom Viridiplantae; phylum Streptophyta; class Magnoliopsida; order Poales; family Poaceae; genus Guadua; species Guadua angustifolia. The sequence continues at coordinate 4,853,692 of CM070522.1, forward strand.
AGAACTAGGAACACGAATGGCTGGTTAAACTATTCGTGATGGAAATAAATATTGGACATGATGGATAATGTGATCAATGGTATTTTAATATAAATAGAAATAAAACTATGGTTTTGACGCGGGCGAGTATTGACAATAGCTGGATATGCATAGACTTGCACATAGATAGGGGGAGATTTCTCACGTAGGTCAGATTATGGACCGAACGTAGTGTTGGTTAAATCCAAAAATTAACATAAAACCACAAGGCTAGTTGGGACAGCCTTAACCTATTAAGTTACTTAGAGCTAGCTTTGCACATTGAAAGAATGTAGTAGCACGGGCTTTCTATACTGATTGCTCGAAGGGATGTCCACACCAAGGTGATGATGAAACAACCATTTACCGATACAACGGCGTCCGCCATACTATGGAGAGAAGTGGAACGATGGGATGTAAAACCATTTCGTCTTACTATGTATACAAATATCTTCTGCCGCTATAGTATGGGTTTGTCATCACCGGGCAGGTGCAAAGTTAGGTCTTGATAATGTAAAGGTTATGCTGTGATCCCACTGCAGCACACCAGTGGAAGTGTGCTAATATCGATTGTACAAAGAGATGATTATTTTTTGTGGGTAAAGCTGTACACCTCTGCAGAGCGAAAATCTTTTTGAAAAGTTGTTCCCGTGATCATGGGAGTCTTGGTGCGCCAGCACTAGTTAGATGATTTTCATATTTTGATAAAAATGGATTGAAATTGGAAAATTGGGTTGGAAGGATTGGTTTCATCTGATATGCCATGTGTTGGCAAATGATGGTTTATGGGTGTTGGCAGAAAATGATTCGAAGTGTTGCTCACGTCACAGAGGAGTATGAGTTGCTATATTTATGCTTACATACTTGTTATTCTATATACCTGTGAAATTGCTTTTACAAAGTTCCGTTTACAATCTATTATTCAGTATTTACAATTCAAATTGGCTTTATGCAAAATAACTATAGAAGCCTTTTCTTTGATACAGCCTACATATACTATAGGTGTAACATCTCAAAAATTAAAATAAAGTAAGAAATTAAATTATTTATTGATGCTTTTTCTGAATTTCCTGAATTTTTCTAGATTTTTCTTGATTTTTGCTTCATTGGAAAAAATGTATACAAGTAATAGATGAATAACAAAAATAAAATCTTAAGTCAATAAAATATATAAATCCAGGATAATCTCAAGAATTCACTAGAATCTCAATTCTAAATTTTAAAATGTCGTATCGAACATTTATGCATGAAATAAAAACTCCTTTATTGAACCATGACTAGCAACAGTGAACTTTTTAGAATTTAATACAAATAATCATATATTATCTCGAGCTAAAAATTTTATATTATCTTCTGAAGTAATAATTACATCTACAGTAACAATTTCAGAAATTAATAAATTATTTGGGATATTCAAAAATTCAAAAACCGGGAGATTAAAAATCTAATAATCTGAATGTCAGAATTTTAATGAATTAAATGCAAAGAATATCAATATGAAAATTTTACTGAATACTCATATTATCAATTGGAACTCTTATAAAAATTTCAAAAATGTTTAGAAAGAATAAACTCTCTGATAAATCAAAAATCGAAAACTAAAATTTGTGTAGAGTGTCTTGTCAAAATTTTATAAATTCTGTGGATAATATTTTTCTCTGAAATTTCTACAGTATGAAGATAGTTGGCAAATAATCATGCAGTAAATTCCACATTAATTTTCAAACATGAGAGCTAACTGATTCAGAGAACCTTATCCTACTCAGCCTACAGCCGGTTCTCAATTGTGCTGCGCTTCCTCGTTCTTTTCACTTCCATGTGGGGCCGAACTCCTGTGCAGGCCCACTCGTCAGCCTTAGCACCCAGCCTTCTTCAACCTTTGGTCACTGGTGTTTGCGAACAAAATGCCGCACTGCTTTCTGTAGCCCGCATCATTTGCCATCTATAGCACGAGCCATCGAGGCTTAGGCCTTATCTTCTCCTCCATGTGACCGTCGCCTCTATGTTCCACGCCAACCAGGCTATCATTTCCTCCTATGCCACATCGCAAGAACACAGTGAAGCTTTCACCTAAGACTGAGCTCATCTGGCCGAGTTCATTTGCTTCCCTCAGCTATAAATTGGCCCCTGTGATCGTAGATGTCACGCGCTCATTTCCCCTCATCTCTCCGTCTTTCTCCTTAGCCAGAGAAGCCCCAATTCTGTTTCCCTTGCCACCATTGCCGAAAGCTCTACAACTTGGCTAGACACAAAATCAAGCCAAATCATTCAATCAAATCCAAATCCCTTTAAGCCTTAGCATCTAGAACCTCTAAGGAATGAAAGCCCTAAAAAAATATTTGGTCTTCTTCATGTGAGGTCTCGCCGCCACCATGGTCTTCTTCCCCAACTCCGGCCGCTCGGTGGCGGAGCTCTTTGGCCACCCTCCGCTCAAGAGAAGTTCAAAAATGGAACCCATAAGACCCCTAGATGCTTAATCGCTTACCCATTCAAGCTCTCTTGCCCTGATTTTTGCTCTCCACCAGTATGCCATTAGCACCGCTCTTGGCCTCATCAGCGAGCCACTTCAGAACATCACCACCGGCAATCAAGACCACCATCTTATGCGCCTTGTCGAGTTGGTTCTCCCTATGCCCTCGCCTTCGCCGGAGCACCGCTGTAGCATTGACGCCAGCAAGCCCTAGCCAAAGCTCTGCTTCCGAGTCACTGCCATGCGGGCCCCCTCTATCAACCAGTGCAAGCAATCATAGTTCAAAGGGTAAAAGACACCTTCTCTACTTCAAAAGCCTATTTCCATTTTTGTAGTGATTTTCCAAGCTGATTAATAATCAAATTGCAATATCTTTTGTAATTTTAATTCAATTTTAGTGGAAAAAATTTCTAAAATAATCTAAAATATTTAATTGTTTAACTTCAAGAAAATTATTTGAATAAAACTTTGTTAATAACCTTAATATGGTCTTTATATTAAATCTATGTACAATAATCCATAAAATAATAATATAATTTTTTATATGATGATAAGACTAGGATGAATTAAAATCTACAAAAACATTTAATTTTTGACTCACGAATAATTATTAAAATTAAAAATGAGATAAACACACTATTATGGACATTATTGCACATATGAAAAATATAGCTCCTAAAACCTTAAAATAAATTTTCATGTGCTTCTCATACCATAAGAAACTCAAATATGCAAACACATTTAATTTTTGAACTAAGTTTAAATTAATTGCTTTGTAACCATATTAAAAACCGAATATGGCCATTAACAAAAATGTGTAAATACTAATTCATAGAAGAATAAAATATTTTGTATAAAGTTCCTAGAATCAGTAAAGGCCTATTCATGTAAAAATATTTAGGATAAGGTTTAGTTTGCATTCTTTTAATAAAAGGAATTGCGAATCACAACAATAAATAAATAGATAATCTATCGTGGTTAAAATTAAAATAATGCAAAACCAACTTTAAAACACATCTAAGATTTCACCCAGTTAATGCCAGAAAAATGAATGAAATATCATATATAGTGTAGTCACAAACTTAAAATGAAACCCGACTCGTTATAACGTTATTTTTGTGATCGTTTATACTATTTCGATAGCAAATAAAATAACTCATCTAGATGCTAAAATTTATAAAGACAGTTTAGAAACACTCTACAAAGTTCATAATACCACATTTTAAAGAAATAATTTCAATTCATCATACTTTGCATATTAATCTTGTCAGCAAAATAACCATAAGTGTTAAGATTTCTGGAATCCGTAATATAAATAAACAAACTTTAATTACAAATGAGAAATCAATGACTATACTATTTGTATCACCAGAACCTTCTCAAATACCATAAAAATGAGGCCAGTAGCCTAAATCAATAGATCTAACTTACTCGAAACCAATTCAATACAAATTTTGTGAAGAACAGCCTATGGTCTACAATAATTTAGAAAAATATTCTTATTTTAACTTGTTTTGCATCTGAATTGCATTAGTGCAAAACCCATAAGCGATAAGGTTACCAAAAACATATATTGTAAATAGTAAAGTTTATGAAACCTGTAACTAATGTATACTTGTATTAATCCAAATAATTTTTGCATCTTGAATTCGATATTACAAGTAAAAGAATACATAATTTTAACTTCTTGAATTTGTAAGATAACAATAGATAATATATAAAAGAAACCATACCTCGCTCAAGCTGTTAACGATTTGAATGTGTACACTTAAATGACTAAAATACGAGAACGTGAAATCATTCAATCCAACCCTAAAACACATATGCTTTCTATAGCAAGTATTTATTTGGTTTACTATCTATTTTCTTTTTGCCCTTATTAAAGTTTATTATTTGCTATATTTCCATTGAACGACATGTAGAACTCGACATTACTAACTCTGTCGTCGACAATGCCAGCTACAACTACGACCTCATCGTAAATGACAAATAAGCAAGGCAAGCACCCCATTGATCATATTGATCCCAGTATTTAATTTTCTTTTTGTTTATCAAATGATTTCATGTATGTGTTTATTTTCTGTAAATTCGCTATTTTGTGGTAATGGTAGAATATACCTGTTGTCTCATGGAACTTCCTTGATAAGTGCGGACTTGTGAACCTTGATAACTATAGGAAAGGGTTAGACAATACATAATGTCGAATTGGGTATATGCGATTTAATAATCTTGCTTAGCCATGCTCTAGAATCAACGATGAAGATGATCAGATCTAAAATTGTTTCTTGAGAAATTGAAAATGTGTTTGGATATGATACTGATGGTTACTCATATTTTTGATAAAAATCTGAAACAAAACTATGGTTTTGATGCGGGCAATTATTGGCAATAGCCGGATGTACAAGGGGATTGTACGTAGTGTAGGGTGAAGTACTACCCGTGTCAGATTAAGGACCGAACATTGTGTTATATGATCCAAGATAAATCCGTATAAACCACAAGTGTTGGTATGGGACAACCTTAAATCAATTAAGTTATCTAGTTTAACTTTGCATTTATGGAAGGCAGGAGCTAGCATAGGTATTCATTTCTAGGTCTGCTTGTGTCGGCGTATTTCGCCTGACAAGATTCCGCTAACAGGGTGTCTACTCCCTAGACGGAAATTATGGTTCAGTAGAGGGCATCTTCGTGGCTGGAAACCCTAATGTCTCTCGAGGATGGATTCCGGGCGTCAGCAAGGTGGTGGACGCGGTGATTTACCCAGGTTCAGGCCCCCGGTGAGGGTAATAGCCTTACTCCTGCTAGTTTTTCGTTGAGAAAATGGGCGAAGCGTTTACAAGGGTGTTCTTCAGTGTCTGTTTCTCTATGCTTCTTGTTCTAGCCGACCGGCCCCCTTCTTCATGCACCAGGGCGCCCTTATATAGACAGGCCACCTCGGGCAGGAGAGAAGGTGGTGCTATACTTATCTACAACACATTAATTACACCCATCATTCAGCTTCCACGTCGACCCACGACTCATTTATTAAGCACGCCTCTGTGGCCTTGTCCTTCGAACCTCATTTAATGTCGGTGAGAGGCCTCGCCCGGTCCACCCGGGACAGGACGCTTCTACGACGGGTTGGTGAGAAGCATCAGAGGGATGAGCTGTCGTCGTGTCGAAAGCTGAATCCTTCACAATTAATGACCCTGACACGAGGTTCAGGAGAGAAACTTCGGCGAAGCCTTCCCTCATTCCTTTGGTTGCCTTCGTGGCACGACAAGGGGCCCAAACACCCGCTTTCGTCGAGCCACCACGCGAACTCGCTTCGCCGTGGCGAAAGGCGTGATCGCTTGTTGCTCGCCGGGGCCACGTGGGCTTCGCCCGTGAGCGGGGCATGCTTGCCGGAGCTGCCCGCCAGGTGCCACGTGGGCGCTTCGCCCGTGGCGAGGCGTGATCGCCAGCCTTTCGCCGGGGCCACGTGGGCCTTAAATTGGGCGAGACCACTTTCGGGCCTATTAGTTCTGGCGAAGAGGTACCGGTGCAAAGTACAAGCAGTATCCTCGGCCGTCTGAGCGCCGCTGCTGCTTTTCAGACCTTATTTAATGCCAGTGCGCTCTTGGATGGGCCCTCCACCTCAGCGCACGCAACCGCTTCGGTCCTCCCTACGACCGCTGATTTTTCTCAAGACCCGAAATGCCGTGCCTTTCACCTAGACGCGAACCGTCTTTGCGGGAGGTCTATATGTGCGCACACCCCCACGCAACAGTTCATGCCTTCTGCTTCCTTCACATTTTGCTCTTTGCCCTTTCGCCTTCTTTGCTTGAGAGACTCCACTTCTGCTGCAATGGCGCAGTCCCTTCTTTCTTCCACCGCCGGTCCACGCCAGATGGATTTTGCCACTGGAATGGCACCTGGGGGAACCATTCGCCCCCGCCAGGGGACCGCCGTGCCAAACTGCGAGCCAGGGGAGATTATTGTCTTCACCTGGGGGCTTATGGCGGGCCTGGCGCCGCCATTTTTCGAGTTCTTCCTTACCGTCCTTCATTTCTACGAGATTCACCATCTTCATCTCTCCCCCAACTCCATCGTCTTCCTCTCCACCTTCGCTTACCTCTGCGAGATGTTCGTGGGGGTAATGCCTAATCTCCCCCTCTTTCGCTACTTCTTCGCCTACCGCATCACCTCCGACAATGAGGAATGGCGGAGCTGCCACCTTGACTCATGACGGGTCACCTCCGCTACATTCCCTTCCAGCCCCACTCCAATGTCGGGACCCGGATATGCAAATCCGAAACCCTCTGTGTATACTGCACTAGTCCAGGATCACGCTAGTGCACATAGTGGAAACATAGATGACATATCATTCCATACATCGAAATAACTAAGAAGAAGCAAATTATTATTGAATAAAGCAAACGACCTTATGGTCAAGGTTCATACACCAACGCCTCTTGGCTTAAGAAACAAGTGAAACTGTTGCAGCGGAAACAAAATAACTTAGGCCATTCGACATGCCACAGGCAATCATCTGGGGAACGCCTTCCTAGTCGACGTAGTCTTCATAGTACTCCTCTTGATATTTATTACCTGGTCCTTCCTCAGCAACTAAACAACAGGGGTATAAAGCCATGAGTACAAAACGTACTCAACAAGCCGTAGGGAAATAATGCAATATATTCATGCATGGCTTAACAAAGGATAGTCATATGGTTCATTTGCAGAAAGCAATAACTTGAATTTAAATACAATAAGTAGATTGAAGGCAGATTGATAAAACAATAATAAATAACTGGTAAATCAATGGTAGACAATATGAACAGAATGGTGAGGCATCACCCTACATCATTCGAAACAAGTATCAACCATACAATTTAATAGCATAGCTTGAGACAATAAAACAACAGTGAACTCCCCGTTCACATTCCAACAATTCCACATTTCAAGAAAACACTCTATACCCCGTGTGAAATTCCCGGGCTTGTCCATGACCGCGGACACGGCTATTCGAATAGTTTTACACTCTGCAGAGGTTGTACAGCTTTACCCACAAGACATGAACATCTCTTAGTGCAATCGATATTAACACACTTCCTTTGGTGTGTCGCAGAGATATCATGACAAAGCCTTTACAATGCACGTCTAAACTCGGTACTGCCCTCTAAGGTTTCGCCCCTCGGGCCCCCCTCTTGAGCCATGTGAGTCTACCTGTCCATCCCAGAACCCACACCAACAATTGGCAATACTCAAGACTAGACATTGCAAATTAATCAGCTAGGTCCGCCCCATACCGGACTTGTGGTTGCACGGTTAGGCCCAGTTCAATGGCGCACAAGATTAAGTACTTAAATTATCTCAGGCAAGACAACATCATCCCAATGTGCTAGACAGCACCCCCTTTACTGCACGATCACTTGCCCGAGGGAAAACATTTTGTTCAACCAAGACCAATGGCATCCCCTGCCATGGTACTACAAGTTTTACAATAGTGGTCAACAGCCACAATTCAATATCTCATTAAGTCGAGATTAACATTAATTCACAGGTGATATGGATCCCATCGGACAACTAAGCATGGCTAAGCATAGCTACGATAACCCAATGTTGGTGCTATAATTATGTCCAACTAGTAATGTCCCATCCTATAGTTGACAATGGATACACGGCATTCCAATATTCAAGGTGGCATACTGGCAATCTGGTGAATAGCTATTCCCATAAACTAGCATTGACACACAAATAGCATGCAATTGTATGAAACAAAGTACTTTTGCAAACATGGGTTCAATATGATCAAAGGACTACGACTTGCCTTGTTGTTCAAACGCTGAATCTTGGTCTTCGAAGTCTCCGTTCGCACCTTCGAGATTCGCGTCTACCGGAAAAGAAAGCAACAAACCAAATAAATACAAAACAGAGACACAAACAAGCTTAAATCTGAAAATAAATGGTTCTGGAATCTAGAGCTCGATTTTACAAAAATTTAGAAATTTGAATCGGCTCAATCGGAGTTTGTATGAGCGAGAACGAGCCTCCGGAAGATTTAAATCAGAGAAAATTCCCTGGAGACACGTGGCAGGCTGTGATTGGCTGGGATTTTTGGGTTTTTCGGAAAATCAGAAAAGAGAAAAGAATTCCTCTAACACGTGGGAACCACGTGTCGCTGTTCTGATTCACATGATCGAGAGCACCGAGGCGACAGGGGACGACGCGATGAACCGCCCACGTGGGAAAGCCTTGCGGCTAGAAATTTGGCCGATAGGGGCCGACGCATTGCCACAGGGAGGCCGGCGTGGCTGGGGCATGCGCCGCACATCGGCCGCAAAGTGCAGATCGTATGGCTGGGCGATGAGGATGCGATGCGAGTGATGCGGCATGATCCAGGGCGCATGATCCTGATCGAACGGCCGAGGACTTGCGACTGAGGTCGATGACGAGCGGCGGCGCAAATTCACTCGCAGTGAAGAAGACGACGAAGCAAACGGCGGAGGACGACCGGATCGGGCAGAAGAGAATGCGGATCCGGTAGAGGGCGATGAGGGGAATTCGACCGTGCGATCGGAGACGGCGGAGGATGACCGGAGCAGAAGAAAACGGCGGTGGAAGGTCTCGGGAGGCGGCGATACTTCGGCGAGCTCTCGGGAGAAGACGGCGGCGTCTCGGGCGATGGGAGAGGTGGCAACGGATGCAGCGTGAAGAGGGGAACCTCGGGACGAGGTCGGCGTCGGCTTAAATAGGCCTAGGGCGGCGGAACGGCACGGACGATGAAACGGCGACGCGGCTGTGAATAGGAACGGGCGGCGGCGCTCGGGTTCACGAGGCGATGGTGGCGCGGGCGACGTGGTTGAATCTCGACTGCACACGCGTCATGGATCGAGTGGCGGGGCGCGTGCTGGCTGGCGAAGGCGGTTGGACCAAGATCCAACGGCTACGACACGGGCTAGGGTTTTCAAGGGGTGGCGGTAGGTCTTGAGCGGCGAACGATCATGAAATGGAGCAGACGTGGAAGAATAGGATTTGGGCTGGGGCAAATTCGGCCCGAAGAGATTTTGGAAATTAAAAATGCCTTTTCAATTTAATAAATTCCAAAAATTCAAATAAATCCAAATAAATTCAAATAAATAGCAAATAAATTCCAAAAAATCTCCAAAAATACAGAAAAATTCCTTGAAGCACAAAGAACCCAATAAAAACTGAAATTCAAATTAGGCTTTGATTAATTCCAAGAAAATGCAAATGATTCATTTTTGATTTTTTAAACATTCCAAAACTCAAATTTTGGGATGTTACAAACCTCCCCCCCTTAAATGGAATCTCGACCCCGAGATTCGGGCTGGCTAGAGAATAAGTGGGGAAACTCGGACTTCAGATCCTCTTCTCGCTCCTAAGTGGCTTCCTCTTCTGAATGATTACACCATTGGACTTTGCAAAAACGGATGATCTTGCTTCTCGTGATGCGCTCTGCAACATCCAAAATCTTCACTAGCTGCTCCTTGTAAGTGAGATGCTCTTGCAAATCGATGGCTTCCAACGGTATCTGTTCTTCTGGCACTCGCAAACATTTCTTCAACTACGTCACGTGGAACACATCATGGATTCCAGCGAAAGACTGAGACAACTCGAGCTTGTAAGCAACTTCTCCTCTTCGTTCCAAGACTTTGAACGGTCCCACATATCTAAGGGGCAAGCTTTCCTTTTACTTGAAATCTCTTAACTCCTTTTAGAGGGGTGACTCTAAGATACATATAATCATTGGGCTCGAAACTCAAATCTCGACGACGATTATCTGCATAACTCTTCTGTCTACTTTGAGCTATCTTCAACTTGTCTCGGATTAACTGAACTTGCTCTTCGGCTTCTTGCAGTATGGCAGGACCAAATAACTATCTTTCTCCAGTCTCCTTCCAATTGAGAGGGGTTCTGCACTTTCTTCCATATAAGGCTTTGAAAGGAGACATTTGCTGTCGACTATCGGGATCGCCAACCGCAAGAAATGAGGTGGAGGTCGGAGTGTTATGGGACCCTAGATGCGTTTTGGTCAAACGAAGGAAAAAGCGATCGTGGTGATGGCCGGAGCAAGACGACAACGAGCACGAGACCGAGATTTATACTGGTTCGAGCCCCCGTGTAGGTAATAGCTCTACTCGATCGCCTTGCGGCGGTGATTCTTATTATATTGGTGTCAGAGAAGTGTTTACAACTCAAGGCAGTGGTGGTGACTCTAACTCGTCATGGCGTGTCTTGTCGCGTTGTCTTCGTTGTCCTTGAACTGCGGCGTCTTAGCCTTTATACCTCCTTTACATGCAATGGCTGGGCGAGATCCTCGGGAAGTGGCCTTCACGCACGTTGAGGGCTGGCGGTAGCTGCCCCGGACTTGCTGCGCACTCCTGTGTCATCCCTACGACCCGCGCCTTGGTAACTGCCGGTCAAATGCTAGATCCAAAATCCAAGGCGGACCATGGCTTGAATCACGATCTCGCCGAGCTCGAGGTCATCAGGGGCTCGAGCTCAAGGCCTTGCGTGCTTGAGGGCGGCGCTTAAGCCGAACAAGAGCGTCTTTGGGGCGAGCTAGGGGCAGCGTTATTCGCGCGTTGATCGGCCAAAGGGTTGTCCAGCCCCCGACAGCTAGCCACCGAGGCTCAAGGTCGCAGAGATGCACTCGGGGTGACCTCAAGCCTCATCCAGAAGTCGTCGGGGACAAACCTTCGTAGGTCTTGAAATCTTGGTCGAGGTCGGGCGGAGACCGCAAGGCTGATCCCCAGCCGCCGACACCTGGCGACCTTTGAATTCTATGCCAGAGGTACGGACACGAACGGGCGGCGGACACCTGTGACGCCTCGAGTCCGCAACCCCAGCCCTAACTGCGCCCGTCCAATCACGATAGGCACGCCTTTTGAGGTCTTGTAAAGGCGGTTTTAGTGCAGCATGGGTAAGAAATCGTGAGCCTACATGGCTAGCGAAAAAAAGCCCCAATCGCTGCGCCCTTTGTCTCCAAAGCTCTTGCGCCCAAGCAACGCCTTCTCTTCCTTCCCTCGACCAAGCGTCTTTGCGGCGTAAGACCAAGCTTGGGAGGAGCACCTTGTCGTCCGCGAGGATGAAAGAGCTCGAGACCCTAGGGATAGTGGACTCGGTGACATGGCGGTTGCCGGGCGGCGAGACCGAACCTCGCCCTAGGGAGGATGAGATCGTCTGCACCAAGCATTATTCGCTCCTTGGCCTGCGGACCCCGGAGAGCGAGTTTGTGGCGGGACGTCCTCTCCAAATTGCGAGATAGAGCTCATCAATCTGGTACCAAATTCCGTCCTTCGCTTGCCATCTTTTCTCATCTGTGCGAGGATTCACAGGAATCCTTCCCACTCCCTCGCTGTTCTTCCGCTACTACTCCCTCTTCCGCTCCGGGAAGGACCACGTGGTCGGATGCCTTTACTTCCGACTTCGGACAGGGCTCAAATGGTCCTTCCCAAGTCGTCGCTCGGGATTCTCTTGGTCCACGGCCCGGCGGTGGTTCTACTGAAGAAAGGGGAGCACGGGCTCTGACGTCTGAGGGGACCCGTCACCAGAAGAAGGAGACCCCGAGTCAGACCTTGAGATCGACCGAGAGGCCATCGCCGCCATACATATCTCTGCGCCTTGGCAACCTGCCTCACTGCGGAGCAATCGCCGTCGGCGTCTGCGGAACCGGGTGTCCCCTCTGAGGAGGAGCACCGTTCTCACGAGATCACGAGAGGGCGACGACCCCACTCGTGAAGGCAGCGAGCAAGTCCTTGACCTTAGAACTCTGCTTTCGAGTTCACCCTCTGATCCCTCTGACAGCCCATGTTCTTGCAGCACTGAAGGAATCCTAGGTCTCCGACAGGATGTTTGAAATGTTCGGGAAGCTGGCGCATGGATACACCCTCGGTGATCCGGTCCCAAAGAACGTACTTTGCCGGAAGGCCGAGGTAGGTCGTCGCGACCCCACCCTCGATTCTGCTTCCCGTGGAGGCCCTTGACCCACGCAGGCTCTCGGGACCATCGGGAGGCTGTTGGAGGCGGCAGGAGGATGCTCACATTACTGGCGGGGCAAAACAAAAGGAAGAAGAGACTTCCCAGTGGGAAGTCAAGTCACCGGGGAAGCGCCACCTCGAGTGGGGGATCGCGCCACGGTAAGGGTCTTACTGGTCGAGCCCGCGAGCCGGTAATGTGCCCCGCCGGTTGACGAGCCTTCCCCTTTTTCAGCAGCAAAGCGCGGCGGCCGCCGCCAGACGTTCGAGCCTTTCCCCGGTCCTGGAGCCTCGAGCTCGGACCTCGAGCCCCCAGGTCGCAGGGGCACGCAAGCGAAGTGCCCCCTTGGCGTCGGGGCAGCAAGACCTTCACCGACCCTCAGCGAGATGGAGGCTAGCGACCCAGGTAAACCTTCGGCATTTTGGACCGCACCGTCCCCTCCGTATCTTTCCGGCTCAGTGTATGCTTTTGATCGCAGACCTTGAGCACCCGAGCTCGAAACTTGCCCGTTTGGCGATGGCTATTGTCGAAGCGAGTCAGGAGTCAGGAGGAGCCTTAACGTCTTGGCCGCGCCTTGATCGTCGCGGGCACCTCTCCTTCGAAGTCCAGGCGGTCCACGGTCGGGCGAGTTCTAAGGGCTTGATGACTCGTCCGAGGAGAACGAGCTGCGGCGCCGGGACTTGACACGGGCGAGGCCCATGACTCGGCCGCGCCGCCCGACCTTCCCGAGGTCACAGTGAGGAGGATACTCGAGGCTTTGTGGCAAGCAGGCGGCCTCCCAAGCTCTGCCGGCCACGATCCGCTCAGGCGTCGAGGCCACGACGCCACCGGCCGCTGAAGGTGTCGGGTCGTGGGAGGCCGAGACCTCCCAGTGCGACCGCGTCAGGCCGAGGTCGGCATCCTCGACCACGGAGGTCGCGAATGCCGCGGCGGATCCGGCCACCGCTCCTTGAGGTAGGAGGCGAAGCGGGACTCGGCGCATGAGGTCGGGACTAACATGGCGGCCGCACCCTCTCCGTCGATGGGCTAAACCCACCGGAGGCAGTGATTGACGGACCGCCCCAGTGAGGTTCAAACCCCGCCCAAGCGCGCGGTAGTGGCGGGACCGACCTCGGTACTAGCGATCGATCGACGAGGAGGAAATCCTCTGTGCCGTGTCGATGACCGCGAGGAATTCACCGTGGCAGCAGGAGGCCATCTCCACGGGTCTGCGTCTTCCCATATACTTCATACTTGGTAGTCAGAGCTTCTTGTCCCTCCTCACTTTGGGCGCCTCTTTTTGCGTGCGGTGATCGACCATGCCTCTCGAGGGCTACAAGGCCTCAAGAGCACGCCGAGCCTTGAGAGAGGCCTCTGAGCCTTGAGAGGCGCGGGAAGTCGAGTGCTCAGGCTCATCAGGACCATCGAGGTTGAGTGGGGAGCTTGAGCGAGAAGGCCAGGGGCTCGCCGACTTGCGCCCGACGATGAGGGCTCGGGAGGTGGCCCTGCGGCGAGCTCGAGCAAGCCAGGACCTCCGGCGTGAGTTGACTTCTGGACGAGTGGAGCAAGCGCGCCGCAGTCGACCAAGCTTCGAGGCCGAAGCGGGCCAAGGTCGCGGCGGAGAGCCTGCATGGAGGCGTCTCTCGAGCTTGAGGCCAAGATCCTCGAGGCTTGAGGAGGAACTTGGGCGTGCCAACAAAGCGCTCGAGGGCCAGGCGAGCCAAGGTCGAGGTCTTGAAGAAGGCCTCTGCGAGACAAGCATCCTACGCCGAGGGCGTCCCGAGCTTCGAGGCCAAAGTCCTCGAGCTTGAAGGGAAGTTGGAGCGCCACCAAGGTGCTCGAGGCCGAGCAGGCCAAGGTCGGCCTGGAGAAGGCCTGCGGAGAAAGGCGCCACCCGCGCCGAGACCAAGGCCCCGGCTTGAGGAGAAACTTCGGCCCAGCGTCGACAAAGCGGCAAAAGCGCCTGCCCAACTTGAAGACGAGAGGCGCCAAGCGCGGACGCTTCAGCAAACCCTCCAACTCGAGCGAGCCGGCAACCACGAGGCGAGTAGCCCGGCTCGGCGGGAAAATCTTGCAGCGAGATGGCCGACTGTAAAAAAATATTAACAAGCAAGAAGTGTACTGATGGAAACAGTTTGTTTTTGACGAACAAAGAAATCTCGTTCCTGTTTTAAAACCATAGTTCGGGGTCACTTGGAGTCTCTCTTGCTTCGCGTGCTAGCCGCCCCCATGCTCTTCTAGTCGTGCGCCGATGGGATAGTCTAACCTAGCCCCCGTTGGGCCCGAGGTCGAGCGACGCGTGCCTTGGGCACAAGATGTAGACATGTACTAGCGGCCACGACCTGCAGAGTTAAGGACAAATCCGCACAAGTAGAGTGACACAAAGCGAACTTCGTTGGGTACATGAGCACGCGCCAGATTAAGCGTTTGAGCGACCATTACGACCATCGCCTTTCGTCGATCAAAGTGGCGAGCTCTCGGCTCGGGCCCGAGCACGGGGAGAGCTAGATTGCGAAGAGTTCGGCTTATGTTTTAGCTCGTCGCTGAGGGTGAGCGTCAAACTTACGACACTTAGACCAAGAAGCGAGCTTGCGCATGAAAGGTTGTGCTCGGAGAGAAAGAATGCTCGGAAAAGAACAATAATGACACGGTGGGAGCAAGCATAAAGAGCTAGAAAGGAACAACGACTTTATTCAAATGTAAGGCGTATAGTTTACATAAAACTTCGAAGTCGATCTATGTTCCACGAGCTAGAGAGCTCTGCCATCGGACATCGCCAGTAGGTAAGCCCGCGTGATCTGTTGGAAACTTGACTCTATGGGGCCCTCCCAGTGGGGATAACTTGTTGGTGTTGGGCGAGCCTGAATGCGCCTCAGGCTAAGTCCCCAACAAGGAGCTTCTAGGTCGTGCCGACCGAGACGCATGTCTGCGAAGAGCTTCGGGTAGTGCATTGATCGTGCGATCTGCGCGGCATCTTACTTCTTCCGCGAGGGTGAGGTCGAGAGACCGTTCGTGCTCGAAGTCGACTTGGTCGACCAAGCTGACCCTGGCAGAGCCCAGCGTAACCTCAGGAGGCAGGACGGCTTTGGTACCGAACACGAGCTGGAAGGGTGTGGACCCTGTGGCTCGGCTTGTCGTGGTATGAATAGACCATAGGACGGTGGGAAGTTCGTCCACCCAGGCCTTGCCGCAGCGATCGAGCTCATCTGCAACTCGCTTCTTGACGCCCTGGACGATTTGCCCGTTGGCGCGTTCTACTGCTCCGTTGCTTTGGGGGTGAGCCACCGAAGCGAAGCAAATTTTGATGCCGAGTTCCTCGCAAAACTCCCTGGAACAACTCATCGTAAGCTGGTACCGTTATGGGTGATAAGTTTACATGGAACCCCATACAGTGACCACGAGCAGACGGAAAAGCGAACGGTGCCCGGCGATTATGGTCGAGACGGTTCGACTTCAATCCACTTGGTGAAGGTGTCGTGAAGAACGACAAACCTCTTCCCCGGTTGCACAGGGGAAAGGGCGAGGATGTCCGGCCCCATGTCGAGAAGGGCGGCGGCGGGATGGTGCAGGCGCGTAAGCGGGCTGATGTGACTTCGGGCGTGGAATTGGCATGCTCGGCGGTGCGGACGATATCACGAGCATCTGGCGTCGAGGCCAATAGTACCCCATCGCGGAAGGCCTTCTCGACCATTGTCTGTCTGAAGAGTCGCCCCAGAGGCTGAGTGAATGTCATGTAGTAGGTACTTACCCTCCTCCGTGGAGATGCACTGCGTCAGGATGCCGGAAACATTGCGTCTGTAGAGCTCTCCCTCGACAAGTGTGTATAGGCTCGCCCGACTCTTGATCCGGCTCCTCTCGGCAGGATCGGGTGGCAGGTCGCCCCGTGAGAGGAAATTGTGAATGGCCTCAGCCCAGGAGGGAATACCCTCGACCATAGCGACCATGGCCTCTTGGTCGGAAATCGACGGGCCGATAAGCGTTTCGGGATGGCGTCGGGTGGGATATCGTCGTCCGAGGAGCCGAGCTTGGAGAGGAAATCCGCCTTTGGAGTTATCACTTTGGGGATATGCTTGACTCAAGTTTTGGAACCACTTCTCCATCTTGCGCACCTCGGCGAGGTACTTTGCCATCGAGTCTCGAGCACCTTGGTAGTCCTTGTTGAGCCCGGTTGATGATGGTGGGAGTCGCCCTTCACGACCCGACGGCGACGCCCAAAGCCTTACAAGCTTCGTAAGCCGGCCGGGAGGGCTTCATACTCCGCCACATTGTTGGTATTTGGGAAGCCAAAAGCGAATTACGATACCTCAATTTGTGCGCGCGCGAGGTGAGATAAGGATCGGCCTCGAGTGCTTGAAGGACCTCGAGCCATCGAAGAACATGACCCAAGGCGTCTCCTCTTCGACCTGAAGGTCGGGAGCGGGCTGCGACGTCTGCTCGACCACGAAGTCGGCGAGCACCTGCGACTTTATGGCCGTGCGAGCCACGACCCAGACGTCGAACGCCGCCAGCTCCATGGCCCATTTGGCTACTCGCCCGCCACCTTTCTGGTTCTCAGGATGTCCCCGAGCGGGAAGTTGCTCGGGGCGATCACGGAGTCGCTGGAAATAGTCTTTGGAGCTTCGCGAAGCCATGAGGAAACATATAACGGCTTACATGCACAGGGATAGCGCTCCTTGGCCATGCAAGACCTCGTGACATAATAAATGGGGGTCTGCAGAGACCCCGTTCGCCACGAGACAAACACTAACAACATGGGGGTGGCAGCGAGATAAAGCGACAACTTCTCACCGAGTTGTGGCGTTGTAAGGAGGGGTGGGGGCGGCAGTGCGCCTTGGTCGTCGAAGGACGCTGCGCCTCTGGAGTCCTCAAAGCCCGTGCTTGCGCGAGGTTTGGAAGAATAGGAGCCCTCGCTCATGGGAGGCTCGAGATAAACTTCTTTGAGGGCAGCCATGCGGCGGTGAGGCTCTGACTTGCTTGATCGAGGTCGGGGTGCCATCTTCTCGATTGCCTCGATCTTTTGGATTTGGGCGACCCGAGCCCCGATCATGTAGCCAAGCACCTTCCGGCCTTGCCCGAACGCACTTCTCGGGATTGAGCTTGATCTTGTGCTTGTTCGAGGTTGGCGAAGGTCTCCTCGAGGTCGTGAGCGTGAGTACGCCCTCGCGGGCTCTTAGCGATGATGTCGTCACGTGAGACCTCAAGGTTACGCCCGATCAGGGGCTCGAAAGTCTTGGTCATCGACGCTGAAATGTGGCCCCGCATTACGCGCGAACCGAATGACATAGTCGTATAGCAATAGGTGCCAAGCGGCGTGATGAAGGAAGTCTTGCTCTCGTAAATCGACCGCCCGACTTGATCTGGTGGTATCCGATAAGCATCAAGAAACTGACATCTTGGCTTTTCATGGTGGAGTCGGCGATCACGTCGATCTTGTGAGCGGAAGTTGTCGCCGACAAGCCGAGTTTAACCCGTATGGTCGGCGCACATTCTCCACTTTCCTCCTTCTTACGCACGATGGCCGGGTTGGCGAGCCACTCGAGATGGTTAATCTCACGGATGAATCCGGCCTTGAGGAGTTTGTCAAGGTTCTCCTTGATGACCGCGACCTTCTCGGGGAGAAGCGTAGCGGCTTCTAGCGCCTGGTCGGGGCCGGATCCCACCTACGGCATGCTCAATCACCTCCCTCGGGGCCGGGCATGTCCGTGGGCTCCCAGCGAATATACCCTTGTTGGCGCTGAAGGAAGGTGACGAGCTCGAGTTCCTATTGGAACTCATTTCGGCGGAGCGTGGGCGCACTGGTGAGTCGCTCTCGTCGAGCGGCACGGCCTTTGTAGCTCCGCTAGGCTGGATCACCGCCTTCTGGCGGGCGTTCTTCGTCGTCGCCTCCGAGCCGCGCTGGGGCAACATGCCCGCAAGAGCCAGGGCCTTGGTCTCACACCCATGTGCCGCCTGCAGATCGCCTCGCACGGTGATGATGCCGTTGGGGCCAGGCAGCTTCATGCATCGGTGGCCATAATGGTTTGCGGCCATGAACTTGACCAAGGCGGGCCGCCCGAGGATGGCGTTGTACGAGAGGTCGCCCTCGACCACCTCGAAGGTGACCAGCTCGGTGCGGAAGTTGTCCGAGTCGCCGAAGGTGACGGGCAAGACCACCTACCCCAGGGGAATGGTCGAGCTCCCGGGCACGATCCCGAAGAACGGAATGGCGATGCTCTTGACCTTCGACCGGGGAATCTGCATCCGGTCAAGCGCCCCTGCCTGCAGCAAATTAAGAGAGCTGCCGCCGTCGACCATAATGACCATTGCGATATTCGCGATGGTCGGGTCACGACCAAGCGGTTTCGGTCTCGGGCCATACAGGAGGCGTCCTCTCGGAGAGAAGGTGATGGTGGCTGACCCACTTGCGGGCTGCCCAATGGGCTTCAATGGCCACAGTAGATGGTCATGTGGGCGGCCTTGACCAGCGCTACCGGTGGTAGGGGTGACGAGCCACGAAGATGACATCGATCCGGCGCTTGCCTTCTTTGGAACTCAAATCGTGGTCGTCGTGCTCGCGGCGGCATTTACCCTATCGGTGGTCGTAGATCGCCGGAGCACGGGCATCTCACCCGCCCATCGTAAAGCATCCGACTTATTTTGCCAAGCCCTGCGGTCTGCGGTCGTGGCGGCCGCCACAATGGAATAAGCGAACTTGGCCGTCGTGCAGTCGCCCTCGGCCCCTGCTGCGCCGAGCATCGATCGCCGGGACCCAGTCGTTAGCCCTCTCTTTGGTGGTTCTTCCGCTGGTGGTCGAGGCCGTCCTTGGTGAGGCTTAGAGTCCTCTCGAGGTTGACCTCGGACCTCGAGGACCTCATGGCTGGCCATCGCCCGAAATGATCACCCGTGGTAGGCCTCCGCTGCCCTGCGATCGCTTCCGCTTCTTGGAGGAGAGTCTTGTGGTGGCGCCCTGGAGCTGGACGGGCGGCTTCTGTTTGGTTTAGACCAAGCTTACCTTGAGTCGTAAGTCGCGTTCAATGGACGGCGTCGTCGCGTCCGCGTCTGCGTTCATGCCATGCGGAAAAAGCTTATTACGCTGAGCCTCGATGTGATCTCGAGTCCTCGGTGTGGCGTCGATCACGGACCCGAACTTGAAGGCCTTGATAGCGGCCTCGTCGGAGATGCTCGGGATCGAGGTTCCTCGTCGCGGATGAATTATCGCACAAAATCGCGTAGCCTTTCGTTCTTACACTGGATGACCACGGTCCATGTCCTTCTCCTGCCCGACCGCTCGTAACAACTCACGAAAGTTGGGCGAAGGCGCTCTGGATTGGCGCCCACGACTGAAGGGCCGAGGACCGGTTAAAAAGCGAGTCCTCGCTGGCCCGTCGGCCTGGCCGGGAGGTAGTTTGCCATCCGAGCTCGTCCCCCGGCCGCCAAGATAGCGGTCGAGTAGATGGACAAGAACTTCGTCGGGGTTCTTAGTCCCGTCAGCGCTTCGTCGGTAGCGAGGCTTGAACCGCCAGCCGCACCTGACGAAGGCGTCAATATCGCCATGCACCATAGGCGAAGCGGGTGCCGCGGCGGTCGTGGTAAATCGCCGACAAGATCATTGCTTCTTGAATCGGTCGAGGCTTGTTCGATGGCCCGACCTGCGGTGGAAACGCCCATGGTGCGAGGCAGAGAATCACTGGTTAATGCTTGGCGGTCTTGGACCCTCTGGCGCTGGGCGGAATGTCGGGAAAGGTCCATGAACTTCTTTGCGCGATTGACTCGGTGTGAGTGCGGCTCGGGCTTTATCCACACTGGCAGTGCCCATAAGCGCCGGTCGCGTCGCATCAAAGCCTCATCCGAGCCGTTGCTCGGGCAGCTCTGTCACGAGGCGTCCGTAGGTGGTGGCGTGGCGTGTTATCAATACTTCTCTGGGGCGGGTCCCAGTCTTGGCCAGTCTTTGCGGAGGTGCGACCTCGGTCGCGGCCGATCGAGTTCTTGGCGGGGCTCGGCCAAAAACTCCGACCTCGCCTTATCGAAGGTCAGCCATGACCCCAGCGATAAGCGGGCGCTCCGGTGGGAGGGAACTGGCGGCGAAGACATCTTGGCCTTCTCTGGGCCTCCGGGAGAAGCGGTTATAAGCAGTTGATAGCAACACAGACCATCCGTGGCGTCTTGAGTCTGCGGATCACGGTCATCCGCTCCTCCTCGGCGCCTTGGCGTCGCCATCGAAACGTCTTTGCTTTCGGCGGCGGCGAGCGAGGGACCTGGTCGGGTCGTGTCAGAAATCTGTCGATGAAGTCGCCATGCTCCTAGGATTCGATGTCATTCTGCGAAAGAGCAAAACAATCGGACCCAGCGGTGGCGCCAATGTCGGCGATCGGGATGCCAACGCAAGAAATGAGGTGGAGGTCGGTGTTATGGGACCCTAGATGCGTTTTGGTCAAGCGAAGGAAGCGATCGTGGTGATGGCGGAGCAAAGGCGACAACGAGCACGAGACCGAGATTTATCTTGGTTCGAGCCCGTGTAGGTAATAGCTCTCTCCGATCGCCTTGCGGCGGTGATTCTTGTTATATTGGTGTACGGAGAAGTGTTTACAACTCAAAGGCGGTAGTGGTGACTCCTAACTCGAGCTATAGCGTGTACTGTGCGTTGTCTTCGTTGTCCTTGAACTGTAGCGTCTTGGCCTTTATACCTCCTTTACATGCAACGGCTTGGCGAGATCCTCGGGAAGTGGCCTTCACGCACGTTGAGGGCTGGCGGTAACTGCCTCGGACTTGCTGCGCACTCCTGTGTCATCCCTACGACCCGCGCCTTGGTAACTTCGGTCAAATGCTGAATCCAAAATCCAAGGCGGAGACCATAACCGAATGCGATCTCGCCCGAGCTCGAGTCGTCGCGAGGCTCGAGCTCAAGGTCGCGTCTTGGCATGAGGGAAACCTTGGTACCTTAGCGAGCAAGAAGCGTGCTTTCGAAGCGAGCTAGGGACGCGTTATTGCTAGCGTTGGCCAAGCCAAAGGTTATCGGCCCCAACATTTGCAGACTAACGATAAGCTGTTATTGTGAAAAACTACGCATAGGGCAAACACTTGTCCCACTTAACACCATAGGTCAAAGCCGCGAGCTCTTAACATATCCTCAAGAATCGATTCACTCGCTCTGTCTATCCATCGGTTTGAGGTGATAAGCGTCTTGAACTGAGATGAGTTCCCATAGCTTCATGTAAACTCGCCAAAAGCGAGAAGTATGGCGGGTTCCTCTATCGGAGACAATCTTCTTAGGCACTCCGTGAAAATGACATTGCTTGACATATATAATTACGCTAATTTATCTCGGTATAGGTAGTCTTAAGCTGGAATAAAGTGAGCTACCTTAGTCAATCGGTCCACTATTACCCAGATTGAATCATGACCTGCTTGGTCTTAGGAAGTCCGGTAATAAAATCCATAGCAATTTCTTCCCATTTCCACTCTGGAATCTTCAATGCATTTGAAGCAACCTGCTTGGTCTCGATGCTCTGCTTTGACCTTCTGACAGACATCGCAAAGAGCAACATACTCTGCAATCTCACGCTTCATACTAGGCCACCAATACCTTTCCTTGAGATCTTGATACATTTTGGTACTCCCAGGGTGAATGGAGTACAGAGTCTCATGCGCTTCTTTGAGTAACAACTCCTTGAGCTCTTTCTGATCAGGTACACAAATGCGACTCTCGTACCAAACAATACCCTTTTCATCTTCAGTGAAACCTGGGGTTTTTCCTTTCTTCATATTACTCTTTATCTCTTTGATATCAGCATCACTAACTTGGGCTTCTCGAATCTGATCTTCCAATGTTGGACGCACTTCCAAAGTAGCCAAGTATCCTTCTTGAACCACTTCCAAACTAAGCTTCTGAAATTCCTCATAGAGAGCTCGCTGACTTTCTTTAATCATCAGGGTATTGCAGTAACTCTTTCTGCTCAAAGTATCAGCTATGACATTGGCTTTGCCTGGATGATAATGGATACCAATGTCATAGTCTTTGATCAATTTCAACCATCTTTTTTGCCTCATATTGAGATCAGCCTGGGTAAAAATGTACTTCAGGCTCTTGTGATCCGTATAAACCTCACAACGATTACCGATGAGGTAATGGTGCCAAATCTTTAAAGCATGCACTACGGCAGCCAATTCCAAATCATGGGTCGGATAGTTGATTTCATGTGGCCTTAGTTGACGCGAAGCATATGCCACAACCTTCTTATCTTGCATTAGGACACAACCAAGTCCTTGACGGGATGCATCACAAAATATCTCAAAATCCTTCCTGATATCTGGCAAAATAAGCACTGGGGCAGTCGTTAAACACTTCTTTAGCTCTTGGAAACTTCGCTCACACTCTGGTTTCCAGGTAAATTTCTTCTCCTTTTTCAAAAGCTGAGTGAGCGGCCTAGCTTTCTGGAAAAACCTTCTATGAAACGGCGATAATATCCTACCATTCCAAGGAAACTTCTGACTTGGGTTATCGTTTTGGGCGACTCCCAATTGAGCATGTCTCGCACTTTACCAGGGTCAACAGCAACTCCTTCCGCTGATATGACATGTCCTAGGAAAGCAACTTCTTTCATCCAGAACTCACATTTACTAAACTTGGCATAGAGTTGATGTTCTCTTAGCTTTGTTAATACTTTTCGCAAATGATCCTCATGATCTTCCTTACTCTTGGAGTAGATCAGAATGTCATCAATAAAGACAACGACAAACTTGTCAAGATATTCCATAAATACTTTATTCATCAGGGTCATGAAATAGGCGGGGGCATTAGTCAAACCAAAAGACATCACGGTATACTCATACTATCCATCTGAGTGTCACAAAAGCTGTTTTGGGGATATCCTCTTCTGAATCTTCATATGATGGTAACCTGACCTCAAGTTAATTTTTGAGAATACTCCTGCTCCTTGAAGCTGGTCAAACAAATTATCAATCCTTGGCAGAGGATACTTATTCTTAATGGTGACCTCATTTAAAGCACGATAATCCACACACATTCTCTGAGTTCTATCTTTCTTTTCAACTAGAAGAACTGGGGCTCCCCATGGCGAAGAACTTGGTCTAACAAAACCTTGGTCTTGTAACTCTTTGATCTGCTTCTTTACTTCAGCTAACTCATTAGCAGGCATCCTATATGGTCTCTTGCAAATGGGTGGCGTTCCAGGAACTAGCTCAATCAAGAATTCTATATATATCTCTATCTGGTGGCATACCAGGCAACTCATCTGGAAACACGTCAGGAAAATCTCTGGCAATTGGCACATCTTCCAAATTTATTCCTTTGGCACTATAAACTTTTATCCCTTCGGTCTAATCTGTGGCAGCTTGAAGCTTTAACTTAACTCTATCTGGACTGGTTAGTGTGATCTCTCTATTCCCACAATCCAAAACTGCTTGGTTCTTGGAGAGCCAATCCATTCCTAGGATCACATCTAGGGACTTGGTGTCTAGGACAATGAGGTTGGCTAGGAATTCTACCCCTCCGATTAATATCTTAACTTCGGGGCAACCTTGATTCGTACTCAAATCCGAACTAGGTGATTGCACCAATAAAAGCGATCTTAAGAGGCATTGTTTTTAGCGATGATTTGCGGCAAAACTCCAGAAACAAGCGAATCGTAGCTCGAGAATCAAACAAAACCATGGCGAGATCTTTGAGTTGACTAGGAGCTTACCTAGGATGGCGTCAGTGCGGCACAGGCATCCTCGGTGGTAACATGATTCACACGACCTCTTCAATAGGCGGTGGAGTTACGGTAGCTTGATTTGGAGTTTGAAATTGCTCCCGTCTTTGCTCTGGTGCGAGGGTCTGGTGGTGTCGATCCAGGTTGAAAGCGAGCAGGCGTCACGGCTTGCTTCTGGGGCAACTATTTGCATAATGACCACGCTCATTGAAGTTGAAACAAGTGACTCCTATGACTGGATTCTTGGTCCTTTGGCGGATTCTTTGTTAGTCTTGAAGTTAGCATTGCGAGAAGGAGCTGGGCGAGCGGTAGTGCAGTGTCTGAATGCTAATGGAGGAGTGAAATGAAGCATTTGTTGAGCATTGGTCTGGCTCTCTGTGGATGACTTTGATGAGCTCCATGCTGCATCATTTTCCGCTTGCTTGAGATTCTTCGACTCACGACGAGACTCTTCAATGAGCATAGCTTTGTCTAACAAGTGCTGGAAATCTGCATAGTCATTGCCAATGACTTGTACCTTTAAACCTAGGTTGAGCCCACGCTTAAACCTCTTCTGGCGTGCATCATCTGTGGCTACATCTTCTGGGGCATAGCGAGCAAGTTGAGTGAACTTATTGAGATATTCACTCACTGACATCCCTTCTTGCTTGAGCTCCCTGAACTCATTCTTCTTCATTTCTACCTTTCCATCAGGAATGTGAGAGTGGCGAAAAGCAGCAGAAAACTCTTCCCAAGAGATAGTCTGAGGGTCATCATGGGCGGCAATATAGTTTTCCCACCATTATTGGCGGTGCCCTCTAAGCGATGGCGGCATATAGAACCTTCTCATGAGTGCATACACTTAGCAATGGCATCTTCTCAATGGAAGCGAATCAATCATCCGCATCCAAGGGTTACGAAGAATTGGAGAAGGTAGGTGGGCGAGTCCTCATGAATTCCGCTAGCTTAGGCGTGGGCGAGCTTGAGGAGGTGCAGCGGCAACAACATGACAACAACTTGATTCTGTTTGGTTCAACAAATTAGCGAGATCAAGCTGTAGGTCGATTCTGCTGATTCATCATATTATTCATATTACGCATCGTTGTGTTCATAAAATTTGAGTTTGGGCTGCCAAGAAATGTCCCAAGTTCAGTGCGACACTACGGTGGTGGTGGCGGTGGTGGGTTGGTTGGCAGCCTGGCATTAGCATCTGCTTGGCGATCCACGGTGGTTCGAGCAGTATCAACCATCTGCTGACCTTGACACAAGGGTTTGATAGGTAAGAGGGAAAAGCAATAGGAAAGTGGTAAGGTCATCTAGGGGAGAAGGTAATACCCAAGAACAAAGACCAACCAAGGACATAGCCGAAAAGGCTATAAAATAAAGAACCATTAAAAACTTCCAACTAAGGTATGGTTGAAACACCATGCTGGAGACAAGTGTACAACATACCTGGCACACAAGCAATAAAAATCCTAGCATACGCAGATTAAACGTAGCTAAACCAAAAGAAATGGCATGCTCCAACCCACGGAGCACCTTAACCTATCTTATAGGGTAGTCTTCTTGGACATACTCTTCAACAGCTTGATCTTCACCTCCTTTGATTTGATTCCTTACAGATGCCTTAGGGTTTGAGAAATTTCATGAGATAAGATCAATTTAATTTCAAAATAATGTTTCCGCAAAGATGAGTAGTAGGAACCTAGGAATAAGATGAGAGGAGACAAACTATTAAATATCAATTTGTTGGTTTGATTTAGAAAATAATTTTGAAGACCATGCTAACTAAGAGAGCGACCTACAGTTGATATGGCTCTGATACCATCTCTGTCGGGACTCGGATATGCAAATCCGAAACCCTCTGTCTATACTGCATTAGTCTAGGATCACACTAGTACACACAGTGGAAACATAGATGACATATCACTCCATACATCGAAATAACAAAGAAAAAGCAAATTATTATTGAATAAAGCAAATGACCTTATGGTCAAGGTTCATACACCAACGCCTCTTGGCTTAAGAAACAAGTGAAACTGTTGCAGCGGAAGCATAACAACTTAGGCCATTCGACATGCCATAGGCAATCGTCTGGGGAACGCCTTCCTAGTCGACGTAGTCTTCATAGTACTCCTCCTCTTGATATTCATTACCTGGTTCTTCCTCAGCAACTGAACAACAGGGGCATAAAGCCATGAGTACAAAACGTACTCAACAAGCCGTAGGGAAATGATGCAATATATTCATGTACGGCTTAACAAAGGATAGTCATATGGTTCATTTGCAGAAAGCAATAACTTGAATTTAAATACAACAAATAGATTGAAGGCAGATTGATAAAACAATAATAAATAACTGGTAAATCAATGGTAGACAACATGAACAGAATGGTGAGATATCACCCTATATCATTTGAAACATATATCAACCATACAATTCAACAGCATAGCTTGAGACAATAAAACAACAGTGAACTCCCCGTTCACATTCCAACAATTCCACATTTCAAGAAAACACTCTATACCCCGTGTGAAATTCCCGGGCTTGTCCATGACCGTGGACACGGCTATTCGAATAGTTTTACACTCTGCAGAGGTTGTACGGCTTTACCCACAAAACATGAACATCTCTTAGTGCAATCGATATTAACACACTTCCTTTGGTGTGTCGCGAGGATATCATGACAAAGCCTTTACAATGCGCGTCTAAACTTGATCTTTGCCCTCTAAGGTTTAGCCCTCGGGGCCCCCTCTTGAGCCATGTGAGTCTACCCGTCCATCCGGAACCCACACCAACAAGCGGCAATACTCAAGACTAGACATTGCAAATTAATCGCCTAAGTCCGCCCCATACTTGGGACTTGTGGTTGCCGCAGTTAGGCCAGTTCAATGGCGCACAAGATTAAGTCCTTAAATTGTCTCGGGCAAGACGGCCACATCCCAATGTGCTAGACGACATCCCCTTCTTTGCGCGATCACTTGCAGGGAAAACATTTTGTTCAACCAAGACCAATGGCATCCCCGCCATGGTACTACAAGTTTTACAATAGTGATCAATGACCACAATTCAATATCTCATTAAGTCGAGATTAACATTAATTCACAGGTGATATGGATCCCATCGGACAACTAAGCATGGCTAAGCATAGCTACGATAACCCAATGTTGGTGCTATAATTATGTCCAACTAGTAATGTCCCATCCTATAGTTGACAATGGATACACGACATTCCAATAATCAAGGTGGCACACTGGCAATCAGGTGAATAGCTACTCCCATAAACTAGCATTAATACACAAATAGCATGCAATTGTATGAAACAAAGTACTTTTGCAAACATGGGTTCAATATGATCAAAGGACTACGACTTGCCTTGCTGTTCAAACGCTGAATCTTGGTCTTCGAAGTCTCCGTTCGCTCCTTCGAGATCCGCGTCTACCGGAAAAGAAAGGAACAAACCAAATAAATACAAAACAGAGACACAAACAAGCTTAAATCTGAAAATAAATGGTTCTGGAATGTATATCTCAATTTTACAAAAATTTAGAAATTTGAATCGGCTCAATCGGAGTTCGTATGAGCGAGAACGAGCCTCCGGAAGATTTAAATCAGAGAAAATTCCCTAGAGACACGTGGCAGGCTGTGATTGGCTGGGATTTTTGGGTTTTTCGGAAAATCAGAAAAGAGAAAAGAATTCCTCTGACGCATGGGACCCGATGTCGGTGACAGTTCACCGCGGGAACGAAAGCAAGCGACCGGGGACACGCCTTGATGAGACCGCCCACGGAAAGCCACTTGTGGCTAGAAGTGATAGAAATTTGGTTGGTAATGGCAAGCGCCTGTGAGGAAGATGATGGCTGAAGACGCCTGTCCTCGTCCGCATAAAGTCACGGAATCGGATGGCTGGGCGATGAGGATGCGATGCGAGTGACGCGGCATGATCCAGGGTGCACGATCCTGATCGAATGGCCGAGGACTCGTGACTGAGGTCGACGACGAGCGGCAGCGCAAACTCACCGGCAGTGAAGAAGACAACGAAGCAAACGGCGGAGGACGACCAGAGCGGTTGGAAGAGAATGCGGATCCGGTAGAGGGCGATGAGGGGAATTCGACCGTGCAATCGTAAACGGTGGAGGATGGCCGAGACGAAAAGCAGCGGTGGAAGGTCTTGGGAGGCGGCGATACTTGGCGAGCTCTCGAGAAAACGGCGGCGTCTCGGCGATGGAGAGGTGGCGCGATCTGGCGTGAAGGAACCTCGGGGCGAGTCGGCGTCGGTGTAAATAGGCCTAGGAGGCGGGCAACGCAGACGGCAAGCAGCCTGTTTGTGAATAGGAATGGTAGCGGCGCCGGGTTATGGCGGCAATTGCTGCCGGCGACGTGGTTGAATCTCGATCGCACACGCGTCATGGATCTAGCGGCGGGGCGCGTGCTGGCTGGCGAAGGCGGTTTGATTAAGATCCAACGGCTATGGCACAAGCTAGGGTTTTCAAGGGGGTAAGGCCGAATGTGAACGGCCAGACGTCATGAAATGGAGCGGGTAGGTGGAAGAATAGGATTTGGGCTAGGGCAAATTCGGCCCGAAGAGATTTTGGAAATTAAAAATGCTTTTCCAATTTAATAAATTCTAGAAATTCAAATAAATCCAAAGAAATTCAAATAAATAGCAAATAAATTCCAAAAATCTCCAAAAATACAGAAAAATTCCTTGAAGCACAAAGAACCCAATAAAAACTGAAAACCTTTTATTTGATACATAGATTAATCAAATTAAATCTTCTCATAATTGAAAAATTCAAACTAAGCTTCGATTAATTCCAAGAAAATGCAAATGATTCATTTTTGATTTTTTAAACATTTCAAAACTCAAATTTTGGGATGTTACATCCAACTAGAAAAACTGGCGGGTGGTGGCTTTATGTCGTGATGACAATGAGGTCGACCTCCTTAGGTTGGTCACGTCGATCGAGCCGCTTGGCGGCCGGCTTTGATCAGAACCTGTAGTCCGAGACTTCGTATCTCGGAGAATCAGCCCCCTGCGTCGTTGCGTCCGCCCTGCATGGCAATAGACAGTGGACGACGACATGACGCGCACGTACCCGGGAAGTAAGTCTTCTTACCCTTCTTCTTGAATGCATACTTTTCTCTGTAGTCTTCGTTATCCAATACTTAGACATCTTCTTCTTGCGCCGGTGAGAACCTTTGAGCAATCTTCTTTATCTCCGGTGGTTATCCGTGTTGATCCCTTGATCTTGAAGCGGCTTGAGTTCGGCGATGTTTCGGCATGCTTTTTGGAGTCGCGGGCGCCCGGATCATACAATCCTTCGGCGATGGACTCCACAGGTCCGGTAGTGTGTCTTGCTTAAGTGGCCCTTTGGTAATCAGGACGACTCAAGACTCTGGATCGGGCGCGAGCAAGCGGCACTGTAACTGGGCCCCACAGCACGGACCCAAGAGGATCTGCACCGGGAGCGTAATCTCTGCCGCCGCTACACTCGCAACCCCATCAAGCGCGTCTGAAGCGGCGACGCTTCTTCGGGCGGCGATGCCACCACCCCTCTCGGGCGGTTGCACTGCGCCAACTCCAACTCCTGCGGCGTCACCTCCAGCGGCGCCAACTCCACTGGCGCCGAGCCCAACTGCCACTGGTATCCGCCCGAGCGGGCTCGCAGTGGCACCCATATCCTTCAGCTTCAAATCGCCTCCAAAGGCGGATCGCCAAACTCGCTGCCTGTGAGACGTCGCATGGCGCCGATAAGCGCGGCAAAGAGAACTCTGCCCAGAGCGACCTAGTAGCTCCGAGGTTTCTTTGGACTCGATATTCTTTGGGACCAGCGCTTCGCTCCTCCTATCTAATCGCCCTGCCACGCCCGCCGACTGTGACGCAGCACACCTGCGAGCTTGGCGGAGGCGCCTTTCATGCTACGGCGCCTTCCTCCAGCGGCCACCAGTGATGAAGCCCACTTGACGCAGCAAGTGGAGCCTGCCGCGGGGCCGGGAGGACAGAGATCTGGTAGCCCAGCGAAAGGGCCTCCGAGGCAACCGGCTGTTTCGAGCGCAGAGGAGGCCGATCTGGCGAGGAGGCGATGGAGGTCTGTGGCAACGCATTGCATAATATCGTGACCATGCTCCGGTCATCATACGGTGCATGGCCGCGGATTTGGCGCCGCTTAGGGTAGATCTTCACGAAATGTTGGAGCCCATGTGTCTGCAAGTCATGCTTGCACCACTCGGTGGTGCGGCGCTCTCGGGTCTCACGGCCGCCATATTTTCGCTCCATTTAGGAAGGGCAGCAAGTCGCTAGAGTCACCGCCACCCGTGCTACTTTGCTACACCGGTCGCGACGCCGCCTTCAACCCAATTGTTGTAGACGGCATTGAAGGAGGCGAGCCTAAACGCAGCAGCGAGGAGCATGAGGCAGCAGAGCGTCGTCAACATGATGGCGGCGGAAGCTCCGGACAACAACGCACGCGGCAGGGAGAGCCGAGGCGAGGATGATGGCAGGCATCATCGCCAATTGCATGTGACGGTGACCCGAACGCTTTTTGTGCTTGTTTCTTTTGTTCTCCTTATTGTATGCGTAACAATATTAGCAATCATAAATGAAGTTGACATATTTTGGTTTTACCTGGGCATGTTCATATGTTCGCATTTTAGGTATGCTTGCTTTAACTCAATTTTCGGGCGATCAGCCCCCAGCCTCGCCATGACGCAAACCTAAATATTCAGGTCGAGTCGGTACTTAGACATTATATGAGTGATTGCAATAACGCAAACAGGGATCATGCGGTGAATGAAGAGCACAGACAAGCAAGGTCTTAGATTGCTGTGCAAGGGTATCACTGTCTCCTGCCCTTTTGGAACTTATATTCCCGTGATCTCTTGGAATTTTACCGCAACATTGCGCAACAAGGAGGGGAGCTTACAGGAGCGGTACTAGGCTTGCGGTGCTCACGGAGACAACCGTCGGTGCTTCGTTGAGCTGAACTGAGGTGTGCGGGCCGCGTTTGAGCCATTGTGCCACACTCGCACTCCTAGTCACGCGTCCTTGCGATACAAACGTTGGGTATTTCCATTTATCAGCGAGGAGCCATTAGGTTATAAGAGCCAGTGATAACCACACACACTTCAACCCTTTAAGGCACAAGTATAAGAAATAAGTTGGTACTGCTAAAGCAAACAACTTATCTTGGCCATAGGCCATTGGGTGACCAGCTCCTTGACCGGTCACGAAGGCCAACACTTTGGTGAGCGGTATGCTGGTCGCCCACCGCCGCCAGCAAGCAGTGGTGTGTCACACGGACCGCCCGCCAAACCTTCACGCGGGCTTATTGCTAGGCGAAAGCAGGCTTGATCGCTTGCCTCGCTTGCTCGGGGCCACGTGGGCTGCTCGTCAGGCGGGAAGGGCGTGGTCGCCCGCCTGCTCACCCAGCTGCCACGGGGTTACTTCGACTGCCCGAGTTACAGGTGCACTTAGCATTTCATCTGCAATCGCACATGGCCACTGAAAGCACAAGCAAGCATTGCACAAAACATGCAGAAAACATATTAGGAGACGTAAGACCCTGTGCGGGTATGTCGTGGCCCCCTACTTAGAAACTTAGGCTCCTGTGATTCGGAATTAGCCCACGGCTCTGCGTGATATGGGAGCAGGTTCGCAGGAGGGATATTGGGCTTACGCGTGCTCCGCCGAGATAGCCGCTTGCGCTCGCTGAGCCGAACCGAGGTGTGCGCGGGCGCGCTTGAGCCACCGTGTAAAGTTCGCAGATTCGTTGTTGCCGTCCGAAGCTCGACGCAAGGCCGCATCACCACGATCGACAGAAAGAGCGCCAAGCCACCGTGACACATGACATTTCCGCAAGCAAGCTTTTCCGCCGTGGGGACAAACAAAGGAAATAAAGCAAAAGCTATTAAAGTAAACAACTTTACGCCACAGCGCGGTCCACCTGCTGGAAGGCTAGTGAGGCAGGGTTTTCATCCTGGTCATCATCGCGGGGGCGGCTCTCCTTGAGCCGCCGCTCGACCATCTTATTTACGACCCGGCAATCCTCCAGGCCGTGAGAGTTGGTCTGGTGGATCGGGCAGAAGGGTTTGCCCTACTTTTCCTTGCGGTGGTCGCTCCGACCGCGATGGGGCCGCCACGCCGACCTCTGCGTCATCCCGCCGCCGCGACGGCTGCCTTGTTTGCCACGGTGGTTACGCTCGTACGTCGGGCATCTTCAGCTCGCTGGCACGCCAGACCGCTTGGTCTTCGGCTCAAGGCCAAGGCCCTCCCTTGCATGGCCAGGCCCTCAAAGTCCCGGCTTCATCCCCTGCCGCCTCACGCTGGCGCTGGATGCCGGCCCTCGAGTTTCTCTCTCTAGGCGCACTTGTGCACCAGGAGAAGAGCTCAAGGTGGAGGCGATGTCGCTGGTCGCCATCTTTTCCTCAAGATCTTACGGTCTCGACGCCGAAGGCGATGATGACGATCGTCGTAAATTCGGGAATCAGATAAGCACAAGCGGGCGTAACCAGCCAATAAAGTCGCGAACGACTTCTTCCTCGCTTGAGGGCATGGAGATCATCCTCCACGCCCGGCCAGGCGAATGAGTTTTAGAAGTTGGCGGCAAAGAGTCAAGACAACTCCTCCCACGAGTGCACCGATCTCGCGGAGGTTCAACAGCCCAGACCCGGGACTCGTCCAAGGCCAAGTAATTTGGCCATGGCCTTTCTGCCGCCAGCATGCACGCACTACAAGCAGTGTAGACCTGCAAGAACTCCTCAGGTTGGTGGTGCCGCCATACTTCTCGACGAGGCCGACTTTAAACCTTTCGCTACACCACGCAACAAGCAGCCGCTGAAAACGCGCCGCATCCGACGCCATAGGGGATCTCGCCGCCCACCCTAACCCCGATCCAAAACCATGCCGGGAGGGTGGATCGTGACTTCAAAGAGCCTGAGGAACGGACCTCCTCCTCGCCCCAAGGTGAGAGTTATGGGAGGAACTTCAACCTCAGGCCATCCGTCTGCCGCGAAAAGCGGCGACGCCAGCAGCGCATCACACAGATCACCACTCGACCGGGCGCCGGAGCTCCAAATGGGACCTCAGTTCACGGCTCGCGAGCCGGACCTTCTTCTTGCATGCTCCTTTCTTTACTCGCCCGCTGCCAGCGCTTCTCGCTAGGGCGGCCGGAAGCTTGGGTGCGCTCTACGGGCACCTTGGGCGAGGGGAACCGACGGCCTCAGACCGGTTGGGCATCCCTACACGGAGCTGAGCCACGTCCATGAGGCCCGCAATATCCCGCAGCCACGGAGTGGCCGGGGTGTCTCCAGCAAGTTCCACCGGAGGGTGGTCCAGGAGGAGATGAACCGCATGCAGGTTCTGAGCCGGAGTGGCGGCCTCCAAGGCCAGCCTAAGACCTAATCGAAGCCCGCCTGCTGGTGGCGCCATCGCCTCCTGTAGTGGCTGTGAGGCGATCCTTGTCCCAGGAGAACGCCGGGATGTATTCTGGGAGCTACTAGCCTCCGCCACATCTTGTCGCTGCGAGTGTAAACTCGCCATCACCAGGTGCGAAGTCCTTTCGGACAGAGAACCGAAACCCGCCGGAGAGATGGCCGGATGAGCCAACCACTAGCCCCCTACCTAGCGCCTACTGCCGGGCGTGATTTCGCTGACAAGATTCCGCTAACAGGTGTCTACTCCCCAGACGAAAAATTATGGTTCGTTAGAGGGCATCTTTGTGGCTGGAAACCCTAATGTCTCTCGAGGATGGATTCCGGCCGCAAGCCGGGTGGATCGTGATTTACCTGTGTTCAGCCCCTGTGAGGGTAATAGCCTTACGCCCCGCTAGTTCTTCGTTGGAGAAAATGGGGAAGCATTTACAAGGGTGTTCTTCAGGTGTCTGTTTTTATGCTTGTTATAGCCGATCATCGCCCCCTTCTTCATGCACCAGGGCACCCTTATATAGACGGGCCACCTCGGGCAGGAGAGAAGGTGGCGCTATACTTATCTACAACACATTAATTACACCCATCATTCAGCTTCCATGTTGACCCATGACTCATTTATTAAGCACGCCTCCGTGGCCTTGTCCTTCGAACCTCATTTAATGTCGGTGAGAGGCCTCACCCGATCCGCCCGGGATAAGACGCTTCTACGACGGGTTGGTGAGAAGGGTCAAAGGCATGAGCCGTCGTCATGTCGAAAGCTGAATCTTTCACAATTAATGACCCTAACACGAGGTGCCAGGGGAGGGAAACTTCGAGGCGAAGCCTTCCCCTCATTCCTTTGGTTACCTTCGCGGGTTCGACAAAGGGGCCCAAACACCCGCCGTCAAAGCCGCCATGCGGGCCGCTTCGGGCGAAAGGTATGTGATCGCCAGTCGCCGCCGGGGACCACGGGCTTTCACCCGGCGGTAGGGCGTGTTTCGCCAGCCGCTCGCCAGTGGTGCCACGCGCTGTTTCCGCTCATGAAAGGGTATGCGTGATCGCCAGCTGCCGTTGGGGCTATGGGCTTACCGCATGCGGCGTGTCGCCAGTTGCCCGCCAGGGTGCCACGCAGGCCGCCACCCGAGCAGAGTATGTGGTCGCCAGTTACCGCCGGCACACGGCTTTCGCCCGCGAACGAGAAGCGGTTTCGCCAGTTACCCGCCAGTGGTGCCACGAAGTCGCGCCGCCCGCATGAAAGGTGGCGTGATCACCATACTGCTCGCCGGGGGGCCACGTGGGCCTTAAATTGGGCCAGGCCACTTTCTGGGCCTATTACTTCTACAGCAGAGAGGGTACCCCGGTGCAATGTACACCGACAGCTTGTAGGGGTTTCTACTTACCATTGCAACGGTGTACGCCTTGTTATGGGAAGAAATCTTTATTGTAGGGGTAGTGCTCATATTTTCATTTCAAAAGACAGGTTATGTCTGTTGTACATGTTTCTTATCTGTAGTAAGGGTTAACGTCACTAGGCTGGTGCAAAGTTAATCTAGGTAGTGTAAAGGTTTTAGTCATGAACATTCTGGCCACACGCCAAAGGTGCGTAAAACATGCGGCAAAAAGAAAAGGTCATGACTTGTGGGTAAAGCTGTACACCTCTGCAGAGTATAAATCTAATCGATTAGCCGTATCCGCGGTTATGGGAGTCTTGGTGAACTGATAAATGTTAGATTTTGGAATTTTCTAAAAATGGGTTTTGGTTTGGAACTTGTTTTGCAATTGGTTATGATTTTATGTCAGCGGACTGACATTGTTGGATTTCATGAATCGGATTATTGGATGAATGGCTTTGCCTTGTAATGGCAAGGAATGCTTATGGCATGATTGGATTATGGATTTGATTATTGGATTCACCACAGGAAACGACTTCATTTTCGTCGGCCAGAAACCGACGAAAACAAGGCTTAAACTAACAAAACTAGCTATTTTCGTCTACAAACCAACGAAAACAAGGCTTAAACTAACGAAACTAGCTATTTTCGTCTACAAACCGACGAAAATGGGCCGTTGAAAGTAATCCAACGAAAATAACCCTATTTTTGACTAAGAACCCGATTTAAACTAACAATATTTTCGACTACCAATCATTTAAATTACAGATCGTGTACTAGCCGTCAACTCAGAAAAGCCGATGTGGCACACTTATTTTTCGCTGATCGTACAACGAAAAATATTTCTCGCCACCTCAAAGAATCTTCCACGCCAGCTTGCTCGAGAGGTAATATCGCTGCCTAATTTCGTCAAGGTTTCAATGATTTAAAATACGCTTCAGAAATTAAAAAATACAGAAAATTGTAAAAATCCCAGAAAATTCACAGATCACAGGTTCACATATTCACAGAAACTCACTACATACATATAATTCATAGAAAAATTCCAAAAAAATTATAAAGAATTCTAACAACCATACACAAGTTCATTATATACATTCACCTTACAAATCCACATCACACAACAATGGTGAAGCATGAAAAACTTAATTCCCTGAAACACAACACAACCACCAATATTGGAGCTCAATTGATGTACTTCAACATTGCTGTGCAAGGTCCACAATATTTTGGATATCAATTCCTGCAACCAACAAAATAGTCAAGCATGGTAAAAGAACTAATGTAGAACACTGACAAATGCAAAAACATAAGAGCATTACATGGCAACTAGGAAGAAAAACTGAAAGTGAAACATTTACAAAGACAAAGGTGCATCCAAATTAATGTCAGGACAAAGTCATAACTAGGGTTCAAAAAATTGGAACCATTTGGCTAGTTTCACTCATAAGTGTCATATGCATGGATCAACACTCTATATTTCCAAATCAGCACATACATGTTAGATATTAGGTATCCTAAGAGACTCATAAATTTCATGAATGATGAGATTACTTCAACTGTTGTTTGATCATGTGTGTCTCACTATACATATAAGTGTATCTGTATAAGCGTCGGTGCTTATAGGTAAAGTCTAGATTAGTGATTGACTGCTAGATTGTGTTGTGGCCATATTTCAGATTTGGAGCTTGATTGCACTTCACATAGATGACAGAACATCACATGCACGCATGATTTACTGCTTGACATAACCAATTAACCATCATTTCACTCTAAAAGATTCTACTGAATGTAACATAACGGAGTGCTCCATATTGCGGTCTTCATCACGCTGTGCGAGGCGTTTTTGGGGATCGAGCCCCATTGGGCACTCTGGAGGCACTTCTTCCACGCGCGCCTGAGGAAGGACAAGCCGGCGGACACTCCGGCGCCCATCGGCGGCGTGGCCTTCAAGCTACGTGTCGGCCGTGTGGTGGATTATATCGACGTGAAGCTGCTGTCGTCGAACCGAGGGTGGCATTCTGAGTGGTTCTATGTCCGGAACGTGGGAGGCAGCGCCCCGGCCTTCACCGACCGGCTTCCCGAAGCGGGGCTTGAGTGGTCTTGGGGCGCCGACTGGAAGGAGAAGAACAAGGTGGACGCGATTGTCGACCAGATCAAGGCCTGTATGATCGGGCTCGACCGCGACGTCGCCGTCAGGCAAGATTCATGAGGATGCGCGTTCAACCCCTTATGGATAGGGTGCGCCCCATGTTTCAGTATGAGGGGGTGTCCGACCCCATGAGGATGGCGGAGCCGGAGCTCCCCACGTCGGAGGTCGAGGCTCGGTTGGCCATCGTCACGGGCGGGAGCACCACTGAGGCGGCAGTGGTCGCCCCGAGCCGTTCTCGGCGCAGAATCCCGCAGACTTGGTAAGCCAAGCGATTTGCTTCCCTTTCTCTTCCTTTTTCCCCAACTCTTAGCATATTGTCCGACTAACGTCTCTGTGTTGTCCAGGGGCTGGCCGGGACGATCTCCCGGGCATTGCTGCCGAGGGAGAAGGAGTTGAGGGCCTCGGCTCGTGCGGCGTCGCAGCTCAAATCCGCCCATAAGAGGCGGAAGGAGGAGAGGAGGAGGAAGAGGAAGGCGGATAAGAAGCGGGAGCACGCGACGAGGGCCACGCGTGGCGAGGAGGTCTTCGACACGACCACCGTTGACATGGCTGGTCCGGGGTCGTCCTCGAGCGACAGCATCGGCGACGGTGGTGGCGACCCATAGCGCGGGATCGACCTCGGGCCGCCGTGGCGGCGGCGGTCTCTTGGGTGCTGGCGTGAGTGTTGCCGTTGTCGTTCCTCAGCGGCGCGACTCGGCGAGGCGCTCTTGGGGAAGCAGAGGGGTGACTCACCTATGCAAGAGGGGCCACCGAAGAAGGCGCGGCCGCCAAGACCGCTGGCGCTGGTCCGCTGAAGTGACGGCGTTCACAGGCCGGCGCCGCCATACACCGCAATGGTCGAGGCATCGACTGCCGAGCCGTTGACGTCGACGAAGCCGACGGGCAACGAGGTGCCACAGGCGGAGTCAGGACCACCATAGGAGGAGAGGGTCCCGAAGGAGTTGGGGCGTGAGGAGGTCTTAACGCCCCTTGGCGGGTCGAGGCCTCGATCGGAGGCCGAAGGAGGCTAGAGGGAGCTCCCGCCGCCACCGCTAGGACCTCCACTAGCTGGCGCGATCCCGGCGCCTGTCGTGATCCCGTCGCCGTCGCCTAGGGGCCCGCCGGAGGGGGCGGTCCAGATGTTGGAGGTGGTCGTCACTAGGCCGCGGGTGGAGGCGCCGCGCGACCCTCCGTAAGCGCACACCGGGCGGCCCGGGAGTCCGCCGGACGCCTTGCTGTGATGACTGGCGGGCAACCACTGCACCAGACAAGTCACTGCTCGTGCTAGACGACGAGGCAGAGGACGGGGCGAGGGGGGCCCTCCAAGAGGGTGCACAACAAGTCGACGCTGAGGTGAGCCAGATCTGGATGGGTCTGGCTCTCGCCCTCGAGTCCTCCGACAAGGAGCTGAACGCCATCTCCGGGGGAACGCACCCGATCAGCGCGGTAAGGCAAACCAAACGCCATCCTCAGTTTTGATGGGTTTTAGCGGTTGGCGGGCTAATTGGGTGCTTGTATTTCGCAGCATTTGCTGGCCCGGTCAGTGGAGAAGTCGAAGTTCCTCCGGAGTCTATACGGTCGGAGGATGGCCGCCGAGAGGGGGTGCGACCAGCTGTGCCCCGAGCTGCACAATGCTCGGGAAGCCTTGGCGCATGAGCGGACGGAGGCGAAGGAGGCTCGCCAAGCGCTGGATCAGCTTGCCCAGGTCTTGCTCGAGGAGCGTCGGACGAGCTAGCCCTTGAGGGCGAGGGCGTCCGATCTTGAGTCCCTCCTAGCGGAGGCCAACAGCGCCAGGGATGCCGCTCGGGAGGAGGTGGCTGCGGTGAAGAGGCTCGGCGAGGAGACCCGGGCGAGGCTCGAGGGGGAGCTCCGCGTCATGACAGACTCCGCGGCTGGTAAGTGGCCCGACCCCTTGGTCGATTTTCGCCGTCGTAATTTGCCCTTTTTTGAGATTATCTCGATCTACAGAGCTGCAGAGGAAACTCAGCGACGCCGTGGAGGTGCGAAGACAGGCGGAGGAGGCGCACGACACGGCGGTCGCGCAAGGGACGCGCCCTGCTGGCGGCGAGCAAGCGGCGGAGGGAGTTGTCCGAAAGCGCATCGCCGAGCCGGGCGATCCTTCGAGGGTCGGTCTCGAGGTTCAGGACCGGTGCTCGGACCGCTGCAGGTGGTCCGAGCTCACTTGCCACCGAGTTAGCCCGCGTGCCGGAGCACGTCGAGGGCTCGGTGAGCGAAGGGATCGTACTCGGAGCTACTTCGGTGCTCGTCTGCGCCATCTCCCACAACGACGGTATTGACCTCGACGCCGTTAGTAGTGGGATCGCCGCGGACCAGACCGACGAGGAGATCGCTGGGTTCGAGACCCAAGTCGAGCTGCACGCCCAAGTGATCGCCAGCCGGATACCGCCGCAGAGCATCCTCCACCAAGGGTAGAAAAATGTTAGGTGTTTTTGCTTTTTCGCAATGTAATAACTTAAGCATGTAATGAACTTAAAGCTTATTTTGATGCTTTGGCCAGTCGGCCAACCATGAGTTCGACTCTTGTCTTTTGCACTTTCTTGCTGTGATGAACACTTGACGATCATAGCCTTAGAAACCGCGGGGGTTGTTCAAGCGTAGGTCAGTGTGTTAACACTTCTGAGGGAAGCGCAAAGAGAGCAGGAATTTAGGTATGAATCGCTCAGCTAGGCCATGCTGGAAAGGAGTGTTTCCATCAACTATGGATCGCACCGCATGGGCACTTTTTCTTCCGCTGGTACTACTTAGCAAACCGTAGCCACCGGGCGAGGTCGAGAACTTAGGTCGAGAGGGTTACCGCTAGGGGGAACCGAATAGCCGGTCGGGTCACCTACCCGTGGGAGTGTATGAACTTGGTAGCCCCCGAGTGGTGCGTGGGGACCAAGCTATGGTCGTCACGCAGCGCTTGAACTCAGAGGAAGGATAAAAAAGGTGCGAGGACAAGAAAGAGTTTTAGGGATAGAATCGCCTTAACTTTTCTATAATCCACGCATTGGGGAGGACGTTGCCATCGGCGTCCTTGAGTCGAAAGGTGCCGGGTCGGAGGACCTCCGCGACGGTTAAGGGGCCTTCCCACGGGGGTGAAAGCTTGTGCTCGCTTTTGTTGGATCGAACTCGCGGCGACCAGTCACTAACGCCAAGGACCCACCGCGATCTCGATGATCGGTGGTAGCGCAGCCGCCATCGGGTATTTTGGCCGATCAGAAACGGCGACGTCGCGCGCCTCGTCGAGCTGGTCGATGGCATCTTGTTGTGAGTCGAGCCCCCGTGTCTCGTTAAAGGCTTGTAGTCTTTGGGCGCCGTATTCCAGGACGGTTGGCAAGATTTCTTCAGCACTGAACACCATGAAGAATGGCGTAAACCTAGTCGACCGGGTCGGTGTGGTCCGCAGGCTCCAAAGGACGAAGGGCAGCTCAACCACCCATCGTCCCGCAAACTTCTTCTGCCGACTGAAGATTCGCGGCTTGAGCCCTTGGAGGATCATGCCGTTTGCTCGCTCGACCTGGCCGTTGGTCCGCGGATGGGCCACGGCTGCCTAGTCGATGCGGATGTTGAAGTCGTCGTAGAACTCGAGGAATTTTTTTCTTGTGAACTGTGTCCCGTTGTCGGTGATGATGGAGTTCGGGACTCCGAACCTATAAACAATGTTGCGGAAGAAGTTGGCTGCTTGCACCGAGGAGATGGTGGTGAGCGGCTTGGCTTCTATCCACTTGGTGAACTTATCCACCGCGACAAGTAGGTGGGTGAAGCCCCCGGGCGCCTTCTTGAAGGGCTCGACCAGATCGAGCCCCCAGACCACGAATGGCCACGTGATGGGGATCGTCTGCAAAGCTTGCGCCGGAAGATGTGTCTGTCGGGCGAAGAATTGGCACCCTTCGCAGGTGTGAACTATCTGCTCGGCGTCGGCCACGGCGGTCAGTCAATAGAAGCCTTGCCGGAAGGCCTTCCCTACGAGGGACCGCAGTGCGGCGTGATAGCCGCAGATACCGCCATGGATATCGAGCAGCATCTACCTTCCCTAGTCGGTCAGAATGCATTTCTGGAGGACTCCAGAGGGGCTCCTCTTGTAGAGGTCTTCTCCGACCAAGACGAAGGATTTCGCCCGCCGAGCGAGGCGCTAGGCCTTGGTTGGGTCGGCGGGGAGCGATCCGTCGGTCAACCGGTCGACGAAGGGCCTCCTCCAGTCGGAGTCGGCTGTGAGCACGCCGCGGTCTGGCCTGGGTGGCTCTGCGTCCGACCGGTCGGTGGTCGGAGACGTCGCGCCCGGCAGGTCGGTCGCTTGTTCGCAGAGGCGCAGTCCAAATGACGGAAGGTTGGCGAAGATCGCAGATTTAAGATCCCAGCGTGACCACTTTTGCCGAGGCGAGATTAGCTAGGTAATCGGCCTCACCGTCGTAGCGTCTGTAGCTATGGTGAAGCTCGAAACATTTGAACCTTTCCTCGAGCCTGCGCACTTCCCGACAGTAGGCTGCCATGCGGGCGTCACGAGGTTCCATGGCCTTCATGACTTGGTTGACAACGAGCTTGGAGTCGCCGTGTACGTAGAGCCGGCGCGCGCCGAGGTCGGCAGCGATCCAGAGACCGTTGACGAGAGCTTCGTACTCGGCGACGTTGTTGGTTGCATCGAAAAGAAGTCGGATGGCGTACTGAAGTTTGTTTCCGAGCGGGTAAACAATAACGACTCCAGCACCCGCTCCATTCTTGGTATAGGACCCATCGAAGTACATCGTCCAGTACTCGGGGTCTTCGAGCGCCGGTGGCGCCTGGGCTTCAGTCCATTCAGCAACAAAGTCGGCCAAGGCCTACGACTTAATTGCCATCCGGGGGACGTATGATATGTCGTGGCCGTTGAGCTCGAGTGCCCATTTGGCTATCCTTCCTGAGGCGTCGCGGTTGTGGACGATCTCGCCGAGCGGCGAGGAGGTCACCACGGAGACGGGGTGCCGGTTGAAGTAATGGACCAGCTTCCTCTTCATGATGAGCACTGCATAGAGCAATTTCTGCACCTGCGGGTATCGAGCCTTGGACTCAAAGAGTACTTCGCTGACGAAGTAGACTGGCTGTTGCACTTTGAGCGCATGGCTTTCTTCTGCTCGCTCCACGACGAGTGCCGCGCTAACGACTTGGGTCGTGGCGGCAATGTAGAGGAGTAGCGGTTCTCCTGGTGCCGGGGCGACCAGTACCAGGGGTGAGGTTAGGAACGCCTTCAGTCGACTGAGGGCTTCCTGCGGCCAGCGTCCAAATGAATCGATCGGACTTCTTAAGCGGCTTTGTAGAGCTAAGATTCCGCCGCCGAGGCGAGACACAAAATGGCTCAGGGCTGCAAGGCATCCTATCAGCCTTTGGACTCCCTTTAGGTTGCTGACTGGGCCCATTTCGTGATCGCGGAGATCTTCTCCCGATTGGCTTCGATGCCACGCTCGGAGACGATGAAGCCGAGCAGCTTTCCTTTTGGGGACCCCGAAAACGCATTTCTCGGGGTTGAGCTTTATGCGAAACCGTCGGAGGTTCGCAAAAGTTTCTTCTAGGTCGGTGACGAGGTCGTCGGCCTTCCTAGTCTTGACGACGATGTCATCGACGTATGCCTCGACGTTACGGCCTATTTGGTCTTCAAAGCACGTTTGCATACATCGCTGGTATGTAGCACCCATATTTTTCAGACCGAATGGCATCGTTACGAAGCAGAACGGGCAAAACGGAGTGATGAAAAAGGTCGCGAGCTGGTCGGACTCTTTCATCGCTATCTGGTGGTAGCCCGAATAAGCATCCAAGAAGGACAGGGATTCGCACCCAGCGGTGGAGTCGATGACTTGGTCGATGCGAGGCAATGGGAATGGGTCTTTGGGACATGCCTTGTTCAGGCTCATGTAGTCAACGCATATTCTCCATTGGCCAATTTTCTTTTTTACAAGTACAGGGTTGGCTAGCCACTCGGGGTGGCGTACCTCTTTTACAAACACTGCAGCCAAAAGTTTAGCAATCTCCTCCCCTATGGCCTTGCGCCTATACTCGTCGAATCAGCACAGGCGCTGGGCGACTATCCTTGAGCCAGGTCGGATGTTCAAGGAGTGCTCGACGACTTCCCTTGGGATTCCTGGCATATCGGAGGGCCTCCATGCGAAGACATCTCGATTAGCGCGGAGGAAGTCGACGAGCGCGCTTTCCTATTTGGCGGGTAGCGTGGCTCCGACCCGCACGGTCTTGGTCGGATCCTCGGGATCGACCGCGACCTGCTTCGTGTCCTCAGCGGACTTGAAGGATTCTGGCCCTGACTTGCTGGAGTCGGGGGCAGACTCAGAGGTTTCCCTCCGGAGGTTTTCGAGCTCGGCGGACGCGATGATCGTCGACGCCAACAAGAACTACTCGCCAAGAAGTAGGCGAGCCGAAGACGAGGCCACGGTGATCACTCCCCGTGGTCCCAGCATCTTCAGCTTGAGGTAGGTATAGTTGGGGACCGCCATGAACTTGGCGTAACATGGCCTCCCCAAGATGGCGTGGTAGGAGCCAGGAAACCCCACAACCTCAAAGGTGAGGGTTTCGGTGCGGAAGTTGTCCGGGCTCCTGAAGGTGACGGGTAGGTCGACCTGCCCGAGCGGATGGGCCTGTTGGCCCGGGACGACGCCGTGGAAAGGCGCCTTGCTCGGTCGGAGACTTAAGCGAGGGACCCCCATGGCGTCGAGGGTCTCAACATAGAGAATGTTGAGACCGCTGCCGCCATCCATGAGCACCTTTGTCAGGTGCTTTGACCCCACGATGGGGTCGACGATGAGCGGATATCTCCCTGGCTGCGGAATGTGGTCGGGGTGGTCGGTCCGATCAAAGGTGATCGGGGACTCCGACCACCAGAGGTACTTGGGCACGGCCGGAGTCACCGTGTGCACCACGCAGAAGGCGAGCTTGATCCGCCGCTTATCGGCATAGCATGCTGGCCCGCCGAAGATCATAAGGCAGCCGTCGGGTTCTGGGAACTCGGCGTCCGTCCTTTTTTCCTCGGCATCTGGTGCCGAGTCCTTCTTCTTCCCCTTGCCCCGGGGTGCCGTGGGGGTCCCAGAGAGGAGGTGCTTCAGGACTTCACAGTCCCGAAACTTGTGCATGACGGGGTACCCGTAGTTTGGACATGGGCTGTCCATCAGCTTCTCGAAGTGGTCGGGTGCCTGCCGCGCTTGCTGCATGGTAGGGCGGTCGGCGGCCGCGACCAGGTGGCCCTCACGGCCTTGCTTCCCCTTTCGCTTTCATTTGTCGGAGCGGTCGGAGGGGGCGCCGGCTTCAGCGCCGGCGTCTTGCTTGGCCTTCCCTTTTTGGAAGA
Source organism: Guadua angustifolia (assembly GCA_036346375.1). Taxonomy (NCBI): domain Eukaryota; kingdom Viridiplantae; phylum Streptophyta; class Magnoliopsida; order Poales; family Poaceae; genus Guadua; species Guadua angustifolia. Next base: position 4,898,045 of record CM070522.1, read on the forward strand.
TGGCCCCCACTGCCTCTTCACCAGAGGCGTGGTTGGTGGCAATGTCCAAGAGCTCCTTGGTGGTTCTAGGCTTGGCGCAGCCCAGCTTGTGCACCAAGGCCCTAGAGGTGGTGCCGTAAATGAACACCCCAATGACGTCGGCATCGCAGATGTCGGGGAGCTCATTGCACTGCTGGGAGAAACGTCGGATGTAATCCCGGAGAGACTCCCCCAGCTGCTGCTTGCAGCCCTTCAGGTCTTAGGAGTTCCTAGGGCGCTTGTAAGTGTCCTGGAAGTTGCCGACGAAGAGGTTCTTCAGGTCGGCCCAGTTCCTGATGGTGTTTGCGGGCAAGTACTCGAGCCAGGCTCGAGCTGAGTCCGCGAGGTAAATGGGAAGGTACTGGATGATGAAGAGGTCATCCGGAGCTCCTCCGGCCCGGCATGCGAGCCGGTAGTCTTCTAACCAGACACTGGGGTTTGTCTCCCCTGTGTACTTGGTTATGTTGACAGCGCCGAACTCAGGAGGAAAGTCGCGCTAGGATCCCTAACCGAACGCTCAGGGCCTCGGGCCATCGGGACTTTGCCGCGGTCGCGCCGCCGCCATGCCCACGACTCCGTGATCGGGCCGCCAGGTCTATTGCCTTTCTTCGCGCCTTGAGGGTGGCGCGAACATCGTGGTTGTTGCCCAGGCACAGGTGCACCAGAGTGCGCGAGGCTGGGGCCGCTCGGCTGCGACGCCGTCTTCGCCGGGCTCCGCCAATCCCGAGAGGCGGCGCGACTCGGACGGCTTGAAGAGGCACCCGAGTGGTGGGAGCCGGAGCCTTGCATGTGCTGCACGGCAGCACGCTGGGTTAGCCGGCTCGGGGATGCCACGGAACAACTTTGCAGCCGCGGCGACGTTTTGGCTCGCATGGGGGAAGAACGAAAGATCGTCGGATCCCTCTGCCAGCTGATGATGCACCTGGCGTGCGCGTGTGCGCGTGTCTCTAGACGCGAGTGGGGGCTCTGCCGACTCTACCCAGTCGGCTCGAGCTTGTCGAGCTTCGACTTCGAGCTTCCAGCTCATTATCGCCGCTTGAGCTCAAGACGGGCGAGCCTAGAGGCGCCTCAAGATTCGCTGATATTCCACCTCCACGCTTTGCGCTGGAGGATAACCCCGAACCACAGGTTGCGACTGGTCGCCCGTGCTCGCCATGTTACACTTCGCGGAGTGCGGACCGCTCCAACGCGCCCGTGATCGAGCCGAGTCGTGGTGGAGGAGTCCTCCAAGATGTCGTGGGATGTAAGTCGCCAATAGCCGGTCATCTAACGAGCCGCGAGCTCGCGGGGCGACGTCGCCGCCCGTTTGAGCTCACACGCACTGCCGCCGGAGATGGTGCGGCGCCTGTCGGGCTCTGGCGTCGGGGTCCACGCGGGGGCCTCGAGCCGGAGGTTGCCAAGGTTGTCGGCAATGGAGTCCAGGCTCCCGGTGGATGCCTAGTCCGCAGAGGTGGCGGGGATGAGCACGAGCTCTCTCGCCAGAGTGGCAGCGAAGTCGAGGGTGCCAAAGTGGATCCAGTTCCTCGATGCAGATGCGCCGTCGCGGGTGAAGGAAGCCATCAAGGAGGTGACTGGAAATCCAGAGATGACGATGATGACGCGCGAGACCCCTACCTGGCGCGCCAACTATCGGTGTTTCAAATACCGGGATGTGAATTTGTAGTCAAAGGGGCCGCGCGTTCCCTCTCCTTGAATGGTTAGACTCAAGAAGCCCAAAGATGTATACTGGTTCGGGCCGAATGTCCCTACTTCTAGTTCGTGTGGTGGGTTTGTATTGCCCTGGGTGCAGAAGACTGCGAGGTGTTTACAAGCGAGGGCTAAGCACCTCGAACGTGTGGGGGAGCTCGGAAGCTCAGTGCTACGGGCTCGAAGATGTAGGAGCGTTCGTGCCGAGTGCTAGAGCTAGAGCTGTTCGTAAAAGACTTGTCCTAAGTAAACCGTCCGTCTAAAGGCCCTCCCCCTCCCTAAGGATCCTGCCTCCTATATATAGTCGGAGGGGGCAGGTTACACGGGAGTTTGGAAAAGAATGGATGGGGTGTCCCACGCCTAGGAGTCCTAATCTTCGGTCTTGGCGACTGACCGGTGTCTGCTCGCTCCATGCCGGGTTGGTAGACACACTAAGTGGCTAGTCTTCTGTTCCGTTGGGAAGGGATGCGCCTACCCTCTGCGCGCTTGTCAAGTGCTGACGTCATAACGCTTGACTCTGGTGTTGCCTCGGGAGGGAGCACCTCCTCTCACTGTTCATGACTGGACGACGAGACTGGTGCTTGACTTTTGGTGACCTCCTCGCTATCTTGGGAAGGAGCCACCTGCCCTCGCACGGTCATTCGGAGCCGTCGTGTCCGTGGGGCAGGTGGCCAACTCCGAGGTCGGCCAGCGATGGTCTGGCACCGACCCTTGGCGGAGATTGTCTCGCCTGGTCGGAGTTTCGTGGGCGCCCGACCAGTGTCGGGGTCGGACCGACCCCTTGGTCGGCTTTGTCGGGGCTGAGTGCCCTTTGTGGCCCGTCGTTTCCTTTGGCCAGAGCTGGGCTTAGGACGTCCCATTTGTTATTTTGGGCCATTGGGGGTACCCGTGGTACAAGTACTCGTCACGCCATCACCGAGGACAGAGTTAGGGATGAAGAGAATGCTACTATCGTCCACTTGGCGGTCTCGCCTCAGCTCAAGAGACACTTACGAAGACATCCAACCAGGAGCTTTTCTAAGGTATATGAGTCTTTGGAGAAGCCCGAGAGGGATCTTTGAGAGTCCAGGAGGATGGCTGCTATGAGGATTGCCAAGCTGGAGGTAGCTCTCTACCTTAGGGAGGAGGTAGCTGAGCTGGATGACTCTAAGGAGGATCCGGAGGAGCTTGCGCTAGAGCCGGTGAGTCAAGGATCTGTGTCATCCAATGAGACTCCTGGCCATCGGAACAAGTTTGCCCCGATGCCGCGTCATCCACTGCCGTGTGAGCCAGGAGGTCCGCATCCAGGATGGCTTAATGACTAGGCAGAGTTTTGAGTTTAGTAGTGGTTGTGACTCGCGTTGTGACGCATGAGTTTAAGTTAGTGTCTTAGCCTTAGACGATTAGAACTGCTTGCTAGGTTAGTTGAGAGTTCTTATGTTCTTTTTAGTGTGCGTTAGGCACTTGTGAGTAGCCATACCAAGTATTGAATAAAGTTAATAAAAATTGGAGTTTGAGTTAAGAACCTTTTTCCCCCTCATAAGTCCTTATATTACTTGTCTATGCTATTTTCCCCTCTTTTCTCTAAACTTTGGAGTGATCAATAGATGGTTTAGACTCGCGGAAACAATGGATCCCAAGGAAGTGGAAGCCATCAGAATGAGAGCAAGAATGCAAGCCAATTCCACAGGCAGAACCCCTGGTTTATATGACCAATTTTGGAGCCTTTCTTACTGCACAGACCCAGCTTATGCCAACCATGATGTAGCAGGTGCAACACTTTGCCAATCAAGCAGTGGCTAACAATTCTAATCAAGCTACTGGCAATGGGAACCATACATACTCGTAGCTGTCTGACTTTGTGAGGGTCCACCAACATTTTCTAGGAATGCCAACCCGATTGAGGATGATGATTGGTTGAGGACCATCGAGAGAAAACTACATATCACCCAGTGTGAAGGTAATGAGAAGGTGCTTTATTCTTCTCATCAGCTTAAGGGTACAACTGCTGAATGGTGGGATATTTGTATCGGTTCACTTAGTTTGCTCGCTACGCACCTGAAGATGTAGCGACTAACAAAGCAAGGCAGTCTCGCTTCATGAAGGGATTGAATTCTGGACTACAAGTTGGATTAATCACTTATAACTTTCTTGGTGAACAAGGCCCTTATACTGGAGGATAAGCACAAAGAGTTGGTTGACAACCACATGCGCAGAATGGTACAACAGGGAGCTCGCCAAGGATAGCAGAAGATGAGGGTTGCATCGTAGCAGTTTGTCAGGTTTCAGCCCAATGTAGTTTTCAAAAGACCTTCATCTACACCCCGTCCTAGTGGGCAGAATTTTCAAACACCAGTTCAGATCAATAATGCACCAGGAGGTGGTTAGCAGTCGACAGTTAGGCATTGCTTTAGCTGCAATGAGCTAGGACATTTCGCCAACAACTGTCCGAAGAGTGGAGCTGTTATGCCCATTCGCTTCAATCTTGGATCGACGCCGGCCAAGACACCTGCACCAGGAGGGAACCAGGGAGCCGTTCAGTCTAGAGCTACAACTCAAGCCACGGTGATAGGTTATGTTAATCATATCACGACTGATGAGGCCCAGGGAGCATTAGATGTCGTACTGGGTGAGATTCTAGTTAACTCAGTACCTGCTACAATATTGTTTGATTCCAGAGCTTTGCATTCTTTTATTTCCCGAGATTTTGCTATTGGGCATGGGTTAGAAGTTAAAAATCTTAAGTGCATACTTTTGGTCCAATCCCCTGGATCAGAATTGCGATTTAACCTAGGATGTATGGGAGTAAATATGCTCATGAATGGAATAGAGTTCCTAGTGAACCTTATTATCTTGGATACTCAATCCCTAGATGTTATTCTTAGAATGGATTGGCTGTCTAAGCACAAGTTTGTGTTGGATTGTGGTACAAGAGTAGTATCAATTGAGAGCCTAAAAGGTGAAAGAGTGGAAGTCTAAGCAAATAATGGTTAACAGTGCTAAACTGTCGGGACCCGAATGTGCAAATCCGCTCATCATAGATGAATATCATAATCATACTCAATGATAACATAAATAAGACTTTATCAAGTTTAATATAACTGTAAAACGACCTTATGGTCCACCTTACATGATTACTCCACACAAGGCTAATTGAAAGTAAATAAATAAACTGCAGCAAAAATAAATAAATGCGTAGAAACCCTTCAACTATCATAGGCAACTGACAAGGTTCTCACCCTAATTATTCGCCTCCTCCTGGAATTCCTCAAATGCATGCGTTGCTTCTTCCTCAACTGATGATGTTGGTGGCAAGGGGTGAGTACATTAAGCACTCAACAAGCCGTGCACAGAATGCAAGTCTACTTACTATATGCATGGCTTAGTACAAAGGAGAGGCTACATGGTTGCTTTGCATAAACAGCATTTACAAAATCTTCGGTTTCCACGCGACACGCGACGGCACGGGACTGGCCTGGCGCGCGGTGGGATCTCGTCCTCTCAGTTCAAAATGAACGGTCGAGATGAATCAATGCGATGCGGCTCTAGAGGTACTACAGGGGCGACACGCGGAACTACTGCTACTCTTGTATCTGGATCGGACGGTGACGGCAGGCGAAGGGGCGGCGCTACGTGGCATGATCGGGATCTATCGCGGCACATCCGACGGCTACAATGAGTGGAGCAGCAGTGCGCTAACGTGGCGGCATCACATCCCTTGAAGCTAGATCCAACGACTACCATCTACGCCTACACAATCTAACGCGATGCAATCCACACCGTTCAAATGAAATCTAACGGCTGAGGGTTAAAGATGAGGTTTACTATTGATCGGGTGACGTGACGAAATCCGGAGCGTTGGGCGAAGATCCGACGGCGGGCGAAGCTTGGGCTGGCGGTGATGGCACGGCGGCACGGGTTCACCGGAGCGGGGGAAGACGACCACGGCGATGGCACTGTGGGGCTTCTCTAGTGACAAGAGATGGCACGGTCGACGCGTCTTGGCACGGGTAACTCGACGGTGACCTCAAACACGGCGGAGATGGACCGACGGCGACGTAATAGACGATGGAAGGCCTCGAAACTCTGGCGAGCTCGCGCGGAAAAATGAGGGCATCTCGACGTGCGGGCTTTGACCAGAAGGTGCGGTGTGAGGTGGAGATCACGAGAGTGGCGACGACACAATAAATAGGGGTCCTGGGCGTCTGTGCGGCGTGCAGAAATGAATCCCATTGATTGCGGGATTTCGACGGCGTGGCGGATTTGCACGGGCGACATGGCTCCATCGCAGGCATCCATGTGGAGCAGATCAACGACTAGGGGCGCACGGCGATGCGGACGAACGGGGATCGTCCGATCGCAATCGAACGGTGGAAAGGCTAGGGTTTTTCGGCGGCTGGGATAACGGGCCAACGGCGTGGGAGATTTGGACCGAACCGAACTGGGTTTCGGTCCAACACTATTAAAGCGATTTTAAATGCATTTCTAAATTAAAATAAATCAAGAAAATCTATAAAACCAAAAGAAATAGCAGAAAAATTCACAAAAATCCAGAAAAATCTCAGAAAATACCTCTGGACCTCCGGAACCCAATAAAATACTTCCAACTAAAGATCAACAATAAATTGCATAAAACAAATAAAAGACAACAGATGGCCTAATTAAATAAATTTAGGAAGAAATAAATAAAATCCCAAAAAATCAAGAAAAGTACAATAAATCCAGAAAAGCAAAATTTGGGATGTTGCATAAAGCAGTTAGCGTTGAGGAAGTATCGGTTGTAAATAAATATCCAGACATTTTTCCTGAAGAGTTACCGGGAATGCCACCTGATCGAGATATTGAATTTGTGATTGAATTGGTGCCTGGTAAAGCCCCAATAACCAAGAGACCATATCGGATGCGCACAGTTGAGTTGGTAGAAATGAAAAAGCAGCTTGAGGAGTTGCTAGAAAAAGGTTTTGTAAGACTGAGTTCGTCACAATGGGGGGCACCTGTTTTGTTTGTTTGGAAAAAGGATGGAAGTATGAGAATGTGAATTGATTATCGAGCCTTGAATGAGGTGACCATAAAGAATAAGTATCCGCTACCCAGGATAGATGATTTGTTCGATCAATTAAGAGGAGCTGGAATTTTCTCCAAGATAGATCTTTGATCGGGATATCATCAGCTGAAGATTCGAGCAAAAGACATACCCAAGACAGCATTTTCAACTAGATATGGTCATTATGAGTTCACAGTTATGTCATTTGGATTGACCAATGCCCCTGCATATTTCATGAACTTAATTAATAAAGTTTTCATGGAATATCAGGATAAGTTTGTTGTCATTTTCATAGATGACATTCTTGTCTACTCCAAGACAGAAAAAGATCATGAAAAGCATTTGAAGCTAGTTTAGGAGAAGCTTCGAGCGCAACAGTTGTGTGCCAAGTTCAGTGTGACTTTTGGAAGAAGAAAGTGGAATTCCTTGGTCATGTGATGACTGCCAAAGGTGTTGTAGTTGACCCTAGTAAAGTCGAGGTAGTATTGTATTGGGAACAACCATAGTCGGTGACTCAGATTCATAGTTTCCTTGGAATGGCGGGATATTACCGTTGATTCATTAAGGGATTCTCATCAATTGCTAGGCCCCTTACGCAATTGTTGAAGAAAGAGAAGAAATTTGCATGGACGACAGATTGTGAGAAGAGTTTTCAAGAATTGAAAAAAAGGTTAACGTCCGCACCAGCATTAGTGTTGCTGGATATTCAGAGCAGTTTTGATATTTATTGTGATGCTTCATGTCTAGGACTTGGATGTGTGCTGAAGCAGAATGGTAAAGTGGTTGCATATGCATCAAGGCAATTGAGGCCTCATGTGGAGAATTACCCGACGCATGATTTGGAATTAGCAGCAGTAGTGCATTCCTTAAAGTTATGGCATCACTATCTTATTGGAAATCGTTGTGAAATATACACGGACTATAAGAGTTAAAGCATATTTTCACTCAGTCAGACCTGAATGTGAGGCAAAGAAGATGGTTAGAGTTAATTAAGGATTATAATTTGGGAATTTATTATCACCCTGGAAAAGCTAATGTGGTAGTTGATGAATTAAGTAAAAAGAGTCACAGCGTTAATGTGATGATTCAGAAAAGTCAACCTGAGTTATGCAAGGAATTTCAAAAGCTGAGATTAGAGGTGGTACCAAAATGATTTTTAGCTACCCTGGAGGTAAAGCCTACTTTGGAAGATCAAATTAGAGAAGGGTAGAAAGATGATGCCAAAATAAAGAGGATAAAGTCTAAGATGGACGAAGGTAAAGCTAAGAATTTCACTTTTGATGCACAAGGAACCTTATGGATGAAAGGTCGAATCTGCGTGCCGCATAAGAAGGAATTAAAGCAGTTGATTCTTGAAGAAGCGCATGATTTAAAGTACTCTATTCATCCAGGGAGTGCTAAGATGTAACAAGACCTGAAGTTAAGATTCTAATGGCCGAATATGAAGCGTGAAGTTGCTGAGCATGTTACCTTGTGTGATATACGGCAGCGAGTTAAGGCAATGCTTTAGAGACCAGTAGGCTTGCTGCTGAAATGACCCTCATTTTAGCATAAAATACCAAAATGAGAATCTAATATGCATTTTATACTAGTCCCTAGATCAGTAGCTAGTACGCACATATACAACAATTGGAATCACAACCATACATCATAATATTAATGCGGAAACTAATTGTACAATGGATATTTACAATTCAGAGTATTTAACATAGCACAGGAGAAGCAAAGTCTAGTAGTGTGCCCATCCAACCCTCAAGCAACTAACAAGGCATAAATCTTGGAAAGATCGCTTGAATTGAATTTCCCGCATCCTACGACAAAGGTATTCTTCGAAGCTTCGCAATCACCTAAAATAGTAAAATAAGCAAGGTTGAATACTTTCATACTCAGCAAGACTTAAGGTGATATTTGCAAATGCAATAAATTCAAGCCATGTCAAAGGAGACTTCTAGGTTAATTTTGCATATAGCATAATTTATTTTGTAAATCCAATTTCAATTTTTCAAACAGAATTTATAAAAAGCAATCTTGGTAATAAGAAAATAAGTAAAGCATAAGTGATACTCACAGTCTTTCGCAAGCATTGAATAATCCAATAATCAAATTCATAATCCAATCATGACGTTCATCAATGTCAGTCCGTTGACATGAAGACATAATCATTTATCCAATAATCCAAATATGAAATCCAACAATGTCAATCCATTTACATAAAATCATAACCAGTTGTAAAACAAGTTCTAAACCAAAACCCATTTTAGAAAATACCAAAATCTAACATTGTATCAGTTCACGAAGACTTCCATAACCGCGGTTACGGCTAATCGATTAGATTTATTCTCTGCAAAGGTGTACAGCTTTACCCACAAGTCATGACCTTTTCTTTTTGCCGCATGATTCATGCACCTTTGGTGTGTGGCCAGAATGTTCATGATGAAAACCTTTACAATACCTAGCTTAACTTTACACTAGCCCGGGGACGTTAACCCTTGCTATGGAGAAGAAACATGAACGGCAGACATACCATGTCTTTTGAAAATAGACAAATGAACAGTACCATTGCAATAAAATGTTTCTTCCCATAACAAGGCGTACACCGTTGCATTGGTAAGTCGAAACTCCTACAAGCAGACCTAGAAGGAATGCCTGTGCTAGCTCCCGCCTTCCATAGATGCTTAAACTAGATAACTTAATCACTTTAAGGTTGCCTTATCCCAACACTTGTGGTTTGTACGGATTTATCTTAGATCATACAATACAATGTACGGTCCTTAATCTGACACGGGCAATACTCCCCCTACACTATGTACAATCCCCTTGTACAACCGGCTATTGCCAATAATTGCCCACATCAAAACCATAGTTTTTTTTGGATTTTTAACAAAAATATTAGTAACCATCAGTATCATATCCCAAACACATTTTCAATTTCTAAAGAAACAATTTTTTATCTAATCATCTTCATCATTGATTCTAAAGCATGGCTAAGCATGATTATTAAATCGCATATAACCGAATTGACATTATGTATTGTCTAACCCTTTCCTATGGTTAACAAGGTTCACATATCCATACTTATCAAGAAAGTTTCATGAAACAACATGTATAGCAACTAGTAACACAAATTAGCAAATTTACAGAAAATAAACGCATGGATGAAATCATTTGATAAACAAAAGGAAAAATAAAATACTGGGATCAATATGATCAATGGGGTGCTTGCCTTGCTCATTTGTCATTTAGACGATGTCGTAGTTGCAGCTGGCGTTGTTGACGACGAAGCTAATGACGTCGAGTTCTACACATCGTTCAACGGAAATATAGCAAATAATAATCTTTAATAATGGCAAAAAGAAAATAGATAGTAAATCAAATAAAGACTTGCTATAGAAAGCAGGTGTGTTCCTAGGGTTGGATTGAATAATTTCACATTCTCGTGTTTTAGTCAATTAAGTATATACATTCAAATTGTTAGCAACTTGAATGATGCATGTTTTCTTTTATATATTATCTTATCTTATTTTACGAATTTAAGAAGCTAAAATTATGTATTCTTTTATTTATAATATCGAATTCAAGATGCAAAAATTATTTAGATTAGTAAAATTAAACATCAGTTACAAGGTTCATAGACTTTGCTATTCATGTCTCTGATAACCTTATCACTTAAGGGTTTTGTACTTACATGATTCAGATCCAAAGCAAGTTAAAATAAGAATATTTTTCTATATTATTGTAGACCATATCCTAAAGATCATTTCTAGGCTATTCTTCACAAAATTCGTATTCAGACGAGAAGGTTTGCAAGCTGCCGAAAAGGCTTAAGTGATCACATCAGATTATGTACGAATAGTGCTTATTCTTTGATTGATTTCATATAGATTTAGTTTTTCTTAAATTAGATCTATTGATTTAGGCTACTAGTCTCATCTTCATGATATTTGAGATGGTTATCGTGATACAAATATCATATTCATTGATTTCTTGTTTGTAATTAAAGTTCATTCATATTACGGATTTCAGAAATGTTAACACTTAATGTTATTGAGCTAACAAGATTAATATGCAAAGTATGATGAAGTAAAATTCTTTCATCAGAATATGGTAGTATGATCTTTTTAGAGTGTATCTAAACTAGTTTTATAAATTTTAGCATCTAGACGAGTTAATTTTTTACTGTTGAAATAGCATAAATGATCACACCGTTAATGTAATATTGAGTCGGGTTTCGCTTTAGTTTGCAACAATACTATGCAAGATCTTTTATTCATTTGTCTAGCATTAATAGGGTGCAATCCTAGATGTGTTTTAAAACTATTTTTACATTATTTTGACTTTAACCGGTATCGATTATCTATTTATTTATTGTTGTGTTTTGCATTTTCTTTTATTAAAAGAATGCAAATTAAGTTATATTCTAAATATTTTTACATACATGGGTCCTTATTGTTTTAGGAACTTCATAAAAATTATTTTATTATTTTTATGAGCTATTATGTTTTTATTTTTATTAATGGCCATATTAGGGTTTACTAATGATTGTAAAGCTAATAATTTAAAAATAGATCAAAAATTAAATGTTTTTTCTTATTTGAGTTTCTTATGATTCCAGAAGCACATGGAAATTTATTTTATGATTTTAGGAGTTATGTTTTTCATCTATGCAATAATGTCCATAATAGTGTGTTCATATCATTTTTAATTTTAATATTAGTTTTCTGACTCAGAAATTAAAAGTTTTGTAGACTTGAATTCATCCTGGTTTTATCATCTTATAAAAATTTATCTTATTATTTTATGTCTTATTGTGCATGATCTAATATAAAGGCCATAATAGGGTTAATAACAAAATTTAATTCAAATAATTTTTTTGAAGTTCAAAAATTAAATATTTTTGTATATTTAGAATCCTTTTGATTTTATATGAATATAGAAATTTATTTTGTTTGATTTGGAGCTTTAAATCAAAAGCTATGGCAATTTGAATTGCTTCGGATTTGAAAATTGGAATTAAAATGAAAATACGCTTTTGTTATTCAAAAGACGTCTTTCATTTCACAGTTTTATTTAACACATAGCCTAATGACATGTGGGGCCGTTCGGTCGGTGAGAGGGCACAACTATGTGAGGTGAGAAGACTGACAAGGGGCCCCTACAAGTCGGTGACCGAAAATAGGGGTTTGACTTTGGAGGCTTGCCATCGGCGAAGCAGCTCCGGGGAGGTCTGGCCGATGGTGAGGTGAGCACCAGGGGACTGAGGCACACCAGCGGGTGGTAGTGATTTGGCCGACGGCGGACTGAGGCAAGCTGCCACCGAGGAATGGCGGTGGCAGGGAAGGTGCCTCGACTAAGAAGATGAACAGGAGCAATAGGGGTTGAATCGGTAGCACATTAGGCAATAATGGATGCTAGGGGTTCCATTTTCAAACTCACTTCAATCGAAGAAGAGCCAAAATAGTGGGCCTTTGAGTGGGCGGCTGTGAGGAAGAAGAACACCGTGGCAACGAGTTTTTGCATGGAGTAGCTCAACTATTTTTGGGGGGTTTGATCCTTAGGTAGCAAAGGTGATAAAGCCCAAAGCAATTTGAAAATGAGTGGCGCTATTACTCGAATTGCTTTCGGCTTGAAGCTTCAAAGCTTTCGGCCATGGCGGAATAGAGCAAGACTTTGGGCGCTTGGCTAGAAAGGAGTAAGGAAGGATGAGGGGAGATGATGCGCGGTCTCAAAGCGATCACGGGGCACAATTTATATTCGAGGGAAACAGATGAACTCGGTCAGCTGAGCTTGGTCTCAAATGGAAGCGTCACTAGTTCTTGCGGCGTAACAGAGAAGAATGATGGCTGGCAGTGTGGAGTGAGGAGGCCGCGTGGAGGCGTGGACGATCTGCATTTGGTGGATGTTGCTGGATTGCAGAGATGACACGAGCTACAACATCCGACGTGGAGGGAATTGGCTCTGGGCACAAGAGCTGGAGGAGGAAGAGAACACGGAGACGAAGCTGGTGAGTGGGCCTGCACAAGAACCTGACCCCACATGGCAGAGAGAGGAACAATGGAAGCAAAGCATAACTGAGAACCGGCTGTAGGCTTGAGTAGGATAAGACTCTATTAGATCGGTTACTCGTCTCATCAAAATTTATGAAAATTTTTATGTATGATTTTTTGTCATTCATATTCTTACTGTATAATTTTCAGCTATAAATATTATCCACAGAATTTGTAAAAATTCTGACAAAACATGCTGCACAATTTTTAGTATTCTGTATTAAATTTTTAAGAGAGTCTAAATCATTTTAAAACTTTTTAAATTTTTTATACAAGTTCCTCTTGATTATATGAGTCTTCAGTAAAAATTTTATATTTATATTATTTTTATTTAATTTATTAAAATTCTGAAATTCAGTTTATCGATTTTTAATATCTCTAGTTTTGAATTTTTAAATATCCCAAATAATTTATTAATTTCTGAAATTTTTACTGTAGATGAATTTATTACTTCAAAATATATCATAAAGTTTTTAGCTCAATATAAGGTATGATTATGTTTATTGAATTCGACAAGTGCATTGTTGCTAGTCTTGGTTCAATATAAATGAGTTTGTATTTCATGCACAAATGTTGGATTTGACATTTTAAAATTTATAAGTGAGGTTCTAGTATATTCTTGAGATTATCCAGAATTTATACATTTTATTGAGTTAATATTTTATTTTTTATATTCATCTATTACTTGTATACGTTTTTCCAATGAAGAATAAATCAAGAAAAATCTAGAAAATTCAGAAAAAGCATCAATAATTATAATTTAATTCTAAAATTTAATTTATTACTTTATTTCAATGTTTGGGATCTTACAGCTGCAACCATTGAGAGTTCCTGAATGAAAATGGGAGGAAATTGGTATGGATTTTATCACCGGTTTACCTAGGACGCAAAGTGGGTATGATTTAATAAGGGTCATAATTGATCGCTTGACTAAAGTCATGCATTTTATTCCAATGAGACCACCTACTCATGAGATTGCTTGGTAGAGTTGTACATATCAAGAATTGTGTATTTGCATGGTGTACCGAAGAGGATAGTATCGGACAGAGGTACTCAATTTACCTCAAGATTCTGGAATAAGTTGCATGAAGCAATGGGAACTCATCTAAATTTCAGTACGGCTTATCACCCTTAGATAGATGGTCAGATTGAGCGAGTTAATCAGATTTTGGAGGATATGTTAAGAGATTGTGCCCTAGCCTATGCAGCTATGTGGGATAAATGCTTGCTGTATGCCGAGTTCAGCTACAACAATACTTACCAGGTTAGTTTGCAAATGTCGCCATTTGAAGCTTTATATGGTCGCTCTTGTCACACCTCGCTGAATTAGAATGAGACCAAGGAAACATTGATTTTTGGGCCAGATATTTTAAAAGAAGCTGAAGAGCAGATCGCCATGATAAGAGAAAGGTTGAAGACTGCTCAGTCAAGACAAAAGAGTTATGCTGATAATCACCGCCGAGAGTTACGTTTTGAGCTGGATGATTTCGTGTATCTCAGAATAACCCCTCTCAAAGGGGTAAAAAAGTTTCATGATAAAGGAAAGCTTGCGCCAAGATATATTGGTTCGTTTAAAATCTTGAGTCGCAAAGGAGAAGTTACATACCTGCTAGAATTGCCATAGTCGTTGGCAAGAGTGCATGATGTATTCCGTGTGTCTCAGTTGAAGAAGTGTCTTCGAGTGCCCATAGAGCAGACGCCGTTAGAGTCAATTGAACTGTAGGAGGATCTAACCTACAAGGAGCAACCAATCAAGATTTTGAATGTGGCTGATCGCAAAACCCGAAATAAGTCAATGCGTTTCTGCAAAGTGCAGTGGAGCAATCATTAAGAGAGCAAGGGCACATGGGAGCGGGAAGAGGATCTGAAGTTAGAATTTTTGAATCTATTCCTTAGACAGCCTTGAATCTCGGGGTCGAGATTTCGTTAAGGGGGGAGGTTTGTAACATTCAAATTTTTGCTTTTTTGGATTTATTGGGCTTTTTCCTTTTATTTGAATTTTCTAAGATTTTATTTAATTCTTTTACATTTATTAAAATAGGTCATTTGCTATGTTTTATTTATTCAGTGCAAAATATTATTGATCTTTTGCTGGAAACCTTTTATTTGGTTCCTAAATGTCTTAAAGTATTTTCTAGAATTTTTCTAGATTTTTCCTGTTATTTTTGTTATTTTATTTGGCTTTATTTATTTTTCTGATTTATTTTGATTTGAAAATGAATTAAAAATCATTGAACAGTGCTTGGACTGAATTCCCTTAGTCCGGCCCGTTTCCCCCACTCGGCCCAGCCCATTCCTCCACCGCCACCGGCTCGTCAGCCTGCTCCCACACCTAACCCTAACCCTAGCATCTGGTGACCATCGAATCTTGATCCAAGGGTCATGCTTCCTCTGCGTCGCCCCGCGCTGTGTGTCGTCAGATCGTTTTTGCATGAACGCCCCCGATGTTGCCAAGTCTCCCGTTCGTGTCCCCGTCAGATTCCACCACCGTATTCGGTAGGCTTCTTTTCGTGCGAGATTTATGGATGTCGAGGCCACTATTAATAGCACCGCCACCACCCTTGGATTCCCGACCTCTCGGTGCACCTTCTAGCCAAGGCACGCATGCCGAGATGCCCCCATTCATCCATGCGAGCTTGCCGAAGTTCAGAACCCATTCCACTGCTCGATCTACCGCTGTCAGTTCATTTTCGCCATCGCCAAGGTTACCGTGGTGTCGCCCGCATCAAGCCAAGTCGAACGCGCCATCCCTCATCGCCGGAACTGCCCTAGAACACCGCCACCGTGGTCTTCATCCCTAGCTCCAGTGAACCCACCCTACCGTGCCATCGTTGCTGATACGAGCTTCGTCAACTATCAGATCTTCAATCGTCGGCCGCGATCAAGCCACGTCGCCCTAGCAACAGTAAACCACTCCTTCAACCCTCGCTTGGTTTGCATTGTGCCGTGTTGCATCATCGCCGTAGCCATTCGATCCATGTCGATCGGTCCAGATCATGCTGCGTATGTACGCCGCCACCCGTCTGTTGTTGTCGTCGGATCTGGATCTAACAGCCAAAATGCAGACGCATGCCGCCCCCGTAGTAGATCAGGGTCGCGTTGTGTTGTTGAATCTTGGCCATTCATTTTGAACTGAACAGATGAGATCACGCTGAGGTTTCCGCCAGTAGTGCATCGCCGCGTGTCGCGTCCTGATTGGTCCAACACTGCCGTTGACGTCACGGCTTGCGTTAGCCAGTCCACAGCACAGTGCCGCCGGTCCACCGTGGACTAGCGTCGGCCGTGGACAGGGAACATACACCAGTGACGCGTGTCAGCCTCTGGTTGCGATGAGTGTCAACACGTGATTGGCCACGTGTTAGCTGACGTCAGCGATGACGTCATAATTTAATTTTCTTTAGAAAAATAATTTGGCCAAAATTTAGTTCTGTGCTGACATCCTCATTGGTTGTGCTGATGTCATAAATATGAATTTCCCGTATAAAATTAATTTGGATAATTCGGTATTTCTAATTTTTTGTGATTTTCCATTTATTTCAAATTTTGAATAGCTATATCTTTTGCATCCAAGCTCCGATTGAGGTGATTCTAGTCTCTAAAAAATTATAAAATCATGCTCTATTTAATGGTGAATTTTATTTAATTTTTAGAGTTAATATTGATCTCTATTTTTGGTATTTATTGCTTTCTCTTTCGTTACGCGTAGATGTTGAGTTAGGGATGGCAATGGGTACCCGAAACCCGATACCCGTTGGGTATTTACTTCATTAGGGTACAAATATGGTCTAATAATCATACCCATGGGTACTTTAATGGGAGAAGACCTTCACCCATCGGGTATGATTTGCACGGCACGGGTACTTCTACCCGCATCTGCTACCCATTTACCCGTGTAGCAACCTTGTAGCAACCAAGCGGCCCAAGCCCAGCTGAGTGGAGTGCAGACGAGACGATGCACCAGGGCCCAGCCGGCCAGGCGAGCGATTCTCATTCTACGCGTCCAAGAGACCAAGACTCGCCAGGGCCCAGGGCTCCCGCTCCAGAGTCCAGGCGATGACTCGAAAGTCGAAATCTCAAATCGATCAGAAGACTCCAGAGACTCCAGACAGGCAGACACCATCCGGCTAATCCCTAACCCTAGCAAGTAAATCGGCGGCCGTGCCGGTCATCATGGCGCCCAAACGCCACCAGAGGCGTGGGCGGCGGCAATAGCTGGTTCAAGCGGGTGACGGGTCCTTCGGGATTTGAGGCGCGGGCGCAGCGGGCGCATGCTGCAGGGTGCGGGCCGAGCCGGTGAGCCATCGCCGGGTCTCGCCAGCCTCGCCTCACCGCCTCACGGCCGCTTTGCTTCCTCACCAGCTCACCGGCTCACCGCGGGTCTGAGGAGGAGGAGGCTTCAGGTGGGTGAGTGTGAGTCGGTGTCTCAAGAGATTAGAGAACATGGCGGCGCCCCCATCCTCCTCCAACGACGGCGCACGGTGATCCCCTGTTCTTCTTCTCTCTTTAACTTTCTTTGTCTTGCAGATCCTTAGATGCAGCAGCCATCCTCCATTCCCCCTTCCTCCTCCATTCATCTACTAGACTACTAACCACATTAACCCGGGCCGTCCCTGTCCCTTCCTCCCATCCCGAAGTGGCGTGGTCGTGGAAGAAGGTGACCAGCAGCCACCGGATCCAAAAAATATCGGTGAAACAAGCATCACAACAGCTTTTGCCTTTGTGCATGAAAACAATGCAAGAAAGTGAGTTGAAACGCGATGGTTCGCTAGTTTCTTTTGCAATATAGAGCCAGTTACCTTTGTTTTGCAATTTTCAGTCAGCTTACTAGTATAGTATGTTCAGACAATGCAGAGCTCACTAGGGAGGCTTCTGATGTGTGTTCAAGGTAAGCCAGGTACCAATTAAATCATCATTTTAGTTCTTTAGGCAGATGCTATTTCAACATCTTAGTTGACAAGTTACTAAACTTCTGCAGCTAGCTTTTTGCCCAGAGGCAAAGTTTCATTTGCAAGAGATGAAGGATCAATTGATCGCAGTGTGCAATGAACTTATTGATGGTTCTGGTGAACTCAGCCCTCAACATTCCGAAGAGCTTCCCCAAACGGCTATACTGATACATTCCAATCTCAGGTTTACATCAAGAATGAAGCTGGGAACCCATATTCCTTTATGGATAGTTTAAGAATGCTATTAACATCTGTAATTCTGTACAGAGAGATTACAATTTATGCTATGCACTAAAGTAAATCAGTCTTGCATCAAATTACCTTAGCTACCGATACTGACTTTTCTCTTGTGTATTTTGGTATGACTGATCCTTTCTGGTGCTTTGAATTCTTTCCGCTAAAACATATCTTGATTCTTGACAAAGAACATCCTATTTGATTTGGCGGGTGTGGGTGACCCATCGGGTATGGGTGACCCGGTCGGGTCCAGGTAGCGGGTATGGGTGACCCGGCGGGTGAAAAGGACCCGAACGGGGATGGGTATGGGGAAGAAGTTCTACCCGTGATCGGGTACGGGTAAATTAACGGGTGATTTTTCATCTGACGGGTACGGGTATGGGTGGTCAATACCCGGCGGGTATGTACCCGTTGCCATCCCTATGTTGAGTTGCCCGGTGACATTGTCATCGGGGAGCTAGCACTTGATCAAGTTCTAGAGGAAGATTTAGAACTCTTTGAAGGCAAGTCGTTCTTTAATCATGTTGAGCCTATGCTTTAAATATTATATTATTTCAACGTATTGAATGATATTTCAATTAACAATTATTTTCCATATATTAGGAATAGCTAATCGTCCACTTGAATTACATCCACCTTGCCTGTTGTATGTCATGTCCCATTTGTCCCCTTAGAATGATTTAATGTTAGTTGGTAACTATATTTGCCAATGTGGGTAGTTAGAACGCAAGTAGGATGCTTAGCCATGCAACGAGTCATCATTTTATGTGCAAATGATTAATCTTGATTATTGATTATGGAACATGTTTATTAACCTGTGTGTCGGGTGTTGTCACACAATGTTGGTATTTTTGATGGCACGTGGTGCATGGTAAATCAACTAGGGTGGTAAAATGATTTAGACCGAGGCAAGTGGTATGTACTTGTGGTGAGTTAATGTGGCACGTGGGCAGTCTCATTGCTTTTTATGATAATTGTTGTAACATCCCAAAATTCGGGTTTTCAAAAATCTTTTGTGAAGATTAGCTTTCCAAAAATTTCCGTCGTTTTTCTCGCTTCAATAAAACTTAAACTGGAATTTCTAAAGTCAAAACAATTTAAATTGATTAATATAAACTTCAATTAAAATAAATTCAGTTTTATTTGGGTTCCTTGTGCTTCTAGGATTTTTTTTATTTTGTTTTAGAATTTTTGGAATTTATTTGGAATTATTCGGAATTAATTTAAACTAAGCCTTTTACTTAAAGTAATTAAATATTTCAAAAGAGAAAATAAAGTTCTTCTGAAAACATTTTATTTGAGTTCCAAAATGTCCCAAAATATTTTCTAGAATTTTTCTAGAATTTTTCTGGTATTTTTATTGCCTCAAATGAAATAATTTGGATTAAGTCCTTTATGGAATTAATTAACAATTTGGAGATATTTATATAATGTTTTGTTGAAAATATTTTATTTGAGTTCAAAATGTCTCAAAATATTTTATATAAAATTTTTCGAATTTTCCTGATAATGTTTCTATTTTTCTTGAATTAAATGAATTTCTAGAACTAATTTAATTCGGATTCTGTTTTCCACGTGTCTCCTTCTCGCGCTGCCACATGTCGCCTTCTCGTTCGGCCACGTAGCCGAGCCGCCACAGCCCTCCGATTTCGATCCGACGCACCAGAATGCGCCATGTCACCCCGAATTGCGCAGCGCACGCCAACTGCTCGTATAAATGCCTGTGAGGCCGGTTTTTGCATTTTTCTTGGTTCTTCTTGACCTAGCCGCCACCCCAAACCCTAGTAGACCTCCCATGACCTCTCCCACACGTCCTCACCTCAGATCAACTCACCCAAACCCTAGAAATCCATCCCTCATCCTCCGAAACGCCGCCGCACGTCGGCTGAATTTTGAGGCGCGTCCCCCGTCAACTCGTCGACCCTATTCAAGATCCGTCTTCGCCATGGCGTGCTCTATGGTACCCTCTGTCTCCCATCCAAATTTGGTGCAATTTCATCCACGGAATCAAAAGTTACGGCCGCCCAAAGATCAAATCTTGCCGGAGCCCGTTCTCCCTCGTTTTTGCGAGTTTGACCGTGAAATTTTTACGGTAGACTCCTCTTGATGTCCCCTACATGGTGCTCACCCTAACTCATGGTTTTTCCAGCAGGATTTGCACAGAAAAATCAATATTTCCCAATCGATCAAGCGCTATGACGGCTGAAACTTCGCCGAGCGCTCCCCGCTGATCCAGAAGGTAAAACTCAGATCCGCTCACGTCATATTGTGCCAAATGATCCCAGATAGCTCTCTGTAAAATTTGGTTAGGTTTCATGCAGTACTTTAATAGTTATGACCGCTTGATCTATTAGCCCGAGAGCCGCTCATCGGCGGTTTGTGATCAATCCGTGGGTCGCCGCCAACCGCCTATATTGTTGAGTTTGTCTCATCACGTTCTACGTGATGGACACTTCCCTTTGCTGTTGCATCTACCAAATTTTTTATTCGTTCGCCGCCGCCTTCGCCGCCGAAGCGCCGTCTTTTGCCGCCAACCATCTTGGATTGTCATGACCATGTCACCCTGTCCGGTAGGTCCATACCCTACTGTTTTGGCCATCCTTGGAGTTCATTTGATCTCCGGTTGCCGTAAAAGCCATAATCTAATATCTACCCGTCGTCTTTCGGTTTAGTCCTTTGCATCGGTTCGCGTTTCAGTTCGCCATCCTTGATAAAGCTTTAATCGCAGAGCCAAACCTACCGTTCTAACCTATGCCAAGTGTATCCAACCTTGAATCGCTTTCGCTCTAACCCTAACTTAACCTTTGGTCCAATTTGTCGCTAAGGCCACGACATGTGTACCCCACGATCGCAAATCAAACATGAGCCATGTCATGACCTCGCTGCCCTACCATTGTACCGATGGTCGCCACCTTGTAATCTCATAAGTGTTACGTTAACGCTTCATATTCATCGTTAACGCCCACCGTTAACGCCCGCCGTTAACGCTCCACCGCTAACACTCCACCGTTAACGCTTTGTTTCATCGTATCGATTGCCATCGCATGGGGGCATGCAAGTGAAAGCCCTAACGTGATGTCCTTACCTTTTCTATCGCCTTATTGTGATCTAGCCATCACGCTGAGTTCAGCCTCGTATTCTCGCTATAACCGCCTCATCGTTGTCGAGTTCCGCCCCGATGTAAGACCATAGTGGATATCGATCCCATCCGCCCTTGTCTTATCCTTGAAACTCTAATCCGCCATTAACCTAGAATTCATTCGTGGTCTTGGTCGATAGACCATTAGCCATATGTCATATTCTTGTGCTAGACCTAGTCTATCGCCTATCTTCCTTTTGGTTGATCGTGCTGCTCGACCAACGAAAGTCAACCTCGAGCATCTGCTTAGTTCATTGTGAACTAACGTATCTTCATGGACCCGGTCTATAGATCGAGAGCCCAAATGTCATTGTCTGCCCAATCTCGATAGCAACTTCAAAGGAAATATTCCTCGGAATATTATTCCTTCTTTCCCAGTTATTAATCTTTCTCTTCAGTGTATTTTCCTAAAGCCATTCTCTTTTGTCTAATCATCGACCTAATCCATTCAAGTTCCTAATTTCATCTAAGCCGTTGTGCCCAATGCTATTCGTTCTTAATTTGGAGTTTACTTGATTTGCCTTTTGAGTTTTGTTGTATTTGTGTTTGTTTATCGTTAGACGCTGCTGCTAAGTCGCTGAAGGAGCCGAGAATCAAGCAAGCGGGTATTGAAGATCGATGATCAAGGATCAAGATAAAGAGTAAAGAATAATAAAATTGCAAGGGCAGTGCAAGTTGTGCTTTGACCATATTGATCCCATTTTTAAAATTATTTCGCTTTGAAATTATTGCATGCTAGTTTGAAATAAACCGATTTCAATTAATCTGGGATTAGATAATCAACCTACTCGTTGTTGCCACCTTGTCTCAAGTATTTGTATGCCATGATTCATTTGTCACCCTAGATTGTGGGTTAATAGTTGGACATTAATACCTTGCCAACATGGGTTAATTAGACCGTATGTAGTGTGCTTAGCCCCGCTAACGAGATTTGTCATGATTTTGGAAAAATTAAAGTTAATATTGACTTAATGAGATATGGAACGTGTTTTTGAGAATGTGACATGTGTTATTGAGTTGATGATGGCACGTGGTGCATGGTAAAGAAATGGGGTGGGAAAATGATTTAGGCGGGGCAAGTGGCAAGATTGTTTTTTGGGCCAAGAGTGGCAATTGGGCGGTCGATTTGGTATTATGACATGTTGATGTGATGAACTTTTGGTTAGTCTTGCCTCGGTCAACTAAGGACTTAACCTTGCAAGCCTTTGAACTGAAGTCTTTCATACAACCACAAGTTCCTAATGGGACGGACCTAGCCGAGTAAACTGTGAAATCTATTCTTTGGTACTGTCGTGGTGGTGTGGGGCCCGAGGAGCGGTGAGAACTCACATGGCGCAAGAGGGGGCCCTGGTGTGGTAACCATCCCTCCAAAGGTTGAAACCTTAGCGGCAAGATCGGGTTTAGACGGATCTTTGGAAAGGCTTTGTTATGATCGCTCATTCGATAGTCTTGTATGGCGTTTCACTACCGACGTGGTGAGTTGATTATATCTTGTGGGTAATGTGTATAACCTCTGCAGAGTGTACAACCTATTCGAATAGCCGTGTTTCACCAGATTGAGCATTGCTCGGGATTACAAATCAAGGGTTAGATTTTGATAAAACCGAGGTTGGGAATGTGGATAATGTGATATGGAACTTGGTTAAGGATGAGAAATGCTTCACTTGAGAATGATTTGCGAAAGTTATTATTGGTATTACTTGTTTTATCGCTTATCTACTATGATTATTTGTGAAAGTCGCTTTATTGCAAAAGAACCATTCACCATTCCTTTGGAATAAGCCATGCATGTAGTAATAGAATTGCATTCTATGCATGACTTGTTGAGTACGGTTGTGTACTCACCCTTGCTTTAACAAAACATCACCAGTTGAGGAGAAGTCTTTGTCTTCAAAAAAAAAGAGAAGTTCTGCAAGAAGGCGATTATCTAGGAGTCGAACCCTGTCAGATGCCTGTGGTATATTGAAGGGGTTCACCGACGTTCTTCGTTCCGCTGCTACTTATTTGGAGTTGAAGCCGTCAAGGCCTCACATGTGTAAGGTTGACCTTAAGGTCCTTCAATAGTTTATATTTTATAATTGTGTTACTTTTATTATTCCATGTGTATGATTGTGATATTCATCTATGTTGAGACTGTGGCGCTTAGCGTGATCCTGGACTAGTGCGTAATACACAGAGGGTCCGGATTTGCACATTCGGTCCCGACAGAGGTGGTATCGAGCCATAATCGATTGTGAGGTCTTGACCCTAGATAGATTGGTCGTTCTTTAGAACTTCAAAATTATTTTCTAAAAGAAAATTTTAACTTGAAAAAATGATAAGTTCTTGACTTGTCCTATTCTTCTCTTCTTTTCTCCTTGTCAAAAATTTCTATCTTTCCTCGTTGTTTTAAATGAAGATCTCATCCGAAAGTTATTCCAAATAGTTATCGTTGTTTCACACTTAAGGAGAGAGCGCTGGTGTGTCGCCGCCATTCCTCAAGATCGTGAAGACAGAATCGCCAAACTCAAGAAAAGTGGATCGATGAAGTGTTCTAGAAGCTAGAAGAACCGGTGCTTTGAGCTGGCCGAGACTCATGTGTGAGAGTCGCTCTCAGATAAGATAGAAGTGTTACCTCTTATATGGTAGATTATTGTGTGTTTAGGTTAATTTGGTTTTCCTTGTTTGTCGAGTGTGCAAGATATGCTGCGAGCTTTTAGGCTTGGATAAGCAACCATACCAAGTTATTAATAATGTTTGTATAATTTTTGGGTTAAACCTGTTCCTCGCACTAGGATTCATGAACCTCATCTATGCTATTCCTCTTACCTAAACCCCGGAGTGGTCAACAGCTGAAAGGATCGATCGCAGCAGAGACTCCGGTAGTTCACGTTAGTTCGCTTGTTACCATCGTGTTAGTGCTAAAGTAGATAGTGACCAAAGAATTGCCCATCGTACAACCGTGACAATTCAAAACTTGGATCAGCTTGTTCATCGCTTAGACTCGCTTATGCATAATGATGCAACAGATGAATGTTATTAGTGCCAACATCAATCCCTCCCCAATTGAAGTCGCAACCCCCTGTTCACAGTCAAAGATTACGTTGTTCATGAAGACCAAACCGCCCACATTTGATGGATCGACCACTCTTAGAGATGCAGAAATTTGGCTTCGCATCATAGAAGAGAAGCTGGCTTGGTGCAATGTGAAGATAAAGAGAAAGTTCCCTACGCTACGTGCCAGTTAGAAGGAAATGCATTAGTCTGGTGGAAGAGTTTCTACGCCACCTCTAAGGATGAACATACCATCACTTGGTTAGAGTTTACCACCGCCTTTCGTCGGCTCTTCACGTCATCAGAAGATAGTGAAACCACAGTAAGACAAGGAAGAATGGTATCTCCACACCCGATACCATACCGGGACGTTGTTCTTTGAAGTGTTGTCAACCAAACCAATCAGAAGACCGTACATGCATCCGTTGTGGCGAAATAGGACACACTGCTGATGAACATGCAATTAATTGTTCTAGCTGTGAAGGAAGCCACTAACCTGGAGAATGTCCTATAAACAACATCACCTGCTATCTATGTGAAGGCCAAGATCATTGTCCAAGCCTCATCGCCCCCGGATCCAATAGTGACCATTTGTGACTAGGCATCACGAGAGAAATTTCGAAAGCGCCATTGCTCAAGAGTTAGCGAAAAGAGAAGGATTGCCATCCGTATTTGCTATGCCACGTGAAGAAACGAAAAGAAACATGTCAACCCTATCTCTGCCTACCTTAGGAAATCGGTGAGACTTGGTCACCACGGAACTATTTCTTGTGTGATAAACGAGGACACTGGGCTAGATGCCAATAGTTGTCCCAGGAGAAAAGGTGTTATACCTATCCACTTAAACCCTAGTCCTCCACCTACCGAGACACTTGCGCCGGAAAGTGAATTGTGAAGCAGTTCAAGATGAAGCCATGCCGCAAGTGCCAGTAACTGAATGTTGATGGTTAATTTGTCCATTGATAAGACCAAGTTTTTAATAAAGCTTATCATATTGGGAATCAATGCTTGAGATGTTTATGCTCGAGTTAAATTAGTTACCCATGTGCAAGACAGGCTTTGGGTCCATGGCGGAGATGTAATCGCTAAGAGGAGCTAGAGTGTTCTCGAGATAAAGTTGTGATCAAAGTTAACTTTAGTTTGTTGGAGACACGGAGGACTGCTCTATTCCATTATGGTTGAGTCAAGAAGGTGGATGCGCCATCACATCCGAAGGAATAGTTGTTGTGTATGTTTAATAACTACACAAGATAATTATCTTCTCAAGAATTACTCTAGCTACCGCAGATGTATACCAAAGAAACCAATACCATTACATCAAGAATAGTTGAAGCTTGAGTCCAATGTGAAGGAATACCCGGTTGAAATAGAGTTCAAGCCAATACGCGAGAGTCGTCGACAAAGATAGTATAAGACAAACCGAATGTCGTTCAAGTCTCGCTCAAGACAAAGAGAATTTCAAGTAAGTTTCATCGCCGATGCAATTTGTTCGCCTCTGCGAGAAAGCAGAAAATCCAAGATCAACGAGCAAAAGCAAGGATGCTTGTCGCTGGAGTTTCAAGAGATGTCAAGATAAAGTGTAATGTTTTTCAAGAATCTCAGCGAAAAAGTGCCTTCTAGTGTCGAAAATCGACCCTATGGGAGTCGCTTGAATTGCAAAAGGATTTTATTACGAAGAGCAAACTGCAAATTTTGGATGATATCAAGCTGTTCTTCAAGAGACCTTGTCCAGTTGTGTAGTTGCTTGAAGTTCGAGGAAGTCTCAAGAGTTGAGTCTCCCGATCCTATTTCAGAAGTCACCTTGAATCTCGGGGACGAGATTCTGTTAAGGGGAGGTTTGTAACATCCCAAAATTCGGTTTTCAAAAATCTTTTGTCAAGATTAGCTTTCCAAAAATTTCCGCCGTTTTTCTCGCTTCAATAAAACTTAAACTGGAATTTTCTAAAGTCAAAACAATTTAATTTGATTAATATAAACTTCAATTAAAATAAATTCAGTTTTATTTGGGTTCCTTGTGCTTCTAGGATTTTTTTTATTTTGTTTTAGAATTTTTGGAATTTATTTGGAATTATTCGGAATTAATTTAAACTAAGCCTTTTACTTAAAGTAATTAAATATTTCAAAAGAGAAAATAAAGTTCTTCTGAAAAAATTTTATTTGAGTTCCAAAATGTCCCAAAATATTTTCTAGAATTTTTCTAGAATTTTTCTGGAATTTTTATTGCCTCAAATGAAATAATTTGGATTAAGTCCTTTATGGAATTAATTAACAATTTGGAGATATTTATATAAAGTTTTGTTGAAAATATTTTATTTGAGTTCAAAATGTCTCAAAATATTTTATATAAATTTTTTCGAATTTTCCTGATAATTTTTCTATTTTTCCTGAATTAAATGAATTTCTAGAACTAATTTAATTCGGATTCTGTTTTCCACGTGTCTCCTTCTCGCGCTGCCACATGTCGCCTTCTCGTTCGGCCACGTCGCCGAGCCGCCACAGCCCTCCGATTTCGATCCGACGCACCAGAATGCGCCACGTCACCCTGAATTGCGCAGCGCACGCCAACTGCTCGTATAAATGCCTGTGAGGCCGGTTTTGCGTTTTTCTTGGTTCTTCTTGACCTAGCTGCCACCCCAAACCCTAGTAGACCTCCCATGACCTCTCCCACACGTCCTCACCTCAGATCAACTCACCCAAACCCTAGAAATCCATCCTCATCCCTTTAAACGCCAAGACGCATCGGCTGAATTTTGAGGCGTCCCCTGTCAACTCGTCGACTCTTTTCAAGATCCGTCTTCGCCATGGCGTGCTCTATGGTACCTCTGTCTCCCATCCAAATTTGGTGCAATTTCATCCACGGAATCAAAAGTTACGGCCGCCCAAAGATCAAATCTTGCCGGAGCCCGTTCTCCCTCGCTTTTTATGAGTTTGACCGTGAAATTTTTACGGTAGACTCCTCTTGATGTCCCCTACATGGTGCTCACCCTAACTCATGGTTTTTCCAGCAGGATTTGCGCAGAAAATCAATATTTCCCAATCGATTGCGCTATGACGGCTGAAACTTCGTCGCTGCGTCCCCGCTGATCCAGAAGGTAAAACTCAGATCCGTTCACGCCATATTGTGCCAAATGATCCCAGATAGCTCTCTGCAAAATTTGGTTAGGTTTCATGCAGTACTTTAATAGTTATGACCGCTTGATCTATTAGCTCGAGAGCCGCTCATCGGCAGTTTGTGATCAATCCGTGGGTCGCCGCCAACCGCTTATATTGTTGAGTTTGTCTCATCACGTTCTACGTGATGGACACTTCCCTTTGCTGTTGCATCTACCAAAATTTTTTTATTTCGCCGCCGCCGCTTTCGCCGCCGAAGCGCCGCCTTTTTGCCGCCAACCATCTTGGATTGTCATGACCATGTCACCCTGTCCGTAGGTCCATACCCTACTGTTTTGGCCATCCTTGGAGTTCATTTGATCTCCGTTGCCGTAAAAGCCATAATCTAATATCTACCCGCCGTCTTTCGGTTTAGTCCTTTGCATCGGTTCGCTTCAGTTCGCCATCCTTGATAAAGCTTTAATCGCAGAGCCAAACCTACCGCTCTAACCTATGCCAAGTGTATCCAACCTTGAATCGCTTTCGCTCTAACCCTAACTTAACCTTTGGTCCAATTTGTCGCTAAGGCCACGACATGTGTACCCCACAGATCGCAAATCAAACATGAGCCATGTCATGACCTCGCCGCCCTACCATTGTACCGATGGTCGCCACCTTGTAATCTCATAAGTGTTCTGTTAACGCTTCATATTCATCGTTAACGCTCCACCGTTAACGCCCGCCGTTAACGCTCCACCGCTAACACTCCACCGTTAACGCTTTGTTTCATCGATCATTGCCATCGCATGGGGCATGCAAGTGAAAGCCCTAACGTGATGTCCTTACCTTTTCTATCGCCTTATTGTGATCTAGCCATCACGCTGAGTTCAGCCTCGTATTCCTCGCTATAACCGCCTCATCGTTGTCGAGTTCCGCCCCGATGTAAGACCATAGTGGATATCGATCCCATCCGCCCTTGTCTTATCCTTGAAACTCTAATCCGCCATTAACCTAGAATTCATTCGTGGTCTTGGTCGATAGACCATTAGCCATATGTCATATTCTTGTGCCGCACCTAGTCTATCGCCTATCTTCCTTTTGGTTGATCGTGCTGCTCGACCAACGAAAGTCAACCTCGAGCATCCGCTTAGTTCATTGTGAACTAACGATCTTCATGGACCCGGTCTATAGATCGAGAGCCCAAATGTCATTGTTCCGCCCAATCTCGATAGTAACTTCAAAGGAAATATTCCTCGAATATTATTCCTTCTTTCCCGCTTATTAATCTTTTCTTCAAGATATTTTCCTAAAGCCATTCTCTTTTGTCTAATCATCGACCTAATCCATTCAAGTTCCTAATTTCATCTAAGCCAAGCAGCCCAATGCTATTCGCTCTTAATTTGGAGTTTACTTGATTTGCCTTTTGAGTTTTGTTGTATTTGTGTTTGTTTATCGTTAGACGCGCTGTTTAAGTCGCTGAAGGAGCTGAGAATCAAGCAAGCGGGTATTGAAGATCGATGATCAAGGATCGAAGATAAAGAGTAAAGAATAATAAAAATTGCAAGGGCCAGGCAAGTTGTGCTTTGACCATATTGATCCCATTTTTAAAATTATTTCGTTTGAAATTATTGCATGCTAGTTTGAAATAAACTGATTTCAATTAATCTGGGATTAGATAATCAACCTACTCGTTGTTGCCACCTTGTCTCTGTTATTTGTATGCCATGATTCATTTGTCACCCTAGATTGTGGGTTAATAGTTGGACATTAATACCTTGCCAACATGGGTTAATTAGACCGTATGTAGTGTGCTTAGCCCTGCCACGTAGATTTGTCATGATTTTGGAAAAATTAAAGTTAATATTGACTTAATGAGATATGGAACGTGTTTTTGAGAATGTGACATGTGTTATTGAGTTGATGATGGCACGTGGTGCATGGTAAAGAAATGGGGTGGGAAAATGATTTAGACGGGGCAAGTGGCAAGATTGTTTCGATTGGGCCAAGAGTGGCAATTGGGCGGTCGCGATTTGGTATTATGACATGTTGATGTGATGAACTTTTGGTTAGTCTTGCCTCGGTCAACTAAGGACTTAACCTTGCAAGCCTTTGAACTGAAGTCTTTCATACAACCACAAGTTCAGGAATGGGACGGACCTAGCTGAGTAAACTGTGAAATCTATTCTTTGGTACTGTCGTGGTGGTGTGGGGCCCGGAGGAGCGGGTGAGAACTCACATGGCGCAAGAGGGGGCCCAGGTGTGGTAACCATCCCTCCAAAGGTTGAAACCTTAGCGGCAAGACTGGTTTAGACGGATCTTTGGAAAGGCTTTGTTATGATCGCCATTCGCATAGTCTTGTATGGCGCTTCACTACCGACGTGGTGAGTTGATTATATCTTGTGGGTAAAGTGTATAACCTCCGCAGAGTGTACAACCTATTCGAATAGCCGTGTTTCACGGTATTGAGCATTGCTCGGGATTACAATCAAGGGTTAGATTTTGATAAACCGAGGTTGGGAATGTGGATAATGTGATATGGAACTTGGTTAAGGATGAGAAATGCTTCACTTGAGAATGATTGCGAAAGTTATTATTGGTATTACTTGTTTTATCGCTTATCTACTATGATTATTTGTGAAAGTCGCTTTATTGCAAAAGAACCATTCACCATTCCATTGAATAAGCCATGCATGTAGTCATAGAACTGATTCATGCATGACTTGTTGAGTACGGTTGTGTACTCACCCTTGCTTTAACAAAACATCACCAGTTGAGGAGAAGTCTTTGTCTTCAAAAAAAGAGAAGTTCTGCAAGAAGGCGATTATCTAGGAGTCGAACCTGTCCGATGCCTCGTGGTATATTGAAGGGTTCACCGACGCTCTTCGCTCCATTGCTACTTATTTGGAGTTGAAGCCGTCAAGGCCTCACATGTGTAAGGTTGACCTTAAGGTCCTTCAATAGTTTATATTTTATAATTGTGTTACTTTTATTATTCCGCTGTGTATGATTGTGATATTCATCTATGTTGAGACTGTGTGCGCTAGCGTGATCCTGGACTAGTGCAGAATACACAGAGGGTCCGGATTTGCACATTCGGGTCCCGACAATTGTGGTCTATGGTTATGATGATTTTTTGGTTAGTCTTGCCTTGGTCAATTAAGGACTTAACCTTGCAAGAATTTGAATTGAGTCATTCATACAACCACAAGTCTGGAATGGGACAGACCTAATTGATTAATATGTTGAGTCTAAACAATGGTGCTGTTGTGGTGGTGTGAGGCACGTGTAGTGGTAACCAGTCCTCACACAAGTTGGCTCACATAGTGCAAAAGGGGGGCCTTGGATGTGGTTACCAGTCCCACCAATGTTGAAACCTTAGCGAATAGTAGTAGGTTTACATAGGCATTGAAAAGGTTTTGTTATGATCACTCATCTTTGTAGTGTATGATTGTATCTTGTGGGTCAAGTGTATAACTTCTGCAGAGTGTAAACCTATTCGAATAGCCATGCTCGTGGTATTGAGCATTGCTCGGTGATTATAGTCAAGGGTTAGATTTTATCAAAACAAATGTGGGAATGGCAGGTTGAGATGAGAAATAAGGTTGTGAGTTGGTTATTGGAAACATGTGGAAGAACCACAGGGCGACACGTGGCAAGACTTGATTACCGTAATGCATGGTGAAATCCCTCCTATTTGTTTCAAATCAGATGGGCAAGATCAGTGACGAGGCTCCTGTCGATGTTTATTGTCAGCAATAATGAAAACAGAGCAAGGCGCCGTATCCAAACTCGATGGTAGCACAAGACTCAGGAATTATACAGGTTCAGGCTCTCGCGGGGGAGATAATACCCTAGTCCTGTGCTCTGGAATTATGATTATCTAACTTACTGCTGATGATCTGATGACAATGTCACCCTACCCCCTCTTATATAGTGGAGGGGTGCGGTTTACATGGAAGATTCCTAGTCGGTTACAAGGTGGAGATTATATCCCTATCCTTTCCTGCCAAACCTATTAACAACCGGGATTACAATCGTATCATACCTAATCAAGGTTGGTTACTATCTTCAGGGTTTCCTTATTGCACACGTAGGTAGCGGTTCAGGTGATACCCGTCTTTAGGCAGTCGGTTCGGCCCATCCCCTCTTGGGTGGCCCTCGTGGCCTGTCATGCAGATTACCTTGGGGTCCATGTACTCCATAATAGCCCCCGGGTGCTTCGCGATCAAATAGCTGCATTCCTGGTGACATCTCAACTAAGTCATGCTTCACACCGAGTGCTTCCAGTCCTTGATGTCACTTTTCAACTGGTTTTGCTTTCATGCCGAGTACTAAGCTGTAGGCATAGAGATCGTGAAGGACTTAGTCCAATAGAGCTCCATGCGTTGAATTTTTCCAAGTGGTGCCCAGCCCAATTATTGGGAAACTGGCAGTCGGCCCATCTTGGGGCATACCCTTATTTAGGTTGGCTTTAGCCGAGAGGTACCTGTGCCCAGTTGCCATGGTGCACAGCTTAAGACCCAACATAGGGTGTACCATGGATTGGCCGAGTGGTACCTATACCAATCCGACACGGTGTGCAGCTGGTGACCCGTCATTGGGCGTACCCTCGGAATCCTTATTTTGAATCGACTCGTAATATCTGATTCCATCTTGTGCGGTAACCAGTAGTCGACCCGACATGGGGTGTATTACGAGAAGACATTATGATTTGGTTTGGAAGGTACCCAAATCCCGTTCGATATGGTTATTGGAGATTGACCCATCATGGGGTGTACCATATCACAAACTAGATTTGGCCTGGGAGTACCTGTGCATGACGGTTGTGGCGCACAGCTGGCGGCCCATCATGGGGCGTACCCTAGGTCAGGCCTAGACAAAATACGGAAGCTGAAGCGCCTTTCTCGCTCAGAGAGAAATTCAGTGTTACTCCTTATAAATACAAGGCTTGGTGTGATCAAGGAGTTTTTCTCCGCACTGCACACACTCGCCCCTTCGTCTTCTAAATTTCAACATTTTTGCCACAACTCCACCGCTAGCGATAACCGCCGCCGCACTCCAAGCCTTACTCCGCCGCTAATCCCTTTCGAAGATGTCTTCTTCCTCCTTCCAGGACGCCCCTGTGCCGTCCTCAACCAAAGATTGGGCCACTTTGGTGACGACGGGCAGGCGCCTAGAGGAGATGGTCGCCACCAGAGTTCTTCCGGCACTGGAGTTGCTCTGCACGCGCCCGGCCAAGGGTGAGTGCTTTCCCACCCCCCGACCAAAGGAGATCATGGTTTTTGAATCTTTTTTCCAGCGCGGATTCAGCCTTCCTGGAAGCGCTTTCTTTCGTGGCCTTCTTCACTTTTACAACATTGGGCTGGTTAATATGAATTCCAACTTCATTCTTCAAATTTCTATCATTGTTCATCTCTGCGAGGCATACCTTGGTATTCACCGCATTTCAATATTTTCTGCCACCTCTTTCTTCTCAAGCCTTACCCGAACAAGAATGCTCCCAAAGCCATTGGGGGTGCTGGCTTTCAACTGCGTGATAGGCTAATGAAATCTTATTTTTCTATCCCTTTTAAGTCCTCCAATAAGGGTTGGCACCGGGAATGGTTCTATTGCTCCAATCCCGATCCCTTTCTTCCTCCTTTCATTGGGCGTCCACCCAGATTTTGTATTACTTGGGCTTCTACTCCCCTAGATAATGAGATGGACTAGGTTAAGGAGCTCCTGGACTTAATCAACGATCTGAAGGAAAGGGGCCTGATCGGAATTGGAATCGCCTCCAACTTTGTCACTCGCCGAGTGCAGCCCCTCAAGGAACGAGTCCACCTGGGATTCGAATATAGTGGTCGTAGCGACCCTACTCGAGAGGTGCCTGAGAAGGCCCCAGATGAGGTGCTGGCCAATCGGCTAAGCGACTTCTTCGCCTCGAGCACCAATATCTCTAATCGGGATTGCCCAAAGACCTTCGCTCTTGTGCGTCCTCCTCCTGAGGTAAGCATTTTTATCCACTAATGTCTGACCATTGACCTTTGAGTTATTGTTGCGTGATTCCTCATTCATCACCTGTTTACAGGATCGAGCAGCTTTCTTCTCTGACGCTCCACTCCCTGACATCCCTCAGCATAAGAGCTCCAGGCGGAGACGGCCTGCCAGCCCTTCAACCAAGGAGCCGAGTGCCAAAAGAGGAAAGGAGTCAGTGGCTGAGGAGACTCTGATGTCTCGGCGCTTCGACTGGGGCTCTGCTTGATGGAGCCCCAAAGATCGACACGATGGGGCCAAGGCCAGTCTGGTCGGATGCCTCCCCGAGTGGTTTAACCACTCGGAAAGGACTTGATGACCTTAGGGAGCTGAGTGCCGAAAAGGAGAAGAGACCGGTGGCTGAGGGGTCTTAGGGACCTCAACATCTAACTAGGAGCTCGACGATCCGAGAACCCATAGCTCAGTACACTTCTCGATCGACATCTCCACCTCCAAAATCCAGCACCAAACTAGGTTCCTCTTAGAGCACCACTCGGAAAGTGCCCGAAGTGAGGATAAAGAAGTTCGACAGGTTAGTCTCCCTATCGACTCTTACTCCTACTATGATGGGTTGTGTTCTAATTTCTTCTTTTGCAGGATGCCGTCAGACGATGTTCCTGTGGATGCACCGACTGGGATGACCCAAGGAAGCAAACCCGAGGATGCCACGAACCCGGCAAAGGTGGCCCCGCTGGTTACCGCCACGCCCGGGGATACCGAAGCAGTCGCAGATCAGGCCAAAACGGTCTCGCCGATTGCTGCCATACCCGAGCTCACCAAAACGATCCATGAATCTGAGCAGACTTCGCCTTCACTGAGCACTCTGCCTGAGCCTATCACGAGGCCAATGGCCCTAGAGCTCACTGCTAGCTCCACCCCTCTAATAGAGGAAATCCCCCGAGAGCCACAACCTCCTCCTTGCCCCAGGACTCTGCTATGAATCGTATTTCACGGCGAGGAGGGGGAATGGGCGGCTTTTGGCTATGAAGACGAGGAGAAGATGAGGAGGGAGCTTTATGAGCACTCCATCGAATGCACCCGATAGGTCCAGGTGAGCTATTAGCCCTTTCTTTCTCTTTATCCATAGCAAGTGGCATGTCTTCATTAATCTTCTTGGAATCTTTAGGCCCTGGGAGACTGTTCCAAGAAAAGGGACGCAATTCTCTGAGAGATACTCCCGAAGATCAAGCTGCGGCGGTAGTATGAAACCGACCTCGAGCGGGTCCATGCCGAAGGCAAGGCCGAGTGCGAGCGGGTCAGGAACGAGGGAAAAGCTGAGCTGCAAAAACTCCTGGCCCAAGTTCAGGCCTTGGAGGAGGAGAAATTGAGCATGGTGGGCTCCCTTCGATGTAAGTATTTCTTCAATCATCTCATTGCTGAACTTGATTGCTTGTCTTCTGACTCCTTCCCCTGCTCTAGCTCAGGACTCAACCATTGCGGGTCTCCAGGAGGAACTCAAGGCGTCTCATGAGTAGCTCAAGGCGCTGAAGGGCTCTAAATTCCAGGCTCGAACCAACTCGGAAAAGCTAGAGCGAGAGTTGGAAGGTATGTTTCTCCATTCGGCTTTGTCTTCATCACATTTTCAACGCCCTTAATGATGATCTGGCTCATTTGCAGAATATAAGAGGAAAATGCAGGCACAATTTAGTGTTCTTAGCGGGAAGATCAAGTCTGTGGAGGCGTTATGTGCCAATTACCAAAAGGCCTAAGAGGAAATGCTGACATTCTTGAGCCACGCAACGAAGATGAAGCCATCCTGCGGCTGACAGAGGGGCCCGAGAAGCTCAGGGCCCATATTCGGGAAACAGTGACCACAAGCGCTAGCCAGGCTCTGGCGATCATGAAGTCCATTTATCCCCGAGTGGATCTTGAGGCTGTCAAGAAGGGCTTCGCTGGCACCGTCAATAATGATCAAGTTGTCGTCCTCTTCGATGAAGTCAAGGACACGTCTACCTCTTTAGTAGAAAATTTAGACTTAAATCCAGTGTAATGCGCATGTAAAGCCTGGTTGTAATTACTTGTCCCCTCCCAAGGGATTAGTTTTGTCCGTAAATGCTTTGCTGCGTCCCAAGGGATTTCCGAATTAAGGTTTGCACGATCCATATCCAGTTCAGTTTCCCACGCTAGTGTATCTTCTTGGTCATTTCGACTTCCTGCGCCAGCATGTCTTCGAAACCGTTTCGGATTCCCATGCCAGCATGCCCTTTGGGTTGCTTTGGCTTCTTTGGCTATATAAGGGTGTCACCTCTACGGGAGCGATCACCGTTGCTAAGTCTTTGCTTCTTCCACAATCTTCGATTCCTTTCCGAGATCACTGATGGTGTCTCCTTCTCGCTCCGTTGTGCCTGCCGATGAGGTAGCGCTGCCTCAGCCCCCAGTGGCGGAGCTGGTCTTTGACTTCGGGGACGATGCACCAGCGGCGCCTGCTAACGAAGTGGCCTTCCTCGCCGAGCTTTGGGCCGATTACGACCTCACTCTGGCCAAGGTTGCTGAGCAAGAGGCCACCGCCCGAAACGTCGCCACCGTCACTGTCCTGACCGAAGTTGTTCCGGCCATCGCCGAGGTCGCCGACGCCATCGTCGAGGCACTAGGCCGCGTGCGCCACGCTTAGGTTTAGCTACCTTAGAATCATATACATGTAAAATTTAAGCAATGTAAAAATATTGGCTCGGACATAATGTTCGATCTTATATACAATTTTAATGTTGTTTTCTCTTTTTTCCTTACTAATTTTTGAATTCGCCCGAGTGGTTTATCTCCATTCGTTTAAGCACTCTGCCCGACTAGTCTAGCTCCCAGGAGTCGGGAGTCGGCTCATGGCTCTTTCTCCCAAGCACGCACTTTGAGTGACTAGAGTTCACCGTTCATGGTGTTAGAGCTTCACTACTTCAGAATTAACGCACTCGGACTCATTTGCAATCGCTAGGGAAAAGGAGCAAAAAATGACTCAGAAAGAGGGTTGTGCATGCGCAACACTATTAGGTGTAGCCCCCACCTTATTGCTTAGTTGAGAATTAACTAAGTAGCAAGTCAAGAAAAAACTTTATTCACAATAACATGATTGAGTTCAAGATTTTAAGTGTAAAAGCGACGTAGCTGCTCTATGTTCCATGTGTTGCTAACGACCACGCTATCTTCACGCCTGAGCCTGTAAGCCCCCGGGCGCGTCACTTCATCAACGATGTAGGGGCCTTCCCAGCTTGGGGAGAGTTTATGCTCGTTTTTCTGATTCCTTCTTAGAATCAGATCTCCTTTAGAGAAGGCACGGCCTCGAACATTCCAATCATGATAGCGTCGCAAGCCCTGAAGGTACTTGGCCGACTAGATTGCTGCGACGTCCCTGGCTTCCTCCAGTCGGTCGAGATCTTCCAGCCTGTTTTCTTCCAACTTGGCTTCCTTGTAGTTCTGAACTCGCGGGGATCCGAATGTCAACTTGGTAGGTAAAACCGCCTCTGAACCATACACAAGGAAAAAAGGTGACGGCTCGGTTGCCCTGCTAGGGGTAGTTCTCAGCCCCCAGAGCACTGAAGGCAATTCTTTTACCCATCGCGTAGCATATGGCTTGAGACGATCAAATATCCTTGCTTTTAGCCCTTGCAGCACCAAGCCATTGGCCCGTTCGACCTGCCCATTACTTCAGGGATGACCCACGGAAGCAAAGCAGATTTTGATGCCGAGCTTGTCACACCAATCTTGAAATTCTCCACCTTTGAATTGAGTACCATTATCGGTGATAATCCTATTCAACACATCAAATCTGACCACAATTTCCTGAAAGAACTCTCTGGCCTTGGCCGCTGTGATTGTGGCGACTGGCTTGGCCTCAATCCACTTCATAAACTTGTCGATGGCGATGAAGAGATGAGTGCAACCACCTTAGGCCTTCTTTAGGGGTCCAACCATGTTGAGCCCCTAGACTGTAAATGGCCAGGTGATCAGAATAGTTTGTAACTCCCTACGCAACACGTAAATCTACCGAGCTTAAAATCGATACCTTCGCAGATAAAGCGGATGATGTCTTCTGAATCGTTATAGCAAATACCGGAAGAAACCTTGACGATAAGCCTTGCCCACCAGGGTACTTGACGCTGCATGATGCTCGCAAATCCCCAAGCGGATTTCTCTGAGGTGATTCTTCCCTTCTAGCTTTGATATGCACCGCCTTAGGACTCCGGAGGCACTCTTCCGAAAGAGCTCCTCACCGACCACCACATAGCTTTTGCTTCGACACGTGATGCGCTCTACCTGTACGTGATCTTCGGGGAGCTTGTCTTTCAATAGATAATCCAAATAAGGGGTTGTCTAGTCGGGGTTGATGACCAAAACTTCCGCCACGGCCGGCTTTTCATCTGGCTTGCTCGACTCCTGCTGTCGGCATATCGTGGGTTTGTGGAGCTCCTCAACAAATATGCCGGTCGGGACTGCTGCCCAACTGGAGCCTAGTCTCGCGAGCTCGTCTGCTGCTTCATTATCTCGGCGAAGCACATGGATGAGCTCCAGCCCGTCGAACTTGTCTTCCAGCTTGTGCACTTCCTAGCAATACGCAGCCATGTTATCGCCGATGCGCGACCAGTCCTTCTACACTTGGTTGATAACCAGCTGCGAGTCCCCGCGAACCGTTAATCGTCGGATACTGAGTGACATGGCGATACGGAGCCCATGGATGAGTGCCTCATACTCAGCGGCATTGTTTGATGCCGAAAAGTGGATTTGAAGAACGTATTTCAGCCGTTCCCCTATCGGAGAAATGAGCACTACACTAGCCCCCGCATCGCTGAGCATGAGGGAACCATCGAAGTACATTGTCCAATACTCGATCTCCTCAATGGCTGTGGGATTCTGTAATTCTACCCACTCGGTAGTGAAATCGGTGAGTACTTGAGATTTGATGGTAGTTCGTGGCTTGAAGGAGATTTTAAAGGCTCAGAGCTCGATTGCCCACTTCGTAATTCTCCCAGTTGCTTCCTGATTGTAAAGTATTTCCCTAATTGGAAAAAAAGTAACTATCGAAATCGAATGTTCTTGGAAATAGTGCTTAAGCTTGCGAGAGGTAAGTAGTACGGCATACAATAGCTTCTGCACTTAAGGGTACCATACCTTGGACTCGCCCAGTACCTCACTGACAAAATAAATTGGATGCTGAACCTTCTGTAGGTGTCCTGCCTCCTC
This sequence comes from Guadua angustifolia, assembly GCA_036346375.1. NCBI lineage: Eukaryota > Viridiplantae > Streptophyta > Magnoliopsida > Poales > Poaceae > Guadua > Guadua angustifolia. The sequence continues at coordinate 4,936,445 of CM070522.1, forward strand.
TCGCTCTACAACGATTGCAGCGCTGACTACATGAGTCGTTGCCGCTATGTAGAGCAAAAGGGGTTCTTTGGGCATCGGTGAGACCAATACCGACGGTGTGGTTAGGAACGCCTTGAGATCCTCGAAAGCCTGTTGCACCTTAGGAGTCCACTAGAAGTTGCCCTGCTTCTTCAGGAGCTTGAAAAACGGCATCCCCCGCGTCCCCAAGCGGGAAATGAATCTGCCAAGTGCCACTATGCATCCTGTGAGCTTCTGGACTTCCTTCTGGCAAGTTGGGGGTTTCATCTTCAGGATGGCATTGATCTTTTCTGGGTTTGCCTCGATACTACGATGAGACATGATAAATCCGAGTAGCTTTCCCGAAGGGACTCCGAAGACACACTTCTCGGGGTTGAGCTTCATATTCTATGCTCTCAGGCTTTCAAATGTCTCAACCAAATCAGATATGAGGTCTTCCTTTATGCGAGATTTGACAATTACATCATCTACATATGCTTCCACGTTGCGTCCAAGTTGAGTGTGAAAACACCGCTGTATCGCGCGCTGATAGGTTGCGCCAACGTTTTTCAACCCGAATGGCATTGTGACATAGCAGAAGGCCCCAAACGGGGTGATGAACGAGGTCTTAATGCAGACTTCCTCTTTCAACCTGATCTTGTGATACCCCGAGTAGGCATCTAGAAAACTCAGGAGCTCACACCCGGTGGTTGAATCCACCACATGATCAATGCGAGGTAACCCGAATGGATCTTTTGGGCATGCCTTATTGAGATTGGTATAATCAACACACATGCGCCAACTTTTATTCTTTTTGTGAACAAGAATTGGGTTCGCTAACCAGTTGGGATGATACACTTCTTTTATATATCCTGCAGCTAAAAGCTTAGTGATTTCCTCCTTGATAGCGTCACAACGATCTTGCGCGAACCGCCGGAGCCGTTGCTTGATAGGCTTCGCCTTCTCGTCTACATTGAGAGAGTGCTCGATCACCTCCCTAGCGACACCAGGCATATCCAATGGCTTCCAAGCAAAGATGTCCATGTTCACCTAAAGAAAAGTGACGAGCGCGTCTTTCTATTTGTGATCAACTCTGTCCCAATCAGAGCTGTCTGGGCTGAGTTGGATGGGTGAAGTATCACCTTCTTGACTCCCTCATCAGGCTTCATGCTTGACTTGGCCTGTTTCCTGGCTAGGACATATCCTTCATCTCGTTGGAGCGCAGCCGCCAGTCGGATCTTCTCCCTGTCAGCCGCGGCCTCATGCATCTTAGCCATCTTGCAACTCTCCCTATCGCACACGAAGGATTACTTGACATCACCACGCACTGTGATAATGCCTTTTGGCCCCAGCATCTTCAATGCCAAGTATGTGTAGTGGGGTACGGCCATGAATCTGGCTAGGTCTGGCCTTCCCAAGATGGCATGGTATGCCGTCTCGAAATAGGCCACTTCAAAGTTCAGATACTCGGTCTAGTAGTTCTCCTTGGTCCCGAACGTGACCAGCAAGGTGATCTGCTCGAGTGGTACCGTCGAGGTCCCGGGGATTACCCCATGGAACGGTGATGATCCATGCTTCAATTCAGAGCAGAGGATCTTCATGTCATCAAGGGTTTTGGAGAAAAGGACATTGAGTCCGCTCCTCCGTCAACCAGCACCCTCTTGAGCTTTATGTTGTGAATAACAGGGTCTAAGACCAAGGGATATCTACCTAGGTATGGGATGTAGTCAGGATGATCCGAGCGATCAAACGTGATTACAACTCACCTTAAGTACTGGGAGTAGCCAGCGTAACTGCATTGACCTCTCGAGCGGTAAGCTTTTGCTTCCGCTTGGACTCATATGCAGCTGAGCCCCCGAATATGTAGTTGAGCTCACGCTCGGTTGTCTGGTAGTCACCTTCTTCATCTTTAGTGGGGTTCTGCTTCTTGCTTGCCTCACCTTTATCCGGGCCCGGTCGCTTGTTGCTTTCTTTCGCGAACCTTCTCAGGGTGAAACAATCCTTAGCTGCGTGCTTCCCCTTGGGATGGAAAGGGCAGATCGCATCCATTACCTTCTCATAATCATATATCCGCGGCGCTTGGGGCCAACCACGTTCTGCTACCGCGACCAGCTCCTCCCCCTTCTGCTTCCTATCTTTCTGCTTCGAGGACTCGGCGTGATCTTTTTTGTCCTTCTACCGCGGACGATCTTCTTAGCGCTTGGCTAGTGCATCCGAGGCTATGGCATAGCGATCTGCTAGAGCGAACATCTCTTTCACCATACACTACAGGAAAACATGGATTTACAAGCTGTAAAACCGCTTCCTATAGTTGGTTTTACAAGCAGCTCAGCCGCTTTGAATTTTAATAGCTACTGCTTTCCATAATGCTGCTTGGAATAGTATCTAAAGTGGTACTACTACTTGGAATACTTTCCAAGCGGTACTACTGCTTGTAATATTGAATTCCTAGCAGCACTAGTGCTCGCAATGTTTAAACCTTTCAAAGCGCCACCACTGCATGGAAAGATAATTGCAAGCTGTAATACTGCATGTGATTAGGCATAACCCACATTCAAGAAAACTAATCCTAAACACATATATACTGCTTGCAATAATAATTGATGGTGCATTCATGCATGCATCCGTTGTCAACAATCAGTTATAACAATGATAACAACTCAACAATTTGATAAAATCAAATGTAAAAGAATAATTCACGTAACAAATCTTTCATATTCTTCCATACTCGAGCCAAGCAACAACATACACATGAGTTTTGATGTCTAGTTACATCACGCACTATGCATATTCCACCAAAAATAGCCAAGCAATAGCATACAAGAGTTTTGATGCATGTCTTGGTACATCATCATGCATATTCTACCAAAAGATGATGGATTTATAAGAAGATTTTGCATTCCACCAGAGAACCGTACATTCTATCGATCCTATTCTTGCACTTATAGAAAGAAACCAGCAAGTATTCAAACACGTAATTACACAAGGAATCGCATGTAAGAGCTATCTCGACGAGTAGATCTCGATCCTGCTCAATGGATTCTCGCCTGCTTTCAAAGATTGATAAAACTTGAGGCATTGACATGCCCCCGAGACAACAAACTCAGAATAACATGAAACAAACATATCATCGGGTTATTCAAATTATATGGACCAACATGAAAATATAAATACGTAAGATGAGCGCATCAATGCCTTCACTTAATGATAAGTTTGGTCTAATCACATCACTTGAATTCACCAAAAATATGTCTCCAATATAGAGATGATTGGTTGGAACATATACACAAGACATATGAACAACAATATAATGTATAAAATATCCACTACAAGAACAAGAGAAGGTGCATATTTTCAATCGCTTGAAACATCAAAACTAAGACAAGACACCCATTCGTAATTACTAAGAGAAATAGACAACCTCAAGAACCAAGTTTAGTTCATTCTAACAGCTTGCATGATTTTGCGTAACACGTAACATGTTCTCATCATATTGAGTACTATCAGATAAATTTCTTCCAATACTATCATACATGTACAGACAAACCTAACATTTCACAAGACAAAAATAGCTCTCATTTATCAATGCATCATACCCACTCTCTCTAAATTGTTGTTTTGCTTTCATGCTTAGTAGCGTAAAGGGTCATGTTTTGCTTGTTTATATTTGTAGAATTTGTTTGATTGTAAGGGCTCAATTCAGAGATCAACCATCAAGTATCTAGATCAAACCACCAAGTATCTAGATCAAACACAAAGTAAGGGCTCAATTCAGAGACCAAAGGATGAACTCGAGAAAATCAAAAGCAAGAACATTACCTCGGCTCGAGTGGCTTCTTCGTCACGCTCTGCCTCTTCACGGCAATCGCGCTTAATCCTGCTGTCCCCTTTGTCACCGCTTCGCCCTTCACAAGCAGCTGTCTCGCCTCGACGCCCCTTCCTCGCTGTTTCGCCCTTCAGATTTCGATCTACACCTATCCACGACCGGATGTGCCGCCTCAGGCCGCTCTACCTCCTCACGGACCTGCAGCACCTCCCTTAGACCGGATTTGTCGCCCCGCCCAAGATGGCCGCCATCCTTCACCGCCCCAAGAGGAGATGCTCCAGAGGGGGCGCCAGAGATGATCCAAGAGGAGACGCGGCTTGTCCTCCGCCGCCCCTCGCCTTCGCCCGGCCCGCCTCAATGTCGCCTCCATGCTCCCAGATGCGCGCCCCTTGCATCCAACGCCACAGTTGTGGATGAGGTCGCAGCACTGGTTGAGCCGCCTCTCCTCCCTCCACCACCGCCTAGAAGCTCCCTGATGCACCAATTGAGTTCTCAAATTGGAGCCATGCTCTATCTTGTTGGTGAGAGATTTGGGGATTTTAGGATAACCCTAGATGATGCGAATGGTGGCCGCTACCGCCTCTCACTCTCTTTTTTGTTATGGCTGGTCGACGTGGGCCTTTTGCCTCATGTGACTAGTAGTTGGTTTACGCTACCGAGAAAATTTTTGTGCGCCAAAATTTTCACTCACCCGCCAAGTGCCCAAGCTCTTTGCCCAAGCAGAGATATCCCAAGCAGTAGTCCAAGTGCCCAACCCAAGCAGAGATATCCCAAGCAAGAGTGCTGTCTTAAATAATTTTTAAAGTCGTTTGGTCGCCAGATGATATAACTCTTTCAGAGCGGTACCAATCGCTAACAATTTGAACCTTTCTAGACAAAGGATAACGCTTTTGAAATAAAATTTTATTTGAAGCAGCACTACCACTTTTAATTTTATTTTTTCTAGGCAGTTGTAGCGCTTGCAGTAATGGGATATCCTGTAGTGATAGACGGCAGCTTCCGGGACATCTTCTTGATCAAGTCGGCATCGCTAACTCCCTTCTGGAAAGCAGCTATGATGACTGCTTCCGAGATGTCCCGAATGATGTTCTTTTTCTGTATGAAGTGCCGGATGAACTCCCGAAGGGACTCATTCTTCTTCTGATGAAGTTGATACAAATCTCACGGGGTTCCAGGCCTCTCATAGGTGCCCTGGAAGTTGGCAATAAATTGCTCACAAAGATCTCCCCAAGAATCTATGGAACCCTTTGGAAGTCTTGTGAGCCAAGCCTGAGCCGATGGGGTGAGCGTAACTGGCAAGTAATTCGCCATCACGTTGTCGTCACCTCCGACTGCCTTGATTGCGAGGGAGTAAACCTGCAGCCAAGCTTCTGGGTCCCTCTCCCCGTCGAATTTGGTAATACCCTTAGGGTTGAAACCTTTGGGCCAGGCCACTCGGCGAAGTCGGGCGATGAAAGCGCGGACCCCATCAATGGGTCCATCACTACGCCGATGCGAGGATCGATGTGGCGGAGTCCTGTCTTGGTGGCCCTCGTCATCACTCCGGGCCCCGCTGTGGTGATCCCTGCGATTGTCGCGATTGCCGCGCCGATCATCGCGGTCATCCCGACCATCATGGTCGATGCCAAAACGCTCGTAATCGTCCTCATGCTGGCGCCGTTCATCATCCTTCTGCTCATGCCGCTGGGCGTTAAGGTCCAAGCGAAGGCCGCGATTGAGACTCCGACGGGCATCTTCATCACGGTGAGACTCACGCCATCGCAGTAGTCCAATCATGCGGCGATCGACCGCTGCGCCTAAGTGATCGCATGAAAAGGGTGTGCCCTTCCCTGCTGGTTCTCCCTGGTTGTGCTGAATTGCTACCGCTGTCACCATGGCCTTAACTTGGGCCAAGATCGGGGTGGTCGAGCTATCAGCCTCGAGCATTGGTCCCAGAGTGTTGAGGAGTGTCTTGGAGGCAACAATGTTTTGCTGCGGTGTGTGGAAAACCGAATGACCCCCCATCTTTGCCTGCAAGATGTCTTCGTTGACATTACGGCCTCAGGCTTGGAGGGACCGTGCGCGTGCTTCTTGGACCTCGCAACGACATCGATTTGCCTCTGCAGTTTCTTCAGCTTCCTGCTGATGTTGAGATTCATTCCGCTAGTCTTCGATTATGTAGACACCGCGGAAGTTCTGACAACTTCCCGAGCTACTCTCCGACTCAGTTTCTGAGCCTAAAGAGTGATGGGAAGGTAGATCGAGATGATCCTTGAATCCGAGTGGTTTGGTGCTGATGACGCCTACCACCTAAGATTCATTCTTGATCAGAGCCTTACCGTATCCGAATCGGGGAGGCAGTTCCCGGCTTATTGCTCGTGAGCAGATGGACGTGGCATTCCCCTACCCGAGCGGTAGTCTAGATGAAGGAGCAATAGAATCCCTCCCAGATTGGATCTGGTCCGAGTCTGAGAGAGCGAGCTTGCCGAGGTTGTCGGCGATGAAATCCAGGCTCCCAAAGCGGAAGGCTTGGGCAGGAACAAAAGTGACGGCAATTCCGTTGACGGTGGCCATCGAGCTCAACGAGATTTATCTTAGCGCAACCCCTACCTGGCGTACTAATTGTCGACGTTTGTTGTCGGCAATAATGAAAACGGGGCAAAGTGCTGGATCCAAACTTGATGGTAGCATAAGACTCAGGAATTATACAGGTTCAGACTCTCGCGGGAGAGATAATACCCTAGTCCTGTGCTCTGAAATTATGATTGTCTAACTTACTGCTAATGATCTGATGACAATGTCACCCTACCCCCCCCCCCTTATATAGTGGAGGGGTGCGGTTTACATGGAAGAGTCCTGGTCGGTTACAAGGTAGAGATTATATCCCTATCCTTTCCTGCCAAACCTATTAACAATCGGGATTACATTTGTATCCTACCTAATCAAGGTTGGTTACTATCTTCAGGGTTTCCTTATTGCACACGTCGGTAGCAGTCCAGGTAATACCCGTCTTTAGGTAGTCGGCTCGGCCCATCCCCTCTTGGGTGGCCCTCGTGGCCTATCATGCAGATACCCTAGGGTCCATGTACTCCACAGGTCATGCGGCGAACTACAACGACATCATCTGGCTCCATCACAACCATCCAGATCCAATCGGACGGCTATCGCTACACAGCAGAAATGAAATGACATGGAAACATGGCTACCCTAATGTGGGACACAAGACCAGATGTGGGATGACCATTGTGAATTCGACAACTAAGGCACAGCAATACTAGAGCTTTTGTGTTCTCAACACGTGGCGCTATCCTAACCTTTTATTTTAGATTTAACAGCCAAGGCTAACTATGGACAAGGGAAACAACACGGTAGACATGGCCTGATCCAGGACATTGGTTACTAATCCGATGGCCATAGAGCTTAAAGACAGCGGGCATGGCATGATAGCGATGTCTTACCACAACGAGGAACAATGATCAAGTCACACTACTACAGAACTGGACATCAGAACCGGCCTATTAGAAGCGGTTTGGTGCAAACCCGTTGTGATGTTCGCACCAGAGGCGGTTCGTAGGCAACGGTCTGGAGAGGACTTCCAGAAGCGATTTGAGACACGAACCGGTTCTAGATCTTGTGTTTTAGAACCGGTTCTTTTCTCAAACCACTTCTATATTTACAGAAGCGGTTTGAGACAAGAACCAGTTCTAGAACGCAATATCCAGCACCGGTTCATGTCTCAAACTGCTTCTAGAGCCCTCCCGCCAGTGCATTTAAATGTTGGCTCGTGGAAGGGTTTAAATGCGCTAGCGGGAGGGCTTTCAGAAGCGGTTTGAGACACGAACTGGTTCTGGATCTTGCGTTCTAGAACCGGTTCTTCTCTCAAACCGCTTCTGGATCCAGAAGTGGTTTGAGAGAAGAACTGGTTCTGGAATGCAAGATCCAGAACCGGTTCGTGTCTCAAACCACTTCTGAAAACCCTCCCGCCAGCTCATTTAAACCCTTCGTCCTCCATGAGCCAGCAGAGGTGATCGATCAGAGAAGAGCCGGCCCAGCGCTGTTCTTGGGGGAGGTGCTCTCCAAATTTTAAATTGTGGGTGATTAGCTCCAAATTAAGTGTTTCAAAGTTAGTAACATCATGCCAACATCCTTCTCACCTAGATATTGCTATTTTTTTAATGGATGTGGAGAAATCGTGATTTATTTTTGTTGAAAGGTGTTTCTTAGCTAGCTCACTCTAGAACTTTTTAGGCAAGACCATGATCAATTGTAGGGAGTTGTACCCCAAAATTTATTTTGTATGCTTGTTTTTGTTGTTGTATGAAGATGTAGGGTGGAGAAATAGTTCAAAATATGATATTACAAGGTAAAGGTGATTGGAAGCTTTAGATCTAGGTGCTTGTTAGCTTTAGAATCTTAAATATCACAATAAGTTGGGAAGAACTAGGTACATTGCAAGGAAGTAATTATTGGTGTATGAAATAAAATAGAAAAACATGTAGAAGGATAAAAAATAATTACAAAGGTAGAAAAGGGATAAAAAATAATTAGAAAGGTAGGTCTTTAATTGGATGAAAGTGTAGGTGGAGCTTTTTTTGTTAGAGAAGAAAAAATATGGTCATTAATTTTAGACTCAAGAAGAAAAAAATAATTACAAAGGTAGATATAAGTGCCTGTGAGCTTTAGATTTTGAAATGTAACTATAAGTTAGGTTATAATTTTTGTAACGAAATTTGTTATAATTTTTAATGAAATTATAACTTAGTGTAGATGAACCGGCAATGGATGCATAATGCGGGCCGTCGCTCGAGAGAGTTCATTGATGGTGTGCAGGCTTTTCTCGATGTGGCCGTTGCATTCTTGCCTCCAGGTAGCTTCATAAGTTCTGTGTGTAGATTGCAAGAACGAGAAGGAGCACTCCCAGCGATGGCAAGTTATGAACCACTTGATCATGAGAGGTTTCATGCCAAACTATACTTGTTGGACCAACCATGGCGAAGTAGAGGCGATTAGCCAGGAAGACAATGAAGAAGGCGAGGAAGAGGAAGGTGGATTCAACAGTATCCTGGACGGCACGCAATACTGATCTGTGGAAGAAACACTTGGTGACTTTGGTGATGATGAGCTAGACCAAATGCTGCGTGACGGAAGGGAGACTACACAGATGAAAGACAGTTTGAGAAGTTCCAGCGCATGTTAGAGGACCACAGAACTCCTTTGTGTAGGAGAACGCGTAGGCTACGCTAGCCGAAAACAAAATTTTCTATGCATTCAACAAGGATACATGCGAGTAGTGGATCATGGATCATTACCCTTGGAGCACGTTAGCAGCGGAAGAAGAGTAGGTGAAGCGTCCCCGCGTACTCCAAAGTACAGTAGTAGATGCCGAAGTTGATCGTCTCCTCCTCGCGATTGCGCACGCAACGCTGTAGAGGAAGTAGACGTTCTCGCCAATCAGCGTCGAGGCAGATGCAACGACGCCTTTACGGTATCCACACGTCCAGGGTAGGATCACCGCGTGCTGGTGTGCTAGCACCCACGCGTGCGGCTAGGGTTTAGGGGGCGGTGGGATGCAGCGACGGCTAGGGTTTGTGGTGGGGAGAACCTCTCGGCTGCACACCCCCCCACGCCCCTTTATATAGAGTGCACTAACGGACCTTCTACGATAGAAGCCCACAAGGACTCACACTAATAGATCTTCTACAGTAGAAATCTATTAAGACGCCAGAGGATCCAAATCCGTGTAAACCCACTAATGGATCCAATCCATCAGACATGATCCAACCCGTTAAGTGTGTGACCCGTTAGGGTCATGCACAAATGGCCATGGCCCTGAAAACATCTTTTCCAGACCATCAGACAATAGTGGTTCCTAGTAGGACATGTTGTCCCTCGAATGCACAGAGTGATCGTATCGGCTGAACCTTGATATACTCATATACCAATCCTTTTGCCACACGATACCAGTCAAGCTCAAGGCAAGATGCGTGCCATCCTTGTGATAGCTCGACCCATTCACTCATCAATGTAATGGATATAATTCATGATTAACACTTTAATCACTTTGGCATGGCCATGCACTTTCCTTATCCATCCACACCGAGGGGCCCAGAGATATCTCTCCCGTTATCAAGGAGGGGCAAATTCCATCTTGATCTCTTATATCTCACGTCATGTTTCATGGCATACTCTTAAGCTACCTTTATAACTCCCCTCGCACGGAGAAGCATTTGATAGCCCCAAAGTATACACATTACACATGCCGAGAATCAATAAGAATCTCGTGTCAAAGGATCGATAGGTATACCACTCGAGACTACACTCGATGGCACTTCTAAGATAACAATCTCATCGTTGTCTCTGAGCGGTCTATGCAACCCCATGTTCTCTAACATGTGCCCACATTATTGATTTGATATCTCCATATCTATGGTATGTGAAACATTACCATCAATCAATACATGTGCTGTTCAGATCACTATTGTCCCACATAATGATATGTGACCAGGGATCGTTTAGAATAATATCATATAACCAATGTGTTTCACAATTAAGTCATACTCAATAAACAAAGGAGTGACATTTATTCATGGAACTGATAAGTACATGAACATAGACGTATGATACAATCATCTCACAGGATCGTCTTCAGGGCATATCACTAACAATCTCCCACTTGCACTAGAGTGCATCATGCAAGTATCTAATACCCATGGCTCTTGTGTGTGCCTCATGCTTCGGCTGCGGAAGAGGTTTTGTCAGCGGATCAGCGACATTCAAATCCATGTGCACTATGCAAATCTTCACATCTCCTCTATCGATGATCTCTCGGATGAGGTGATAATGCCTGAGTATGTGTTTGGATTTTTGGTGAGACCTAGGCTCCTTCGCTTGTGCAATGGCACCACTATTGTCATACTAGAGGTCCACTGGACAGGATGCACTAGCGACAACTCCCAACTCAGAAACAAATTTTCTGATCCAAACAGCCTCCTTTGCGCTTTCGAGGTCAGAATATACTCAAATTTCACCGTGGAATCACCAATCGTCTCTTGCTTGAACTTTTCCACCATCGCCCCACCATTGAGATGAATACAAAACCGGATTGCGATCGTGAATCATCTTTATCGGTTTGGAAGCTAGCGCCGGTGTAACCCTTTACAACCAGCTCTTCCTCTCCTCCAAAGACCAAGAACATGTCCTCACCCCACGTAAGTATTTGAGGATGTTCTTCACAAATGCCAAATGACTTTCACCCGGTTTGATTGATACCGTCAGAACACTTAGAGCATATGATACATCCGGCGTGTACATAACATGGCATACATGATGGATCCAATAGCGGAGGCATATGGAATCACACTCATTTTCTTTTGCTCATCGTGTCAAGCACTAATCGAGTCTTGCTTAGATGAATACCATGCAACATTGGCAAGAAACCCTTCTTGGAATCTCGTGATATTGAACCGCTTCAATATTTTATCAATGTATGTACTTTGGCTTAATCCAATTAGCCTTCTCGATCTATCTCTATAGATCTTTATGCCCAGTATGTAGGCTGCTTCTCCTAAATCCTTCATCGAGAAACATTTTCTCAAATAAGATTGGACAGCTTCAAGCATTGGAATATCGTTTCCAGTCAACAATATGTCATCTACATATAAGATTAGAAACACAAGTGCGCTCCCACTAGCCTTCTTGTAAATACAAGGTTCTTCTTCATTCTTGATAAAGCCAAACTCTTTAACTGCTTCATCAAAACGAAGATTCCAACTCCGAGATGCTTGCTTCAGTCCATAAATAGACTTTTGAAGCTTGTATACCTTGCTAGCATTAGTTGGATCGACAAAACCTTTAGGTTGTGTCATGTACACATCCTCACTTAGGTTTCCATTTAGGAAAGCCGTTTTGACATCCATTTGCCACAATTCCCAATCATAGAATGAGGCAATTGCTAGCATGATCTGAATAGATTTAAGCATAGTGACGGGTGAAAAAGTTTCATCATAATCAACACCTTAAATTTGCCTGAAACCTTTAGCCACCAATCGTGCTTTATAGATGTGAACATTTCCATCCATATCTATCTTTTTCTTAAAGACCCATTTGCACTCGATAGGTTTTACCCCATCAGGCAGATCAACCAAGTTCCAAACCTGATTATCATACATGGACTTTATTTCAGATATCATGGCTTCCAACCATTTCCCAGAGTCTGGTCCCACCATTGCTTCCTCATAGTCTTTAGGCTCATCGTTGTCCAACAACAACACATCGCGCTGTCCCGTCGTGAGGAACATGTACCTCTCGGGTGCACGGCTAGTCCTCGTAGACCTGCGTGGGGCTGGTGCCTCTACCACAGGTTCTGCAACATTTTGCATTTCCCGTTCAGGGTTAGTTGGAGCTGAAACATTTTCAGATGTTTCCTGAATTTCTTCAAGTTGCACCTTACTCCTACTAGCTCTTTTGAAAAACTCTTTTTCCAAAAAGACACCATGCCGAGCGACAAACACTTTGCCCTCTTCTCGGTTATAAAAATAATACCCTTTAGTTTCCCTAGGGTACCCCACAAAGCACTTATCAGACTTGGCGTGAAGCTTATCAGACGTCATACATTTTACATAGGCTTCACAGCCCCAGATCTTTACAAAAGACAACGAGGGACGCTTCCCGGTCCATATCTCATATGGCGTCTTCTCTACCGATTTTGATGGAACCCTATTTAGTGTGAACGCAACTGTTTCTAGAGCAAATCCCCAAAATGACAATGGAAGATCAGTTTGACTCATCATGGACCGAACCATGTCCAACAAAGTTCGATTCCTCCGTTCGGATACCCCATTCCATTGAGGCATTCCAGGCGGAGTCAATTGAGGAACAATTCCACAATTCTTAAGATGATCATTAAACTCATGGCTCAAATACTCACCTCCACGATCGATCGCAGAAATTTAATTGTTTTGCCCAAATGATTTTGCACTTCATTCAAACTCTTTGAACTTTTCAAAGATTCAGACTTATGACTCATTAGATAGATATAGCCATACCTACTAAAGTCATCAAGAAGGTAATGAAGTATTGAAATCCACCTCCGCCCCAACGCCATCACCCACATACATCAAGATGTACTAACGCCAATAAGTCACTCGCCTCTCACTTGAACCAAAGGAAAGGCGTTTTAGTCATCTTGCCAAGTAAACAAGGCTCAAGACGTGTCAAATGATTCAAAATCAAATGAATCAAGAAGACCATCTTTATGGAGCTTCCACGCTTCTTATTTATATGGCCTAAGCGACAATGCCACAGATAAGCGAATTCAAATCATTTGTTTTGAGTCTTTTTGTATTAACATTATAGACAAAATTTTCTTCAAGATTTAGCACATATAGCCCATTCAATGATGAACAATGACCATAGAGCATACCATTGAAATAAATTGAACAACATTTGTTCTTTATTACAAAATCAAAACCATCTTCTTCCAAACATAAAGAAGATATAATGTTTCGCTCAAAGTCGAACATAATAACAATTATTTAATTCCAAAACTAACTCAAGGTAACGATATGATAAACGCCAACGCCATTGCAGCAACCTTTGTGCCATTGCCGACGCGAATTTCCACCTCACCACTTGCACATCTTCTAGTCCTTCTTAGTCCCTGCAACGATTTGCAAGTATGAATCATCGATCCGGTATCAAATACCCATGACTCATTAGGACAAGTAGCAAGATTAATTTCTATAACATTAATACCTGAAGTGGAAGCTAGAGTTCCATTCTTCTTATCCTCCAAGTATTTCTTGTAGTTCCTACGCCAATGACCTTTCTTATGGCAAGAGTGACATGCATCGTATGAGGGACCACTTTTGGTCTTAGGTTTAGGTTGGGGATCGATCCACACCCTTGCCTTTTGCTCCGCTTCCTTTTTTACCACCATCCTTTTGGACCATCATGACATGATGATTGCTTTTCTTGATGCTTTCTCTCATTGCCTTAAGCATCCCATGCAGTTCGGACATGTTTTTCTCCATGTCATTCATATGAAAATTCATGATGAAAGGCTCAAGCTTGCAGAAGTTTAATCGGAGAATCACATCAGTGGCCAACTCTTGGCTTAAGGGGGAGTTCAGTTTCTCCAAGTTCTCAATGTAACCAATCATCTTGATCACATGAGGACTCACCGAGCTTTTGAGATCGAGTATCTCTCAGCCCTAGCTTGGTTCTCAAACATGCTACGAAGGCCTGTGATCATAGCATAGGCATTCGTGTTCTCATATTGCTTTTGAAGCTTAGAGTTCATTGTAGCAAGCATGAGACAGCCAACATCAACCTCATCATTGACATGCTTCTCATAAGCACGCTGCTCGTTCAGCCAGTGAGCATCATCACTAGTTCCTCGTGATATGGCCTCAATGACATATTCTTTTTTCTCTTGCTTGAGAACAATTCTCAAGTTTCGTACCAATCAATAAAGTTTGTTCCAGAGTTTTTCTTTCTCCGTAATCGATCGCAAATTAAAACCAAGGTTTTGAGGACAAGATTAGGTGCCATCTACATCGTAAATAAATACGCAAAGTCTTAGCACAATGTTCATGTAAATCTTCTATTAAACATTTTAATAAAAATACTCCCACTAAAGTCACTTTCCTCTAGCGACCTTCAAGAGGATAAGATCCATATTCACTAAAGTCCTAGTGAGCTTTGGCATCACCGCTAGAACCCAAGAATATAGGTAGGCATAACATTGCCAATCACATCATATGTGATTCTTGTTTGTTGGGTGGCATCCAATGCCCCGCTCCCAACATCCATGCCCCAAGCCCAAAACCGCTTTTGATAGCTTCGATAAGTAAACCAATACTATGCATGCGGATGTCCGACATCCACCCTATTGATCAAGGAAGTTGATGGCACCGCTTTGGCGTAAACTACCATTCAACGACAAGATCTCTATAGGTGCAGCTATTGGAAGGGCATGAAACTCTTAATTTTTCGAGGGAAACCATTCTAACATGACAATCATATCCACTAAACATGATAGAATAGCATGACAGAATCATCACAGATAATCACATTAACTTGTGAAATAGTATGGCCCAAAGCACTCCAATCTCCATTGTCGCGCTTCTCGCCCACCGAGCCATCATGCTTGAAGCCGCCTCCATGATCGAAAGTATCACGCTACTACGCCTAATAACTAGTAAACAACTTACATGAGGATTTCAAGCATCACAAACCGACACGCAGGCCGTTATACAATAACATGGCAGCCAAGCTGCAATTAACCATAGCACGCAGCTATGAAAATTACATTAATGCATCACATACACACATGGGAGCCATACTATTCACATCATTCCTCGCAAAACAAGTTAAGCGCAGAATCGTGATTCTACCTCGCGATGGGAATCAAGTTTTATTTAATGTACCACTCATCGTGACTATCACATCTATTTAAAACGCTTATGGAAATTCAATCGATTGAACAAATCATACCGATTCTCGAGCCATCGTAATGCCTCAATTTCCATAAGATTCTTGAGAAGGCGGCGACCACACCGATCTCGACCGCTGGCATGATCTATTCAAAGACGGGCTACTACCTCGATGGTGTTACCAGCCGGTAGGGGTAATGCACGGCTTGAAACAGAACGAGCACGAACTAATCTTTTGATCGTGTAGAACCATCAACTCATACATCAAATGCGTGAGGCCCCTCGAGAAGGTTGTGCACACGCGGCCTCGATCTGTTGGCTAATATCATAGATAGCACATGACGGAAGTCCGATGGTGTTTCAAATAGGTATGAACTAGTCACGACATGATCTAGATAAAGCATGAACTAATCTTTTGGCCTCAGAGCACTACCAACTCGCACTCATGAACCCTATACCGATTGATCACATCAACCCGCGATAAATCTAACAAAGATACCAACATATGCGCAAAGATCCAGATCCAAGACAACGCAAGATCGGCTCGATACCATTGAGGAGAACGCGAGGTCGCGCTTAGCCGAAAACAAAATTTTCTACGATTCAACCAGATACATGCGAGTAGTGGATCATGAATCATTACCCTTGGAGCACGTTAGCGGCGGAAGAAGAGTGGGTGAAGCGCCCCGCAGACTCCAAAGCATACAGTGAGTAGATGCCGGAGTTGATCGCTCCTCCTCGCGATCGCAAGACGCAACGTCAGAGAGGAAGTAGACGTTTCGCCAATCAGCGCCGAGGCAGATGCAACGGCGCCTCCACGGATCCACACGCCTAGGTAGGATCACCGCGCGCTGGTGTGCTAGCACCCACGCGTGCGGCTAGGGTTTAGGGGGCGGTGGGATGCAGCGACGGTTAGGGTTTGTGGTGGGGAGAACCTCTTGGCTGCACACCCCCCCACGCCCCTTTATGTAGAGTGCACTAACGGGCCTTCTACGATAGAAGCCCACTAGGACTCACACTAATGGATCTTCTACAGTAGAAATCCATTAAGACGCCAGAGGATCCAAATCCGTGTAAACCCACTAATAGATCCAATCCATCATACAAGATCCAACCCGTTAAGTGTGTGACCCGTTAGGTTCATGCGCAAACGGCCATAGCCCTGGAAACCTCTTTTCCGCACCATCGACAACAAAGGGTTTCTAGCAGACATGTTGTCCCCGAATGCACAGAGTGATCAGACGGCTGAACCTTGATATACTCATATACCAATCCTTTTGCCACGCGATACCAACCAAGCTCAAGGCAAGATGCGAGCCATCCTTGTGATAGCTCGACCCATTCACTCGCCAATGTAATGGATATAATTCGTGATTAACACTTTAATCACTTTGGCATGGCCAAGCACTTTGCTTATCCATCCACACCGAGGGGCCCAGAGATATCTCTCCCGTTATCAAGGAGGGGCAAATTCCATCTTGATCTCTTATATCTCACGTCATGTTTCATGGCATACTCTTAAGCTACCTTTATAACTCCCCGCTATGGAGAAGCGCTTGATAGCCCCAAAGTATACATTACACATGCCGAGAATCAATAAGAATCTCGTGTCAAAGGATCGATAGGTATACCACTCGAGACTACACTCGATGGCACTTCTAAGATAACAATCTCATCGTTGTCTCTTGAGCGGGTCTATCCAACCCCATGTTCTCTAACATGTGCCCACATTATTGATTTGATATCTCCATATCTATGGTATGTGAAACATTACCATCAATCAATACATGTGCTGTTCAGATCACTATTGTCCCACATAATGATATGTGACCAAGGATCGTTTAGAATAATATCATATTTCACAATTAAGTCATACTCAATAAACAAAGGAGTGACATTTATTCATGGAACTGATAAGTACATGAACATAGACGTATGATACAATCATCTCACATGATCGCCTTTAGGGCATATCACTAACACTTTGTACCCAAACTATGGGCAGGGCTACAAAAAGCTGCGTACCATACTGGAACTCATGCAATGGAAGGCCACAGATGGTGTGTCAGATAAGGGATTCGATGAGTTGTTATCACTCATAAAGAAGTTGCTTCCAGATGATAATACTCTGCCCGAATCTACATATGAAGCCAAGCAAGTCGTCTGTCCTTTGGGATTGGAGGTACAGAAGATACACGCATGTCCTAATGATTGTATCTTGTATCGTAATGAGTATGCCGATTTGCATGTTTGTTCAGTGTGCAAAGAATCATGGTATAAGGTGAAGCGTGACGATCCAGGTGAAATAGATGGGGAGCGTAAGAAGAAGAGACCTCCAGCTAAAGTGTTGTGGTATTTCCTGTGATCCCCCGATTGAAACGTATGTTTGCTAACAAAGCGCATGCGCAAATGATGCGTTGGTACAAAGAAGAGCGTAAGGATGACGGGATGCTTATACACCCTATAGATGGCTCGCAGTGGAGAAAAGTCGACCGGACGTACCCGGACTTCGCATATGAGGTGAGAAACATAAGGTTTGGGTTGAGTACCGATGGGATGAATCCTTTCGGAGAATTGAGTAACAGCCATAGCACCTGGCCTGTTACACTATGTATCTATAACATTCCTCCATGGCTGTGCATGAAGTGAAAGTAGATCATGATGTCGTTGTTGATCCAAGGCCCCCAAGCAACCTGGAAATAACATCGATGTCTACCTGAAACCATTGGTTGAAGATCTTGTGACGTTGTGGGAGGATGGTGCATAGGTATGGGATGAGTACAAAAGGGAGTATTTCACCCTACGGCATTGTTATTTGTAACAATCAACGACATTGGCTCGCTCTCAGAATCTGCTCGCCTAACTATCAAAGGATATAGAGCCCGTGATCCAAAGGCTTAGATGAAACGGATGGCATGTACTTGAAAAACTCTTGGAAGGTTGTGTACATGGGTCACCGAGGTTTCTTCTTACGAGTCACCCGCTAGGAAGAAAGGTAGGAAATTTAATCTGCAACTGCACCTTCGCAAGGCCTTAGTATCGTAGTGGGCCACGGTGTTTGCTATGGTAAAGAATTTGAAAGTAGTATTCGAAAGGGTCTTGGAAGCGCATATGTGCGTAATGTGGATGGTCGTGCACCCATGTGGAAGAAAAGTCAATATTTTGGGACTTGTCAGATTAGGGAAGTCATGGAGGTTCGCTATTCACTAGACTTCATGCACATCACGAAGAATGTCTCGCTTGAACTCGCTAAGGTACATAGATATGTACGGCAAATTGAAAGATACACTACAAGCTCGTAAGGACCTTAAACTCTTGGAACTGAGGAACGACCTATATCCGGAAAAGAGAGGGAAAGGACAACATTACCTACATCCTGCGAGCTACACTCTAAGCAAAAAGAGAAAAAAAGCATGATAGAGTGCCTGAACAGTGTAAAGGTCCCTTTCGGATACTCCTCGAATGTAAAGAGACTCATAAACACAAAAGAGAATAAAATTGTACACATGAAATCCCATGACTGTCTTGTGTTAATGACACAGTTGCTGCTAGTGGCTATGAGAGGCATACTGCCCGAGTGGGTACGGGGGACAATCACAAAGCTGTGTTCTTTTTTCAACGCGGTTTCACAGAAGGTCATTGACCTAGATAAACTAAGTAAGCTGCAGGATGACGTAGTACAAAGTGTGGTTAGTCTTGAGATGATCTTTCCTCCTGTATTCTTTGATATTATGGTTCATCTCACTGTTCACCTTGTCAAAGAGATAGGTAGTCTCGGATCCGTGTATCTACACAATATGTTCCCTTTCAAGAGGTACATGAGTGTGCTAAAGAAGTATGTCCGTAATCGTTCTCGTCCGGAAGGATGCATTGCCGAGGGTTGTGGGACAGAGAAGGTGATTGAGTTTTGTGTGGATTACATTAATGATCTAAATCCGATCGGCGTCCCTATATCATGCCATGAGGGGAGGCTACGGGGAAAAGGGACACTAGGAAGGATAGCAATTGCATACAATGATCTTCTTACATTTAAGCAAGCATATTTCACGGTTTTGAATCAATCAACTATAGTGGCCCCATATGTCCTTGAGCACAAGAGTATTCTACGCCGCGATTTCCCGGGGAGGTCTGAGGATTGGATAACACTGAAGCACATGGATTCTTTCGGTGCTTGGTTACAAAACTACATCCTTTTCAAAGGATCAAACAATGAATAGTTGCAACGCTTAGCTCGGGGACCATCTAGTGAAATCGTGACATTCAAGGGGTACGAGATAAATGGTTACACATTCTACACCAAATCCTAGGATAACAAGAGCACCAACTGTAATAGCAAAGGTCCAGATAGACGTCAAGACAACAAAGGCAAGGTGGATACATATTATGGTTTCATAGAAGAGATATGGGAGCTTGACTATGGACCTTTGAAGGTCCCTCTATTTAAGTGCCAATGGGTAAACTGACTTCAAGCGGTGTGAAGGTCAACAAATACGGCATGACAATCGTGGACCTCACACAAGTCGGCTATAGGCGCGAACCATTCGTCCTCGCGAACGATGTGAGACAGGTCTTCTACGTAATGGACATGTCAAGCAAACCTAAGAAGCAGAAGGACAAGAAAAAAGATTGTAGTAGTAAGCCAAAGCGATACGTGGTTCTCCAAGACAAACGAAGGATTGTTGAAGTTGAGGACATCACAGACGAGGAAGAGTATAGTCAGTTCGACGAGCTCCCTCCTTTCGCGGTGGATGTCGACATAAGCCTCCTGAATGACACAGACGTGGATGCTCCTTTTATACGTAGCGATCATAATGAAGGAACACTTGTAAAGACAAAGTACGTGACTACTTAAGATGTACCACTACTGTATGAACTATGTATATGTAACAAGGGTCTTCTACTGTATTATGTGTTTATTTGGAATGAAACTAAAGTGCTAAAACCAAGGTTCTGCATATCAACTGGCGGTGCTGGTTGAGGTCCTTGTCCTTCACCATCGTTGTTTCCAGCTGAGCGTGAACCATTCCCATTTCCTCCTTGGTTTCCTCGAGTGTTCACCATCTGCCGATTGCGCCATAGTTTAGAGACGAGAGGGAAATAAGAATAGACAAGTAATAGAGTACTTATGCGGGGACGAAGGTGTAACACAAAATCTAACTTTATTACTTTATTAATATCTGGGTATGGTTGCTCACAATGCCTAAAGGCCTTGCAACACATACCGATCACTCACAAGCATGAAAGAAGCAAACCGAGCTAACACTCAGGAGTCAAACGCCTCTAAGGGTGACTCTTATTCCAAGACGCGACTCAACGCAGGAGTCTCAACTGCTAATCCTAACGCCTCCTCGAGCCAACCCCACCGAACTTCTGGTGGATACACCGCGGTGTGTCTGGTGCGGTACAAACCTATCCCAACGATCCTCGCCTAGGGCGCCTCGCTCTTCCCGCGGCCTCAACCTCCTCTCGTTCTCGCTGACCTCCACAGCTCGGGCTTCACTTCCACTTGCTCCGACTTCACTTCCACCGCTCGACTTCACTTCCACCGCTCGCTCGCTCTGCGCTCGCTGCCGTGGCTCCTCCGGTCTGGTTGTGTAGCTCAAAGATCTGCTCCGCTCGTCCGTAAATGTTCTCAGATTCCCCAATCCTCTGGATAGAGTGGGCCAAGTACTCACAAGTTTGCAACAGATGAGCCTAAGTTGTGTGAACTCATCACGAGACCTTCGCAGCCCCGAACTGCCTCGCCGATAACATCCTCTTGAGCGATGACATATCCGCAAGGTGGGTGATCGTGGCATCCTCCTCCTCGATGGGCTCTCTTGCCAGCGAGTGTCTCTGCGGTGGTGACGTAAACTCTTGTGCCATCCAACTCCCAGGGTAGGTACGAGCAATCCGCCTCATCGCCAGACGCGATGTCTCCCTGAATCCCGGCACAAATGACAACCTCTGGCGGTGATGCGGATGCGACGACTCGCCTCGCCTCTATCCCGAAAGCGTGAAACCGTGATAGTGACATCCTGTGCAATATCCAGCCCGCCCGATCCACAAGAGTCCCCCAGAGATCGGCTCATCATATCCTCCAAGCAACGGTGATCATACGCCAAAGTTCGGCAAGGCCCTTCTCCAAAGGCGCCACCAAAAGAGTGGATCATCCTCATCGCCAAAGGACACTCACGTGAAACTCAGAAATTTTAAAATAAAGTGAAGACGTGATAAATTCAGCAAGGGGTATGAAAGAGAGAAGGGTAAGTCGATTGCATTATCATCTTGGCACATTTTAGCTTTTTCAAAATAGTTTTATCCTCACTACGACCATTCTAACTAAGGGCTGGCCCCTATAGCCAAGATGGCTCGATACCACCTCTGTCGGGACCCGAATTTGCAAATCCGACCCTCGTGTTTCAGACTAGTCCAGATCACGCTTAGTGCACACAGCTTCAACATCGGTACATATCACGCATATATCCAACTAAATAATAAGTACTTTAATTAAATACTAACCTATTTGATTGACCTTATGGTCAAGTTACAAAGATACGCCTGCAGGCTAAGACTTATTAAAATATTCAAATGCAATGAAATAAAATAAACTCGTGGCGCCAACCAATTTGCCACAGTAACCGATCGGGCTCGCTTCCCTAGTTTGTCGGCTCCTCTCGATACTCCTCCTCCGAAAGCAGAGTTGCTTCTTCTTCAACCGGTTGTGTTGTTGTGGGTGAGTACTTTGAGCACTCAAAGAAGTCATGCATGTAATGCAAATCTAATATTCTACATGCATGGCTTAGTACAAAGGATAGGCTATGGTTCATGAGCAGTACAACATTCAAGATAAACAAGAATAGATTGCAAAGCAAGAAACAAAGAGTAGGAATAATAACTTTCACAAACATTTCAATCAGAATCATTTTTCCATCCTAAGTCAAGTTCATCATTACCAACCCAAGCATTTTTCCATCAACAATTCATTTTCATAAAAATCTAACCCTTGATCAGAATCACCGAAGCGATGCTCAATACCGTGAGCACGGCTATTCAATAGGTTGTACACTCGCAGAGGTTATACACTTTACCCACAAGATACACCAAATACCACCAAGGCAAATAACCGTGAACGAAGCCTTTCCAAAGTTCCATCTAAACTCAAGATCGCTCGCTAAGGTTTCAACACCGAGGGACTGGTTACCACACCTGTGGCCCCTCTTGCGCCATGTGAGTTCTCAATCCGCTTCTCCCGCCTCACACCACCACGACAAGACCAAAGAATAGATTTCCAGGTTTACTCACTAAGCCCGCCCCATTACGGAGCTTGTGGTCAGATGAGGGACTCAGCTCAAATGCTCGCAAGGTTAAGTCCTTAGTTGACCGAGGCAAGACTAACCAAAAATGACTTTAACATCCAAAACCAATAAAACCAAATTCGACCGCCTAGCTTGCCACTCTTGGCCCACTGTAAACAATCTTGCCACATGCCTCGGCCTAAATCATTTTCCCACCCCAGCTTCTTTACCATTGCACCACGTGCCATTATCAACTTAATAACACATGTCTCGTTCACAAAGCATGTTCAATATCTCATTAAGTCAAGATTCACTTTGGTATTCCAAAATCATGAACGTCCACGTGGCAGGCTAAGCATACTACTTGGTCTACTCAACCCATGTTGGCAAATTATAAAAGTCCAACTATTAATCCATATCCTAGGGTGACAAAAGATTCATGGCCTACAATTATATATGACAAGGTGGCATACAAGAACTTAGGCATTTAACTAATCCAAAAACTTATTCAAAATCATTTCTATCAAATTAGCATGCAATAGTTTAAATCAAAATAATTTGCTCTAGTAGGTTCAACATGATCAAACACAACTTGCCTTCAAAAAGTACTCGATTCTCGCTCCGAGCTTGCTCCTCGGTCGAACCTCTCCTCGAAACCTTCGCACTTCAACGCCTACGCATAACGTAAACACAAACAATAAAATAAATAAACAGTGGGCAAACAGTGCTCAAAAATTCAATTAAAATTCATAAACAGAAAGATCACAATTTTACAAATTTATAGAAATTGGAATCACTCAAATCGGAGTTAAAACGCAAAAGTTATAAGCATTTGAAGTTTCAAAATATATTTAAAATCAATATACCGAATTAAATAAATATTTTCTTTTTCGTAAAATCAATTATTGCGTCATCTCGTGACACGGTCGCCATCGAGAGTGACACGTGGCTTTGCCGACGCCAGCCCGACCGGCTCCGTGATGACGCCAAGATGACGCCATCGTGACGCCAAGACGACTCGGCCCTCACATCGGCAGTGGGACCCATCGTGACGCCAAGATGACGTCGATGGCAGACGCCACGCGACAAGGCGTGCGCGGCCGACGAGTGGGCCCGCGGTTGTCGCCGACTCGGTGAACTGCAGACAAGGCGGCCGACAAAGGGTCCGCTTTGTCGCCGACTCATGCGCACAATGAACGCGCGCGAGATCGACGTGGGTCCATCTGTCGCCGCCTCATGCATGCGAGGGGCGACGTGGCACGACGGTGGCCCTCGGATATGCATCTAACGGTGGAGATCAAGATGGGGTTTATGTTTTAAGGCGACGTGGCGAGATCTCGATCGTTGGTGCGCGACGGACGGTTGTGGAAGCTTTGGGCGACGGTGATGGAAGCGGCGCTGCTTGACCGGAGACGGAGACGATGACGTGCGGCGCGGCGCTTCAGGGCTCCTCCGGCGACGTGCGGTAATGCTTCCGACGCGGCTTGACAAGGTGAGTTCGGGGATGGCACGGGCGACGGCGGAGAGTGACCGGCGGCGACGAAACGGCGCAAGGAACTCGGCGGAAGGCTTCGTGAACTTCGGCGAGCTCTTGCGGCGAGGCGGCGGCGTCTCGGGCGGCGTGACGCGTACGGATGGGTGCGGCGCGAGGTGAGGAGCACGCACGGTGGCGGCGCTTAAATAGCCCCTCGGCGTCCGTGAAAAGCGCGGAGACCGAGGCCCACACGGCGGCGCACGCATGAATCCGGAGGATTCGGCTTAGGTGACGTGGCGCGATGAGAGCCGCTTGATGGAGATCGAATGGCCACCGCGTTAGGGTTTTTCTGACGGGCCGCACAAGATTTCGCCCAACACTATTCATCGGAATTTTTAATTTTTTTCGATTTAAAATAATTCCCAAATTCAAATAATTTATTTGGGGCCTTAAAAATATCAGAAAATTTCGAAAAATTCCCATAAATATTTTAGGACATTTGTGACTCAAATAAAATATTTTCAGCAAAACTTTATTTTAACTTTTCCATTATATAATTAATTTGATAAATGGTTTAATTCAAAATAAATTCAAATAATTCCAATAAATCCAAATAAATCCAAATAAATTCCAGAAATTCCCAAAATTCAGAATACCAATAAAATGCAAGAAAAGCAAAAATTGGGGTGTTACAAACCTCCCCTTAACGGAATCTCGACCCGTGATTCGTATCGACTAAGGAATAGGTTAGGAATTCCTTCTTCAGTCTTCTTCACGCCCCAAAGTTGCTTCGCTCTCTAATGGTTACTCCTAATCGACTCGCAGTTGGTCGATTTATTTCGCTTTCGTCCATCGTGTCCAAGATCTTTACCGCACTCTTTATAAGTCAAATCCTTCCGCACTGATCGATTCTAATCAGATCCGCTTCTTCCGCACTCGGAGACATTTCTTTAATCGTGACACATGGAACACATCATGCACTCGCTAAAGACTGCAGTAATCCAACCGACACGCTTACTTCACCTCTACGACTTAGGATCTTGAACGACCAACATATCTTGGTGCTAACTTCCCTTTAGTGTGGAACCTCTTAACTCCTCCGAGTGGTGTAACCTCGAGATACACAAAATCTTCGTGTTCAAAGCTTAAATCCGCGCGATTATCGGCAGATAACTCTTCCGTCTTGATTGTGCTATTTTCAACCTTTCTCTCGATCATGGCTATCTCGCTTCTTCACTTCTCGAGAACGTCCGCCCAACATATGACGCCTCCTGCCTCATTCCAATTCAACGGCGCTCGATGGTCTTCCATATAGCGCTTCAAATGGCGACATCCGCAAACTGGCCTGATAACTATTATTGTAGCTGAACTCGGCGTATGGCAGACACTTATCCCACGAGGTTGTGTAAGCCAATGCACATGCCCTCAACATGTCCTCAAGTATCTGATTAACTCTCTCCGCTTGCCCATCTGCATGGGTGATATGCGGTCAAGTTCAGACGGGTCCCTAGGGCCTCATGCAATTTATCCCAAAATCTTGAGGTAAACCGGTACTCTCGTCCGATACAATTTTCTTTTGAACTCCATGCAAACATACAATCCTTGACATATACAATTCGCTAAACGGTCCCCGAATAGGTAGTCTTCACCGGATGAAATGGGCAACCTTTGTCAAACGGTCCACTATAACCCATACGGAATCATATCTCGTCTCGGGTCCTTGGTAAACCGTAATGAAATCCATTCCGATTTCTTCCCATTTCCACTCGGGTATCTTCAAGGGTCAGAGTAACCTCGCGGCCTCGATGCATTGCTTTGACTCTTTGGCATATGTCGACAACGCAACATGCTCGCAACTTCACGCCTCATGCTTGGCCACCAAAATCTTGCCTTCGTGTCTTGATACATCTTAGCGCTTCTCGATGAATAGAGTACTTGGAATCATGAGCTTCCTCCGTAATCACTGTTTTAGCTTCTTTCTTCAGCGAGACGCAAATGCGCTTCTTGATCCACAATGTGCCTTGCTCATCCAAATTTTGAAATCCTTCGCATTGCCTTCCTCCATTTTGGACTTAATTCTCAATCTTGGCATCATCTTTTCGTTCTTCACTTAATCTGATCTTCCGAGTAGGCTTCACTTCTAGAGCGGCTATAAATCCTTTAGGCACAACTTCCAACTTGACTTCAAATTCCTTGCATAACTCGACCGATTTGCTTCTAGCAACATGCTCACCGTGTGGCTCTTCCGACTTAAAGCATCACCACTACATTGGCTTTCCCCGGTGATAATGAATTCTGATTATAATCCTTAATTAATTCCAACCACCTTCTCTCGCCTCATGTTCAGATCCGATTGTGTAAATATATATTTAAGACTCTTATGGTCAAGGTACACTTCACATCTGCTTCCAATCGATAGTGCCGCCATAACTTTAAGGCGTGTACCACTACCGCTAATTCCAGATCATGCGTCGGATAGTTCTCTTCATGCGACTCAATCGCCTTTGATGCATACGCAACGACCTTTTCGCTCGTGATTAACACGCATCCTAGTCCTTGGCGCGATGCATCACAAGATATATCAAAGCTCGCCTAAATCCGTAGAACTAACACCGTGCCGATGTCAATCGCTTTCTTCAACTCTCCGAAACTCCGCTCACACTCCGGCCCATGTAAACTTCTTCTCCTTTTTCAACAATTGCGTAAGAGGCCTCGCAATCGCTGAAAATCCTTCAATAAATCGGCGGTAATAACCGCCATTCCAAGGAAACTACGGATTTGAGTCACCGCTTTGGGTGGCTCCCAATGCAACATCGCTTCCACCTTACTTGGGTCAATGCGACTCCTTCGGCGGTCACCACATGTCCAAGAAATTCTACCTTGTTCTTCCGTAAATCACACTTGCTAAACTTAGCTAAAAGTTGTCGTTCCTTAACTTCTCCGTAACTAGCCTCGATGTTCTCGCATGCTCTTCCGGTTCTTGGAGTAAACTAGAATGTCATCTATGAACACAACAACGAACTTATCCAGTATTCCATGAAAACCTTGTTCATCATGTTCATGAAATATGCAGTGCATTTGTCAAACCGAAAGACATAACTCGTGAACTCGTAATGTCCATATCTTGACGAAAATGTCGTCTTCGCACATCCTCCGATCGAATCTTCACCGGTGATAACCTCGATCGAAGTCAATCTTGGAGAAAACTCCGCCCTCTCAATCGGTCAAACAGATCATCGATCCCGGTAGCGGATACTTATTCTTTATAGTGACTTCATTCAAAGGTTTCATTAATCCACACACATCCAGAACTCCCGCCCTTCTTCTTGACAAATAGAACCGTGCTCCCTATGGCGCATTTAACTTGGTCTAATAAATCCCTTATCCATTAACTCCTCTATCCGCTTCTTCATTTCCACTAGCTCATCTGCTGACATCCGATAAGGTCTCTTAGCTATCGGGCCGTCCCTTGACTAACTCGACATAAACTCTATGTCCCTATCTCGTGGCATCCTGTAAATCCTCCGAAATACATCCGGTATTCTCTCGACAACCGGTATATCTTCTATGCCGACGGCCTTCACACTATTGACCATCAACTGTCCATCCCGAACGGCAGCTGTTCGAAACTCTATTTTTCTCCCACAAGGACTCTCGATCGATATGACTCTTCGTCCACGCCTAACACAACCTTGTGCTTAGACAACCACCATTCCCAAAATAACATCTAGGGTCCGGGTATCTAACACCACTAAGTTTGCTAGGAACTCGCTCCATCTATAAGCAACTTTACCCTGTAACATCCTACATCGATCGGAGTTCGATCCCGGATTGTACTAGCAATACATGCCTAAGATTCACCATTTTCAACCCATTGTTCACAGCAAAAATCCGAGATATAAACGAATGCGAAGCTCCGTAATCAAATAAAATCTGCAGGTGTATCGAGTTGACAAGTAACTTACCCAAGACGACGCTCGATGTATTCTCAGACCGTGATCGGCGGTGACATGATTAACTCGCCTCTTACCACACCGTGTGGCAGCCCAGATTGTGTAACTCCACGACTTGCTCCTCGACGCTGGTGCCTTCGTTGGAGTGGTTCCAAGATTGAAGCGAATCGTGTCTCCTCCTCCTCCCTTCTAGGACAAGAATTGGCAAATGCTCGCTCGTGATGATAAAACAACGCTTAACTGCCGATCGCCGCTCCTCGCAGCCTGCATTCCTAATCGTGTTGGTGCTCAACATTTTGTCCGCAGTCTTGGTATCGTGGTGGCGCTGCCATCACATTCTCGGCTGAAATCAAGAACTGATGGTGTAACCTCAAACGCCGCGCCTCGGGCGTGTTCCTCGTCCAGGCCATCTCAAGGCTCGATTGTCCTCCAGCCTCCTTGCGCTTGTCCTCCAATATCGGCGCTTTGTTCACTAGCTCCTGAAAATCAGAAAAGTGTGGGTTATGAGTCCCACCGCAGCCTCAATTCAGTCCTTTCATGAATCGAGATCGCTCGCCTTATCCGCTGCTACATCCTCAAAAGGAGCCACCGAGTGAACTTATTCAGATATTCGGACACCGATTGATTGCCCCGCTTGAGTGCCCTAAACTCCTCCTTTTTCAGCTCCATTATGCCTTCGGCACATGATATCGCCGAAAGCGATCGTGAACTCCTCCCACCGATGTCTCATGGGTGCTCATGAGCGCAAGCAAGAGTTTTCCCACCATTCATTGCGGTTCCTTCAAGTCGATGAGAGGCATAGAGTACCTCTCATTTCTCACACCGGTAATGTGCAACTTTCTCTATCGCCCTCACCAATCATCTCGCTTCCAATGGATTGGCATTTCAGAAAATGTAGGCGGTCGTGTCCTCATGAATTCGACACTCGAGTGTGGCCTCTCAGACCGGGTTAACTCGTTAACTTGGGCGGCGGCGCTTGGGCAAGAATCTTGCAGATTCGCTGATCATGGCATGCATTAACTGGTCTCAGGCAGCAATAAAAGCTCCAAGGTTCTCAGATATCAATCTGGCGGTCTTGGTTGAGGTCCTTGTCCTTCACCATCGTTGTTTCAAATGAAGCGTGAACCATTCCCATTTCCTCCTTGGTTTCTCGAGTGTTCACCATCGCCGATTGCGCCATAGTTTAGAGACGAGAGGAAATAAGAATAGACAAGTAATAGAGTACTTATGCGGGACGAAGGTGTAACACAAAATCTAACTTTATTACTTTATTAATATCCGGTATGGTTGCTCACAATGCCTAAAGGCCTTGCAACACATACCGATCACTCACAAGCATGAAAGAAGCAAACCGAGCTAACACTCAGAGTCAAACGCTCTAAGGGTGACTCTTATTCCAAGACGCGACTCAACGCAGAGTCTCAATCGCTAATCCTAACGCCACTCGAGCCAACCCCACCGAACTTCTCGTGGATACACCGCGGTGTGTCTGTGGTGTGGTACAAACCTATCCCAACGATCCTCGCCTAGGGCGCCTCCGCCTTCTCTCGCGGCCTCAACCTCCTCTCGTTCCTCGCTGACCTCCACAGCTCGGGCTTCACTTCCACTTGCTCCGACTTCACTTCCACCGCTCGACTTCACTTCCACCTGCTCTGCTCTGCTGGCCGCGGCTCCTCCGGGTCGGGTTGTGTAGCTCAAAGATCGCCCGCTCGTCCGCATAGCTGTTGTCTCCAGCTTCCCCAATCCTCTGGATAGAGGGCCAAGTACTCACAAGTTTGCAACAGATGAGCCCTAAGTTGTGTGAACTCATCACGAGACCTCTGCAGCCTCGAACCGCCTCGCCGATAACATCCTCTTGAGCGATGACATATCCGCAAGGTGGGTGATCGTGGCATCCTCCTCCTCGATGGGCTCTCGGTTGTAGCGAGTGTCTCGCGGGTGGTGACGTAAACACTTGTGCCATCCAACTCCCCGGGTAGGTACGAGCACCGCTTCATCGCCAGACGCGATGTCTCCTCGAATCCCAGCCAAATGACAACCTCCTGGCGGTGATGCGGATGCGACGACTCGCCTCGCCCTATCCCGAGCGTAAACCGTGATAGTGACATCCTGCAATATCCGCCCCGCCCGATCCACAAGAGTCCCCGTAGATCGGCTCATTATATCCTCCAAGCGGTGATCATACGCCAAAGCTCCGGCGGCGCACTTCTCCAAAGGCGCCACCAAAAGAGTGGATCATCCTCATCTCGCCAAAGGACACTCACGTGAAACTCGAAATTTTAAAATAAAGCGAAGACGTGATAAATTCAGCAAGGGGTATGAAAAGAGAGAAGGGTAAGTCGATTGCATTATCATCTTGGCACATTTTAGCTTTTTCAAAATAGTTTTATCCTCACTACGACCATTCTAACTAAGGGCCAGCCCTATACCAAGATGGCTCGATACCACCTCTGCCGGGACCCGAATTTGCAAATCCGACCCTCGTGTTTCAGCACTAGTCCAGATCACGCTTAGTGCACACAGCTTCAACATCGGTACATATCACGCATATATCCAACTAAATAATAAGTACTTTAATTAAATACTAACCTATTTGATTGACCTTATGGTCAAGTTACAAAAGATACGATTGCAGGCTTAAGACTTATTAAAATATTCAAATGCAATGAAATAAAATAAACTCGTGGCGCCAACCAATTTGCCACAGTAACCGATCGGGCTCGCTTCCCTAGTTTGTCGGCTCCTCCTCGATACTCCTCCTCCCGAAAGCAGAGTTGCTTCTTCTTCAACCGAAGTTGTGTTGTTGTGGGTGAGTACTTTGAGCACTCAAAGAAGTCATGCATGTAATGCAAATCTAATATTCTACATGCATGGCTTAGTACAAAGGATAGGCTATGGTTCATGAGCTGTACAACATTCAAGATAAACAAGAATAGATTGCAAAGCAGTAAAACAGTAGTAGGAATAATAACTTTCACAAACATTTCAATCGTAAATCATTTTTCCATCCTAAGTCAAGTTCATCATTACCAACCCAAGCATTTTTCCATCAACAATTCATTTTCATAAAAATCTAACCCTTGATCAGAATCACCGAAGCGATGCTCAATACCGTGAGCACGGCTATTCAATAGGTTGTACACTCGCAGAGGTTATACACTTTACCCACAAGATACACCAAATACCACCAAGGCAAATAACCAGATGTAAGCCTTTCCAAAGTTCCATCTAAACTCAAGATCGCTTCGCTAAGGTTTCAACACCGAGGGATGGTTACCACACCTGTGGCCCCCTCTTGCGCCATGTGAGTTCTCAATCCGCTTCTCCGGCCTCACACCACCACGACAAGACCAAAGAATAGATTTCCCAGTTTATTTCACCTAAGCCCGCCCCATTACGGAGCTTGTGGTCAGATGAGGGACTCAGCTCAAATGCTCGCAAGGTTAAGTCCTTAGTTGACCGAGGCAAGACTAACCAAAAATGACTTTAACATCCAAAACCAATAAAACCAAATTCGACCGCCCGATTGCCACTCTTGGCCCACTGTAAACAATCTTGCCACATGCCTCGGCCTAAATCATTTTCCCACCCCAGTTCTTTACCATTGCACCACGTGCCATTATCAACTTAATAACACATGTCTCGTTCACAAAGCATGTTCAATATCTCATTAAGTCAAGATTCACTTTGGTATTCCAAAATCATGAACGTCCACGTGGCGTGGCTAAGCATACTACTTGGTCTACTCAACCCATGTTGGCAAATTATAAAAGTCCAACTATTAATCCATATCCTAGGGTGACAAAAGATTCATGGCCTACAATTATATATGACAAGGTGGCATACAAAGAACTTAGGCATTTAACTAATCCAAAAACTTATTCAAAATCATTTCTATCAAATTAGCATGCAATAGTTTAAATCAAAATAATTTGCTCTAGTAGGTTCAACATGATCAAACACAACTTGCCTTCAAAAAGTACTCGATTCGGCCCCGAGCTTGCTCTCGGTCGAACCTCTCCTCGAAACCGGGCACTTCAACGTCTACGCGCAACGTAAACACAAACAATAAAATAAATAAACAGTGGGCAAACAGTGCTCAAAAATTCAATTAAAATTCATAAACAGAAAGATCACAATTTTACAAATTTATAGAAATTGGAATCACTCAAATCGGAGTTAAAACGCAAAAGTTATAAGCATTTGAAGTTTCAAAATATATTTAAAATCAATATACCGAATTAAATAAATATTTTCTTTTTCGTAAAATCAATTATTGCGTCATCTGTGACACGTGTCGCCATCAGAGAGTGACACGTGGCTTTGCTGACGTCAGCCCTGACCGGCTCCCGTGATGACGTCAGCATGACGTCATCGTGACGCCAAGACGACTCGGGCCCTCACATCGGCAGTGGGACCCATCGTGACGCCAAGATGACGCTGGCAGACGCCACGCGACAAAGGCGGCGGCCGACGAGTGGGCCCGTCTTTGTCGGCCGACTGGTGAACTGCGTGCATAAGGCGGCCGACAAAGCGGGTCCGCCTTGTCAGCGACTCATGCGCGCATGATGAACGTCGCGCGAGATCGACGTGTGGGTCCATCTGGTCAGCGTCTCATGCACAGTGAGGGGCGACGTGGCACGACGGTGGCCCTCGGATATGCATCTAACGGTGGAGATCAGAAGATGGGGTTTACTGTTTTCAAGGCGACGTGGCGAGATCTGGATCGCAGTGCGCGACGGACGGTATGGAAGCTTCGGGCGACGGTGATGGAGCGCGCGGCTGCTTGACCGGAGACGGAGACGATGACGGCGGCGCGGCGCAGTGGTTTCTCCCGACGACGGCGGTAATGCTTCCGACGCTGCTTGACAAGGTGAGTTCGGGATGGCACGGCGACGGCGAGAGTGACCGGCGGCGATTTAAACGGCGCAAGGAACTCTCGGCGGAAGGCTTCGAACTTTGCGAAGCTTTGCGGCGAGGCGGCGGCGTCTCGGCGGCGTGGACGCAGACGGATGGGTGCGGCGCGAGGTGAGGAGCACGCACGGTGGCGGCGCTTAAATAGCCCCTCGGCGTCCGTGAAAAGCGCGGAGACCGAGGCCCACACGGCGGCGGCGGAATCCGCGAGGATTCGGCCAGTGACGGGCGCGATGAGAGCCGCTTGATGGAGATCGAACGCCACCGCGTTAGGTTTTTTCCGGATGGGCCGACAAGACTCGCCCAACACTATTCATCGGAATTTTTAATTTTTTTCGATTTAAAATAATTCCTAAATTCAAATAATTTATTTGGGGCCTTAAAAATATCAGAAAATTTCGAAAAATTCCATAAATATTTTAGGACATTTGTGACTCAAATAAAATATTTTCAGCAAAACTTTATTTTAACTTTTCCATTATATAATTAATTTGATAAATGGTTTAATTCAAAATAAATTCAAATAATTCCAATAAATCCAAATAAATCCAAATAAATTCCAGAAATTCCCAAAAATTCAGAATACCAATAAAATGCAAGAAAAGCAAAAATTGGGGTGTTACAGTTATTACGTTTTGTGGATGTTATAATATAATTTTGTTTTGTGCTGAAATGGTGTGGATGTGTATGTTTATATCTTGTTGAATTTTGAGTGTATTTAACTGGATGGCGATAATATTAATACTTGACTTGGACGTTAATTGCAGAGGTGAAACCTCTTTTGATTGAATTGAGATTGTGAGGAAATTTTGTTTGAATATTTATACACCTTGCTGGTAATTGGATATGTATGTGTATGTGTTTGGTGTCGACCTTATGTATGTGAGTATCTACATTTATATATATATGTCTGTACATGTGAATTCTTTAGAGAAGGGCATTGTGAAATATTGATGTTCTTTAAAAGAACAGTGGATGTTAAAGGGAGTGCGTTTAGTTAATATAAGCATGGTTCAAGGATTTGGGTTTTTGAATAGGTTTTATACGACTGATGTATAAGAATCAAGTTGTAAATGTAATTATTGTTTTTAGTTTTTTTATAGTATGAGTGTGAATGATTTTACATTTGTTTGATTTTTGAAACTTAGAATTAAGAATTTACTATTTTTAACCATTAAAAGTTTTTTTTCTTTAAAGAGCAGAATTCCATAAATACTTAATAAGCAGAGAACAATTCAACTTAAGGCTCAAAATTTAAATTTAAGTCACACTTCAAAATCAAAATTTTATTTTAGTTATTTTTAAATTTGAAATTCTAATTTTATTTGTTTTTGAATACATGTATTGTTGGCCTCTCCTACACAAACTGTATGACGAAGGGATGAACCATTATGGCCTTTGTTGGGGCAATAAAGAAATATGTGATTTGTGTGCAATTCTTTTTTATGTTAAATTCAGATGTATGGCAAAGCTTTCAAGTACACAGAAATACCCAAGATTTGCTTAGGGAAAGAAAGAAATATGTGGCCTGTGGCTTGGCCCAAAATCGGCCTACCCCTGACCTTGGTTAGGCAACATACCCAAGATTTGCTTATGTCAATATTGCAAAGCAGCTAACACTTATGTTTGCATTGTCTCGCTAAAGTTTTTATTAGAAACTTTCTTCTTTATATAGACATGCTTACAATTGTTCTTTATACATCGTTAAGCTGGCCTTACAATTGATAGTCAACAATCCAAGTATCAGGGACCTAACAAGAAGCCGTCCACAAAGCATGTGTTTACCGACGTTAGCAACGAAAGGATGCCGGTTGCCCTGCTTTCAGTAGTTGGGCCGTACAACAATGCTTGTGGTTACCACGTGAGGGATCACGTCCCAATTAGCATCAGAAAATAGGCCAAAGTTCCTCAAGCTACCAAGGACTTGCTCTGGCAAGATATTAAGTAAAATTTCACATTTCCTCAAGGGTCCGAAGACAAGGCCAAGAAATACACTTTGAAGAAGATGGCAACCTTGTTTCAGGCGTGGAAGACGTCTCTCAGCTGCAAGTATGTGCAGAAGGGAGAAAGACCCGACTTCAACCAATTTCCTAAGCTGGCAGATCACTAGGAAGCATTCGAGGAGTACAAGCTGTCAGTTGAAGGCTAGGCCGCGAGTCAGAAGAACAAGGCCAATTCATAGATGAAGAAATACCACCACCATCTTGGCACCGGTGGTTACCTCAAGGCTATACCCAAATGGGACAAGCGGGAACAAGAATTAATGGCGAAGGACGTCACACCAGCTACTGCTTTGTGGGAAAAGTGCCTACGCAATTGGTTCATGGGTCATGAGGGGAGCCTTGCAGATGACGACAGCTTGGTGATGGCACCAGGAGTGCAAGAGGCTGGTCAAAGGATTGTACAAACTGTCGAGCAATCTCAGGCAGGTACATTAGTGACAAACAGGTAGAATGACGAGCTAACACATGCCCTTCAAAACCTTGAGCACTCGAGACGGACATGAGGTATGGGCAAGCTAACACCGTGGAAGTACGGTTTCGCCGAGGATGCGCATACGTACAGGAGCCGGCAAAGAAGCAAAACAAGATAATCGATAAAATGTACTAATTGGAACAAGAGCTCTGAACAACCCAAAGCTAGCATCGGCGCATATAGTTGCGCAACAGCATAAATTGCCCTCAAAGAAGCTTGAGGGACTAGGTCCGAACAATCACCGGACGCCGTGATCAGCTCCCTCCATGCGATGCGGTAGCTACGCCGGCCCACCGGGCCCCTGGCGACAACTTGTCGGCTCATATCCCGCGGATGATATAAGGGTTCGCCGCCGTGTGAGCTACACGCTGATGCGTAACCTCTCCATCAAGGTGGCTTACGGCATGGCATTTCCGGTGGAGCCGCCGACATTCCATCGCAACGAGATACCCCGAAGTTACTCAAGGTCGCGGTGGAGGAGGTGCCGAGCGGATTTGAAGAACTTCACCGATATTGCCGGAGGCAACAACGTGACCAAGCTTAGACAGCCCTCCACAATATCATCCTCCGCGCAAACCGGACATCATATTTCCAGATGGTGGACGATCATCTCCACAACGGCAACCCACGCCTCCAACGCCACCTCCACGCAATGCCTCACCGTAAAACAAAGCACGATCCTCCACCACCCGCTCCACACGTAAGCCCTACTCCACCACCAAAGATCTCAAACAAAAAGAATCCCCAGAAAACCACGCCCACCATCTCCTCCGAGGAAGAAGCTCGATAGCGAAGGGCTCCTCCACCCTCTCCCAAGAAGGCGAGTCCACCGATCGAAAAAGATAAAGGAACCTCCAAAGAGGGCATATGATAGGACTAAGGATGAGAATGACGCGTCATGAAAGCAGAATTACGCACACTTCGCAAAAAAGAAGCCGAGCCAAAGGTACCAATTGATCCAAAAGCCATGAACACTTCGCGACATGCCGCAAGTAAAGCCATCGCCTATACCGGCCCAACTATGAACGGACAATAATAAAGGCTACACAGAAGAATAAACATGGTCAGGCGGCGGCAACGAAGAAGAGAGACCAAGATCAGGAGAACCTCGAGAGATTTATGAAGGAGGCAGGACTCAGTTCCACAATTGCAGCTCTTGGATTAACAGATGATCTCCAAATGGCAAAAGTCAGATGGCAATATGAGTTGGGCCAAGAGCTGATTGACCCTAATGAGATAAAGGATATGACAACCAAGATGCAGCATTTTCATGAATGGTACATGATAGAGTCTGCTCAAGGAAGAACAATGTTCCCCCTCCGTATCACATAAGAAGATTTTTATCGCGGGGACAACAGCATATGGCTCGAATTCGAAGACTTCTACCATTTTTACCATGGTGACGCCATCAACATGTCTCTTATGAGCTGCTGGTGCCTATAAGTGTCAAGCTCATACCTTTACCACGTGCTTCTTTGTCGGGACCCGAATATGCAATCTGACCCATCGTGTATTCAGACTAGTTCAGATCACGCTTAGTGCACATTAGCCTCAACATTGGTACATATCACGCATATATCCAACTAAATAGTAAAGTACTTTAATTAAATACTAAATCGTTGATCGACCTTATGGTCGAGTTACAAGGCAACGACGCAGCAGCTTAAGACTTATTAAAATAACCAAATGCAAATGAATAAAATAGACTGTGGCGCCAACGAATTTGGCACAAGAAACTGACTGGGCTCGCTCCCTAGTTCGTCGGTTCCCCTTGATACTCCTCCTCCAGTGCAGGGGTTGCTTCTTCTTCAACTGAGGTTGGGTTGTTGCAAGGGTGAGTACTTTGAGCACTCAGCAAGTCATGCACAGAATGCAATTCTAATATTCTACATGCATGGCTCAGTACAAAGGATAGGCTATGGCTCATTTGCAGTACAGCATTCAAGATAAACAGTAATAGATTGCAAAGCAGAAAAACAATAGTAAGAATAGTAACTTTCGCAAATATTTCATTCGTAAATCATTTTCCATCTTAAGTCAAGTTCATCAATACCATCCCAAGCATTTTCCATAAACATGTTATTTTCATGAAAGTCTAACCTTGATCAGAATCACCGAAGCGATGCTCAATACCGTGAGCACGGCTATTCAATAGGTTGTACACTCGCAGAGGTTATACACTTTACCCACAAGATACACCAAATGCCACCAAGGCGAGTAATCGGAATAAAGACTTCCCAAAGATCCGTCTAAACCCAAGACGCTTCGCTAAGGTTTCAACACCGAGGAACTGGTTACCACACCTGTGGCCCCTCTTGCGCCATGTGAGCTTTCACCGCTCCTCCGGACTCACACCACCACGACAAGCATTCAAAGAGTAGATTTCAGCTTTACTCAGCCTAGGTCCGTCCCATTCCGGAATATGTGGTTATATGAAAGACACAGTTCAAAGGCTCGCAAGGTTAAGTCCTTAGTTGATCGAGGCAAGACTAACCAAGTGTGAACTCAACATTCAAAACCAACAAAAACCAAATGCGACCACCCAGTTGCCACTCTTGGCCCACCAGAAACAATCTTGCCACTTACCCTAGTCTAAATCTTTTCCCACCTCGGTTCTTTACCATTGCACCACGTGCCATCATTAGCTCAATAACACATGTCTCATTTTCCAAACACATTCCATATCTCATTAAGTCAATATTAACTTTAATATTCCAAAATCATGAGATATCCACGTGGCGGGGCTAAGCATACTACTTCGGTCTAATCAACCCATGTTGGCAAATTGTTAATGTCCAACTATTAATCCACAACCTAGGGTGACAAATGATTCATGGCCTACAATTATATACGACAAGGTGGCATACAGCAACTAGGCATTTAACTATTCCCAGAACTTATTCAAAACCATTTTTATCAAATTAGCATGCAATAATTTAAATCAAAAAAATTTGCTATGATAGGTTCAACATGATCAAACACAACTTGCCTTCAAAAAGTACTGGTTCTGGTGCTTGAGCTTGCTCCTGGGTCAAAACTTCTCCTTCGAAACCTTCGGGCACCTCGACGTCTACGCGTAACGTAAATAAATAGCAATAAATAAATAAAATAGAGAGCAACTCAAGTCTAAAATTCAAATAAAATTCATAAACAGAAAGAGCTTGATTTTACAAATTTTTAGAAATTGGAATCACTCAAATCGGAGTTAAAACGCAAAAGTTATAACCAATTGAAGTTTGAAAATAAATTAAAAAGAATAAACTGATTTTTCCATATTTATTTCCATTCGGGAAATTCGGAAATATGACGTCATCATGGCCTCTGCTGACGTCAGCACCGAAATGAATTTCTATGAATTATTTCTGTAAATGAAAATCTAATTATGACGTCAGCACGGCTCGAAAAACCTACTGACAGGTGGGACCCATCGTGACGCCAAGATGACGCCATCGATGACGCCACGCCGACAAGGCGTATACCGATGCTTTAAGATTCGTGCGCTAAGACTCAATCGGGCCCGTCCATTTTAACGGACGGCCGAGATCACATGACCCCTCGGATCCCTCCACGACACGCGGCGCAATCCTATTCACCAAAGCACGACGCGATCACAGCCGTTCGATTCAAAATGAACGGCTCGGATTACCCCTCCCGATTTGACTCAGGCATAATGCGGACGCGACGCGTGGCGCTTTGGCTACCCTCGGATCTAGATCTGACGGCACGGCGGTGGGGCGACGTTGTGACATGCGGCACGATCGAAGACCAACCGACACAGACGGACGGCATGCGCAAAAATACGCGAACGCGGCAAAGACTGAACCCTCCGATTAAGATCTAACAAATTTCTAATTCAATCTAGTTGACTATAACAGATCTAATCCTAACCGCCAAATTCAATCCAATGGCTCGTAACAGATCTACCACCACAAGATGCTAATCGATCTAAACCAATTCGATCTAGATCCTACTTGCCCAAATAGATCTAACCTAAGTCTAATCTAAGCCTTTAATTTTAATCTAACTACCGAGGTTTAGAGATGGGTTTATCGCTTTGAGTGATGCGCGAATCCGAACGTTGATGCACGATCGGACGGCGGAAGGAGCTCGACTCGGC
This sequence comes from Guadua angustifolia, assembly GCA_036346375.1. Classification (NCBI taxonomy): domain Eukaryota; kingdom Viridiplantae; phylum Streptophyta; class Magnoliopsida; order Poales; family Poaceae; genus Guadua; species Guadua angustifolia. The sequence continues at coordinate 4,975,892 of CM070522.1, forward strand.
GATGATGGTGCGGCGGCGAAGTTTCACCGGAGCAGAGGAAGAAGATGTGGCCGACGGCGTTGCGGCACTTCTTTGGCGTGATGAAGTGGCTCCTCCGACGCAGCTTGACGAGATGAGTTCGACGATGCCCCCGGCGACGGCGGAACGGGTCGATGAATGAGGCGAGTGGCTTCGGGACTTTGGCGAGGTCGTGCGGCGCAGAGGCGGCGGCTCGGGCGACGAGATGTGTACGGACGGGTGCGGCGCGGCTAGGGCTTCACGACACGGGAGGCGGCGCATTAAATAGTGGGCTCGGGAGGCGTGCAGCGGCTCCAAAATCCTCGGGGATTCGGCGGCGCAGCGTAGTCCGGCGGCGACACGGAGAGGCGACGTGGCGCAATGGAGATCGTCCGATCCGACCTGATCCAACGCTCACGCTCATGCGCACACACGATCGGCTCGTAGCCGTCCGATCGAGATCGAACGGTGCGCGATTTAGGGTTTCTGGAAGCTGGGCCGCACAGTGTTCATCCCAACACTGTTTACCCGGATTTTTATTCTTTTTTGGATAAAAACAATTCCAGAAAATCAAATAATTCATTTGGGGCATTAAAAATATAAGAAAAATTTTGGAAAAATCCTCAAAAATATTTTAGGATATTTGGGACTCAAATAAAATATTTGCAACAAAACTTTTTCTTTAACTTTCTATTGTTTAGTTAATTAGGTAAATAGCTAAACCCAAATTAAATCCAAATAAATTCCATAAATTCCCAAAAATTCAAAATACCACTTAAATGCAAGAAAAGCAAAAATTGGGGTGTTACAAACCTCCCCCCCTTAACGGAATATCGACCCCGAGATTCAGGGCTGACTAAGGCATAGGTTAGGGAATTCTTTCTTCAAATCCTCTTCGTGCTCCCAGGTTGCTTCGCTCTCGGAATGGTTGGTCCACTGAACTCTACAAAAGCGGGTTGACTTATTTCTCGTTTCTCGATCCATTGTCTCCAAGATCTTCACCAGTAATTTTGTAGGTCAAATCTTCCCAGTAGCTCGACCGACTCTAACAAGCATCCGCTTTCCGCACACGGAGACACTTCTTTAGTTGTGACACATAGAACACATCATGCACTCCTGCTAGAGACTGCGGTAACTCCAGCTAGTACGCAACTTCACCTCTATGACTTAAGATCTTGAAAGGGCCAACATATCTTGGCGTTAGCTACCCTTTAGCGTGGAACCTCTTAACTCCTTTGAGTGGGGTAACCCTGAGATACACAAAATCTTCAGGCTCAAAGCTCAACTCTCTGCGGCGATTATCGGCATAACTTTTCTGTCTCGATTGTGCAATCTTCAACCTTTCCCTGATCATGGCTATCTGTTCTTCAGCTTCTCAAAGAATATCTGGCCCAAACATATGACGTTCTCCGGTCTCATTCCAATTCAACGGCGTTCGACAGGGCCTCTCGTAAAGCGCTTCAAATGGCGACATCTGCAAACTTGCCTGGTAGCTATTGTTGTAGCTGAACTCGGCGTACGGCAAGCACTTATCCCACGAGGTTGTATAAGCCAATGCACATGCTCTCAATATGTCCTCCAGAATCTGATTAACCCTTTCCGTTTGTCCATCCGTCTGCGGGTGATAAGCTATACTAAAGTTCAGACGGGTCCCTAGGGCCTCATGCAACTTATCCCAAAATCTTGAGGTAAACTGGGTACCTCTGTCTGATATTGTCGACGATCGGGATCGCCAACCGCAAGAAATGAGATGGGGGGTTAGTGTGATACGGGACCCGAGCTGCGCTTCGCTCGAACGGAGGAATGGGGTAGACGTGACGACGGTCGGAGCAAGACAACAACGAGCGTGAGGCCGATATTTATACTGGTTCGAGCCCCTGTGGAGGTAATAGCTCTACTCCAGCCACCTTGCGCAAGATGCTTAGCTATTTCGAGTACAGGATGTGTATACAATTTCAAGTTCAATAATGGCTACGCCTAAGCTCGAGCTATGGCGTGTTGTGTGTTGTCTTCGTCCCCGAGAGATTGCGATCCTGGTCTTATACCTCCTCTCAGACGCAACGGATGGGAGAGATTCCTGAAGTGGCCTTCATGCACGCGTTGAGGGTCGGGCAAGAATCGCCCAGACTTGATGCACGCACCGCTTATCCCCACGACCCGCTTTTGGCAATCACGGCCAAATGCACGATCCGAATCCAAGGGTGGACTACGGTTAACGAGAGCCGACCCGAGCCCGAGGTCGGCGGGCCGGTTTCGGTCCAACAAGGCTTAGGTCGAAAGGCTCAAGATACGCCTGTGTCGTGGGTCGAGGCCTCCCGAGCTTGGGGGGTCCGTTGACCGTGCGCTGGCCGGTCAAGGGACGCCCAACCCTCGTCAGATATGATTTTCTTTGGAACTCCATGCAGACATACAATTCTCAACATATACAAATCTGCTAAGCGGTCTCCTGAGTAAGTAGTCTTTACTGGTATGAAGTGAGCGACCTTTGTCAAATGGTCTACTATAACCTATATGGAGTCATACCCTTTCTGAGTCCTTGGTAAACCGGTAATGAAGTTCATTCCGATTTCCTTCCATTTCCACTCGGGTATCCTTAGTGGCTGTAACAATCCTGCGGGCCTCTGATGCATTGCTTTGACTCTTTGGGATATGTCGCACAACGCAACATGCTCGGCAACTTCACGCTTCATGCTCGGCCACCAAAATCTCTCCTTCAGATCTTGATACATCTTGGCGCTTCCCCGATGAATAGAATACTTGGAGTCATGGGCTTCTTCCAGAATAAGCTGTTTCAACTCCTTGTGCGGTATGCAAATGCGGTTCCTGATCCACACGGTACCTTACTCATCCAGCTTGAAATCTTTCACCTTGCCTTTCTCCATCTTGGACTTAATCCTCTGAATCTTGACATCATCCTTCTGGCCTTCACGAATCTGCTCTTCCAAGGTAGGTTTCACCTCTAAAGCGGCTAAAAATCCTTTAGGTACAACTTCCAACCTCATCTTTTGAAATTCCTTGCATAACTCAACCTGACTTTCTTCCACCAACATGTTCACAGCGTGGCTCTTCCGACTTAAGGCATCAGCCACCACATTGGCCTTCCCGGGGTGATAGTGAATCCCCAAATCATAATCTTTAATTAGTTCCAACCACCTTCTTTGCCTCATATTCAGGTCCGATTGAGTAAAGATATATTTAAGACTCTTATGGTCCGTGTACACCTCACATCTGTTTCCAATCAGATAGTGCCGCCATAAGTTCAGCGCATGCACTATGGCTGCTAATTCTAGGTCATGAGTCGGATAGTTCTCTTCATGCGGCCTCAACTGCCTTGATGTATATGCGACGACCTTTCTATTCTGCATTAGCACGCAACCAAGTCCTTGACGCGATGCATCACAGTATATATCAAAGCTTTGGCTTATATCTGGTAACACTAACACTGGTGCCGTCGTAAGGCGCTTCTTCAGCCTCCCCGAAACTCGCCGATTCCGCGCCCATGCAAACTTTTTCTCCTTTTTCAACAATTGCGTAAGAGGTCTTGCAATCGTTGAGAATCCTTCAATAAATCGGCAGTAATAACCGCCAATCCAAGGAAATCATGGATCTCGATCATCGCCTTGGGTGGCTCCTAATACAACACTCGCTTCCACCTTGCTTGGATCGATCATGACTCCTTTGGCGGTCATCACATGTCCAAGAAATTCCACCTTGTTCTTCCGTAAATCACACTTACTAAACTTAGCTTAAAAGTTGTCGTTTTCTTAACTTCTCCAAAACTAGCCTCGATGTTCTCGCAGATGCTCTTCTCTTGGAGTAGACTAAAATATCATCTATAAACACAACAACAAACTTATCCAGTACTCCATGAAAACCTTATTCATCATGTTCATGAAGTATGCAGTGCATTCACAAACCAGAGGACATAATCAGAACTCAGAGTGTCCATATCTTGATGAAAATGTGGTTTTCGGCACATCCACTGGTTGAATCTTCAGCTGGTGATATCCCGATCGTAGGTCAATCTTGGAGAAAACTCCGGCTCCTCTCAACTGGTCAAACAGATCATCGATCCTGGGCAGTGGATACTTGTTCTTTATAGTAACCTCATTTAGTGCTCGTGAATCCATACACATCCAGAACTTCCGTCCTTCTTCTTGACAAATGTAACCGGCGCTTCCCCATGGTGACGAATCGGGTCTCGATAACTTTTTTCCATCGCTCCTCAATCGCTTCTTCATTTCTACCAACTCATCGCTGACATCCGATAAGGTCTTTAGCTATCGGTTGTTCCGTACTAACTCGATCACAAACTCTATGTCCCCGCTCGTGGTATACCGTAGGTCTTCAAGAAATACATTCGGTACTCACCGACAATCGCAACATCTTCTATGCTAACGAAATTCTTCATAATCGCTGACCATCAATTGTCCATCCCGAGTGGCGCTTGCTTGAAACTCTATTCTTCTCCCATAAGGACTCTCGATCGATATGACTCTTCGCCCACGCCTAATCATTACCTTGTGTCCGGACAATCACCCATTCCCAAAATAACATCTAGGTTTGGGTATCCAACACTACTAGGTTTGCTAGAACTCTGCTCCATCTATAAGCAATTTTACTCTGTAACATCCTACATCGATCGGAGTTCTCGATCCCGGATTGCACTAGCAATACATGCCTAAGGTTCACCATTTTCATTCCCATTGTTCACAAAGAAAATCCAAGATATAAACGAATGCTAAGCTCCGTAATCAAATAAAATTGTTGCGTAATCGAGTTAACAAGTAACTTACCCAAGACGACGTCCGACGATTCTATCTTGCATCCGCGTGACATGATTAACTCGCCTCACCACGGTCTGTGTTGTAGCTCCAGACAGTAGCTCCACGGCTTGCTCCTCGCGCAGTGTCTTTGTTGGAGTAGTTCGAGGTTGAAGCTTAACCGGCGCTACCTCCTCCTTTCTTAGGGCAGAATTGGCAAAGTGCCCTCGCTCGCTGCGCATTTAAACAACGCTTAACCGCCGATCGCCGTTCGCGGCGTTGCATTCACGGCCGTGCCGGTGTCCGAAATTTGCCCGCAGATATCGATGCCGGTGACGGTGTCGCAACACATTCCTTGGTCTGAAACTCAAGAACTGTTCGTGCAACCTCAAACACTACGCCCCTCGACGTGCTCCTCGCCAGGCCATTCTCAAGGCTTCCATTGTCCTCCAGCCTCCTTGCGCTTGTCCTCCAATATCGCCGCTTTGTTCACTAGCTCTTGGAAGTCGAAAGGTGTGGGTTATGAGTCCCACTCGCAGCCTGAATTCACCTTCATATAAACGAGACCGCTCGTTTTGTCCGCTGTTACGCCCTTAGGTGCGAGGCGTGCCACCGTGGTGAACTTATTCAAATATTCGACACCGATTGATTGCCCCGCTTCAAAGGTTCTCGAACTCCTCCTTTTTTAGCTCCATTATGCCTTCGGCACATGATATCGACGGAAAGCAATTGTGAACTCCTCCCAGCTGATGTCCTACAGGTGCTCATGAGTCAAGCAGGTTTTCCCACTATTCACCAAGCAGCTTCCTCTAACTGATGAGAGGCATAAAGTACCCTCTCATTCCCTTGACACTGGGTGATGTGCAACTTTCTCTCTATCGTTCTCAGCCAATCATCCGCCTCCAATGGGTTAGCATTCCCAGAGAATGTGGGCGGACGAGTCCTCATGAACTTCGACAACCTCGAGTGTGGGCGCTGTGCTGGGTTGACCTGATTAGCCTGAGTGGCAGCAGCTTGAGCGGTGAGCTGCTGCATCTGCTGCATCATAGCGTGCATTAACTGGGTCTGTGCAGCAAGGAAGGCTCCAAAATTCTGCATGTCTACTAGCGGTGCTGGTTGGGGTCCTTGTCCTCCGTCATCGGTGTTTCCAGCTGAGCGAGAACCACTCCCATTTCCTCCCTAGTTTCCTTGAGTGTTCACCATCTGCCGATTGCTGCAAGGTTTAGAGACGAGAGGGAAACAAGAATAGACAAGTAGTAGAGTACTTATGCGGGGTCAAAGGTGTGGCACAAAACCGAACTTTATTACTTTATTAATAACTGGGTATGGTTGCTCACAATGCCTAAGGGCCTTGCAACAAATACCGATCACTCACAAGCATTAAAGAACCAAATCGACTAACACTCTGGAGTCTAACGCCTCTAAGCGTGACTCTTATTCCATGACGCGACTCAACGCAGTAGTCTCAACTGCTAAGTCTAACGCTCACTCCTCGAGCCATCCCCCACGGGAACTTCCCGGTGGGTACACCGGCGGGTGCGGCGGCATCGGTGCAAAGCGATCTCCATGCCCCTCCACTACAGCAGCTGACGACACAATGTCCTCCTCCGCCTCCGCCTGCTCGGCCGCGGCCAGGCTCTGGCTGTGGCTCCGCTGTGGCTCCTCCGGTCCGGGTCGTAACTCCAATGCTGGCTCGCTCGCAAGTCCGCAGCAGATGGGTCTTCACCGCGGACTCGCCGCGGTTCTCTCAGATCTCCGGATCGCCTCGCCGATAGCATCCTCTTGAGCGATGACATACCTCGCTAGATGGGTGATCGTGGCATCCTCCTCCTCTATGGGCTCCTGCCAGAAGCGGTTGTCTTCGCTGATGGTGACGTAAACATCAGGCCTTCCAACTCCTCGTAGGTATTCAGCAATCCGCCTCATCGCCAGACGCTGATGTCTCCCGGATCCCTGATCAAACGACGATCTCTCGGCAAAGGATGCGGATGGGACGACTCGCCTTTGCCCCTCTCCTCGAGCGAGACCGTGATCAGAATATCCCGTAGGGGTGGAAATTGCTCGAGGCTCGAGGCTCTGGCCGCCTTGGTGGCAATGAGCCGAGCCTAAGCCTACTAATGAGCTCTGCTTCCGAACGAGCCGAGCTCGAAAGCAGTCTCGCGAGCACTTTCATTCAAATTCAGATTAGCACAGCCAGACCGCCTTCGCTTTTCTTCCGCTTCCATCGGTCGGCCGGCCGGAGCTAGAGCCGAGCACCGAGATTAGCATACCACGCCCGCACATTAGCTCGTAGATTAATGAGCATTTGAGCAATAAGCAAGCTAGCTCGACATCCGCATCAAAGACATTATTTACATACCATCCGACATTACCATTACAACATTCCTAGCATTTCAACATTCCTAATCCTCAAGCGGGCGGGGCAACGGGCGCAGCGTGGTGGTGGTGGCGGCGGTCGACGGCGGCGGACCGGGCGAACCCTAGCCGGCGAGGACGTCGCGTGGGGCACTAGGGCCTAGGGCTCGGGGTCGCATGGGGGACTAGTGCCTCTCGGTCTCGGGCAGTCGAGCGATGGAGTCACGGAGCGAGCGAGACAGCGAGTCAACTAATTTTTAATCGGCCCACGAGCCTAACGAGCCGGCTCGTGGCTCGACCGAGCCCGAGCCGAGCCTGGTTCTGAGCTCGTTACATCCACCGAGCCGAGCCTGGCTCGGCTCGAAATTGACAGAGCTCGGACGAGCTGAGCCGAGCCCAGCTCGGCTTGGCTCGATTCCACCCCTAATCCCTGGCAATATCCAGTCCTGCCCGCACTACAATAGTCCCCCGGTAGATCGGCCTATCATAACCTCCGAGCAGCTGCATCATACGCCATAGCTTAGTGGCGTACCCTCCAGTGCGCTCACCAAAAGAGTGGATCATCCTCATCTGCCAAAGGACACTCACGTGAAAACTCAGAAATTTTAAAACAAAGTGAGAACATAAAAAATTCAGCAAGGGGTATGAAAAGAGAAAAGGGTAAGTTGAGAATGCGTTCATCATCTTGACATGTTTTTAACTTTTTAGAAAATAGTTTTATCCTCGCTACGACCATTCTAACTAAGGGCCACCCTACACCAAGATGGCTCGATACCACTGCCGGGACCCGAATATGCAAATCCGACCCATCGTGTATTCAAGCACTAGTCCAGATCACGCTTAGTGCACACAGCCTCAACATCGTACATATTACGCATATATCCAACTAAATAGTAAAGTACTTTAATTAAATACTAAATCTGTTGATCGACCTTACTGCCGAAGTTACAAGGCAATACATTGCAGGCTTAAGACTTATGAAAATAACCAATGCAATGAATAAAATAGACTCGTGGCGCCAACCAATTTGCCACAGTAACCGATCGGGCTCGCTTCCCTAGTTCGCTTGGTTCTCCCGATACTCCTCCTCCAAAGGCAGGTTGCTTTTTCTTCAACTGAGGTTAGGTTGTTGCAAGAGTGAGTACTTTGAGCACTCAAAGAAGTCATGCATGTAATGCAATTTAATATTCTACATGCATGGCTCAAGACAAAGCATAGGCTATGGCTCATTCGTAGTACAAAGATTCAAGATAAATAAAGAATAGATTGCAAAGCAAGAAACAATAGTAAGAATAGTAACTTTCGCAAATATTTCATTCAGAATCATTTTCCATCTTAAGTCAAGTTCATCAATACCATCCCAAGCATTTTCCATAAACATGTTATTTTCATGAAAGTCTAACCTTGATCAGAATCACCGAAGCGATGCTCAATACCGTGAGCACGGCTATTCAATACGTTGTACACTCGCAGAGGTTATACTTTTACCCACAAGATACAACAAATGCCACCAAGTAGTAACCTGAATAAAGCCTTCCAAAGATCTGCTAAACCCAAGATCGCCATTTAAGGTTTCAACACCGATGGACTGTTACCACACCCAGGCCCCTCTTGCGCCATGTGAGCTTTCACCCGCTTCCTCCGGACTCACACCACCATGACAGTTTCAAAGAGTAGATTTCATAGTATACTCACTAGGTCCGCCCCATTCCGTAACTTGTAGTTGTATGAAAGACTCAGTTCAAAGGCTCGCAAGGTTAAGTCCTTAGTTGACCGAGGCAAGACTAACCAAGTGTGAACTCAACATCCAAAACCAACAAAAACCAAATGCGACCACCCAGTTGCCACTCTTGGTCCACCAGAAACAATCTTGCCACTTGCCCCAGTCTAAATCTTTTCCCACCCCGGTTCTTTACCATTGCACCACGTGCCATCATTAGCTCAATAACACATGTCTCATTTCCCAAACACATTCCATATCTCATTAAGTCAATATTAACTTTAATATTCCAAAATCATGAGATATCCACGTGGCGGGGCTAAGCATACTACTTCGGTCTAATCAACCCATGTTGGCAAATTGTTAATGTCCAACTATTAATCCACAACCTAGGGTGACAAATGATTCATGGCCTACAATTATATACGACAAGGTGGCATACAAAGAACTAGGCATTTAACTATTCCTTAACTTATTCAAAACCATTTTTATCAAATTAGCATGCAATAATTTAAATCAAAATAATTTGCTATGATAGGTTCAACATGATCAAACACAACTTGCCTTCAAAAGTAATCGGTTCTAGTGCTTGAGCTTACTCCTGGGTCAAAACTTCTCCTTCGAAACCTTCGCACCTCGACGCCTATGCGAACGAAATAAATAGCAATAAATAAATAAAATAGAGAGCAAGTCAAGTCTAAAATTCAAATAAAATTCATAAACGTAAAGAGCTTGATTTTACAAATTTTTAGAAATTGGAATCACTCAAATCGGCGTTAAAACACAAAAGTTGTAGCCAATTGAAGTTTGAAAATAAATTAAAAAGAATAAACTGATTTTTTCATATTTATTTCCATTCGGGAAATTCGGAAATATGACGTCATCATGGCCTCTGCTGACGTTAGCACCGAAATGAATTTCTACGAATTATTTCTGTAAATGAAAATCTAATTATGACGTCAGCATGGCTCGGAAAACCTACTGATAGGTGGGACCCATCGTGACGTCAGCATGACGTCACTGATGACGTCACACGCATAGTGCGGCGCTGATGCTTTAAGATTCGTGCGCCAAGACTCAATCAGGCCCGTCCGTTTTAACGAATGGCCGAGATCACATGACCCCTCGGATCCCTCCACGACACGCGGCGCAATCCTATTCACCAAAGCACGACGCGATCACAGCCGTTCGATTCAAAATGAACGGCTCGGATTACCCCTCCCGATTTGACTCAGGCATAATGCGGACGCGACACGTGGTGCTACGGCTACCCTCGGATCTAGATTCGACGACACGACGGCGGGCGACGCTATGACACGCCAGCACGACGGAGACCAACCGGCGGTATCGGACGGGCGGCGTAACTACGCTAACGCGCAAAGATCGAACCCACCGATTAAGATCTAATGTTTCTAATTCAATCTAGTTTACCATAACAGATCTAATCCTAACCGCCAAATTCAATCCAATGGCTCGTAATGATCTACCACCACAAAGATATTAATCCATCTAAACCACCCAATCTAGATCCTACTTGCCCAAATAGATCTAACCTAGGTCTAATCTAAGCCTTTAATTTTAATCTAACTACCGAGGTTTAGAGATGGGGTTTATCGCTTTGAGTGATGCGGCGAAATCCGGAACGTTGATGCACGATCGGACGGTGGAAGGAGCTCGGCTCGGTGACGATGGTGCGGCGGCGAAGTTTCACCGGAGCAGAGGAAGAAGACGTGGCTGACGGCGTTGCGGGACTTCTCCAGCGTGATGAAGTGGCTCCTCCGACGCGGCTTGACGAGATGAGTTCGACGACGCCCCCGGCGACGGCGGAATGGGTCGATGAATGCGGCGAGTGGCTTCGGGACTTCGGCGAGGTCGTGCGGCGCAGAGGCGTCGGCTCGGGCAGCGAGATGTGTACGGACGGGTGCAGCACGGCTAGGGCTTCACGACACGGGTTGCGGCGCATTAAATAGTGGGCTCGGGAGGCGTGCAGTGGCTCCGAAATCCTCGGGGATTCGGCGGTGCAACGGAGTTCGGCGGCGACACGGAGAGGCGACGTGGTGCGATGGAGATCGTCTGATCCGACCCGATCCAACGCTCACGCCATGCGCGACATCGCTGATAAGCAAGCAACCGTCCGATCAAGATCGAACGGTGCGCGATTTAGGTTTCGAAGCCGAGCATACAAGTTGTTCGCCCAACATCAATATCTGGATTTTAATTCTTTTTCGGATAAAAACAATTTCAGAAAATCAAATAATTCATTTGGGGCATTAAAAATATCGGAAAAATTCTGGAAAAATCCTCAAAAATATTTTAGGATATTTGGGACTCAAATAAAATATTTGCAACAAAACTTTTTCTTTAACTTTCTATTATTTAGTTAATTAGTTAAATAGCTAAACCCAAATTAAATCCAAATAAATTCCATAAATTCCCAAAAATTCAAAATACCACTTAAATGCAAGAAAGGCAAAAATTGGGGTGTTACATTCTTCGTGCCATAAAATTGCAACTCTAATAACTTATCCCTTTCCATGTAAAATAGAGATACATCGATGTAGAAAACAGAACATCTTCAACGTGGGCTTCATCGACCCAGAGATTGTTAACGAGTTCGTCTTTGGATGCAACCCAAAGGCTGTTGAGGATTACATTCTAGATAAATTCTTGGGACAGCACTACAAACCGTACATACTTCTACCCTTCAACTTTGAGTACGTATATATACAACCTCTCATTCTTATCTTTTCCAAGGCATTGATAATACTACTAGCTAGTTACATATATATTGCAATACATGAATAGGTTTCACTGGATCCTTCTTGTCATCAAGCTCGATAGTAGCCAGATCGTTGTTCAAGACTCAAAAAGGACTCCGGTGGAAAAATATCAATATATCATTGATATCCTAAATAGGTATATAGCATATATATATACACGATAGTTTCCTTATTATGTTGAAATACCTTGCTAATTCGAACTCTAATAATTACTATTCATACTAACGTATCACACAGGGCATTCACAAAGTTCCGAAAGAAGCAACAAGGAGCTTTCGAGAACGAATTTCATGTCCAAATAAGCACTCGAGTACGTATTAAAGAATATTAATATGCCGTAACAGTTTTTCATCCCAATAATTGTTTTTTTTTTCAAATTTCATCGCAGGTTCTATAACAAACGGTTGGAAACAACTTATGTGGCTATTATGTGTGTCACTATATGTAAAATATTACCCACGGCGATGTGCCGACAAGCAACGCCGAGATAGTGTGCACATGTTAATTTTTTAGTACTTACACTTTAATTACATGTCCAGAGATTTATTTATTTCCCGCTTTGTCAGCCCAACATCAATGTGCAAGGCGTGATCCCGCCACACCGGGTTGCAGCAATCCAAGAACAACTCATCGGCTTTATTGTCAACGAGATTGTATCCACCAAAGGCGAGTTCCACATAAAGGGTTGCAGAGATTGTCCTTTTATAAGAACAGGTGAATTGACATCAACGTCGACCAAAGACACAATGAGCGACGCACGTAAGAAATGAGCTCAAGATTCGCCCTTTTATTCTTTAAAACTTATAAAAATTGCTTCTGTGTGCTCATAATTATTTCATGTGTTCATCAACTTGTCCATTTTTTAGTCTATTAAGTCCGTACTTTCGTGTAAATTAACTTATAATTATCTGAATGAGTACGTATGAATAATATATATTTAATTGTGTCAAAAAAACTCCTGTAATTCTATTTATTTTTATTGTCAAAATCCATATCGAAAACCCCTCTCAAAACATATTCTATATTGAACATAATCAAATTACTGTGCTGTCAGCCTCTTCACGCGGTTGGTAACTCCAACCACTTATGGAGAGAGCACACGTGGCACCTTTCTATCGTTGGTTAGTAGCCTCTCCATAAGCGATTGGTAATACAAACCGCTTGTGAAGAGCCCCCACGTGGCGGCTACTGAAGCCTGTCTGGATACTTTCCCAACCGCTTGTGGTGTCGAACCACAAGTGGTTGGAGAAACCACAACGGCTCTAAAACCGTTTCTAAAAACGGTTTCAAACTATTCGTGAATGTCCAATCTGCAGTAGTGTCACGTTATCAGGTGGGATCGATGCATATCTCAGCCCGATGAGCACGTTGGTGACCTTGGCGATAGCGGATGCTCAACGGATGACGTAGCAAGAATCAACTTCGGTGTGCTCTTGCACGACGCAGAGGATAGCTCGAGTGACAAACCTTGGGGCAAACGACGCGTTGCAAGGTGGGCATTCCAATGAAGGTGGTGGCGCAATAAATAGGCTTTAGGGGAGGCGTGTTGGGTGAGATTTCCATAGAGGATTTGGCAGCTGCAATGCGGAGAGATCTAAACCATCCATGTGCGAGCATCGGGCGACACGGAGTGCGGGGTTAACGCGGCAGATCACTAGATGTAGGATAAAAATCCAACAGTTCGTGGCTACGGTTTGCGAGCGAGCGGGCAGCTGCGGGAAGTTGGGCCGGGTCCGCTTGTGCTTGGCCCAGTACTATTCAAAAGATTTTAGAAATATTTTTCAAAAAATAAATACAAAAAATAAACAAAACCAAAATAAATAGAAAAAATACCCAAAAAAATTTAGCAAATACGTTAGGGTATTTGAAACTCAAATAAAATATTTTTAGCAAACCATTATTTACACTTTCATACTTTTAAAAAATCTTAACAGAAGGCCCTAATTCTATGAAATCCAAAATAAATTAAATAAGTTCTAGAAAATTCACAAAAATGTAAAATGCGTATTAAATCTAACAAATGCGAAAAATTGGGATGGTACAACCGCATACCATTTAATAAGTAGCTATTGGGTTTTACTCATGCTCGTTACAAGTGAAAATAAAGTATACACTTTTAACTCGCACGAGAAAAAACCGATGGCCTATGCGTTCATGCCTGTTTTGCATAGGTAAGTAGGGGTTTCCTATATGTAGGGGTGTCGGTGTACTTTGCACCGGGTACCCTCTCCGCAGAGAAGTAATAGGCCCAAGAAGTGGCTCGCCCATTTAGAGCCCACGAGTCCTAGCGAGAAGTCGGCGATCACGCCTTACTCACGGGCGAGCGGTTCGTTGTGCCACGGCGCCGAACAAGCACGCCCGCTCACGGGCGAGGAGTCCACGTGCCCCCTAGCGGCGGGTCTGGCGATCATACCACCTCGCCACGGGCGGCGGCCAGCGGGCGCCCTAGCGGCAAATGGGCGGAAGCACGCCCGCTCACGGGCGAGATCCCGTGTGTGTCTCTGGCGAGCAACTGGCGACACGCCGCTAGCTGGCCAGGCGGCCAGCGTGGCGGCTCGACGAGTGGGCGGTGTTCAGCCCTTGTCGTGCCACGAAGGCAACCAAAAGAATGAGGGAAGGCTTCGCCGAAAGTTTTCCTCCGCACCCGTGTCGGGGTCATTAACTGTGAAGGATTCAGCTGACATGACGACGGCTCATCCCTCGACACAAAGATCTCGGCCCCGAAAGCGGATCGGGCGAGGCCTCTCACGGACATTAAATGAGGTTCGAAGGACAAGGCCACGGAGGCGTGCTTAATAAATATGTCGTGGGTCAACGTGGAAGCTGGAATGATGGATGTACCTAATGTGTTGTAGATAAGTATAGCGCTACCTTCTCTCCTGCTCAAGATGGCCCGTCTATATAAGGGCACCCTGGTGCATGAAAAAGGGGGCCGGTCGGCTAGAGCAGAAAGCATAGAGAAGCAGACACTGAAGAACCCCCTTGTAAACGCTTCCCCATTTTCTCAACAAAGAACCAGCAGGACGTAGGGCTATTACCCACACCGGGGGCCTGAACTTGGGTAAACCGTCGGTTCACCGACTTGCCGATGCAGGAATCCATCGTCGAGAGACATTACGGTTTCCAGCCACGAAGATGCCCTCTACCGAACCAAATTTTCCGTCTAGGGAGTAGACACCCCGTTAGCGGGATCTTGTTAGGCGAAATACGCCGACAAGGGCGCGCCAAGTAGGGGGCTAGTGGTTGGTTCATCCGGCCATCTCTCCGGCGGATTTCGGTCTTCCGTCCGAGAGGACCTTGCACCTGGTAATGCCGTATTCGCACTCATCTCGCCAAGGGGGTAGCGGTGGCTCGGCCAATGCAGTGCCGGTTTGCCGCGGAGGCGGCTGTGTCGTCTTGAAATCTCCATGTGGCTACGCCGGGGGCTAGTTGCCCAGTGGCCTATGATCAGATAAGTTGTTTGCATTTGGCATTATTGACTTATTATTTTCTGCGTCTGCACCTCGTTGGATCGAGTTACGCGCGATTGTCGCTAGCATTGGGAACCTGATGGCTCCTTGTTGGTAAAAGGAGACGCCCAGTTAGGGATGGCAATGGGGACCCGTTCCCCGATCCTCGGCGGGGAATTCCTCTATTAGGGGACGGGTATGGGAAGAAATCATCTCATGGGGATGAAAATGGAAAATTATTCCTCGTCGGGGATGGCGGGACGGGGACGGATTTTTTTCTCATGAGGACCCTGTTAGATCCAAATTTAGTTTAATCCAATTTAGTTATTAGATTGCAAATATATTCTCTAGCCCATCATATTCACATTTTCATAAACGGGACAACATAATTTTCAATGAATGCATGTATTCTTTTTTTCCTTGTCTATTGATATGATTTTAGAGTTAAAATGGCTATAAGAGCTCTTCTCTTGTATAAAATTTTCAGAGGATGGGTCCTCGACGGGCCCCGATATCTTAACGGGATGGGGATGGGGATTTTCTCCCGAGACGGGAACGGGACGGACGGGAAAATTTTGGATCGCGGGACGGGATCGGGAGGCACTCCCGTGGGAATGGCCCCGTTGCCACCCCTACGCCCAGTGTTCACGTCGTGCAAAGTTGGGTGATCAGGGGGTTGAGTCTGGCACGGTCGACTCAAACGCGGCCCGCACACCTCGGTTCACTCAACGGCATCGATCGGTTGTCTCCTGAGGCGCCGCAAGCCCTATACCACCCCTGAGTACATGCTGCTTTGCCACGCGATGCTGCGGTTAGGCTCCAAGAGATCACAAGGATAAAAGATTCGAAAGGACAAAAGCCAATGAAAATCGTGTGTAAAGATTTAAGGCACTATTTGTTGTTACCACGCATGATATATATATATATATAATTATTGTTTGCGTCATGACAGCTAAGAAATGCTAAGGCATTGACCTAACCCAAAAAAATCAAGACGGCGCAACGCGATCAAGCATGCAACCTCACTGGGGAGGCCTGGGATGGCGTTCAAATCTAAGTGCCGCGTGCACGCCGAACCGCCTCAATAAGGGCATCCCTCGCCTCGGCGAGCTTCGGGAAGACATCAACCATCTGGAGGAGGTGCGCGACCGGGCGGCCTTGCGCGCCGCCCGATACCAGCAAAGCCTCAAGTGGTACCATGCCACCTGGGTCTCCGAGAGAACACTGGCAGTTGGTGACCTGGTTTTGCGTAGAGTCCAGACGCATGCTGGGCTCCACAAATTGTCTCCCCGATGGGAGGGCCCCTTTAAGGTGGTCTCAATATCTTGACCCGGGGCGGTCCGGTTGGCTACTGAGGATGATCAAGAGCTGGCCAACTCCTTCAATGTGGAGTTGTTGCGAAAGTTTTACCCCTAAAATGTTGTAAGTTCCCAGTGGTTCGCTTTGACTGGCTGCGTGGGTGAACTTTCCCCCGGCTGGTTGGCGACTGCTGGTTGTTAGTAAAGTTGTTTACTTTAAGAGCTTTTGCTTTATTTCCTTTGCTTGTCCCCTGGCGGGAAAGCTTGCGCGAAAATGTCATGTGTCCTGATGGCTTGGCCGCTCTTTGCTGATCCGTGGTGACACCCGGCCTTCGCGTCATGCCCGAACGGGCGACCAGGAGCGTGAACCTGGCACGGTGGCTCAAACGCGGTCCGCACACCTCGGTTCAGCTCAACGAAGCACTGACGGCTGTCTCTGAGAGCACCGCATAAGCCCAATATCCCTCCTGTGAACCTACTCCCATATCACGCAGAGCTGTGGGCTAATTCTGAATCACAGGAGCCTAAGTTTATAGGCAAGGGACCACGACATACCCGCGCAGGGCCTTACGTCCCCTAATATGTTTTCTGCATGTTTTGTGCAATGCCTACTTGTGCTTTCAGTGGCCATGCGCGACCGCAGATGAAATGCTAGCGCGCTTGTAACTCAGGCAGTCGAGGTAACCCCGTGGCAGCTGGCTGAGCATGCAAGCGACCACGCCCTGCCCGCCTGGCGAGCAGCCCATGTGGCCCCCAGGCAAACGGGCAAACGATCAAGCCCTGCTCACCTAGCGATAAGCCCACGTGAAGGTTTGGCGGGCAGTCAGGCGACCACGCTCTGCCTACCTGGCGAGCAGGCCGGCGACCGCGCCCTGCTCACCAAAGTATTGGCCTTCGTGACTGGTCAAGGAGCTGGTCGCCCAATAACCTATGGCAAAGATAAGTTGTTTGCTTTAACAGTACCAACTTATTTTTCACACTTGTGCCCTAATGGGTTGAAGTATGCGTGGTTATCACTGGCTCTTATAACCTAATGGCTCCTCGCTGATAAACGGAAATACCCAGCGTTTGTATCGCAAGGACGCGTGACTAGGAGTGCGAGTGTGGCATAGTGACTCAAACGCAGCTCATACACCCGGGTTAACTCCGTGCAGTCCCGCTGGCTGTCTCCGCGAGCACCACGAGCCCAGTACCGCTCCTGTAAGTTCACCTCCTTGTTGCGCAATGTTGTGGTCAGGTTCCAAGAGATCACAGGAATGTAAGTTCCAAAAGGACGGGAGTCAGTGGCACCCTTACGTAGAATTTTAAGACTTTGTTTGTCTACATTCTGCATAATTCCTATTCGCGGTATTGCAATCACTCAAAGAATGCCTAAATATCAATCTAACCAGAGTGCTTAGGTTCGCATTGCGAAAGGCTGAGGGCTGGTCGCCCAAAGATTGAGTTGAAGCAAGCATACCTAAAATGCGAACAGATGAACATGTCTAGGTGAAACCAAAATATGCCAACTTCATTACAATTGCTAATATTGTTTTGGCATACAAGAACAGGAACAAAGAAGAAAACAAAAAAAGGCGGCCCAGGCCATCAGTCGCCGTTGACGACTTCGATGCCCCCGTCGTCGTCTTCGGCCTCCGGCTCCGCTACTACCACGCCTAAGTCCGGGGCTTCCACCGTCATCATGCTGACGACGCGTTCCGCGGCCTCTTGCACGTGCGCCTGCGCCTGAGCCTCGTCTCCGTCAATGCCGTCTGCGACGGTCATTGGGTTGAAGGCGGTGTCGCGGCTGGCGTAGCACGCGAGCACGAAGGTTGCGGTGACCACGCAACTTGTCGCCCTTCTGGATGGAAGCAGTGCCATGGCGGCCGCGCGATCGGAGAGCGATCGGTGACCCGGGTGGTGCAGTGGGCATACTGCATTGCCATGGGCTCTAGCGGCTCGCGAAGGTCCACCCCCAACGGCGCCAAGATCCGCGCCATGCGCTGGTATGATGGCCGAGCATGGTCGCGATGTTGTCTTGATGCCGCTGCCGCTTGCTCCTCCGCATCCTCCGTCTTTGCCTCGGCCTCCTGCGCCCGGGCGAGTAAGGTCGCCCTGGTGGCCCTCTCTTGGGCCAGCTGCACCTCTGCCCTCTCCAGCCCCCCACGCAGCGCCTCCACCTGCTGCGTCATGTGGACTTCGCGTTGGGAGGTTGTCGTGAGGAGGGTGGTCGCAGCTGCGAGCGCTTCGCCAATCTCGGTATGCAGCGTATGAAGGTCGGTGGCGCGGGCGGCAATCAGAGCAGGAGGAGCAGGAGCGCTGGCCCCAGCGACGTCAGGTCTGGCGGCTTCAGAGCCGCCAGGCTGCATTTGCGTAGAAGTTCCCGCCGCGCCCATTGGTGCTGCAGATGTCTGCACGGGTGGGGCACTTTGGCGGTCCACCCTCGAAGGCGATTTGAAGCCAAAGGAAGTGGTTGCCACCGCAAGTTCGCTCGGGCGGGTACCAGCGGTGGTCGAACTCGGCGCCATTGGAGTTGGCGCCGGTGGAGACGGCGCCACAGGAGTTGGAGTCGGCGTCGATGTAGCTGGCTCCGAAGGAGGGGCGGCAGGTGTCACCGCCCTAGAAGAAGCCGTCGCTGCTTCAGACGCGCTCGGCGGAGTCGTGGAAGCGGCGGCGTCAAAAGATGGGCCCCCGGTGCAGACCCTCTTGGGTCCGCACGAAGCGTCGAGCAATAGGTCGTTTACTGCGCTCGGTCGGCGGCCTGGCTGGTCCACGATAAATCAAGGGCCAGGTGGCACCACGGTGGGACCGGTGGAGTCCATCGCCGGGAAGGATTGTATGATCTGGAGGCACTCTGCGAACTCCAGATCACAAAGCGGCCGATCGTCGGTCGAAAATTCCAAGCCGCTCGGCACCGGCGGGATCAACACAGATAGCCACCGCCGACCGGGAGAGGGAGGCATTGCTCAGGTTTCCCTCACCTGGCGCCAAAAGAATACAGGAGCATTAGATAACAAAAACCGCGGCGAAAAATATGCATTCAAGGAGAAGGGTAAGAAGACTTACAGCCCGGGTACGTGCGTGTCATGTCGTTGTCCCCTATGTACTACCATGCAAGGCGGGTGCGATGACGTAGGGGGCTGATTCTCCGAGACACGAAGTCTCGGACTACCAGCGCCCCAATCAGGTCGGCGCCCCGTAGTCGATCGATGCGGGCCACCATTGCCCGGAGCTCCGTCGTCTCCTCGACAAGCGAGCTCCAGCTCTCGCAGGCTACCGCCCGTGCGCAGGGTACTCTAAGAAGGTCGACCCAGCGTAAATCATGAGCGACGAGCCGATCACCCGCGATTCTTCCGGTTGGGCGTGGCGAAAAAGGATATGGCGGGGGCGATCCGTCGTGGAGGCGGAAGTGACAGCTTCCTGCAACCCCGCTGTCGGGGGTGATACGGCAGGTGAAAAAGTAACGAAAGAGGAGGAGGTTGGGCATTACCCCCACAAACATCTCGCAGAGGTAAGCGAAGGTGGAGAGGAGGACGATGGAGTTGGGGGAGAGATAAAGATGGTGAATCTCGTAGAAATGAAGGACGGTGAGGAAGAACTCAGAGAATGCGGCACCAAGCCCGCCATAAGCCCCCAGGTGAAGAAAACAATTTCCCATGGCTCGTATTTTGGCACGGCGGTCCCCTGGCGAGGATGAAGGGAACCCCCAGGTGCCATCCCAGTGGTGAAGTCCATCTGGCGTTGGCCGGTGGTGGAAGGAAGAAGGGACTGCGCCATTGTAACAGGAGTGAAGTCTTTCAAGCAAAGAAGACAAAAGGGCAAAGGCAAAATGTGAAGGAAGCAGAAGGCGTGAACTTTTGCGTGGGAGTGTGCACATATATAGACCCCCCGCGAAGACGGTTCGCGACCAGGCGAAAGGCACACCATTTTCGATCCCAAGAAAAATCGGCGGACGTGGGGAGGACCGAAACGGTTGCGTGCGCAAAGGTGGTGGGCCCATCCAGGAATGCACTGGCATTAAATAAGGTCTGGCGGTGGCGCCACGTTCCAGATGGCCGGGGGCTACGTCGGTGTACTTTGCACCGGGTACCCTCTCAGAGTAAGTAATAGGCCCAAGAAGTGGCTCGCCGGTTTAGAACACGCGGCCGGCTGGCGGGATCGGCGATCACGCCTGCTTTGAGCGAAACGACCAGCGTGGCACCTTGGCGAGCGGCCGGGTGAAACCGCATACGCGAAGCGAAAGCACGCCCTACCGGCAAGCGAGGAGCCCACGTGGCGCCCTAGCAAGTAATCGCGATCATGCCACCTTTCGTTGGGTGGCGGTGGCGTGGCGCCAAGGCGGCGGCGAGGCGCGCCACGCTCGCCGGGCGAGGAGTCCACGTGCCCCAGCGGCGATCGATGATCACATACCTTTCGGGCGGCGGCCAAGGGTTCGCTGGCGAAGCGGCAGCCGGCGAAGCGCCCTTGCCGGGCGAGAGCAGCGTGGCCCCTGGCGAGACTGGCGATCACATACGCTGGTGGCGGGCGGCCAGCGTGGCGGCTTTGACAGTGGGCGGTGTTGAGCCCCTTGTCAGGCCACGAAGGCAACCAAAAGAATGAGGAGAAGGCTTCGCCTTGAAGTTTCCCTCCCCTGGCACCCCGTGTCAGGGTTATTAATTGTGAAGGATTTAGCTTTCGACACGACGACGGCTCATCCCTCTAACACAGCATCCTGTTCCGGGTGGACCGGGCGAGGCCTCTCATCGACATTATATGAGGTTCGAAGGACAAGGCCACGGAGGCGTGCTTAATAAATGTGTCGTGGGTCAACGTGGAAGCTGGAATGATGGATGTAACTAATGTGTTGTAGATAAGTATAGCGCCACCTTCTCTCCGGCTCAAGATGGCCCATCTATATAAGGGCACCCTGGCCTGGTGCATGAAGAAGGGGGCCGGTCGGCTAGAGTAGAAAGTATAGAGAAGCAAACACTGAAGAACCCCCTTGTAAACGCTTCCCTATTTTCTCAACAAAGAACCAGCAGGACGTAGGGCTATTACCCACACCGGGGGCCTGAACCTGGGTAAACCGTCGTGTCCACCAGCCTGCTGATGCCCGAAATCCATCGTCGAGAGACATTAGGGTTTCCAGCCACGAAGATGCCCTCTACCGAACCAAATTTTCCATCTAGGGAGTAGACACCCCGTTAGCGGAATCTTGTCAGGTGAAATACGCCGACAAGGGGTTTCTTGTCTTGTGTCACTAAAGGAGGGCGACACGATAACAAACGAGGTGATCAGTTAGAGTGGAAGCGTTTCAAGGTACAAGCGTCTAGCATATGATTAATTTTTTTTACATCTATTCTTCATCTCTTAATTTGATTTTCTTAGAGCATCTCCAAGAGGAGCCCTAAATAGGTTGCTAATTGTAATTATAGGGCTTTGATGGAAAAAAGCACTCCAACAGAGGTTGTATTTTGAGAAAAATTATCAAAATAGGTTTAGGACTCGGAGCCCTGTAGCTATATTTGGCAACGCTCCTCTCCGGCCCCATCCCTATTCGCGTGTCCTGGCTTCTCTCTCGCTCCTCTCCTCCCTCCCGTCCATTTGTTGTTCCCCTCGCCTCGGCCGACTCCCCGCTCGTCAGCCGATGAATTCCCGCTCCTTGCGACACCCCGTGTCTTCGGCAGAGGCGGAGCGGCAGCGGCAGCGGGGGAGGCAAGGTGGAATCTTGGTCGGGCGTGATCCGGCGGTCTTGAGGATCTTCTTGGGTGTCCGTCGGATCTCGACCGAGCGCAATGGGATGGAGGGTGGCGCGGCGACGACGCCTTGTGAGGGCGGTGATCATGAGGATCTCGCCGCAGGAGACGGCATGGCGGATCTGGGGTCGCGGCACTAGCGCCGGGGAGCCGCCAGGCGCCGACAAAGGTGCGGGATCGCGAATTCTAGTTCTTGGGTTGCTCTGTTGTCTTTGTGTAGTGATCCATTCTTGACGATGGGTGTTCTTTGTGCGTAGAAGGGTGGATCCGGGACACGAGCGTGGGGAAGAAGGAGAAGTTGCAGAGCGGCAAAGTGGCCGCCGGCGTGGGGAAGAAGCCTGCCGCCGTCATGAGCACCTCCTTCCCCAATGAAAGGGCCCAAAGAAGTGCAAGAAGGCGCCAAGACTTTGGCGGCGTGGTGGGCGGCAATCATGACCGTGGGACTGGCTGTGGCGCCAAGACTTTCCCACGAAAATGAAACGAAAATGAAAAGGTAGTTGAGTTTAGGGTCTAATTGCTGGAGTCAATAGTTATCTTAGGCCCTAATTCTTTTAGTTTAGGTCCTATTTTGAGGTATAGGACTCCATTTTAAGGCCTGATTGTTGGAGATGCTCTTAGTTCACAATGTCATCAACAGGGCAACGATGACCTACGTGGCTTCTACATCATGCATTACATGCTAGTCATGGTCGACGGTTCACACCTTTTTCCTAAGGTATATGCATATGCACAATACACGCTGCCTTTTACATACAAATTTTAGAACTTAAATATATTTCACAGAAGATCGATATCCCCTCAAGAGTTTACAAACAAATATTTCAACAAATTACAAGACCATTTATGCCAGTGATACTGGACAGAAGTTATAGCATAGGACGGTAGGTTTAGAGACCAGACAGGTTCCTACTAGTCCATATGTAAACAATATAATATTATATCATGTGAATGTGATATATATATTTGTTGTTAAGTATATATGTTTGTATTCTATATTGTGAACGAATGTGATGTATATTGTAAAATGTTTGTGTTCTATGTATTATGAATGTGATATGTATACTCCGTGTAACTTGTACTATATATTGTTAATGTGATATACTGTGTGTAATTTGTATTGTTTTCGGGACGATGTAAAAAGCCCCAAACCCTCATCACAATCGGTTGAGAATGAACCGATTGTGATGACTATTTAACATTATCAGGTGAAAACCAACTATGATAGCGCATCCTCATCACTATCTGATGACTTTGTATCGTCACCAAAATTAACCGTGATGATGGAAAAGAACCGATTGTGACATACATTCATGTAGTAGTGTCTGTAATCTAGAATCTTTCTTGTAATGCGATCTTGATGAATAAAGTTGCGCATAGCCTTTTTCGGAAAAGTCTACCTTTATTTACCATCTAATCAGTCCTAATTAGCTGTCTAGACTTATCGTTGCTCTTGATTTGATCGGCTTTTTAGCCTTTCAGATCTTTGCAGATTGTTAAACTATATCGGCTTTGAGTATATTTTTCTATCTATTTTACATATTACAGAATCAAATTGGTTGACATGCTACAAACTGAGTTGAACCCGACATTCTCGTTTATTAAAGCCGATAGATCCATCATCATATTTTTTTTGGTGCAACAAACGAGCAGTTGTTGCACAAGATCAGAAGATCTGCAGTTCTGCAATGAGTAATATGGGACCGAAATACGGATCATTCAGGAGTATTTCGCCTGCCGTCTGCGGACAGCCAGAGGCGCGCAATTGATGGTTCGTTGGACGTATTAACTATTCATGGAAAACCGTGCGCGATTCCGGGCCGGTTCTTACAGTAGATCATGGGATTAATTCGTATCCCCTCCTCCACAGTCCATGCACAGTGCTGCAGACCTGCAGTAGATAATGAAATCTTGCAGATTAAGTACAAACTATAAATGGATCACTACTATATATATAAATAATGTGTTTTAGCACAAAAAAAAATTCGTAGGATACCACATATGGCGAGTACATATACATTTACACATACATATACATGTACATATAGATACGTACATATGCATATATTTACATATACATATACAAATACATATACATATATATATATACATATATATACATACATATATATATATATATATATATATATATATATATATATATATATATATAGACATACATATATATATATACAGACATACATATATATACATATACATAGCCTCTTTTCTACTTCCGAGAGTAGTTACTCCATGTGCCGTATCTCACAACTCAGGGAGTATCTCACGAAACAAAAGGTATGTACGGTATGTACTTTTTTGGAAGGTGGTATGCATATTTTTTTGGGCATGCTCCTTCTTATGCGCATATATGAAGGTATTTACAAAATATACACTAAAAACTATGAACTCCTATGAATTTTTTTCATGTGGCACATATTGGAGTGTCTTAATAATTATTGTATGAGTGTACCCAAAATAATAAAGGAATATTTCAAGTTTATCTAGGTGATATATGAGATGTGGGAGTAACCACACCTAGGAGTAGAAGGTATCATGCACAGTTTAGAGAGAGAAAGAGATACTATTCTATAGCTATGTATAGTCTATGCACCAGCTAGTAACGCAGACTGACTGAACCATGTATCGACCTAATCAACGCATCAGACTGCTCCAATTTGACCTAGTCATGCATTACTATCTTTTTACTATATTTTACTATATAACAACAAATGAAGTTAATTACTACTAAATCAATGTATATGAATATGTTTTTTCGTT
This sequence comes from Guadua angustifolia, assembly GCA_036346375.1. Classification (NCBI taxonomy): domain Eukaryota; kingdom Viridiplantae; phylum Streptophyta; class Magnoliopsida; order Poales; family Poaceae; genus Guadua; species Guadua angustifolia. The sequence goes on from CM070522.1 coordinate 5,000,746, forward strand.
ATTTTAGCCATAACTTCTTATTCGTAGTTCCGATTAACGAACGGTTTTCACCAGTAGCTTACTAACGACGAGAGGAACAGAATGATATAAGTATCACAAATAAATAATAATTTTTCTAGCCAATAACATATTTTACTACTAGACAGTAGTAAATTGATGTTCATTTAGCAGTAAAATTTGATTTATAAAATGTTTATTAGTGAATCTTATATTATGTTGTTCCTCTCGTCGTCAGTAATCTACTAGTGAAATTCGTCCGTGAATTGGAGCTGCGAATAAAAAGTTATGGCTATAATAAAAAAATATTTTTGTGTACAAACTAGGTAACACATTTATTAATTGGCTGGCCACAGTACTGATTCCAGTAGTAGCTTCATTCATTTTTCTATACTAAAATGTAGTATAAGAAAGTAAAGTTAGTGTATTAAATAGTAAAATGAGGGATTCGTGATTGCTATCCATGTATATGTATATGTGTGTATATGTGTGTGTGTGTGTATATATTACTATCATGCAGAAGTAAATTAATGTTCATTTGGTAGTAAAATTTGATTTATGAGATATTTGTTACCGAGTCTTATATCATGTTGTTGCTCTCATCACTAGTAATCTAATGGTGAAATTCGTTTATGTATCAAAGCTACTAATAAAAAGTTATGGGTAAAATAAAGATAAACAGATTCATGTACAAATTGGGAAACACATTTATTAATTGGTTCGACAAGTTGCTGATTTAGTAATAACTTTATTCGTTGCTATATAGTAAAATGTAGTAAACATCTAAATGTTACTGTATTATACAGTAAAAATAAGGGATTCATGATTTACTACTGAATTGCATTTTTAGGCTACATAGCTTATTTTTGGGCTGTACGCTATGAACACGTGACACCAACCAGAGCATAGAATGTAGCAAAGTAGTACATGTATATACACTACTATAAAAAACATTTTTCTTACTGGTCTATCACTGTCGATTCTGCTAGAACCGGCAATAATAACACTTTCACTGCCGATTCATAAACTAAACCGGTACAAATGATCGACCAGAGAAGAACCGACAGTGATAGTAACTTATCACTGCCGGTTCTAAAAATAAACTGGCAATGATACTATTACTACTGGTTCTTCTTAAGAACCGGCAGTGATAATGGAGGAAGTATCACTGCCAGTTCAGAATCTGAATCGGCAAGGGTAATAGTATCACTGCTGGTTCGGAATCCAAACAGACAGTGATAATATTTTTGAAAAATCATAACTTTTATATATGGAATCGGATGGAGACAAAATTTATATAAAAATTGTAGCTCTCGATGAGATCTACAACTTTGTAGTTGACAACTTTTTTATTTGAAATCATTTCTATATCCAAATAATCATTGAAACTTTCGGATATGAAGGGATAAAAGGAAAATATATCTTATAGTAGTTGAGAAGTGTATGTTAGGTAAGATAGTAAGGGGAGTTCACGCGAAGCAGCAGGTCACGGGTTCGAATCCTAGCAACCGCACGCGCGCGTATTTCACGTGAAAATTGTGTGACTTGTGGGTTGGTCCAGGTGCAAACAAACCAGTTTTTAGATTTACACTATCACTGCCGGTTCGCATACAAACCGACAGTATCCGACTATCACTGTCGACCAATCACTGCCGGTTCCAATATCTGGCAGTGATGCCAGTTTGGAACCGACAGTGATATGGTGTTTTGTAGTAGTGATATACACACAATGCGGTAAAGTAGTACTCCTGTTGGTACTTTAGTTGAATAACGTGAATTTGCACTACAGCACTGATCGAATTCGTAGCTAGCTAGGAGTGCAAATCTGAATCAAACTAGAGGGTATGTAACTATGTATATAATGCCGAAATGACGTACATATATGATCTACATATCCACTTTAGAATTTTTCCAAATGAATAAAATAGTTGGAATTTTTGGAATGTTATGTATCGAGATCGATCCTCTGCAATGCAACAATTAATTAGATCGATCCTCTAGAGATGGAAGAGCAACGCAATCAGGAGCACGCGCATATATGTACTACTTTTGAGCCGATCAACTCTAATATTTACTGGCAATAATAGCGTACTACGCTGCGCCGTTTTGTAGAGTTGATAGGACCCGTCGGTAAATTCATGGGGGTCGTATTTTCGGTTTTCATATTTGTTTAAAAAATATGTCGTTAGCTATAAACCTTCAATGAATCTACGTTTTTTTTTAGAAAACCGTGGTTACAATTCGTCGTCTGATAAAATCACTACAACAGGAACACCCCTTTAACAACGGATACATAGCAACACATGATGTTATGCGTTGCAAGTAACAGGGTGGCAACGCTTGCAAAGCGTTGCAAGCATCATCTGTGGGGTTAAGCAACTAGTGGCAACATTTGTCAAGCTGTTGCAAGAATCATCAAGAGATCCCTTTGTTTTGAAGTCATCCTTTTATTTGGTTCTTTGTATTAAGAGGTGAACTCGTTCAAATTCAAATTTCGCCAAAGTGTACTGAGTCAAATTGAATTTTTGGTCAAAATGTGGTTACATTTTATTCAAAAATTCAAATTTTGATCAAAATTTGTCAAAAAAAATAAATCCTGTTCGAAAATTCAATTTTCAATGATATTTTGTTCGAAATTCAAATTTTGTTAAAAAATTCAAATTTTGTCCAAAAATTTAAATTATGGTCAAATTTTATCCGAACATTTCAAAAAGTTCAAATTTGCCCAAAAATTTAAATTTTGATTAAATTTTGTCCAAAAATTTCAAACCAAAATTCAAAACCTTGATTACAACTAGCTCATCCATCCACCCAACTAAATGAAAATTGACTCTTCCCTATTCACCCAACTAAACAGCTATCTGAATGACTCTATCCCATCTAAACTAGATGATCATATCACATCTACCTCATCCAGATAACCAAATACTGTAATACCCGAAATTAAATTTTTTGGGTTCATGCAGCGATTCTTGAGACCATGAGTGTTGTGGGCTATTAATTGGAGGAGAGTAGCCACGTGGAGGTGGAATTCCATTGAAATAAATGGGAAAAAGAGTAAAAAATCTTGCAGCCCCTCCCCTTTGGGCCCAACCGGCCCACCACCACCCTCTTAACCCTAATTCCCCCTTCCTCCTGCCCCTAGCCGCCCCTCTCCCTTCCCCCTTGTGGCCGAATTTTGCAGCCACTTCCTCCCCTCTTCCACGCCATTTCCAGCCAGTAGAAATGCAAATCCATCCACCCAAAGTGTTCCTCTACTGCCCGGGATCGAATCTGCCGTGAAGAACGGCGCAAATCGGCGAAGAACGGTGAGTTTTCATTCCCTTTAGGTGAGTTTTGATTTGGGGGTTTTAGATTCTGTTCTAGGGTGGTATTAGGAGGGCTTTGGAGCCCTTGTCCATGGTTGATTCGTTGAGGGGAGTCGCTGGGAGAAGAATTAATTTTCGGATCAGAGTGCACCGGGTTAGTTCAATTGGAGCAGTCGGGTTGCAGTCGCAGTTTCATGGCCGAAACGATTTTTCCTGCAAAAACGTATAACTAGAAAGTTGTAGATAACATCGAGAACTATTTTTTGTAATTGTTTCAGAAGTTTTGGAGTGACGGTCTGTGAGTAATCGCTGTTACAAAACTGCTGTTAGAAATTGGATACAAAATGACGTGATCTGAATTGGACTACTGATTAGGCATAGATAACAATGGAATTTAAATTTATTGTCTTCATGAAAGTTGTAGCTAAGGTTGAGATCTAGCTTCTGTAAAATTTTCATATTTTTAGGTGCAGTATAAAAATAGATATGAAATTTCGTCGTTTGGGCGGGGATTCAGGACCTAGGAAGCGAGCCCTAGGGTTATGTTCGCAATGGTACTATCATGTTATAATGTGGATACCATTGTACAGGTGGTGTTGTTTCCAGACGCGGTTAGCCCTTCCATCTCCGAAGAATAAGGCAAGTGCATCGATTGTTGAATTCTTGCCGTGTTGATTGTTTGCCATGCTAGTTGCTATATAAATTGATAATGCATGATATTGCTATGTTGGCATCACTAGTATGTGTAGGACTTGTGAATATCCATTAAACTGTTGTAGTTATATGCAAACATGTGATTATATGAAAGAACAATTGTTTCTTTTTTTATGCAGCATTTAATTTCGTTTCAGCAGGCTCTGATGTCTCAACTTGGTCAACAGCAAGCTGGCCAGTGAGTATCTCCAGTTCAACTTGACCTCCTTAGCTCATGATGTTGTTGAATACCTAATCGATAGAAATTTGCTTGTTAAGCCTAAAATTAAGAGAGTAGGTGCTTGTCATTCTTGCTGGTAATTATGTTAAGTATTGCTCAGATTACACTTTGTTTGTTGAACCATTTTGTTGTTTTATTCAGGGACCGAACCCAAGCGGACGCTGGTGCGGGAAATTTCATCATCCAATTCACTATCTGAATGATTTTTCCTAGTATTGCCATATGAATTCATATGAGAAGCTTCTGGCAAGTCATTTATATTAGGTTTTATTGACGATTGTGTCTTTACATCTTTGGTGGTTAGTCATAAGATCACTTTTGAGCATTGCTTCCCATAAGGTTTATTTTTACATAAAAAATAAAACATTGTAAGATGAGAATAGTAATAGATAAATGCTTAGCTACTCGTACCATGTGTACATTAGAGCACTAAAAGTTTTGTTCTTTTGAGATATGTAACACTAAAAGTTTTGTTCTTTTGAGATATGTAACTTGGTCATGTAAACTGAATTGTTTGTTACTTTTCTGATTTTTTTTGACCATATATGCCCTTGTTTATTTTGTTAACTGATATATTGGGGTGCCTGATCTAACTCTAATGGGATTCGAAGTTGCTTCATGATAAGTCAAATTCAATGTGCTGAGACCTTAAATTCAACATGCTGAGACCTTTAATCACCTTATCAAGTAAACATATATGTTATTACTTATTTAACGACTCATGAAAATACTTGAATGCTAGACAATGTTGATCTCAACACCTTGATGAGTATGTTCATGGGCTTGGCTATTTGGTGGTGGCCTAGGTGTCTCAAATACACCCAATGGTTTGTATGCATTTCATGATATTAGAACAAATGATGTTCTAGTGCCACCAAGTGTGTTTCCTATGAACCTTGCTCGATATTAAGCAATGTCCAAATTTGCAAGTGCCACGGAAGAACTCTATGCAACACAACTAGCTCGGCTCCAAGAAATGGGTTTGCACTTAATGTCAACTCCTTCTCTCATATAGGTGTGTATCAGGCTACACTTTTGTTACTAAACTTTATTGTCGCTTCTTCAGGTAAGAGAGCGTTGCCGGAAAGAATGGGGTATTTTTCAGATAAGAATGGCAGAGACTGAGAAGGCGTATTACGAGATGATGGGCGTCACCCCTCCAAACGTAACATTTTTCTACTAGGCTATGATGCTGATGTTAATCCAGCCACGTTTTTTTAACCCACTAGTAGCACTTATGTAGAGCTAGATGATGGTGATATTGATGGTACGTGTAGAGCATATGAGATGTCATATCTATTAATTCATTTTAAAGTATTAAAGTATTCAATTTCATTTGTACTGAGATGGAGAATGGAGGCCTACCACACGTTGGACCGAGATGGAGAATGACGACCTGGTGGCATTCCAAGATGGCTCCGGTGTTTATATATATTTTTTCATTACAATCTTTGTTCTGAGGATGTTACTCGCTGTAATGCAACAATATATTTATAATACACAACAATGTTTGCTTATTTGCCATGTGTGGGTCCATAATGGTCTTCAAATTTCCAATTCCATTGCATATGCGTTTTAACTATAATTGGTGCCAAATTATATTGTTTAATAATATTTTTCATCGCTTGGTTTATTCCTTGCAATGCATATAAGCATTGCCACAATTCAAATCTATATGTTGCAACGGGCTACAGAAGTCATTCGTCCATGGGTAGTACCAACATATGTAAGTGCTCTAGTAACCACTCAATATCCGTTCTCGCTAGCAATGGTTAATTCTAAACCTTACCAACGCATATATAAGTGTTGCAATAGACCCTAGCAGCAATGAGCATAGGCAACGCATAATAATGCGTTGATGCAGACCCTAACAACACATATACGGAGTTTTAGCAACGCATATATACATTGCAAAAAGGGGTGTCCTTTTGTAGTGAATTTGTCGAATTTTCGATTTCCGTAATTTTTAAATAAAATGGGTCGGTAGGACCCGCTGGCGAATCCATGGGATACTACAAACCTTCGATGAATCCGCATTTAATCTACGGGTTACTATAAACCTTCGACGAATCTGTATTTTTTTTAGAAAACCGTGGTTGTTTTTTTTACGCATTTCGGGATATTTGATCATTTTTTTGTTTTTTGTGTTTGTTAAAAAAAAATGGGTCGTTAGGACCCGTCGCCGAATCTATGGGTCGCTATAAATCTTTGGTCGAATCTACGTTTTTTTAAAAAAAAAACCCGCGGTTATGACCCGTTGGCAAATCCATAAGTTGTTATAAACCTTCGACGAATCTGTGTTTTTTTTGTCGATGCGTGTTTTATTTAGAAAATTGCGGTTGAATCTGTGTTTTTTCGTTTTTTTGTGTTTGTTAAAAAAAAATGGGTCGTTAGGACCCGCCGGCGAATCTATGGGTCGCTATAAATCTTTGGACGAATCTACGTTTTTTAAAAAAAACCCCGTGGTTATGGGTCGTTAGGACCTGCCGGCGAATCTATGGGTCGCTATAAATCTTTAGACGAATCTACGTTTTTTTAAAATAACCCGCGGTTATGACCTGCTGGCAAATCCATAAGTTGTTTAAACCTTCAACGAATCTGTGCTTTTTTTGTTGATACGTGTTTTATTGCGGTTGAATCTGTGTTTTTTTTGTTTTTTTAAAAGAAAAGTGTGGTCGTTTTTTTTATGTATTTCCTTTTTTAAAAGGCTGCTCGGACCCGTGGGCGAATCCATGAATCGCTATAAACCTTCGACGAATCTGTAGATGGAAAAAGGGACGAAAACATTTTTTCCGGGAAAAACGGAGAAAGGACCTAGACGTAAGGAGCAAGGGCTTATTTGTTACGTTTTTGGACCTGTCCGCTATCCCGAAAAATTAGAAAAGGGCTTGTTCGCGATTTGAATTTAACGGAAGTTTTTTCCGTAAAATAGCGCGCGAGGGACCCAAACGCGATGGAAAAAAATTATCTTCCTCTCACAAAGAATCGCGAAGGACCTATTCGTAATCCACAGGGACATATCCGTAATTTGAAGGAACGGAGGGGCTTTTTCGCAAAATGCGTAAGGTGACATGTGGACGCGCTCGTTGGGCTTGAATTCCTCCGGCTATAAAGGGTGCAACCATAAGTTGAATTGAGAAGTTCAAAAGTCGGTTTCAGAACATCTAATAATCAACTGAAAGTGTGAAATGTTTGTCGATCGCTCGTCACTGTTACCGATGGAATCCGCAAGCAGTACATCTTCTGCGCCAGATGGAGTGATGGATGGAGTTGTACAGTAATACTGATCAACTTCATGACTTATATATATAAATTCAATTTGGAAGTTGAATACTCTGCTATACAATCTGGAAAAGCGAAATGATGAAATCTTGACTGTCGCTCGTCACTGTTACCGATCGTGAATCCGCAGTATGTGCCTGATCGAAGTCAGCGGTTACATGCATGGATCAATTTATAGCTATGACCATGCAGGTTGCAGGACGGGCACTCTTCTTCCGTGGGACAATTTTTGTGCTGCTTGTAAGCCTCAAAGCAATAGGCTTTATTTGTATGGCTTTAGCTTTTCTAAAATAAAGGTTATATCTGCTACAAGTACCATAATATAGCATGTTATAACATCCCAGAAAATGCAAATAAATAAAAATACATGTTTTGAATTTGGATATGATTATTTCTGAGTTTTCGTGGTATTATTGGTTTTTATTTGAGTTTTCTTTGGAATTTGGCAATGTAAGAAGAATCAGATAAAGAGAATTAATGAATGGATAATGGTAAAAAGATAAAAAGGTAAAAGTAAAATTTTAAAAAATGATATTAAAAGTTTTAAACACTCAGATAAATTATTCCAGCTGGTAAATAAATTTTTACTGCATAGTGTAATGAATTCATAATTGAAAAGACCTCCTTTTGACTATAAACACTGCTTGGTCAGAATTAATACAAAATATTCGCATCTTATCTGGAGATGTAAAAATTACCATGGTATCGTCAATGCAGTATTTATTCCTTTCAAAAATATTAAAAATTACTAAAATATTTTGTGGCTTTTAAAAATTTTAAAACATAAACATTGAAAATCTAAAAATCAGCATGTTAGACTTTTTAGAAAATAATTATGCAATGTTGTGACTTGAAAATTTTATGGGAGCACTATGAGCTAAAATATAACTCAGATAAAAATTTTAAAAAATAAATTATATTATTTTAATCCTCAAATAAAATGAATTCAGGAAATGTAATTCTAGATAGTGAATAATGTCAGAATTTTTATACTTTCTTTGTAGAATATTTTGACCCAAAATTTTTACTGGAGGTTGTATGTTACCAAGAGACCTTAGTAAAAAAGTTTCAGAAAATGGTATCATGATTTGTTGGCCAAATTAATGAGAACTCTGTGCTGTCCGAGCCGAGTTTATCTTTTTGATTAATTTCTCTCGCCGACATGTGGGCCTGCGTGCTGTGCAGACCCGTGTGCTGGCAATCAACCAGAATGCTTCTCTCTCACTGCCCGATGGGCCCCAACCCCACTGTTAGTCCCTCATTCCTTTTCCTCTTCTCTTCTTCCTCGTTGCCACACTCTCTACTCTATCTCACTCCCGATCCTTCCCCCGTCTCATCGATGCTCAGCCGAATTGTTGCATCAGTAATGCCATCCTTACCTCGCCGTCACCATGTTCGACTTCGATTCTCCTACGTCGTACCTCATCGGCCAAAAACCCGCACCAAGTCACTGCTAGCAATAGAACCTAGCTGCTATTTTAACCGTGTGTTCAGACTATTGATTACCGCCATGGATGTCTATATAAGCCGTTCACAATCCCTTTAGCTACTCCTCCACCTCCGCAGAACTTCACTACAACCCTCATAACCTCTCAACCTGCTGCAATCCAGAGAAAGGGCCCATTTTCTGCCATTGCCGTAGAAACCTGAAGTGGGGAGAATTGGCAATTGAAGCACACTCGGTAAAATTTCTTTGAGTTGATCTAACCTAGTACTTCCTGGAAGACCCTTAAGCTCTAATCAGGCATCCTTTTCATCTATTCACCTCTGTAGCCACTGTATCGACCCACTCCCTTCTTCACGGCCGGTGACCGTTGGTAACCACTTTCATCCCTTCTCAGCTCATGTTTTTAGGTAAGATGGGCCTCACACCAGTCACTCATGCTCATGAATCCTTCGCTTGGTGAAAATGAGACAAATTATTGAGCTCTAGTCGGTCCAGCCATGGCGCTGCCGCACCCTCTCTGTGGCAAGATACCTCCGGCCATCGCCAGCGACATTAGAGCCCTCAAATCAATGCGCCATATTGTGCTGATGCTCGCCGTGTCCTCACCTTTACTGGAGCTCCGTTGGAGCGGCATCACTGGCCTACCCTAGCAGCTCCTCTACCTTGTAGTCACTGATTAGTGGACCCTAGTGTCAGTGACTGTGGTTGTGTTCAAACAAACTGCGTGCCCAAAAAGCTGAAGGTGTTTTCAGAGTATAGGAAGCATATTTTGTTATTTTTGTTTATTTCCAGAAATCGGGCTAAATCAATTAGGAATAACTTTTGATCTATAGCTCCAAATTTAATGAAACAAATTTCAAAAATAATCTAAAATATAGTAGTTTTAGAATATACAAAAATATCTTTAAAAAGTTCATTGTGTGATTTTTATATTAGAAATACATACATAGGGCTTAAATAGACACAATATATGACTTTTTCAAATTTAGTGAAAATAAAGTAAATTAATTTTTATTAGAATCCTCATGCTAAAAGGATTTCAAATATATAAGAACATTTATGTTTCAATTTGATTTGCTTCATTTTCTAATTAAGTGAATATTCAATATGTATAAAATAAAAAATAAAATGAGTGTAGTCTTCACCAAATAATATATGAGTGAATAAACATTATGCATATGAGTAGTATATCAGTATTGGGCCTGCATCTTCAAAGAATATTTAAAATTTTGCTTTCAAACTAGATAATTGTCGAGTAAATACTAATAATGAATAGATATAGTATTGGTTATATATAAGTATATACACTCATATGCATGTGTGTGTGTATTGCTTTGCATTAGAATCCTATTAATGGAAATGTTGTTCTATGTTAAAGGTGATTGTGGAGTATGCACACCACAGGTATCTGCAAGACAAGCCTGCGAGGCCCAACTAAACAAGACTGGGCCGGACCGGCTGCAAAGAAACAGAAGCTACTAGGGGTGCGCCAAAACGTGTGAGATAAGGAAGCCTTGAAGATAGTAACCGATCCGGATTAGGTAGGATACAATCGTAATCTAAACCGTTACCAAACGGATAAGTACAAGAGATATAATCCCCACTTTGTATCCGACCAGGACTCTCTTTTGTAAACTACCCTCCTCTGATATATAAAGGGAGGGACGGGGGAACATCATCAGACAATCTCATTAGCAAATTAGCTAGCCACATATAATTTCAGAGCACAGGACTAGGGTATTCACTACAAGAAAGCAGGGAAAATTAGTGGGTTTTTAAATTAGTGGGTAAAAAAAACCCACAATTTATATATTTAAATTAAATGGGTTTATAAAAAACCCACGTATTTAATTAAATTAAATGAGCAAAAAAACCCACGAATTTATATATTTTTTAAATGCCGGTTTATAAAATACCCACAATTTAATTAAATTAAATGAGCAAAAAAACCCACAATTTATTTTTTAAATTAAATCGGTTTTATATAATTTTTGCAATTTATATAAATTAAATGGGCCTTTATTACCCACAATTTAAAAAGATAACCCTACTGCGGTAGCCCTCCTCATCTCTCCTCTCCTCTCTCTCTCTCCCTCTTCTCTCCTCTCGGCACCCTTCCCTTGGCATCGCCCCTTCCCATCGCCCTTGCCCGCCCTTCGCCGCCACGCCCTTGTATGCCTGCCCCATCCCGCATTGCCCATGCCGCCCTTGCTCGCCCTCCCGCCTCGCCCCGCCCGCCCGCCGCCCTTACCGCCCTGCCGCCCCATGCCTCCGCCGCTTCTTAAGCGTCCTCGCCTCCTCGCCTCTCGCCTCCCCTGTCGGCGTTCCTCTGAAGGCTAATTTCTGTATGACCTTACTTCCTTGCTTTGCATTCTGCAATGTTCTCCTTTGTTCGGGGTGTACAAGCTGGTATAAAGATCATCTTTAGCATTTGCATTACCTTGGTATTTCTATTCTGCTTGAGATGAAATTGCAAATAATTTCAGGAAGGATGATGATTGGAAGATCTCCGTGGTGTTTACCTTTTATTGGCATGTTGTTTGGTGCAATATCGTGATTATTGCCACAGTTAGACCTTGGATTTGTAAGTAAAGTTTTTGTGACCTAGATCTTCCATATAGCTTCATAGTAATATCAATTCATCTGTGTTGTAACCATTGTTCTAAATAACGGTGAATGGTTAACAAATGATCACCCAACCTTTTGGCGTTTACGAAGCTTGACCTTGTAAACGGATATGTTTGCAGTAAAAAAATAAGTATATACTCATCTTCTTTCCTGAATATAGAATGGAACTACCAAGCTCTCAGCAATTGTCCATTGTGGTGACATAAAGAAAAGAGATTTGACAATTTCTACACTTCTATTTGCTAAATTCTTAACAAATCCCTGCTTTTACAATTGGTTAATATATTTTCTTGTGTGGATACTTCGTTAAACCAGTTTCAACCCAGCCTTGCTAGTTTTATTTTTTGTTAGCATCTAATGCTGAGAATATCAGCATTTTAGTGCTTAGTCTATTGCATCTAAGTTCTATCATATACCTCTCCTACTTGTGCCTTGGGAAGTAAAATGTTTCCGAGATGGCATCGTATTTTAAATTTATTTCATCACAATCTTTCTAGTTAATCCACCAATTTTCAGTATATGTACATAACAATGAAATTACTATAACTGTATGATATTTGTTGTTCTATATTGTTGATAGTTTGTTTTATGTGCAACACAGACAAGAAATGCTATATCTGGGACTTACTCAGCGCCTCAGAGGTCTTCCCCACTGGTTCGTTAACATTGTTAATTCTGTGTATTTCTATTTGGTTTCAGGATGAAGTTCGTCTTAGATTTTTTTCTGGACAGCATAGGTCTTTCTGACTTAAGTGCCAAAGAAATTAAGAAATGGATGCTTGGAAGATCGGAGGCAATTTGAACTCATTCAAGAAAGGTAATTTAGAATAATTTTAATTATACCATGGTTGTATGAGAGCTCTCTGAAAGTCATGGGCTCATTATCTAAATTTTGCTCCTATTTGTGTGCAGAGCTACATAAGGGAAAAAGAAATGGAAGAGGAGGTTGAATTCAATGGGTAGAACCCATAAATAATCATAGCACGCTTGATTTTTGTTCAAACGAAATAAAACTTGTTCTGTGTGTTTATTTTGATGAGTTGGAAGAAGCTTTGACCTTTTAATTAACTAGCTTGTCGCTTGCAATTTTTGGCCAAGAGATTAATAGCTGTATACATATATAATTATAGAGTTTTTGTGTGTTTTGTGCGGATGCCATATATATATATATATATATATATATATATATATATATATATATATATATATATATATATGGATGCTTTGCTAATAAGAGAATTAAATTCTAAGGGGAATTAGTAATATTTACATTTGAATCCGGTTGGTGATGTTTAATTGATGGTTTATATGTTCATGACGAGATGATGGCTTGATTGCGATAATTTTTGGTATGGTCAAGTTATTGCTTTAAATGGGTATAAATGCTCATTGTCCGGATATTGTTTTATTTGAATTACTTGCTCTCAGTTATTGCTTTAAATGTGTATGAATGCTTGTTGTTCGGATATTGTTTTATTTGCATTACTTGCTCTCAGTTATTGCTTTAAATGTGTATGAATGCTTGTTGTCCGGATATTGTTTTATTTGCATTACTTGCTCTTAGGGCATGTCTGATAGCATTGAATATATCGTCTATTAGCTGCCACATCAGCGTCTTGATCCTTCGTGGCAGCGAGTAAATGAGGAGCGAGAGTGAAGTCGTCGCCTCACTACGGAGTCCTGTACACCGCGTCGGTCCTCGCGTTTGATCCCGTACAGCGGCTCCTCGCCGTCGGAACACTGTGAGTTTTCCAAGCTCGATCGTCCTGTCATGTATCTACACACTTTTACTGTAAAATAAACCACTCGCTATAAATATTCTCGCTATAAATTGATAGTTTGGTGAAACTATATTCCTCTGAGCAGTGAGAATAATTAATTATCATACAACAGACAGGGCAAAAAGGTTCTTTCTGAAGCATGGAAAATGGTCATTCAGTGTTTCATCGATGTTATTCCTCAAACCTTTAGTGCAAGTTAGTCTTGAAGTTAACACTAGTTACCTAGGGTGCGCCTCTTGTTGACTACATGGTGATGCTTTTACGCACTTGAAGCTGCGGGGACTCCATGTAAGCTACTTGTCCGAAGGACATTCTCGCACTTCTTACCGCTGTGTGACAATTGTGTGAATATTGCATATGCCTCTTAGAAGCAATTGTAGCCAATTTCTCGATAAGCTACTACGCATGTTAGACTAAGCGAGTAACTAGCTACTTTGTTCTTGCTAATGTATAACCTCTAAATACATGTTACGATTGCTACCTTGAACAAAGCAATAATAAATTGCTATTTGTTGCGCTTTATACAAAATCGGGGAGTTCTTTTGCCATTTCTAATGAGAATGAAATCCGGTATGGCATTGAGAGATAAAGCTTTGTTGTATTCAGTTTAGTTTTTTCTTTTACTTTAGATACTACACTACTCTTATATGTTGAAATAAGTTATATGTCTCTTCTCTGTTGATGCATTAATTCTCATGCAATGGTACATACTCAATTTTTCACAACATATATTATTTAAATACAACTTTGGAAGATTACGGTCTCGATTTGGCATGTTGGAATATATGATATGAATTGATTTGGGGAAAATTATATCTTTGGGCGATATGCCTTCTTGGGAAGGAGGCGAGAGAGGGCTCGAGCCGTTACTAGAAGAGGATTTGGTAATGTGGTTGTTGTTCCTCCATAGATGTGTATATATGCAAGTCAAGAATGGGCAGTCACATGTGAAATTTTATTTTAGAAGTGCAATTATTTCTTTTCATAGGAGCACTACATGTTTAATGGATCTTCATTCGATAACTTCCATTTCAGAAATTCTTCAATATGTTTGAGGCTCATGCTTTTTCCTGAAAACTAAGCATTGCATGGAGGTATGTTTACTGCAATTTCTATCCTTGTTTTGAGTAATGCTGGATACGTATATCCTAGATACTGAATTTGGGTTGAATGCTTTCATCATTTTCAGCAATCAGTACTAAAGGTGTTTTACTTATGATATATTAAAGGTGATTCATTATAGCTTTGCGGAAAGGTTAGAAGAATACATACTGAGTAATTTATTGAACTTGAGTTTGTGAGAGATGCTTTTCCATTCTCCTCTCTCTTCTTGAGACATCTGGATATGCTCTTTCAGAAGCTGGCCGTCTTTGGAAGGATGGGCGGTTATCACCTCGTCACACTGCTTCTTGATTCACAACATTCTATAAGATCCGTAGTCTATCACATGTGGATCATTTTTCTTGTTTACATGTTACATGCGCCATAAATTTCCTATGAAATGACTACAAGCAAACTTTTTGGCGTTGATGGTGTTGATGAATATGCAATGAGCAAATTTCTTTACGAGATATTTTCATATGATAACACAACAGTTGCATTTGCTCCTTGGTTAAAGAGTTGACGCCACATAAGTTTGATATAAAAGAAGAGGTTTGCACCGCTTCATCAGCCCGATACACCTAGTTTCTTTTGTCATGCACTTATCCTAACGCCTATCTGGCTTAAAAGTTCACTTGCCCATTCTAGAGAAATTGTCCAATACATATCTACATTTTGAATAGATGTACCATCTTGATGGTGATTCTTGGTCTTGGTTGTTTGATGTGCTCCGTAAGAATTAACCGTTTTCATTCAATTTGATTGCCCGTCTTATATGATGGTTTTTTTGTTTTAGTAGATATACTACCTAGCATTCTATTCCAAGAAAATTTCAATGCTTAATTTATGGCAGTTGTTTCCACTTTTGACGTGCTATGATTCTTGTGATTGTTCTATCTTCTATATCGCAACAACCTTCTGTTGCTGCGTGTGATGGACCGCTATTCAGGTTAGTATAGTTTCTAAACTAAAGGCAAGTTAACAACATTAGTCATGAAAGTACTATTAAACTTACATCTCTGATGCACCCATCTCTCTTTAAATATTTGGGCAATTGACACAAGAGATGCCTGGCCAAATCACTCTCGCCGGTTTGTTTGAGTGGCTTGTGGAACAAATTAACAAGTCTCTTTTCTGTTGCAAGCGTCGGCGAGAGATCAATCGATATTCTTGATATCTATGGCTTTGAATCATTTGATGTAATGCACTTACTTTTAGCCTCAGTCATCACATTTTAATTGGCAAATGGTTTCTCATGACATGCTACAAATTTGCGTAAGAACGGTTTTGAGCAGTTCTGCATTAACTATGCCAACGAGAGGCTACAACAACATTTCAATCGCCATTTATTTAAGCTCGAGCAAGAGGTGAGCTATTGCTATGGTTTTACTTCCGAATCCATGTTGAAAGCTTGCACTTATTACTCGATTAATACCGGTGGTGTACTTTTTAGAGTAGAGGTTGTCTACTTACCTTATTTGTTATGGAGTTTACAATAATTAAACATTTTTGTTGCTACTTTTCTCTGTTAAGCTTGCTTCTTGGATCATAGCTCCACAAATATTGCATTATTATAATGTTTTACCTTGGCGGTGTCACAAGCTCTGTTGTTCTTCAAGTATTGCATGTGCTTTCTTGAACACGCTATTTTACGGTCCTCTGTGTTAGCTAAATGGAAGACCCGAGAGTTGTTATTTATTCACATCATGATTTGGATATTCTGTAAAACTTCTCTAAATAAGAACGCATTGCGTGAGCAGGAATATGTTGAAGATGGCATTGATGGGCAAAAGTTGAGTTTGAGGACAATCGAGATTGTTTAAATCTCTTTGAGAAAGTATGAGCCATTTCATCCTTGTCCTTTGCTTGTCACTAGAATTATACAAGTCTAGGGGAATCTTGTAAATTCATAATGCAAATATCAATATGCAAATATTTTCATTGAGAGAGATAAATGGGCTTCTACAAAACTTGGTCAATAGTCTTTGGATTGACTCGTTTTAGCATGGACTCAATAGTTCTAGAGAAGAATAGAGATTTGTTGCACATGGACTCAATTCAGCTCCTTGCCAAATGCAAATCTTCTCTACCTCAAATATTTGCATCTAAGATGCTTGTTCAATCCGAGAATTCAGTATCCATTCCATATAGATCTAGTTCTGCTGATTCACAGAAGTTAAGTGTGGCGATGAAGTTTAAGGTAGTAATTTTTGTGCTGCCAAATAACCATTTTACTAGATCTTGAATCAGCCAGATCAAACTTTGTTGACGATGTGTTAACAATTTTGTAGGGACAATTGTTCCAACTTATGCAAAGACTCGAAAGTACAACACCACACTTTATACGTTGCATTAAACCCAACAATTTACAACTCCCTGCAATTTACAAACAAGGACTTGTGCTTCAACAACTCAAATGTTGTGGGGTTCTTGAGGTTGTCCGAATTTCAAGATCTGGGTATCCAACAAGAATGACTCATCGAAGTTTGCTAGACGGTAAATCAAATTTGAATAGTAGTTGCATTAAATTTCGCCAAAATTTTTCCTTTCTTTTTGCAAAAGTTAATGATTCAATGTATCGGTATGGCTTTCTTCTTCTTGAGGATGTTGCATCTCAAGACCCCTTAGTGTTTAGGTTGCAATTCTTCATCAGTTCAACATTTTACAGAGATGTATCAAGTTGGCTACACAAAATTGTTCTTCCTGGTCGGTCACTAAGCATCTTGCTTTCATCTATTCATTTCGATAGTAATGAGTGTATTCCAAGTTAGTTGTTGGCCTCGATGTTTCCTGGATGAACATTACATGTTTAAAAACTCCATATATTCTGATTTCTCTGCAAATTTTGTTAAGCATATTGTTGTGTTGTCTGGAATGTTTATCTATTAAATTTATTTGTTATTTTGATGGCAATTACCTTCATTCTTGCTTCTTTGATTTGGCGGGCGAAGATGGGCAAACTTGAAGATACTCGGAATCGTACTCTTCATGGTATTTTAAGGGTTCAAAGTTGTTTGAGAGGGCATCAAGCCCGTCTTCATGCAAGGAGCGGATAAGAGGAATTTGGATCTTCAATCATGTATTTCTTCCAAACTATTCCTTTTGTATTTTTATTGTTTTTGCTTGTTTCTACATCTTTTAGTACTCGACTTCTTTGTATGGATCGGACTCACTATTCTTAAGAATGCAAGACAAATGCGAAATTTTGTATATTTGGTGACTTAGTTTTGTTGAATTATGATCCAAATACTCTTCATGGTATTTTAAGTATTCTTGTTATTTTGACCTAGGTCATTGCCTTATATATGTTCATCTTGTAAGCCGTCATGAGTTGATCTCTCGGCGATTTGTAAACACTCTTGAAAATAGTGAAGTTTCTGGCGGTGCCGTGGTTTTTACCCTTCGCATTGGAGGGTTTTTCCCGTTAAATCTGGTTCGTATATATGTTATTCTGATTTTCGAGTTTGGAAAATGGGCTAATGCTTTCTGCTATAATTTGGGTATCAAATTACCAAAATAATGATCGGTGACATCAATGAAATACAAAATTTGGATGGGTGGTGAGTCACCGGGATATATATATATTTTTTGTATAATGGCTAATAAATTAGTGGGCCATATAAAACCCACAATTTATGATTAAATTCGTGGGTTTTATTCAAATTTACAAATTTAATTAAATTCGTGAGTTTTACCACCCAAGAATTTAATTAAATTTGTGAGTTTTTACCCACAATTTAATTAAATTGTGGTTTTTTACCTTAACGAAATTAATTACATAAATTCGTGGGTTTTTCACCACAATTTAATGATTAAATTCGTGGGTTTTTCTAGTAACCCACGAATTTAATTTACATTCGTGGTACCCACAATTTAATTGATTAATTTAAATCGAGTTAAATTCGTGAACTAAATTGACGATTTGCCTACTAATTTAACTTAAATTAGTGGGTTTTAACCTAAATTCGTGGGTTTTGGCCCACAATTTTTCCCTATTTCTTGTAGTGGGAGTTGTACAACAGCTTAGGAACTTCCCTTAACCACATATCCTCTAATGAGATTAGGACCTAATCTAATTAAAGATTTGGAGTCATCATTGATGCGTATTTAGTTGGTCAACAAGTTGGCGTTTCTTTAAAATCATCCATTAATCGGTTAATTTACTATAATATGCTAGTACAATAATATGATATGCATTATCCATTAATTTATTAATTTACAAGATTCATCGTCAAGTCGACATAATAGCTATGAATTGCTTTCTCTCATGTGAAATATATGATCATGTCGAAGATGTGAATTGCTTTCTCTCATTAATTTTAGGTTTGATATATATATATATATATATATATAAATGTCACAAAGAGAGCATCGGCTCGTCGCCAAACACAATAGAAGGTGATGCTCAAGTCTTGAGTAAGGAACAAATGTTCAGGGGCGAGTAAGGTGAGAAGGGCCTAAGTACCAAATAAAGGGGCCACAGGAGAACACCGAGTTCTCCACTTTTATACCTGAGGGGTTTGCCTTGGTCCTCTCAAGTATAAGGGTGCTACCGATCTTTTCTCGACCAATTGGTGAGGAGAGAGTGCGATCATGGTTAAGGAATAGAGGAAGGAAGTCGAGTCTTGAGCAAAAGAATTGGTTGTGGGGCGAAATTAAGGGAAATGGATTATAGCGATGGAAGATGAAAGTAATGCTGGTGATGCGCCTTGAAGAGAATGTGTGTGTTTTTAAGGCACTTCAGGGTTATCATGCATGCTGAGTACGTGCTGAAAGGCTGTAGTCCCTTTGAGAGGTATCTGTTTGTGACTCCCAATGTTTGGGAGGAGTTCAGAAGGATGAAGAGTATGCCCAAGGCAAAGGAGCAGAGAGAGAGAAGAGCATCACTATCTTGAGGCAGAACACACATGAGCACCACCTCGGTTCTGTCAGATATGAAGCAAAGAAGGTAGAGTAGGCACGACTAGCTGAGGATTGTGTGAATTTCTGGACAGCAATGCCTTACTCCCACATATGTGAGGAGTGGGCACGCGACTGGTATTAGCAAGGACGAAGAAAACCTCTAACGGTCAGCTTGTAGTTCCAAATGTTGTGATCATGTGGATCGTCTTCACCATCGTAAGACATCTAACTTAGTATATTGCAGTTGACCCTACCTATTGTATTTTAGAACTAATTTATGTTCGCTTCTTGCAAGAGGAGGTAAGCCATCCAAGGCAAGTTGTGCTTTGATCATATTGAACCCAGTTTTACTAAATGCTATATTGTTTCAATCTACTGCATGACATTTTATGCATAGAACTATTTCAAAATAGTTTGAGATCGAGATATTTAACCCATTTGGATTATACCCTACCTTGTCATTTGTATGCCATGATTAATTGTCACCCTAGGATGGATCGTTATAGTTGGTTGCTATTGGATGCCAACATGGGTTGGTTAGACCATACATAGTATGTTTAGCCATGCCACGTATAACTCATGTCTTTTGGAGTATCAAATTAATCATGATTAATGGAATATGGAACATGTTAATGGAATTATGTATCAGGTGTTGTCACACAATGATGTTGAGTTCTAGTAACGGGGTTGTCATGCAAAGATGTTGACTTGTTGATGGCATATCATGCATGGTAAATGACTGGGGTAGTAAATGATTTATATTAAGGCAAGTGGCAAGTGGCAGGTTGCTAAAGTGGGTCAGTTTGATGGTTGGGTTATGGAAGTCTTGCCTTGGTTATTCTAAGGACTTAACCTTGAAAGCCTTTGTAGTGAGTCAAATATGCAATCACATGTTTGGAATAGGATAGACCTAACTGAGTAATTTACAATAGTTTAGTTATGGTACTATTAGTGGTGGTTTGAGTCCTATGTTATACGGTTCAATTCACATTGTGTAAGAAGGGAGCCTTGTTGTGGCGATTAACCCTTGATGTTGAAATCTTAATTAGTAGATAGTTAATTAGTAGATAGTCTTGGGTTAAGACAGGTATTGTAAAGGCTTTATTATGATCGCTCAATCGCATACTTTTGTATAGCGAGTCATAATGACAGAGCGTGTGAGTTGATTCTATCCTGCGGGTAAAGTGCATAACCTCTGTAGAGTGTGAAATCTATTAGGATAATCGTGCTCGTGGTTTTGAGCAATGTTCGGGAATTACGGTGAAGAGTTAGTTTTATGCAAAATGAAAACTTGGATGGCAAGGCAGGATGCCATTGGAAAGTTTGGAATATGATTTAGGGCTAGATGCCATGTTTACTTGAGAAATCTGAAAGTTACTATTTCTTGTTATTTGTTTTCCTATCATTTTAATCTATTTATTGTATTCCTTTATAAATGTTGCTTTCTTGTAAAATAGCCATATTAGCAATTCATTTGAAACAAGCCATGTATATAGTATGCTAGAGTTGCATTTGGTGCACAACTTGTTGAGTGGTTTAAGTACTCACCCTTACCAACAACAAATCACCAGTTGAGGAAAAGTCTACACCAGCTTTGGAAGAGGAGTATCAAGGGGAGACAAATGTTTATGGTGCAAGCCTTGTGAGTTGCCCATGCTATACTAAGGGGCTATCTACATTTTCATTCTACTACAATTTAATTTATTATTCTAAGTTTTGCCCTGCATAGTAAAATCATGTAAAGTCAACCGTAAAGTCACTCAACAGGTTAATAATTAATATATGAAGTCTTTTATTATTATTTCACTGTGTATGATTATGATATTAATCTATATTGAGTCTGTGTGCACTACCGTGATCCTGAACTAGTGCGGTATACACAGAGGGTCCGGATTTGCATATTTGGGTCTCGACACCCTTGTAGCGATGTCATTGTACATCCCTCGATCACTCGATAGAAGCTACCGAAGTGGAACTTTTTGTAGGAGCTTGAACCATGGATGTGCTTGCTTGAGAGCTCGGGAAGTAGTGTTGGACGATGTAGGGTGCCCACTTGTGGAGGTGGTAGCTTGCTTCAAGAGCACAGGAAGTAGTAGTGGATGATGTAGGGTGCCCACTTGTGGAGGTGTAGGTGGGCGGCTTGTTGCGAGGGTGGTGCCTAGCTTTGTGATTGGTTCACCTACCGCAAGAGAACCTCCAAAATTGCCCTAGAAGCAGGACTATCTTCCTTGCACTTCACATTCCGCTTTACATGCAAAATGAAACAAATAGGTGATAAAGTTGTATTCATTATAAACAAGAATGTCCTGAATTTCATAGTTAAGCCCTCCTAGAAATCTAGCCATTTTAGCATCTTGGTTTCTTCTAACCTACAACGCAACAAATCAATTTGTAGTTCTTGGTAGTATTCTTCTACTATTTTACTACCCTGTCTTAAGCGTTGCAAATTGTTAAGCAAATCAAAAGAATAATAGGAATGTACAAATCTATGTCTCATAGCTCTCTTCACAGCATTCCATGTTCTTCAAGAAAAGCATGCAAAATCCGTGAACTCACTAGTAGTGGCCCTATCTTTATCTTCAGGAAAAGCATAGCAAGCACAATTTTGTTCTACTGCTAACTCCCATGAGAGGTATGCATTAGGATCATACTTTTCAGTAAAAGGAGGCATAGTAAATTTAAATTTACCAAGTGGATCATCATGGTCATGTACCTCTCATGGTGGTGGATCTCTTCTCATACCTTGACAAATGACGTTTCAGATGATCATGATCATTGTCGGGATTGAATCCTCCATTGGACTCCGTATCAGCAACATATTGATTTCCTTCATCCACAACTTCTTCTACTTCGGTGACCCATGAGCAAGCAATGGAAGGGGTATGGCGTTGTCGTGGTATGTAGGTAGCAATGGGGCAAGAAGCGACCAATGGTGGAGCTCTCTCTAATTGCCCTACGATGTATCAAGTGCAACAAGCTCACCATTGGTGTGATCTAGAACCCTCTTAAGACACTCTGAATGTTGATTCAACATGCATGAAAAATGTCATATGATTCCCTTCATTCATGGCATGAGAGGTGCATCCCCATCGGAATGATCAGTGGAACCTGCAATTGTTAGTAAAAGATTGTAAACAATTCACAAGTATATGTCCATATCAACTACTAGGTGCTGATGATCCAAAGTCTCACACGCTCAACCCATTACCAAGCTCTTGCAAGTTCTTACCAAAGCAAAACCGGTGGTGCAATCAGTGGCTGGTTCATGATAAATGTAACTTAAGCTTGGCAAAGCGATTGCAAGCAGAACAATACCTATTTGGTTAGTAAAAGGTGAAGCTTGGACAAGCTTATATATGTAGCAAGGATTAGCAAGTAATTCATTTTAAAAATTGCAAAGTTGAAAAGTATTTCAAAGTACTAGTCATAATTTGATGGCCCTAGACTAGACCTAGGTACAACAAGCTTAGAATTGTACTACTTGGATCAAACACAAGTGACCAACACAAGGAACTATCACAAAAGGAGCTATTTCAACAACAGGAGGCACTTTGCACAATTTTTTCTTTGTTTTTTTATTTTATTTTTCTTTCTTTATTTTTCTCTTTTTTATTTTTTTTCTTTTTGGAAGTGCAACTCCTAACTCAACTAAGGATAGAAAATAAAAATCTCAAATTTTGGAATAAGAGAAAAAGCTAAACAGGTGACTAAAGGATGACAAAACCAGAATAAAAAATTTTTGGGGTCTAGAACTTGGTCTTAGAGGCCAAATTTGAGGTCAAAATAGGCACAAGACTAAAAGCCTATGGTTTTATCAGATGTGTGTCATTGTCCCCTTTGAAACTAGTACTCATGTGTCAAAAATAGACTTCGGATGCAAATGTTATGGCCATTTTATTGATAGGCGCACGAATGCTACTTTTTGGACTCAGTTTCGGCCAATGGGAAGTGGACCAGATTGGCCAAAGTGGAGATTGACTCGGCTTGGACTCAAATGTGTTTTTGTGCAACTCAGACGGGGGGAAGAAACAACCAACTCGGATTTTTTAATTTGGACTTAAGGAAAAGGGTAGTCCGAATTGATCTCTTTCCAAATAGAATCCAACCGAATCGATGTATTTCTTTTTTGGACGCAACAGAAGGACTCTTGGCGACCAAAATTGGCGACAGCACAACCCTAGCTAGAGATCAGCAAGTAAAGCACGACCAGTCTAGACACTAAGACCAACAATTAGACATGGTAATGTAACTTGCAATTCAAGGACGCAAACCGTAAAGAAAAACAACAAAGGTCCAAAGGGTTCGGGTAAAGTAATTTTTTTGTAGCAATTGTCTGGACTCTAGGTAAGTAAAAATGAATCTACTATTAGAAAAAACTATAAATTCACACTGATTAATGAAAGCTCTAATACCACCTGATGAGGCTTCTAGAGGCCCAATCTTTCAGTGATAAAGATAACTCTTAATTAGTGGAGACAGCCCTCACAATCTAGGCTACTGATTGAAACACAACTAGTGTCAAGCAATCGCTGAACCAAACTCCAAGTTGTTTTCAACCGTGCCAAAGCCCGCTTGACCTGATCACGAAGATCAATTTGTTCAAGAAATCAAAGAACAAAGCAAAAGCAATCTGAAATTGCAAATATAATTGAAGTATTGATGTGGAGTTTCAAAGCACAGTATTGCCGCTGATCTAGCCGAACAAGAGAATACCAAATGGTTTCACCTAGAAAAACTACCACTAAACAAAACCCGAGTCTCATGAGGGAGTTTGGCTAACTTAAATAAGCATCTAAAATGGGTGCGGATAAGAGGTGGACACAGACATGGACACAGACTCCTCTTGGGCGTCCCTCCTGGGCCTTCCTATTATATGGGTCAAAGCCCAATTGGTAAAACTGGTGTAGCACCTCTCTTCAATGATTGTGATACATAGATAATGAATTTTAAGTTGAGGCTAGATACATTAGAAAGGTCTCATTGTAAGCTTTCAATCAAGTACTCGCACACCTCCAACAGACTGCGTATGTGAATGTTATGATAGTTTCAAATCAGTGCTGTCGGGCTGATTCCGAATTGAACTAGAATTGAAGTAGGTTCGGCCTGGATTTGTGGTTGTAGTGTTGCTCCCCTTACCATGGTTCTTGAGTAGAATAACATTGCATGACTTATGTAGTAATCCATCCTCAATAAAGAAGATTATGAAATCCTAGAAATGAGCTCTCCTGATAATTCAACTGCTGTTCACATGCTCTTGTCAAAGGTCCTTGTCTAGCATCTTGTGGAGGACTGTAGTGTGTATCCAAGGAAATGATGCCCTCGTCACTGTACCACCCTCTTTATCACCGAGTCGCTAGCCAAGCCTCACCGAGCTTGCCTTGCCACCGGCGACTGCCTCCCGAGGCCACTCTGCTTTGGCTGACCAAAGTGTAGGCCAGGCATGTCAGCCTCTATGCCAAAATCAAAAGAAGTTGGGAAATCCAAAAATAGAGAAATACTTCTTTACTTTATGGAAAGCGTATTTTCTATTTTTTGTGACTTTCCAAAACTAAGAGGATTCAAATGTTAATAAATTTTGCGTTATAAACCTAAATTGAGTCAAATAAATTTATAAATTAATATAAAATCATGGGCTTTCAGAATATATGAAAATATTTAACTTTGGACCTCAGTTTAGAATTTTTGAATTTAAAATTTGAGTAAACCTAGTATAGTCACTATTTAAAATTATTAAACACTAACTCCAAAAATGGTGAAATAAATTTTTAAAAATTTCTAGGACCTTAAGAATTCTAGATCTATAAAAATATTTACTATTTGACTTAGTTGAGTTGAGTTCATAAATGATTTCACATCCAATGATTAAAAGATTCAAATATGAACTACTTTCACAAATAAATTTTAAACCTGTGAGACCAGCTCCAATATATTCCAAAGGTTAGGACCCTCTGATGCTACAAAGGTAATTGTATTCGGATGTGTTTTTCTCTTAATTTCTACTAGAAATTTTCCTTCTTATAATATGAATTTCAGAATTCATATTATAAGAAGGAAAATTGAGAAACCAGTACTTAAAATCTTTTTATCACCAAAACCTTCTATTTTAACTCATATT
The DNA here is from genome assembly GCA_036346375.1 of Guadua angustifolia. NCBI lineage: Eukaryota > Viridiplantae > Streptophyta > Magnoliopsida > Poales > Poaceae > Guadua > Guadua angustifolia. Next base: position 5,026,241 of record CM070522.1, read on the forward strand.
TGAATTTGGGGTTATTTGTTTCATTTGCTTCTTATTGCTGCTTTACATTAAGCACATGTAGATATCGACGTTCCCGAACTCGTCACTGTCAACCTCGACTCTGCTCCAGAATCCATTGAACAAGGCAAACACCCCCATTTGACCCTATTGATCCCATTATTATTTCACTTAAGTTTTTGTTAAATCAATGTATGTATGCATTATTTTTGGTAAACATGTGTGAGACCTTGTCCATAAAGAACAAAGATCTCCATGTAACTACTGCACTAGTCCCGTGATCAATTGCTATATGCACTTGTTTACATCATTGATATCACATCTATACATAGATTATATTATCACTTGAAACAAAAATTAATTATACATAGTTCTTTACATAATATAATATAGTACAACGAAAAATAACATAAAGAACCAAAACCTCGTAGTACGCCCATCCAAACCCGTAGGCATCTAACAAGGCAAACCCTAGAATAAGTCATCATAAAAATCCCCGTTACCTACTTGGAAGTAAGAGCCATTGGGCAGGTCGTAGGCTTCATCTTCTGGCAATGATTTTTTAAGCAAGTTTGAGTATATTTGTACTTAGCAAGATTTATAGTGGTTCACAAATGCAGATATATAATCACATGCAGACTTTGACAAGGATAAAGCTCTAGGTTATTTTGCACTGGCATAAAGAAATGCAAACATATGAATACAATAGAATGCAAACGAAGTTTATAAAAACTGCTAAGATATTTGTAATCACAATTAAGTATCCAAAGTCCATAACCCAGTCTTCCCGACTTTGAAGCCCAACCATGTTGATCCTTTGACATAAAACGATGGTTGCTAAACATTTCCAACCCAAAAACCCATTTTTAGAAGATATCAAATTCTAACATTGGAATGATTTCACCAAGTGCCCATAACCACGAGTACGGCTAATCGATTAGATTCATACTCTACATAGTTGTACAGTTTTATCCACAAGAAATGATCTACCTCTTTTGCTAGGCCAATTGACACACTTCCTTTGGTGTATCGGCAAGGAGATCATACATAACTGTTACATTACGTAGACTTGACTTTGCATAAGGCCAGTGACGTTAAAACCTTACCCTAGAGACAAAAACACACACCCAAGACATGGATTCATTCATATCATACCCAAGGCAATCAACCTGCCCACACAGTTTCTTCTCTTAGCAAGGAGTACACCGTTGCATTGGTATGTAGAAACCGCTACAAGCAGACCTTACTGGAATGCATGTGCTATCTCTCGCCTTCCATAATGCAAAGCCATTTCTAGGTAACTTAACGAGTTAAGGCTGTCCCATAATAGCCCTTATGGTTGTATAGATTTTTTGGATTTGTAATGTCCCATTGCTCGGTCCTTAATCCGACACGGGCGATACTTCACCTTACACTACGTGCAATTCCCTTTTGCACCACTAGCTATTGCTAATAATCGCCCACGTCAAAATCATAGTTTTGTTTTGGGTTTTTAATAGAATACTAGCAACCCTTCCAATTTGAATCCAACCATTTAAACATTTGAAATGTCTAAGTTGATTCTAAGCATGTCTAAGCAAAAGTATCACACTAGCGATTATACCTAAAATGACATCCAGTAGTGTCTAATTATTACTAGCTAGTGTAATCAAAGTTCACTTAATCATTCATATTAAGGAAAATCCTCCATATACAGGTATAACTACCATCGGTACCCAACATAACCATTTTATGTAGAATTACGTGCATGCAAAATATTTTGACAAAAACAACATAAAGTAATTGAACTATTGGGTTCAACATGTTCAAGGGGCTGCTTGCCTTGCTGATCATCATCTGCAATTGAAGGATCGAGATGGCGAATAGAGGGGGGGGGGGTGAATGGTCGCAAACAAATTTTTCCCCAAAATACTCCAACTAAAACCTTGAAAGGATCACGCAAAGGAAATCGTGAAAAACCCGAACAACTAGACAACTATGTGTACCCCTAGCATGCATGGATGAGTACCATAGAATATGTGGGGATTTTTGAGTCACAATTCTGGTTGTCTAGTGTCCAAAATAAGAAGGAATCAATTCAACTCTTGCTTTTAGAAAGAAGATCAATTCAAATCACAAAAGCCACTTTTAGAAAAGCAAAAACTGAATTTCCAGAAGCTGTCCTCAATTAGAACAGGTGGTTGGTGGGTTTCTGCAGCTCAAGAAATTATGAGAAGATGAGTCCTGAAGAACTCCACCAAATTTAACCTCAAAACTCTTTACAAAAAAATCATAAAAAATCAAAGAACACAGATAGTCAGGAACTTCAAGCAGAAAGTTTGGGGCTCGGTTTTGACCTCATGGCGCCCAAACGGTGCAACAAGTGGACTCCAAAATTTTTCTAAATATGAATATGAGAGTCTCGCACCTTCTCCAATAAGAATCAATCAAAAAGGATTTTTATATATTTTTCTAAAAATTAAATACTAACTGCTGCGCGAAGAACAAGTTCTAGACAGAGTTGGAACTTGAAACAAAAGATGATCTCTACTCAATCCAAGAGTGCAAAAGAGATGTAAAATCATATGAACACACTCAAGACATCCAAGATCAGCATTTAGAAGGAGGGGAGGCAAATCCAAATTGCAAGAAAATAAATTGCATGAAAGTAAATTGCAGGAATTTAAATACTGAATTTAAGACATAAAGTAAATGCGTAATTTAAATTCAAGCATGAATGAAAAAGATTTGCATTTCTGGAAGGAGAAGGCTTACAAAGCCACACAACAAGGTGGGCAAAACTCAAAGGAGAACAAAAACCTCTACAACCTTCAAGGGGAGGAGGCTACCTCTCCACCCCTATTTATACTACTCTTAGGCCACCTACCACCCTTGGATGCAGCCCTCAACCCTAGAGAACTCATCTAAGGGCTAAGATTTGCCCACTCACATAGCCATGCACGGGCTAACCCAAAACCCACACACATACCGAGTTTTCTTGCACGGTTTTCAAAGCATACTACCTAGACTCGCTAACCTATCAACTAGACCGCAATCCGACAGCCTTCCTTGATCCACACGACGTCTAGCTAGCATCTCCTCCTTTCCTTGTCTTCTTGGGTTGCCCGGACTCCGTCTCCGATCATCTTCCGGCGATCTCCCGACCGTCTAGACCTCCGACGCTCCTTGCCTAGTCCCGGTCATCCTCCGTCTCACCATGACTTAGCAACGTCGCCCTGCAACCATCAAAGACAAGGAAAAACCTTCACATAGCAATGCCCACACATATATTCAATGATTATCCCAAAATCATTAATGAATCATAATTTCTCTCAAAGTTCCGGTGCTACCGCCCCCAGGCTGGTAGCACTAAGAAAAAGCAACCAACACTCAAATTGCTTCAAATCCAATTCACTTCAAATCAAACTCAATTTCAAATCAAACCAAGTTTAAAACTAGTCAATTACTCATCACACACAAGGATAGACCTGCACATGGTCTTTCAGCAATAAAGTCAGGGTCGCTAATCAAACTGACTTCTTCAGACACAGAGACGTTGGTCTCTACATGTTGCATAACAGAAAATAATAACAATTAGTAAATTCCAAAAAGGGCAAAAAAGAAGACAAACAGTAAAATAAACCGAAACTTACTGCAAAGTATAGAGGGTTCATTTTGTGGATTATTTATTTGTAAATTACGAATCCAAGAGGCAAAAGTTATATAAATATGCATAGATATGAACATAGAGAACATTACTGTCGACGTTTATTGTCGGCAATAATGAAAATGGGGCTAGGCGCTGGATCCAAACTCGATGGTAACACAAGACAAGATAATTATCCAAGTTTAGGCTCTCGCGGAGGAGATAATCACTACAAGAAACAGGGAATCATATGACATTTTTCATGCATGTTGAATCAACATTCAGAGTGTCTTAAGAGGGTTCTAGATCACACCAATGGTGAGCTTGTTGCACTTGCTACATGCGTAGGGCAATTAGAGAGAGCTCCACCATTGGCTGCTCTTGCCCCATTGCTACCTACATACCACGACAACGCCATACCCCTTCCATTGCTTGCTCATGGGTCACCGAAGTAGAAGAAGTTGTGGATGAAGGAAATCAATATGTTGCTGATACGGAGTCCAATGGAGGATTCAATCCCGACAATGATCATGATCATCTGAAACGTCATTTGTCAAGGTATGAGAAGAGATCCACCACCATGAGAGGTACATGACCATGATGATCCACTTGGTAAATTTAAATTTACTATGCCTCCTTTTACTGAAAAGTATGATCCTAATGCATACCTCTCATGGGAGTTAGCAGTAGAACAAAATTGTGCTTGCTATGCTTTTCCTGAAGATAAAGATAGGGCCACTACTAGTGAGTTCACGGATTTTGCATGCTTTTCTTGAAGAACATGGAATGCTGTGAAGAGAGCTATGAGACATAGATTTGTACATTCCTATTATTCTTTTGATTTGCTTAACAATTTGCAACGCTTAAGACAGGGTAGTAAAATAGTAGAAGAATACTACCAAGAACTACAAATTGATTTGTTGCGTTGTAGGTTAGAAGAAACTGAAGATGCTAAAATGGCTAGATTTCTAGGAGGGCTTAACTATGAAATTCAGGACATTCTTGTTTATAATGAATACAACTTTATCACCTATTTGTTTCATTTTGCATGTAAAGCGGAATGTGAAGTGCAAGGAAGATAGTCCTGTTTCTAGGGCAATTTTGGAGGTTCTCTTGCAGGTAGGCTGAACCAATCACAAAGCTAGGCACCACCCCTGCAACAAGCCGGCCACCTACACCTCCACAAGTGGGCACCCTACATCATCCACTACTACTTCCCAGGCTCTTGAAGCAAGCTACCACCTCCACAAGTGGGCACCCTACATCGTCCAACACTACTTCCCCGAGCTCCTGAAGCAAGCACATCCATGGTTCAAGCTCCTACAAAAAGTTCCACTTCGGTAGCTTCTATCGAGTGATCGAGGGATGTACAATGACATCGCTACAAGGGTGTCGAGACCCAAATATGCAAATCCGGACCCTCTGTGTATACCGCACTAGTTCAGGATCACGGTAGTGCACACAGACTCAATATAGATTAATATCATAATCATACACAGTGAAATAATAATAAAAGACTTCATATATTAATTATTAACCTGTTGAGTGACTTTACGGTTGACTTTACATGATTTTACTATGCAGGGCAAAACTTAGAATAATAAATTAAATTGTAGTAGAATGAAAATGTAGATAGCCCCTTAGTATAGCATGGGCAACTCACAAGGCTTGCACCATAAACATTTGTCTCCCCTTGATACTCCTCTTCCAAAGCTGGTGTAGACTTTTCCTCAACTGGTGATTTGTTGTTGGTAAGGGTGAGTACTTAAACCACTCAACAAGTTGTGCACCAAATGCAACTCTAGCATACTATATACATGGCTTGTTTCAAATGAATTGCTAATATGGCTATTTTACAGTAAAGCAACATTTATAAAGGAATACAATAAATAGATTAAAATGATAGGAAAACAAATAACAGTAAATAGTAACTTTCAGCATTTCTCAAGTAAACATGGCATCTAGCCCTAAATCATATTCCAAACTTTCCAATGGCATCCTGCCTTGCCATCCAAGTTTTCATTTTGCATAAAACTAACTCTTCACTGTAATTCCCGAACATTGCTCAAAACCACGAGCACGATTATCCTAATAGATTTCACACTCTACAGAGGTTATGCACTTTACCCGCAGGATAGAATCAACTCACACGTCTGTCTGTCATGACTCGCTATACAAAAGTATGCGATTGAGCGATCATAATAAAGCCTTTACAATACCCTGTCTTAACCCAGTACTATCTACTAATTAACTATCTACTAATTAAGATTTCAACACTGAAGGGTTAACTGCCACAACAAGGCTCCCTTCTTACACAATGTGAATTGAACCGTATAACATAGGACTCAAACCACCACTAATAGTACCATAACTAAACTATTGTAAATTACTCAGTTAGGTCTATCCTATTCCAAACATGTGATTGCATATTTGACTCACTACAAAGGCTTTCAAGGTTAAGTCCTTAGAATAACCAAGGCAAGACTTCCATAACCCAACCATCAAATCGACCCACTTTAGCAACTTCGCCACTTGCCACTTGCCTTAATATAAATCATTTACTACCCTAGTCATTTACCATGCATGATATGCCATCAACAAGTCAACATCTTTGCATGACAACCCCGTTACTAGAACTCAACATCATTGTGTGACAACACCTGATACACAATTCCATTAACATGTTCCATATTCCATTAATCATGATTAATTTGATACTCCAAAAGACATGAGTTATACGTGGCATGGCTAAACATACTATGTATGGTCTAACCAACCCATGTTGGCATCCAATAGCAACCAACTATAACGATCCATCCTAGGGTGACAATTAATCATGGCATACAAATGACAAGGTAGGGTATAATCCAAATGGGTTAAATATCTCGATCTCAAACTATTTTGAAATAGTTCTATGCATAAAATGTCATGCAGTAGATTGAAACAATATAGCATTTAGTAAAACTGGGTTCAATATGATCAAAGCACAACTTGCCTTGGATGGCTTACCTCCTCTTGCAAGAAGCGAACATAAATTAGTTCTAAAATACAATAGGTAGGGTCAACTGCAATATACTAAGTTAGATGTCTTACGATGGTGAAGGCGATCCACATGATCACAACATTTGGAACTACAAAAGTGACCGTTAGAGGTTTTCTTAGTCCTTGCTAATACCCAATCAGCGTGCCCTCCTCACATATGTGGGAGTAAGGCATTCTTGTCGTGAATTCACACAATCCTCAGCTAGTCGTGCCTACTCTACCTTCTTTGCTTCATATCTGACAGAACCGAGGTGGTGCTCATGTGTGTTCTGCCTCAAGATAGTGATGCTCTTCTCTCTCTCTGCTCCTTTGCCTTGGGCATACTCTTCATCCTTCTGAACTCCTCCCAAACATTGGGAGTCACAAACAGATACCTCTTAAAGGGACTACAGCCTTTCAGCACGTACTCAGCATGTATGATAACCCTGAAGTGCCTTAAAAACACACACATTCTCTTCAAGGCGTACCGCCTCGCATTACTTTCATCTTCCACTGCTATAATCCATTTCCCCTTAATTTCGTCCCACAACCAATTCTTTTGCTCAGCACTGACTTCCTTCCTCTATTCCTTAACCATGATCGGCACTCTCTCCCTCACCAATTGGTCGAGAAAAGATCGGTAGCACCCCTTATACTTGAGAGGACCAGTGCAAACCCCCGTGGTATAAAAGTGGAGAACCTGCGGTGTTCTCCCTGTGGCCCCTTTATTTGGTACTTAGGCCCTTCTCACCTTACTCGGCCCTTGAACATTTGTTCCCTTACTCAAGACTTGAGCATCACCTTCTATTGTGTTTGGCGACGAGCCGATGCTCTCTCTTTGTGACATTTCGAATATATATATATATATATATCAAACCTAAAATTAATGAGAGAAAGCAATTCACATCTTCGACATGATCATATATTTCACATGAGAGAAAGCAATTCATAGCTATTATGTCGACTTGACGATGAATCTTGTAAATTAATAAATTAATGGATAATGCATATCATATTATTGTACTAGCATATTATAGTAAATTAACTGATTAATGGATGATTTTAAAGAAACGTCAACTTGTTGACCAACTAAATACGTACCAATGATGACTCCAAATCTTTAATTAGATTAGGTCCTAATCTCATTAGAGGATATGTGGTTAAGGGAAGTTCCTAAGCTGTTGTACAACTCCCACTACAAGAAACAGGGAAAAATTCGTGGGCCAAAAACCCACGAATTTAGGCCAAACTCCACAATTTAATCATTAAATTAAATAAATTTTGAAAACTCCACAATTATGAGTTAATTTCGTAGGCGGTAAAACTCACAATTTAATTAAATTAGGTAATGTAAAACTCAATTTAATTAAATTAGTAATTTGAATAAAACCCCAATTTAATTGTTAAATTGTGGGTTTTATATGGCCCACTTAATTTATTAGCCATTATACAAAAAATATATATATATCACGGTGGTGACCACCCATCCGAATTTTGTATTTCATTGATGTCGATTCGATCATTATTTTGGTAATTTGATACCCAAATTATAGCAAAGAAGCGATTACTAGCCCATTTTCCAAACACGAAAAGCGTAAATAACATATATCTGAACCGGATTTAACGTGGAAAAACCCTCCAATGCGAAGGGTAAAAACCACGAACCACGCAAACTTCACTATTTTCAAGAGTGTTTACAAATGCGGAGAGATCAACTCGCGACGGCTTACAAGATGAACATATATAAGGCAATGACCTAGGTCAAAAATAACAAGAATACTTAAAATACCATGAAGAGTATTTGGATCATAATTCAACAAAAACTAAGTCACCGAAATATACAAAATTTCGGCATTTGTCTTGCATTCTTAAGAATAGTGAGTCCGATCCATACAGTAAGCTGAGTACGAAAAGATGTAGAAACAAGCAAAAACAGTAAAAATACAAAAAGGGAATAGTTTGGAAGAAATACATGATTGAAGATCCAAATTCCTCTTATCCGTTCCCTTGCATGAAGACGGGCTTGATGCCCTCTCAAAGCGACTTTGAACCCTTAAAATACCATGAAGAGTACGATTCGAGTATCTTCAAGTTTGCCCATCTTGATTCCGCAAAATCAAAAAGCGATATGAAGGTAATTGCCATCAAAATAACAAATAAATTTAATAGATAAACATTCGAGACAACACAACAATATGCTTAACAAAATTTGCAGAGAAAGCTGTAAATATATGGAGTTTTAAACATGTAATGTTCATCGAGGAAACATCGAGGCCAACAACTAACTTGGAATACACTCATTACTATCGAAATGAATAGATGAAAGCAAGATGCTTAGTGACGACGATTCGGAAGAACAATTTTGTGTAGCCAACTTGATACATCTCGGGTAAAATGTTGAACTGATGAAGAATTGCAACCTGAAACACTAAGGGGTCTTGAGATCGACATCCTCAAGAAGAAGAAAGCCATACGATACATTGAATCATTAACTTTTGCAAAAGAAAGGAAAAATTTTGGCGAAATTTAATGCAACTACTATTGAAATTTGATTTACCGTCTAGCAAACTTCGATGAGTCATTCTTGTTGGATACCCGGATCTTGAAATTCGGACAACCTCAAGAACCCCACAACATTTGAGTTGTTGAAGCACAAGTCCTTGTTTGTAAATTGCGAGGAGTTGTAAATTGTTGGGTTTAATGCAACGTATAAAGTGTGGTGTTGTACTTTCGAGTCTTTGCATAAGTTGGAACAATTGTCCCTACAAAATTGTTAACACATCGTCAACAAAGTTTGATCTGGCTGATTCAAGATCTAGTAAAATGGTTATTTGGCAGCACAAAAATTACTACCTTAAACTTCATCGCCACACTTAACTTCTGTGAATCAGCAGAACTAGATCTATATGGAATGGATCTTTGAATTCTCGGATTGAACAAGCATCTTAGATGCAAATATTTGAGGTAGAGAAGATTTGCATTTGGCAAGGAGCTGAATTGAGTCCATGTGCAACAAATCTCTATTCTTCTCTAGAACTATTGAGTCCATGCTAAAACGAGTCAATCCAGCACTATTGACCAAGTTTTGTAGAAGCCCATTTATCTCTCTCAATGAAAATATTTGCATATTGATATTTGCATTATGAATTCTGACATTCCCCTAGACTTGTATAATTCTAGTGACAAGCGATGACAAGGATGAAATGGCTCATACTTTCTCAAAGAGATTTAAATGATCTGATTGTCCTCAAACTCAACTTTTGCCCGATCAATGCCATCTTCAACATATTCACTGCTCACGAATCGCGGTTCTTATTTAGAGAAGTTTTACAGAATATCCGAAATCGTGATGTGAATAAATAACAACTCTCGGGTCTTCCATTTAGCTAACACAGAGGACGAGAAAATAGCGAGTTCAAGAAAGCACATGCAATACTTGAAGAACAACGAGCTTGTGACCTTTGCCGGTGTAAAACATTATAATAATGCAATATTTGTGGAGCTATGATCCAATAAGCAAGCAACAGGAGAAAAGTAGCAACAAAAATGTTTAATTATTGTAAACTCCATAACAAATAAGGTAAGTAGACAACCTCTACTCTAAAAAGTACACCATTGGTATTAATCGAGTAATAAGTGCAAGCTTTCAACATGGATTACGGAAGTAAAACCATAGCAATAGCTCACCTCTTGCTCGAGCTTAAATAAATGGCGATTGAAATGTTGTTGTAGCCTCTCGTTGGCATAGTTAATGCAGAAGCTGTTCAAAACCGTTCTTACGCAAATTTGTAGCATGTCATGAGAAACCATTTGCCAATTAAAATGTGATGATTTGAGGCTAAAAGTAAGTGCATTACATCAAATGATTCAAAGCCATAGATATCAAGAATCTTGATTGATCTCCCAGTTCGACGCTTACAACAGAAAGAGACTTGTTAATTTGTTCCACAAGCCACTCAAACAAAGCTGGCGAGAAGTGATTTGGCGATGCATCTCTTGTGTCAATTGCTCGAAATATTTAAAGAGAGATGGGTGCATCAGAGATGTAAGTTTAATAGTACTTTCATGACTAATGTTGTTAACTTGCCTTTAGTTTAGAAACTATACTAACCTGAATAGCGGTCCATCACACGCAGCAACAGAAGGTTGTTGCGATATAGAAGATAGAACAATCACAAGAATCATAGCACGTCAAAAGTGGAAACAACTGCCATAAATTAAGCATTGAAATTTTCTTGGAACAGAATGCTAGGTAGTATATCTACTAAAACAAAAAAACCATCATATAAGACGGGCAATCAAATTGAATGAAAACGGTTAATTCTTACGGAGCACATCAAACAACCAGTACCAGTAACCACCATCAGCATGGTACATCTATTCAAAATGTAGATATGTATTGGACAATTTCTCTAGAATGGGCAAGTGAACTTTTTAAGCCTGAGATAGGCGAGAGGATAAGTGCATGACAAAAGAAACTAGGTGTCTTTGGCTGATGAAGCGGTGCAAACCTCTTCTTTTATATCAAACTTGCGTGGCGTCAACTCTTTAACCAAGGAGCAAATGCAACTGTTGTGTTATCGAGATGAAAATATCTGGTAAAGAAATTTGCTCATTGCATATTCATCAACACCATCCTTTGCCAAAAAGTTTGCTTGTAGTCATTTCATAGGAAATTTATGGCGAAGCATGAACATGTAAACAAGAAAAATGATCCATTGTGTGATAGACTACGGATCTTATAGAATGTTCTTGAATCAAGAAGCGGTGTGATGTGATAACCGTCCATCCCTTCAAAGACTGACCAGTTTCGGAAAGAGCATATCCAGATGTCTCAAGAAGAGAGAGGAGAATGGAAAAGCATCTCTCACACACGAAGTTCAATAAATTACTCAGTATGTATTCTTCTAACCTTTCGGCGGGGCTATAATGAATCACCTTTAATATATCGTAAGTAAAACACCTTTAGTAATCGATGCTGAGAATGATGAAAGCATTCAACCCAAATTCGATATCCGGGATATCGTATCGGCATTACTCAAAACAAGGATAGAAATTGCAGTAAACATACCTCCATGCAATGCTTAGTTTTCGAGGAAAAAGCACGAGCCTCAAACATATTGAAGAATTTCGAAATGGAAGTTATCGAATGAAGATCCATTAAACATGCACGGTGCTCCTATGAAAAGAAATAATTGCACTTCTAAAATAAAATTTCACATGTATTGCCCATTCTTGACTTGCATATATACACATCTATGGAGGAACAGTCAACCACATTACCAAATCCCTCTTCTAATGTGGCTCGAGCCCTCTCGCCTCCTTCCGAAGAAGGCATCTTGCCCGACATATAATTTTCCCCAAATCAATTCATATCATATATTCCAACATGCCAAACCGAGACCGAGAATCTTCGGGTTGTATTTAAATAATATATGTTGTGAAAAATTGGAGTATGTACCATTGCATGAGAATTAATGCATCGACAGAGAAGAGACATATAACTTATTTCAACATATAAGAGTAGGCGTAGTATCTAAAGTAAAAGAAAAAGCTAAACTGAATACAACAAAGCTTTATCTCTCAATGCCATACCGGATTTCATTCTCATTAGAAATGGCAAAAGAACTCCCGATTTTGTATAAAGCGCAACAAATAGCAATTTATTATTGCTTTGTTCAAGGTAACAATCAGAACATGTATTTAGAGGTTATACATTAGCAAGAACAAAGTAGCTAGTTACTCGAGTTAGTCTAACATGCGAAGTAGCTTATCGTGGAAATTGGCTACAATTGCTTCTAAGAGCATATGCAATATTCACACAATTGTCACCACAGCAAAGTAAAAGTGCAGAATGTCCTTCGGACAAGTAGCTTACATGGAGTCCCTGCAGTTTCAAGTGCAGAAAAGCAGTCACCATGTAGTCAACAAGAGGCAGACCCTAGGTAACTAGTGTTAACTTCAGTACTAAATTGCACTAAAGGTTTGAGGAATAACATCAGATGAAACACTAAATGACAATTTTCCATGCTTACAGTAAAGAACCTTTTTGCCTGGTCTGTTGTATGATAATTAATTATTCTCCTTTGCTCGAGAGGAATATAGTTTCACCAAACTATCAATTTATAGCGAGAATATTTCATCTGAGTGGAATGCCATCCATCATTGACATGAAATTGAGTTTGTGCGAGTGGTTTATTTTACAGTAAAAGTGTGTAGATACATGACAGGACGATTGAGCTTGGAAAACTCACAGTGTTCCGACGACGAGGAGCATTGTCAGACGGATCAAACGCGAGGACCGACGCGGTGTACAGGACTCCGTAGTGAGGCGACGACTTCACTCTCGCTCCTCATTTACTCGCTGCCACGAAGGATCAAGACGCTGATGTGGCAGCTAATAGACGATATATTCAATGCTACTGTACATGCCCTAAGAGCAAGTAATGCAAATAAAACAATATCCGGACAACAAGCTTTCATACACATTTAAAGCAATAACTGAGAGCAAGTAATGCAAATAAAACAATATCCGAACAACAAGCATTCATACACATTTAAAGCAATAACTGAGAGCAAGTAATGCAAATAAAACAATTTTCGGACAATGAGCATTTATACCCATTTAAAGCAATAACTTGACCATAGCAAAAATTACTGCAATCAAGCCATCATCTGTCATGAACATATAAACCATCAATTAAACATCACCAACCGGAATCAAATGTAAATATTACTAATTCCCCCCTTAGAATTTAATTCTCTTATTAGCAAAGCATCCATATATATATATATATATATATATATATATGGCATCCAGACAAAACACACAAAGAACTCTATAATTATATATGTATACAGCTATTAATCTCTTGGCCAAAAAATTGCAAGCAGCAAGCTAGTTAATTAAAAGGTCAAAGCTTCTTCCAACTCATCAAAATAAACACACAGGAACAAGTTTTATTTCGTTTGAACAAAAATCAAGCAGGCTATGATTATTTATGGGTTCTACCCATTGAATTCAACCTCCTCTTCCATTTCTTTTTCCCTTATGTAGCTACAGACACAAATAGGAGCAAAATTTAGATAATGAGCCCATGACTTTCAGAGAGCTCTGCATACAACCATGGTATAATTAAAAATTATTCTAAATTACCTTTCTTGAATGAGTTCAAATTGCCTCCGATCTTAGGCATCCATTTCTTAATTTCTTTGGCACTTAAGTCGAAAGACCTATGTTTGTCGAGAAAAAATCTAAGACGAACTTCATCACGAAACCAAATAGAAATACATGAATTAACAATGTTAACGAACCATGGGGAAGACCTCTGAGGCGATTTGAGTTAGTCCCAGATATAGCATTTCTTATGCTGTGTTGCACATAAAACAAACTATCAACAATATAGAACAACAAATATCATACAGTTATAGTAATTTCATTGTTATGTACATATCTTTGAAAATTGGTGGATTAACTAGAAAGATTGTGATGAAATAAATTTAAAATACGATGCCATCTAAAACATTTTACTTCCCAAGGCACAAGTAGGAGAGGTATATGATAGAACTTAGATGCAATAGACTAAGCACTAAAATGTCGATATTCTCGGCATTAGATGCTAACAAAAAATAAAACTAGCAAGGTGGGTTGAAGCTGGTTTAACAAAGTATCCACACAAGAAAATATATTAACCAATTTTAAAAGGTGGATTTGTTAAGAGTTTAGCAAATAGAAGTGTAGAAATTGTCAAATCTCTTTTCTTTATGTCACCACAATGGACAATTCTTTGAGAGCTTGGTAGTTCCATTCTATATTCAGGAAAGAAGATGAGTATATACTTATTTTTTTTCGCAAACATATCCGTTTACAAAGGTTTGCTTCGTAATACGCCAAAAGGTTGGGTGATCATTTGTTAACCATTCACGTTATTTAGAACAATGGTTACAACACGGATGAATTGATATTACTATGAAGCTATATGGAAGATCTAGGTCACAAAAACTTTACTTACGGTCCAAGGTCTAACTGTGGCAATAGCTGCGATATTGCACCAAACAACATGCCAATAAAAGGTAAACACCACGGAGATCTTCCAATCATCATCCTTCACGAAATTATTTGCAATTTCATCTCACAGAATAGAAATACCGGTGGTAATGCAAATGCTAAAGATGATCTTTATATCGGTTATGTACCATACGTGAGCGGTGAGAACATTGCAGAATGCAAAGCAAGGAAGTAAGGTCGCCAGAAATCACCTTCAGAGGAACGCCGACAGGCGACAAGGAAGTGAGGAGGCGAGGGGCGTCGGCGGAAGGGCAAGGGGCGGCGGCGTGGTGGGTGGCGGGACAGGGGGCGAGGGCGGTAGGCAAGGCGCAAGCGGGCGTGGGCGTGCAAGGGCGGCTGGCGGTAGCAAGGCACGGCGAAGGCAGGCGAAGGCAGGGTGGGTGCCGAGAGGAGAGAAGAGGGAGAGAAGAGAGTGAGAGGAGAGATGAGGAGGCGGCCTACAGTAGGGTTATCTTTTTAAATTGCAGTAGGTAGTGATGTTACAATTTATATAAATTCTTGAAATTATATAAAAACCCATTTAATTTAAAAAAATAAATTAGTGGGTTTTTTTTCCCATGAATTTAATTAAATTTGTGGGTATTTTTATAAACCGATGAATTTAAATATATAAATTCGTGGGTTTTTTTTTGCCCACGAATTTAATTAAATACGTGGGTTTTTTTATAAACCGACGAATTTAAATATATAAATTCGTGGGTTTTTTTTTACCCACGAATTTAAAAAAACCCATGAATTTTCCCCTTTTTCTTGTAGTGTCCAGAGAAAAATTTGGTAGTATCTTCCCGCTATTCTCCAAATACACATCTCGACAAAAAGTCAAGAGGGTGTGTATCCGAAAAACACCAGGGAGATGAGAAAGAAACTTTCTTTGGATTTGTACAACAATTCAAGAACTTACCCAAACCACATCCTCGAACTGTTCAAAAAATGTGGACAATTCGAAACTGCTTGGTTACAAATATGCCATTTCAGCATATTTATAAACAAGCACCCTCGAATGGGAGATGTAGGTTATACAACCTAAACTCTAACATTGATCATATTACAGCAACAATAATAACATGTAAAGTAAAAACCATTGGATTGACATTGATCATATTACAGCATAATAAAGATAAAATTGACAAAGTTAAAGTAGATATGCTTGACAAAAAGCACTTTTTTGTTTATGTCATATCATTAGCAGCTCTATTCACTGCTGCACACATCACCATCATAGATGGTTCACAAACCTATCACAGACGGTTTTGTGAATCATCTATATCAAACTGTCAGTGATGACTATAGGTCATCATAGATAGTTTTCCAGCCATCATGGAAAATAGTCACCACAGACAGTTCTAAATCGGAACTGTCTATGATGATCCCACATCACTGATGGTTCTTCTTTAAAACTATCTGTGATGTTGATTTTTCATTTTTTTTAGTAATTTTGATTTATTGGCTAGCCTTAGGAAATGCTAGCCACACCATCTAAAACAAAAGACAGTACAGAGCTTCACTAGCACATTAGTATGACATACATTTCAGAAATGAACTCGGATCACATATTACACAACATAGAGTGCATCCATTTTAGAAATCAACTCTGATCGCACATTACAATGTACAGTGCATCTATTTCAGAAATCAACACACATATATAAAAACCAATTGAATCAAAACTACAACTCACAAATTCACAGCACAAGGTTCACAAATTAATCGAAAAGGTATCTAACAAATTCACAACTCATCAGGCTAGGCTTGAGTGGCATTCTCCTTTTGGATTAATGACCTCACTCATCAAGAACAAACAGAGTTGTCCCTGAATACCTAGCAGGTTAGCCTATTCCAACGCAGATTCAACGCATTGCCAAGCCTATCGATGGGAAGAGTAAAGTCATGCATGTATATAAATTAATAAGTGGAAATAATTGTTGCAAGACTAACAAATCTCTATGACATTGGTCTTCTTTTGAACCAATAAAGAGTTGCATATTGTGGCAAACATATAATCCACATAGGTTAGTAGCCTTTGGCTACTGGTAGCACTGCCAAAATAAAATAGGTTAATTAGTTCTGAAGCTATTATTATGGAGTGTGAAGAATTATTACGTAATAGCGGATATCGGAAACTTATAAATATGCTTGAGCTTCGTTGGGTTCCTATGTGGCCCTCCATGAGCTTTGTAGACATTGAATGATGCGTCGAGTAGATTTCTGATAGGTGTCAAGTCGTGGGTGTCGCATAGTACAAATCAACAAGTATAGCAAATGGACAAAGCAGTTATCCTAGGTTGTGGGGTAAAAGTATGAATTTTTGTCCCATTGAGCCAACAATACTTTTTCCACATACTCGTGGATGACTTGTAGGTCTTCGTCCATGGTTTGCATGGACAGCACATGTGGGTCGAGGAAATCAAGGATCATATATATATGACATTTATCGGTATGCTTGAATGTAAGCTATGATTGCACACACTTACAATGTCCAGCATCTCATGAGTGAGGCATCGAGAGTCACAAGCAAACGAAAAGTCATGGGTTGATGATTTTCTTTTATCGTCGCCTTGCTGTCTACCAAATATTGTCTTCATGGGAAATGATTGGGCTCGAACTCATTAATGGCCTGTGCCTGATGGGACATGGTAGCCGATTCGGTGGCTCCTTCTATGCAACACATGGCTCCGATAGTGCTGGTAACTCTGGTGCATCATGTGGCTCTGGTAGCGCTTGTAGCTTCAGTGCTACAGGGCAGGCATCGAAGAAGATGTCCTTCTTAGGCCACTGGATGATTGTATCGATGGCATCCCCTAGTGTGATGATCTTGTCATTTGGGGGCATCTCTAGTGTGACAGCCTTACAAATTTTATGTACACTGTCGACCTGGACCTTCATGTAGCCCAGATCTACCATGCCACCATGCACCACTGACCCTAGACTGGATGGATATGCACGCTCCCAAGCAGCCTACAGGGGAACAGAGCTGTTGGCAAGCCTCACTTGGAGATTGCACTGTATAGCCACCTACATATGGGTACACAGTTAGCTAACACATCAAATAGGTCTATCTAAGGAGCATTGCAGACATGTATATTACCCAAGTTTCATCGGGAGGAAATCTAGCATCGTGCAAGTTCGTCTTAGGGGTGGACATGCAGCTGCTCCGACAGTTAGTTGGGTTGAACTGCGTTTCCCTCCAATAGCAATGCATACCATTGCAGTGCATGCATGGCATCTTGTGGGTGCTCGAACAATGCGAAAATTTCTGTCACCAGGTTGTCACACTCCTCATCTATCAGCATCTTCGATGATGGATAGGTGATGGGACCCTTTCACACCCAACTTTCTCGCACAACGTCTAGAAGTTGTCGTGGCCTTAAGAGGTGCGGTAGGGGCCCATCCTATGGATCGATCGCCGTGATGGTATATCAGCTCTGAGCCCTCTTGGATTGTGCCTCTGTTTCCTATATTGGGCACCTCATCAAATCCATTTGGCGACGAGGAATGAGGGGACGCCATCTTGTAATGAAGATCATAGAAGTGGCAAGTTGGTTAATCCACAACTCATAGAGGGTCATAGAAGAGGAAATAAAGTAAATTTTAGCATTGTTTAGTACATTTGTAATTGTATGATGCAAGGTTAAGAGAAGATAAGTTAAGAGAAGCAAAATTAAGAGAAGGTAAATTAAGAATTGTTTTGTATATACAAGGTTAAGTGAAGGTAAGTTAAGAAAATCATAGTTAAGAGACTCAATATTGCTTACAAGTGACAATATACAAAACAATTCATGATATTTCAGTTATAAGTTTTCACGGTAACAAACAAAGATTGAGAATTCACTCATGCAGTGAACCATGTCTAATACAACAAATTGATGACGAATTTGTTTCATATTCTCTCAGAAATAACACCCAATTGAGAAAGGGGAAGTAACCAGTGTTAGTGTTACATATTTGCAAGCTACATTCTGACAAATAAGCATTAATAAAGGTCTAGCCACCATAACAAGCAACAGACAAAGAACAATTCTCAGAAACCAAATGACAACCTTTCTCTATGATGAAGATTTCTTAGATATCTTAAGTACTATCCTGACAATTTTAGGTTACTAGACCTCATCCATATAAACAAATTGTTTCAATTATTATTGCTATACATGTCCATAACAACACTTTCGTTATTTACTTAGATGCTTCTATCAACTTCAGTCATTGTAGAACATTATTGACATTTGACAATGCTACATAAATGAGTTGTGCTCATTGTATTTGTAGAATATTATTGAGTTGTGTTCAATCTGCAGGTATGATAAAGCACTAAGTAGGGAGTAAAAGAATAGGAGTGGTGGCAAGATGTGTGTTCGGTACAAGAGGAGTACAACGATGAAATATTCAAGCTTGGAGTTCACAAAAGAGGAAATGTTGTCAGCTCATCAACAGGAGTGTTGACACGTGCATCTGTTGTGTATGTGTTAGCTTGTTTATTAAAAAAAAAGAGAAAATGTTGTCAACTCATCAAACCCATAGTTAGTACTGTCAGTTCTCTCAAGTCTCAACCAACACTAGATATCTGCAGCTTTTTTTCGATAAAGGAAGCTTTTATTAATCTTAGTAAATTACATCAAGGTGATACAATTATACTAAGAAGACTCCCGGCCTCTACACAGCTAGGGTGTACACAGCCAAACACACACACACACAAGAAAAGACAAAGGAACCGTCGCGGCAAACTACATCACGCAATACTGTCTTCAAGGCTATCCACCATCATAGCAACACTTGAACTGCGATAAAAGCTCTCCAATGACAACGCCTCCAAGAAGGACTCGATACGCACACGCACCGCCATTGCCATGATCCAACCAGTGAAGGCCAGACCAAAGGTTTTCACCTCGGAGAGTAAATCCTCAGACTACAAAACAATGCCTTCAACAAGGCCATTGCCAGGCACAACCAACTAAGGTCAGACCTAGGGATTTCTCCCTGAAGTCGAAGAACCGGAGATCCCAGTGTTGCAACCACCCTCATTCCAAGCTAGCGCCACCATACTACTTAATCTTAGCCAATAGCAACGGCCACCTTCTCAAGGCCAGACAAACAATTTTTAGATGTTCGACTCTACGATGACAGATTCGCGAGCTAGCCAATAGTCACACGATCATCAAGTCGATAGAGTGCATCTAAAAAATGAGTTGTGTCGCCTAAGAAAAGCGAATCCATGAATCGATGCTAAGATGACATAGGTCAAAAGAAATGTATGAACAACGCTAGTAAGAGATGAAGACCGGCGAAGAGTAGTCACCTAGATCGCCCATCATCCACAAGTTGCGGCCACCACCAAAGACCAGTGTTGGCAACAACAAGTGAGGATCCAACCAAAACCTCCCACGCGCATCTCGAAGGCGTCGCCGGACTGCCTCGGGGCGCCGCCGCTCTCGGTGCGCCGCCATTTCGCCTCCTCCGCCTTGAAGCCTTGCACCGGCTTGAAGCCGGATCGAAGCCCATCGCCCGCCGCCGATGCTTTCGAATGCACGGCCGTTGGTCCGCAAGCATCTGTCTTCGCTAAGCGCCGCCAACCGCGTCGCTGCTCGCGCTTCGCTGCGGCGCCGATCAACCCGCTTTTGCCCGTCGCCGCTTGCCCACCGCCGCCTTGCGCCTCGGCTCATTGCCGCCACTCGCCGACACCATCGCCGTGTTGTGGCCGCGCCCAGCGAACCGCCGCCCTCGCTCGCGTGATTTGCCACGCCTTGACGGCCGATCGCGCGCACCCGATCGATGGCCTCGGATCGGCGCACTCTTGCTTTCAAGGACGAGGCGGCGGCAACTAGGGTAAAACCCTAGCCGCCTTCGAATTACTGCTTGGTCGCGGCCTTTTGAAGGCTCGTGCGCTTGAGCACTTTCACAAAATATATCAAAAATAGAATTAATACATAGCTTCCGGTAGTTGTCCAAGTTGCTGGCCTCCCGTTTGTCGGTCTGACTGCCGGAACTCGTTCTCCCTATCCAAAGAGCGTTCGTTAGAGGACGAAGTATTCAAGACAACTTCCGGTTCGTGCAGTTGGCAGCCAAGGCCTTGCACGCACGAAATAAAACCCCGCCTCATCTGCAGCTTTTGCACAATACATTTAGGTTTGATGCACAAGTGGATCTATAACAATATGGCATAAATGAATATTAGCAGTGTCGACATATATAAAAAACTGATGACACAACTAAGCTGTGCTGAAATTGCTAATTAAAGGTATAGATGATTATCTTTGTGAGAAGAAAAAGGTGGAAACATGATAGTGACTTAGGTCCAATATTTTAATTTACAAAATGGTGTGGATGTCGCGCTAAGGGGATAGAAGGTTGAAGCAGCGGGGGAGGATGCTCTGCCTAGGGGAAGTTGAAGTGGGTGCAGGCGAGGGCGGAGGTCGTCGGGGCAGAGGGAGGCGGGTGCGGGTGAGGGCGAAGGTCATCGGGGCAAAGGGAGGTAGGGGCGGGAGGAGGCAAGGGTGGGCGGGCAGCGCAAGAGGATGCAAGGGCAGTGCAAGAGGCTTCTTCATCTCAAACAAATCCCCAGCACCCTGCTAAGGCATCTTCATCATGATGTGAACCATCTTGAGTCTCCACCTCCTACCCAAGATGTGCAAGAGGCTATCACTGAAGAACAACTCTCAGGATACCCAACAATATCACAAGTTTTGGCAATGAACGAATAAGGGTGCCAAACTAACACCATCCTACTCCAGCAACTAGTGCAATACAGCACCAACCTTGGCATAGCTATCGCTAGAAATGGGAACAGTGATGCCCCACACTAGTCCAAGATAGGCTAGTTCCCGAGAACTCATTGACTAAAACCTTCTCCATATCATCAGATCCCCATAATGCTGATGGTTGGCTTCTCTCTGTTGAAAGCAAATTAGCTGTTGCACAATGTGATGACCAGGAAAAGGTGCTTTATGCATTTTATCAACTGCAAGGAGCTACAACTACTTGGTGGGAAAGAAATCAAGCGATGATTCGAGAAGACCTAGTCATTACTTGGGCTGCCTTCAAAGAAGCCTTCCATAGGGCTCGCATCCCAATGAGCCTAGTGAAAATAAAGGAGCGGGAATTTTATGAGCTTCGGCAAGGATAGCTCAATAATAATGGAATACTTCCACTGCTTCAACAACATGTTTCATTATGCTACTTCAGCATTCTCCAAAGAGGCAAAGAAGATTGAGTAATTTCAAAATCACCTGAATGATGAGATCAAGTGGAAACTTGCAGCCCACGACATCCTTGACTTTCGGTGAGTGTGGGTATTTTGTCATTGTTTTCCCTAAGAAAACTATAGCTCCACCTCATCCTCAACTTCAAGGAACCCTGCAATGACCCCAAGGTCGTCCCCAAGGATTTGGAGGATAGCAAGCCCCTAGACTGGCCCCTGCACAAACAGTGTGCTACGATTGTGATCGTCTCCACCACATGACTACTGAGGAAGTTCACGTCACACCCGACATGGTGTTGGGTATATTTACTGTGCACTAGGTACCTATGATGGTATTATTTGATTCTAGAGCCTCACATTCATTCATCTCCAAAAAGATTGTTGAACAACTGAACATTAAAATTGATCTTCTTCCTACTAAAATGATGATTTATTCACCTAGATCAACCATGAAGACATCAAGCATATGCTCAGGGGTTTGCATTGAAATCAATGGAGTATCATTCCATGCTAACCTTATCGTGATAGAAAACTCAGGCCTAGATGTAATTCTTGATATGGATTGGTTATCTAAGCACAAAGGATGCATAGATTGTGCCAACCGATCCATATCCCTTGTCAGCCTAGGCAGAATCCAAGTTGAATTCTCTTCCATTCAAGCACATTGATTCGGTAGCCATTCCTCTGTTCGACCTCGGTCACAAGACTTAGTCAATTACCTATGGTACGGGAATACCCCGACGTATTTCTGGAATAACTACTAGGAATGCCTACAAACTAAGACATGGAATTTGTCATTGATTTTATGCCCGAGACAACACCAATTACCATGTGTCCCTATCGTACGCCTCCAAATGAGTTGGTTGATTTGAAGAAGCAATCGAAGAGGAATTGGACAAAGGATTTATTCATCCTAATTCATCTCCATGGGGAAGTCTTGTGCTATTCGTTAATAAGAAGGATGGTAGTCTACATATGCGTGTGAACTATAGTGCCTTGAACAAAGTCACCATTAAAAACAAATATCCACTTCTGCAGATTAATGACTTGTTCAACCAAATGAATGGTGCTCAAGTTTTCTCAAAAATTAACTTGAGACACAAATATTTTTAATTGAGGATCAAGCCTGAAGACTTTTCAAAAACTACATTCACCACCCACTATGTTTTATACGAGTATAGCATAATGCCCTTCAGACTTACCAATGCTCCTACATGTTTTATGAACCTGATGAATAAGGTCTTCATAGAGTATTTGGATAAGTTCATGGTGGTTTTCATTGATGACATCCTTATCTACTCCAAAAATGAAGAAGAACATGTGTAACACTTGCATATGGTGCTTGAAAGACTCCGAGAACACAAATTCTATGCCAAATTCAGGAAATGTGAATTCTTACTAAAAGAACTTGCTTTCCTTGGTCTTGTCTTGTCTGAAGGAGGAGTTGTAGTGGATCAAAGCAAAGTCCACATTATGCTAGCCTAGGGTCAACCTCAGTCTGTTTCTCAAGTCAAAGTTTTCACGGCTTGGCTAGATATTATCACTGGTTTATCAAGAATTTTTGCAAGGTTGCTACACCAATGACTCAACTCTTAAAGAAGGAAAAGAAGTTTGAGTGGTCTCCTGATTACAAAGCAAGTTTCACTACTACGAAAAGGTTTCTGCTAGACCCCTCATCACTGATAGCTTTAAAAAACCATCTGTGATAGTTGATCATCACTTACGGTTTTAGCTAAAAACCATCAGAGATGACTACCATTGACATCACTGACGGTTTTTGGCTGATATGAGTATCATCACCGTCTGTGATATGGGGTCATCATCATAGATGGTTTTAACAGAGAACCATGTATAATGTGGGGTACATCACAGATAGCTCTATTATAGAATCATCTGTGCTGAGTCGCACATCATAGATGGTTCTAAGAGAGAACCATCTGTAATACGTATAGATCATAGACGGTTCTATTATAGAGCTATCTGTGATAACATCACTATAATTATAACCGTGCGTACCATCTCTCCAAACCATAGCCTCCCGCACGAGTTGTCTCATCGCCTTCTCTCCGAACCCTAGCCTCCTCCTCTCTACCACCAGATCTACCACCCTCACCACCAGATCATCCATCTCCACAGCTAAATCCTCCTTCTCATCATTGGTTATTGCCTTCCCCGTCGTAGATTCTTCCTCTGCTGGTTCAAAGCTGCCTCCTCCCCCGCCATTCGGAGCTGCCTCCCTACGTCGTTCAGCTTCCCCACCTCCCCACCTACCCTGCTCTACCTCCTCCACCCAAATCTGGTACCACATTCTCCCCTAGTTCCCCATGTCTCCCAGGTCTATGTGCTATCTTATTTGTGTGCTCTCTTATTCTTCCATGGATTGAGGGAATAATATTTGTTGTAGCGACCCCCATTTTCACATAGAATGCGAAAATAGAAATCTCATGTGCACACAGTACTAGTCCCTGGATCAGTAGCTAGTACGCACATTTATACAATTGATATCACATCCATACTCTTTATTGCAAATGATAAAGGTAATTTACATAATAAGGTCTTACAATTCAAAATAATGCAGCGGAAAGAATTAAAGTCTTGTAGTATGCCCATACAATCCCTCAGGCAACTGACAAGGTATAATCCCTAGAAAATATTGTCAACTTTCCCGAATCCTGTGTCGAGTAATTTCATCGAGCTATTCTGATTCTTCACCCTAAAAACAACATGTAAGCAAGAGTGAGTACTTGCGTACTCAGCAAGACTTTTGCGAATCCTATTATATATGCAGGCCATTCAAAGAAAAGGCTTTCATGGTTAATTTGCATAAAGCTAGGTTGCAAAAGAATTTACTGAATTGTAGAATATAAATGGAATTTAAGTAAAAGCAGTTAATATATAAGTATGAAACAATAAATTTCACGAACCTCAGTTCTTTTGATCATCTTCATGAATCAATCATTGATATCACATATCAATCTGAAATAATTCATCTCCATGAATCAATCATTGACATCACAAGTCAATCCGAAATAATTCCTTTCCAACAGGGATATCCAATCCAAATTATGGTGCTAGACAGCACATATCAAAGTCCACATTTTGTAAAATAAAACAGCTAACTAATGCAGGAGCACCAAGTGTCCCATGACCGCGGGAACGGCTTTTCGAAAAGATTTACACTCTGCAGAGGTGTACAGCTTTACCCACAAGACATGACTTAACTCTTTGTGCAAGCTATTAGCACACTTCCTTTGGTGTGCCGCAGAGAGTCATGACGTAACCGTTCAATTACTTAACCCTAACTTTGCACCAGCACGGGACGAAAACCCATACCCTGGAAGAAGAACTCAGTGCATAGAAATGATGGAACTTCCCCAGAAGTACGGCGTACACTGTTGTATCGAAAAACGTTGGTTCCATGATCACCTCGGTGTGGACGTCCCTTCGAGCAATCCATTAAGAAACAGCTCGTACTACTACAGCCTACCAATGTACAAAGCTAGTTTTAAATAATTTAATTGGTTAAGACTGCCCCATAACAGGACTTGTGGTTGTACGAAAATACTTGGATATAACGTACAATTAGTTCGGTCCTTAATCCGACACGGGCAATAATCTCCCCCTAATCTACGTGCAAATCCATGCACACCAGGATATTGCCAATAATTGCCCGCATCAATATTATAGTTTTATTTTCATTTTTAATTAAAATAACAAAAAATCACCATCATGTCTCAACATATCTAAGAATCATCATCATGCCACAGCATATCCAAATATCATTTGATCAATGTCTCAATCATATCCAAATATCATATAATCAGTGTCTCAATTTGATGTATACCAAGTCTAAAGCATGGCTAAGCAAGATTATTAAACATCGTGTATACCCAGATTGACATTATATATTGTCTAACCATGATTCTTAAAGTATCAAGGTTCACAAATTCATACTTGTCAAAGGAGTTTCAGGAATCAACAGGTATAACTACCATTACCCACAATATAACAGAGTTTAATGAATATACGCATGCAATCAAAACATTTAATAAAAACATTTATAAAACTGGGATCAACATGGTCAAAGGGGTGCTTGCCTTGCTTACTTATTTAAGTCGAGGTTAGAATTGACGATGGAAGTCGATCGTCGAATTCTACACGTCGTTGAATGAAAGTAGCAAATAACAACTTCAATAAAGGCAAAAAGAAAATAGATAGAAAGAACAAATAAAACTTCTCACAAGAACAGGGATTGCTCTTTATGAATTTATAAATTTCATTTTACGAATTCAAGATGCAAAGATTGGTTAAGATTAAATAGATATATTCATTTCAGGCTTAAGGTGAATTCTTACCTTTAATTAGGATTCAAATTCAAAGCAACATTTAATTGGTATTCTAGTTATAAAAAGCTAACCTGTTGATTTAGGCTACTAGCATTATTTACAAGATATTTGAGAAGGTTCTGGTGATACAAACTTCATAATTATTGATTTCTCATGTATACCTATAGTTCATTTATTCACATTCCGGTCTAAAGAAATGTGAATACTTAGGGTTATTAAGCTATCAAGATTAATATGCAAAACATGTCGAATCTAGATTCTTTCTTCGGATTATGGTAGTATGAACTTTGTGGCGTGTTTATAAACTAGTTTTATAAGTTTTAGCATTTAGACAGGTTATTTTATTTGCAGCTGAAATAGTCTAAATGATCACAATGTTAACCTTAAATCGGCCAAATTACATTTTAAGTTTGCGGCTACATTCAACATGAATTCTTATTCATTTTTCCGGCATTAGCAGAGGATAGCTCTAGGAATGTTTTAGAACTAGTTTCACAATATTTTGTATTCATCCGAGAGGTTATTCATATGAATGATCATTAAGGCCTATCATGAACTTATTTCAAATATACACAATTATATGTTATTTTTGCATAACTATGGACTTTATGATTTTACTATCATTTATGAATTGATTCTACCATTATTTGATCTCATGAACTTAAGTTAACAACTATTTCAACTTTTATGTGTTTTGAAAGACAATATATTCTTAAATCTAATTCAATTCAGATTCAACTTTAAATGTTTTTGTATATCTAAGTTCATAACTGATTTTTAGAACTTATACAGTTGGTTTCACATGATTTACATTCTATTTGCAAAAGATATTCATATTTGAATATTTAATACATTGAAAGCAATATATTTTAGAAAATGATTCAAACTAAGTTAGAATATAAATATTTTTATATATTTGGGTTCCTGAGGATTTAATATTTCCATAAAATTGGTTATATTCAAATTTGAACTTGTTTGCATAAACTTTGTATGTAGCATACTTGATTCATTTATTTAAGTTTAACTTTTACAATTCCAACAGAGTTTATTCTATAAATATTTTTGAATATTCAGAATCCTATGTATTTATATGAACATATAAATTTATTTCATGATTTAAAGAATTATAAATGGTATATTTGTAATAGCAACATATTAGTGCTTGTTTGTATTCTTAAATTCAAATAACATCAACTGAGTTTGATAATTAAATATTTTTGCATAAATTGGTTTCTCATGGGCTCAGAGGCATGTGTAAATTATTTCATAATTTTAGGATTTATGATGCACATACTTTATTAAGATGTCATATTAGGGCTTATTCGAATTTCTATTTTAAATATATCAAATCCAACATGATAATTAAACATTTTTGTATATTCAGGTTCCTAAAGGCATAAGGATTCTAAAACATTTACTTTATTTAATTTTGAGTTCATATGCAAAATATCTGTGAATAACATATTTTGAATCCTTTTCTTTAAATTCAAATTTAAATTATAAACAGAGTTGAATTTCAAAATATTTTTGCATATTCTGAATATACATGAATTTAGATGAATTTAAGAATTTATTTCACTTCATTTAAGTAATTAGTTCAAAAGTTACAAGCAATTTAATATTTTTGGGTTTGGAAAATAGGAAAATAGCCATAAAAGGAAATTACTTTTTGTCATAGGAAATACGCCTTCCGCTTTTGGGTTGGACCGGAGCTAGGCGCTGACGGCTGGGCCCGAGGTGGCAGTGAGGCACGAGGGTCGAGGTCGGGTGATGGGTCCCTGGCAGATGGATGGCTTGGCGCTAGGCGACTAATCTGAGGGCAGGGCAGCGGCAGAGAGAGCAGGCTCGGCTTCGGTTCGCCGGTGGCAAGCAACACCGGAACGGCGGAAGGGGTTCCACGGCATGCACCAGGGGACCTTTGCGCACACGTGGGTGGTCTCAATTGCTACCGGAGATGGCCGGAAGGTGGTTGCTACCGTGGTCAATGGCATGACGCCATGGCCGGCCGTGGCCTCTTGAAACAGGTGTTATGTTGATCATTTTCACCGTGGTGAGCATCAGTGAGAAGAATGGACTTGGTTTTAGTGCTTAGATCAAAAGAAGAGTATGCAGAAGAGGGGTCTCACCGTGCGCCATGGGCGACGGAAGAAGAAGCTCAGGGCGACGGTTCTCTGAGGAAGATGAACACAAATTGGCGCCGGGGATGAACTCTAGGGACCATGAGGGTGCTACTGGTAGATTGGTTCGAGTTGATTTGAAGAGTAGCTGCGCGCGCATGGATTTTCCTCTATTCGGGTCTTGCCGGAATTGGGGAAGGAAGCGGAGCTTGCTCGCACGGGAGAGGCTCAGGGTGAGGGGTCTGGCTAGGTTGGTTTCCTGGAGTGTGTTTGGGTTGGCTTTTATAGAGGAAGCAAGGCGGTTCGAGCAGGGTTTGAACGCAAGGAGAGATGGCGGCACCGAAGTTCTTTGCCGAGGCAGTGAATTCTCAGTGGAAAACTTGCCGTGGCAGTGCTTGGATAAGGATTGGCAGGGCTTGGCAAGAGGGCACGGCAAATTGGCGCGGGCACTGCCCAAATCGTGCCGTGGCAGCATTTGGACGGAGCGGGGGAGTCGGCCGAAGCTACACGGGGGAAATTCAGTGCATGGCAGAGGCACAGGCACCGAGACGATGCCGTGGCAGAGGTGAGTCAGTGCCTTGGGTTATGGATTGCGGCGCAGGTGAGGACAAAACGGCGAGGCGGCAGCTCAACCGATCTTTTCTGCGCGAGAGAGATAGCTGGCGCAGAGAGGAAGGAAGCTGAGTGAGGGAGAAGGGACAGACAAGCGGGCCATGGGGCCACATGGAAGAGAAAGGAAGAGGAAAGGGATGAGCACACTGGATGATCGACACATGGCAATCCTACGGTCACGTTGAAAAGGGCGGTTCACAGTTTGCTGGGTCATCTTGACCTACTGATTAGGGTCACCAAACCGACTCAAGAATTTACCAAAATTTTTACAGAGGTTGGTCAGGTGAAGATAATGGTTCAGATAAATTTTTAGATAAAAAAATCATTAGAGATATTTTATTAAAATTCTAACAATGAATAATGAACAGAAATTCCAATTCTATTTTTGATTTACTAAAGTGTCTAAATGAATTTATTTATTTTTCAAAAAAATTTCAGATTTATTTGACATACGAATGCTTCTATAAAATTTTCAGAATTTTATCTTTGATATTTAAATTATAAAAATTCGGACATTGTTATTTACAGATTTATTTGTTTTCTATTTTTGAATTTCTAAATATACATATGTATGTTTTTATTTATTATATTTTTACCAGAGGTAGATATGGGTCTTATGTCGGCATAGTAAAAATATCAACTTGAGTTAAGATCTGGATACAGCTACAAAAATCTGACAAGTTCTAGATCAGCTTTTCTTATCTCATAATTATCACATGATATCTTTTTATTTTAATTGTTCAGATTATATCAATTGTCATGATTTGGTTCTGGAGATATTTTGAGAGCTCTGAAACTTTAATATTATTTTTGTTGATATTTTACTTTTACTTTCTTATTGTTACCATTTTATCATTTCAATGCATTTAACTTTTCTTGCAAATGCAAAAGCTCAAGAAATTCCAAGAATGCAAGAAAAATTCAGAAAGATGGAAATTAAAATCAAGATTATATTTCAAACTCATTTTTATATTTTATTTGTTTTGATAATAATGATTTTAAGTTTTGATATCTTCCTTTTCATTAAGATTGAAATGGAAGAAATGAAATAAGAATATTGTTTAAAATCAAAATCTTGATTTCAATTACACTTTCAATTCATTTCTATTTTTAAATATGAAATCTTAATTTTTATTTATTTTCAAATTTGCAGGGCTGTTACATTTATGGCGTACAATTTAGGATTCACATGACATGTTTATTCTTAATTTTAGAAGCAATGTGCCCCTTCTCATCACACTCATAGCACCGGATATTTGCATACCAGTTTGAGCTAGGTGTTGTCCCTTCTTGAACTTATGAGGAGCATTTGAGCTTGAACGCCTCCTCATAAATCTCTTCATCCTTCTTACAAGGAGTGCCATCTCCTCCTCGGTGTCTTCATCTTCGGAAGTATCAAGCGCCTCATCGCTTGATTTCTCTTTCATCTTGAAGGCGGTATTCTTCTTCTTCGACGAGCTTTGCTCTAAAAGCTCCTCCTTGTCCTTCTTGTAAAGAGGTTTCCAAGACGTCCCGTTGTTGTCATCCTCGGTAGCTTTGGCAAGTTGTGGAATAACATCAACAAAGTCTCATACTTCTCCGGGAGGCCTCTAAGCATTTTGCGAACAACATCAAGATTGGTTAGTGATGCTCCAAGGCCCTTGAGCTCATTTACTATGTTATTTAGACGTGAGTACATCTCATTGATGTTCTCATGGGGTAACATAAGAAAACTCTCATATTTGATCCTAAGCGTATGCAATTTGGCTACTTTCACCGAGGATGTCCCCTTATGGATTTCTGAGAGGGTTGTACAAATCTCATGAGCGGTTTCAAGATTGCTCACTCGATTGAACTCATCCACGTTTAAAGCACCAAAAAGAGCGTTCATAGCTTGAGTATTGAGTGAGTGTTTCACTCTTCTAGTTCCATCGTAAGGGTGGGATTTACTCCGGTTGCGAAACCCTCATCTACAATTCTCGATATGCTTGGGCTCATGGCCTTAAGATAAACGGTCATGCGAATTTTCTAATATGTATAATTTGTGCCATCGAAAAATGGCGCCTTGCCTATTGACACCCCATCAGTAGCCATCCTTATTCTCTAGGCGGTAAAGCCCTAACAGAGAGTCCAAGCTCTGATACCACTTGTAGGATCTAGGATAATCAACTAGAGGGGGGTAAATAGGAGGTTTCTAAATTTTTTAATCCTAATTACACTTTGTTAAGTTTCTAAGTGAAGATTTGCAATAAAGGAAAATTTACAACTATGACTTCTAGTGATCACAAGTACTCTAGCAAGTTAAGTATGAGCAATAAGGGATTCTAGTTCTAAATATACTCAAATTGCTAGAAATAAGAATTTAGCACAAGAATAATAAATGCAAGTCACAAGAAAAGTGAGAGACAAGAAATTTTATCCCGTGGTCTCGGAGACTTACCGATCTCCCCTAATCCATGTTGAGGTGACTTGAACTCCTTCAAGTTGGCTCCACCCGCTTGAACCTTTTTCGATCACTCGTGGTAGCTCTTCCCCACTTCGGGTAGGCGAGCTCCTTGCCTTCACAAACAATCGGGTCTTCTCACAAGCTTTCTTGAGGAGATCACTGATGCCACTTTTCCTCCAAGCCGTCTAGGAGGCGGCAATCTCCATGAGTAACAAGTCTTGACACTTGCTCGAGGTTGAATTTGAGTGTCTAAGGCTCAACACTAAATGCACCACTCAATTTTTGCTCCTAACTCTCTCAAGTGTGAATTGAATGCAAAAAGAGTTTTAGAGACTAGCTAGAGCTCAAATGTGATCAATGAGGTCCAAGACATCCTCTAAAATGCAAGTAGGGGGTATTTATAACCCCCACCAATCAATTCTAACCGTTGGCCAAAAGTTAGCCAAAAACAACTTGTGAGGCTGGTCATACCGCTCTTGGGCCAGTATGACTGGCCCTTAGTGCCCAACGGTTACTGCTGTGCATTTAATGCCCGGTCAATGACCGTTGGTCATATGGCTGATATGACCAGAGGGGGTCTCATACCGCTCACCGGTATGAACGGAGAGTCCCCAGTCATACCGCCCACTTCAGGGCAAAAATCACTCGTTCTATTAAAAATGCAACGCCCATATGCCCGGTCATACCGACTACTGGTATGACCGGAGGGGGCCTGGTCATACCAGCCCCACTACACCCAAAAATGCCAATCTATTTTTTATTTCTCTTTTGAATATATTTTCACGGAAGTGTCTAATTGCATATAATTTGAGCCTTGACACTTTTATCAACATCAAACACGCGACAAAGACCCCTCTTAATAGTACGGCGCCTATTCTAACAATCCGATCTTTTTCTCCAAACACCAAGATCGGCAAATGCTATAAAAAGGTCCAGAAAAAGCAAAATTTGGATGTTACAAACCTGCCCCCTTAATGGAATCTCGACCCCGAGATTTAGGGTTGACTAAGGAACAGGTCTGGGAATTCTAACTTTAGATCCTCCTCACACTCCCACATGGTCTTGCTCTCTGAATGATTGCTCCACTGCACTATGCAGAAACGCACTGATTTATTCTGGGTTCTGTAATCAGCTACATCCAGAATCTTGATTGGCTGCTCCTTATAGATTAGGTCCTCTTGCAGATTAATTGACTCTAATGTCGTCCACTCTGCAGGCACTCGAAGACACTTCTTCAATTGAGACACATGGAATACATCATGTACTCCTGCCAATGACTGCAGCAATTCCAACTTGTACGCAACCTCCCCTCTGTGATTCAAGATTTTGAACAGACCAACATATCTTGGTGCGAGCTTTCCTTTGGCATGAAACCTTTTTACTCCTTTGAGAGGGGTTACTTTGAGATACAAAAAATCATTAGGCTTAAAACTTAATTCTCGGTGGCGATTATCAGCATAACTCTTCTGCATTGACTAAACAGTCTTCAACCTCTCTCTAATCATGGTAATTTGCTCTTCGGCTTCCCTTAAAATATTTGGTTCAAAGATCAATCTTTCTCTTGTCTCATTCAAATTTAGCGAGGTGTGACAAGATCGACCACATAATGCTTCAAATGGCGACATTTGCAAATTGGCCTAATAACTGTTGTTGTAGCTAAACTCGGCATATGGCAAGCATTTATCCTAAGTAGCAACATAGGCTAGGGCACATGCTCTTAACATATCTTCCAAAATCTAATTGACTCTCAGTTTGACCATTTGTCTGAGGATGATAAGCTGTATTGAAATTCAGACAAGTTCCCATAGCTTCATGTAACTTATTCCAGAACCTCGAGGTGAATTGGGTACCTCTGTCTGACACTATCTTCTTTGGTACACCATGCAAACAACAATCCTTGACACATACAACTCTGCCAAATGATCTCTTGAGTAGGTGGTATTCACTAGTATAAAATGTGCGCCTTTAGTCAATCGATCAATTATGACCCATATTAAATCATACCCACTCTAAGTCTTGGGTAAACCAGTGATAATATCTATATCAATTTCCTCTCACTTCCATTTAGGCACTTTCAATGGTTGCAACAAACCTGCTAGCATCTGATGCATTACCTTCACTCTCTGGCATATATCACACAAAGCAACATGCTCAGCAACTTCACGCTTCATATTAGGCCACGAAAATCTTACCTTCAGATCCTGATACATCTTCGCACTTCCCGGGAAAATAGAGTACTTCGAATCATATGCTTCTTCAAGAATCAACTACATTAATTACTTCTTATGTGGCACACAAATTCGACCTCTATCTATAAGGTTCCCTATGCATCTAAGGTGAAATTCTTAGCTTTACCTTCACCCATCTTGGACATAATACTCTTCAGTTTGGCATCATCTTTCTACCCTTCTCTGATTTGATTCTCCAATGTCGGCTTCTCCTCCAGGGTAGCTAGAAACCCTTTTGGTACCACTTCCAATCTCAGCTTCTGAAATTCCTTGCATAACTCAGGCTGCTATTTCTAAATCACCATGTTAACACTGTGACTCTTTCTGCTTAAAGTATCGGCTACCACATTAGCCTTTTCAGGGTGATAATGAATTCCCACGTTATAATCTTTTATTAACTCTAATCATCTTCTCTGCCTCATATTCAGGTCTGACTAAGTAAAAATATACTTTAAACTCTTATGTCTGTGTATATTTCACAGCGATTACAAATAAGATAGTGACGCCATATCTTTAAAGCATGCACTACTGCAGCCAATTCTAAATCATGCGTCGAGTAATTCTCCTCATGCAGCCTCAACTGCCTTGATGCATATGCAACAACCTTACCATTCTGCATAAGCACACATCCACGTCCTTGATGCAAAGCATCACAGTAGATATCAAAATTGTTCTAAATCTCTGGCAATACTAAGACTGGTGTGGATGTTAACCTTTTCTTCAATTCTTGAAAACTCTTCTCGCAGGCTGGTATCCACGTAAATTTCTTCTCCTTCAGCAATTGTGTAAGGGGTCTAGCAATTGTTGAGAAACCTTCGATGAATCGACGGTATTATCTCACCATTCCAAGAAAACTACGAATCTTGGTCACCAACTTTGGTTGTTCCCAATGCAATACTGCCTCGACTTTACTGGGATCAACTGAAATACTTTTGGCAGTTGTCATATGACCAAGAAATTCCACTTTTTTCTTTCAAAAGTCACACTTATTGAACTTGGCATAAAATTGATGCACTCGAAGCTTCTCCAAAACAAGCCTCAAATACTTTGCATGATCCTCTTCCGTCTTGGATTAGACAAGAATGTCATCTATGAAAACAACCACAAACTTATCAAGATATTCCATAAAAACTTTATTCATCTAGTTCATGAAATATGTAGGGCATTGGTCATTCCAAACGACATAACTGTGAACGCATAATGACCATATCTAGTTGAAAATAAGGTCTTTGGTATGTCTTCCGCTCGAATCTTCAGCTGATGATATCCTGATCGAAGATCTATCTTTGAGAAAATTTCTGCTCCTCTTAACTGATCAAACAAATCATCGATCTTGGGTAGCGGATACTTATTCTTTATTGTTACTTCATTTAGAGCTCGATAATCAATGCACATTCTCATACTTCCATCCTTTTTCTGAACAAATAAAACAGGTGCTCCCCATGGCGACGAACTTGGTCTTACAAAACCTTTTTCTAGCAACTCCTCAATTTGCTTCTTTATTTCTACCAACTCATCTGTAGGCATCCGATATGGTCTCTTGGATATTGGGGCTGTACTAGGCACCAATTCAGTTATGAACTCAATATCTCGGTCAGGTAGCATTCCAAGTAATTCCTCAAGAAAAACATCTGGATATTCATTCACAACCGAAACTTCCTCAATGCTGACTGTTTTAGCACTGTTAACCATCATCCAACCATTATGAACTGTGGTTGCTTGGACTTCCACTCTTTCGCATTTCGGGCTTTCAATTGACACTACTCTTCTACCATAATCTAATACAACTTTGTGCTTAGATAGCCAATTCATTCCAAGGGTAACATCTAACGTTTGAGTATCCAAGATAATAAGGTTTGCTAGGAACTCTATTCCATTCATGAGCATCTTTACTCCCATACATCCTAGGTTAGATCGTAGTTCTGATCCAGGGGATTAGACCAAAAGCATGCACTTAAGGTTCATCATTTCTAACCCACTCCCAACAGCAAAATCTTGAGAAATAAAGGAATGCGAAGCTCCTAAATCAAATAATACTATAGCAGGTACTAAGTTAAATAGAAACTTACCCAGTACGACGTCCGATGCTTCCTGGGCCTCATCAGTTAGGATATGATTAACATGACCCCTCACCGTGGCTTGAGTTGTAGCTCCAAATTGAACAACTCCATGCTTCCCTCCTAGTGCAGGCGTCTTGGCCGGTGTTGATCCAAGGTTGAAGCGAACAGGCATGACATCTCTCTTTGGGCAATTATTGGCTAAATGCCCTGGCTCAATACAGCTGAAACAATGCCTAACTATGGATGGTTGACCTCCTCCTAGTGCATTTTTTATCTGAACAGATGTCTGAAAATTCTGCCCACTAGGACAGGGTGCGAAAGAAGGTGCCTTGAAAACTGCCTTGGGCTGAAACCTAACAACTACTACAGTGCAACCCTCAAGTTCTACTATCCTTGGCGAGCTCCTTGCTATGGCATCCTACACTTGCAGTTGTTATCCAACTCCTTGCACTTATCCTCAAGAATAAGGGCCTTGTTTACCAATTCTTGAAAATCAGAAAAATTATGGGTGATTAACCCAACTTGCAGCCCAGAATTCAATCCCTTCTTGAAGCGAGACTGCCTTGCTTTGTCAGTCGCTACATCCTCAGGTGTGTAGCGAGCAAGCTATGTGAACCGATTCAGATACTCTACCACAGACTGGTTCCCTTGTTTAATGGCTCTAAATTCTTTCTTCTTTAAGTCCATGACACCTTTCGGAACATGGTACTGATGGAAAGTAGCAGAAAATTCTTCCCAAGTGATCTCTTGTGGGTTCTCCTATGATGCGCAGTAGTTTTCCCACCATTCAGCAGTTGTACCCTCAAGCTGAAGAGAAGCATAAAGCACCTTCTCATTTCCCTCACACTAGGTGATATGCAGCTTTCTCTCAATTGTCCTTAACCAGTCATCAACCTCAATTTGATTGGCATTCCCAGAAAATATTGGTGGACGGGTCCTCACGAAGTCCGACAGCTTCAAGTATGGATGATTCCTATTGCCAACAGCTTGGGTTGCACTATTGGCCACTGATTGATTAGCGAAGTATTGCATCTGCTACATCATGGTCTGCATAAGCTGAGTTTGTGAAGCAAGAAATGCTCCGAAATTACTCATGTCAACCGATGGCGCTGCTTGAGGAATTGGTGATTCATATGAGCCACAGGAGCAAAAGTCTCATCATAATCATGACCACACTCCTACTGGAAACCACGTGCCACGAGACGAGCCTTGTAGTGCTTAAGAGAACCATCAGAGCGAGTCTTAACCTTATATACCCACTTGCATGTAATAGGACAGACACGTGGAGGAAGGGACAAAAGATCCCATGCGCTAGTGCACTCAAGGGTAGCAAGCTCCTCTACCATCGCATGCTGTCATTCCT
Source organism: Guadua angustifolia (assembly GCA_036346375.1). NCBI lineage: Eukaryota > Viridiplantae > Streptophyta > Magnoliopsida > Poales > Poaceae > Guadua > Guadua angustifolia. The sequence goes on from CM070522.1 coordinate 5,063,292, forward strand.
GATGAATAACAACATAGCAGGAAGAAGTCAGCTCAGCAAGAACAGCACCAGCAAAGCCAAGGTGCTCAGGAGACTGAGTTACACTAACGATCATGAAGAGCGTAGTGAGGAGGAGACACTAAAGAAGGTGACTCAACAGGAGAAGATAACACATCAAAAGAATCCTCAACTCGCGGACAACAAGTATAGTATAAAGGATAAGAAGGAACAATATCAAAAGAAATAGCTAGAGGATGCACAAGAGGTGAAGACTCCTATGGAGAGGCCGGCGAAGAAGGAGACACCAACCATGGAGAAAAAAGTGACAATAGGAGTATCAGGAAAAATCAGAAAAGAAAGAGACTCAATATGAGATGCTGGAGTGGAAGAAAAACAAGGGTAGAAGGGACAAGACTCATCAAAAGTAACATCTCAAGAGATCTGCAAACATCGGCCAACAGGATCCCAACAGTGATATCCCTTATGCTCAACACTATAGTCTAGAAAAACGTACTCAACAGACTAAGTGGTCAGCTTGGTGTGTACAAGAGGTGCAAGGAGGACATAGAGCACACACCCAAAGAGGTGACAACTAGAGTAATCAGAAGGCATGCCACAAAGACACTCCACCGGAATCCCACCCTGAAGAGCAGAAGAAGGCTAAATATTAATCAAGTAAGTGGCAGTGGAAACAGCCTCAGCCCAGAAGTGAGGTGGAGCAGCGGAACCAAGTAAAAGAGGATGAGCTGTCTCAAGAAGATGATGATGCTTGCGCTCAGCCACACCATTCTGAGCATGAGCACCAGGACAGGAAAACTGAGAGAGAGTGCCCTGCGTAGCAAGAAAAGCACGAAGGGCTCTTGACAGATACTCCCTTACTGAGTTAGCATGAAGAACTCGAATGGGAGAGTCAAACTAAGTACTGATCATAGTGGCAAAATTCTTATAGATGAATAAAACCTCACCAAAAAAGGACATAAAGTATATCCAAGTGTGGTGAGAGAAATCATTTATAAAAAGAATATAATATTTATAACCATCTTTTGAAACAAAAGGAACCGAACCCCAAACATCAGAATGAACAAGATCAAAGGGACACTTGGATACAAAATCACCAAAGAATAGGGGAGTTGTAGCTATTTACGAAGCTTACAACCCACATTATCTAAAGAAGTATCAATTGTTGTAAATGTGCATGTTAGCTACTGATTATGGGACAAGCACTGTATGCACATAGATTCTCATTTGAGCATTTTATGCAAAAATGAGGGTCATTACAGTTTATCAAATTGTTTCATGTATGCGTTTATTTTCTGTAAATTTGCTATTTTGTGGTACTGGTAGATATACCTGTTGTCTCGTGGAACTTCCTTGATAAGTATGGACATGTGAACCTTGATAACCATAGATTAAGGATAGACATTACTTAATGTCAACATGGGTATATGCAATTACATATTAATCATGTTTAGCCATGCTTTATTAGCAACAATGTAGATGATCAGATCAAAATTAGTTGAGAATTTGAAAATGTTGGATATGACAATGATGGTTACTAGTATTTTGATTAAAAATCCAACATAAAACTATGGTTTTGACATGGACGATTATTTGTAGTAGCCGAATGTGCAGAGGGATTTGCATGTAGTGTAGGGTGAAGTATCATCCGGGTCAGCTTTAGGACCAAACAATGGGACGCTATTGATCCAAGAAACCCGTACAACCATGAGGGCTGGTATGGGACAACTTTGACCTATTAAGTTACTTAGGTATGGCTTTGTGCTCTGGAAGGCGGGAGATAATACAAGCATTCCAGTTCAATTTGCTTGTGAGGGGCTTCCACACCTCGTTGTGGGTAAATGCATACCGATAAAACGGTGTACACCTTGCCGTGGGTAGAAACAGTGTCCGACTATTTTACGGTACCACATTTTATGTACTTTTTGTATCTACCACCACAGCTAGGGCTTAAAGTCATCAGGCTGGTGCAAATCATGCCTAGGTAATGTAATAGTTGTGTATAATCTCCTTGCTAGCACACCAAAGGAAGTGTGATGTATGGCCTAGCAAAAAAAGGCTGATCATTCCTTGTGGGTAAAGCTATACATCTCTGTAGAATGTAAATCTAATCAATTAGCCGCGCTCGTGGTCAAGGACACTTGGTGAAGTCATTCCAATGTTAGATTTTGGTATTTTCTAAATGGCTTGGGTTCATCTGTTTTGCCTCGTGTTGTCAAGGAATGGTTTTTGCAGGACTTGTATAATTTCATTGCTCGCGAAGGACTATGAGTATTACTTATGCTTTACTACTTTTGTATCAATCAAATATGCTTTTACAAATTCCGTTTCTAAATTACAAATTTAGTTTACAAATTCAATATCGCTTTTTGCAAATTAACCGTAGAAGCCTCCTTTGATATAACCTACATTATTGCATTTGCAAATACCACCTTAAGTCTTGCTGAATACGAAAGTACTCAACCTTGCTTATTATGTTGTTTTAGGTGGGGAAAGGTAGCGATGCTCCGAAGATTAATTTTTTATTGCAGGACGCGGGGACCTTTATGAAGCAATCTTTCTAGGGATTTATGTCTTGTCAGTTGTCTGAGGGTTGGATAAGCACACTACAAGACTTTACTTCTTCTGCTGCTATATTCTCTGAGCTGTAAGATACTGTGTATAAATAGCTTTCACTTTAATAATATGATGTATGGCTATAATTCTAATTGTTGTTAATGTGTGTACTAGCCACTGATCATGGAACCAGTATTGTATGCATATTAAATTCTCATTTTTAAATTTTATGCAAAAATGGTGGTCGCTACAGGAGATAAACTTGCTGAGTTGTATCTGGAAAATATCGTGCGACTGCACGGTGTAGCAAAAACCATTGTATCTAATCGAGGTTCCTAGTTCACCACTCATTTCTGGGAAAATCTGCATAACCTCTTGGGAACTAAACTAAATTTCAATACAGCCGATCATCCTCAATCCAATTGGCAAATTGAAACAACAAATCAAATCCTGGAAAACATGCTAAGAGCTTGTGTGCTATCATATAGCACTAATTGGGAAAATGTTTGGTATTCACCAAATTCTCCTACAACAATAGTTTCCAAGCCAGTCTCCAGATGTTGCCATTTGAAGCACTTTATGGAAGGAAGTGCAGAACACCTCTCTTTTGGTCCGAAGTAGGTGAAAGAAAATTCTTCGATCCCAATCTCATTCAAGAAGCCTAAGAGCAAGTGGATATAATCAGAAGTTGATTAAAGGAAGCTCAATCTCACTAGAATAGTTACGCCAACAATCATTGACGTAACCTCAGCTTCAAAGTCGGTGATCACATTTACTTAAAAGTCTCACCACTTCGGTGAGTTCGTATTTTCTAGGTCTGCAAAAAATTAGACCCTTAGTACATTGGACCATATCCAATTTTGGAAAAGAAAGGAGAAATGGAATATAAATTGGAATTTCCACCAAAGTTATTTGATGTTCATAATATCTTCCATGTGTCACAACTTAAGAAATGTCTTTGTGTTCCCTCAGATCTCACTCAATTGGAAGATATTGATCTACAACCTGATCTATCTTATCAAAAACATCCAATCCGTATTCTAGAAAAAGCAGAATGGCACATGAGGAATCAATCTCATAAGATGTTGAAGATCCAGTGGAGTGACCACACTAAAGACGAAGCCACATGGGAACGCAAAGATCATCTCGTAAAAGAATTTTAATTTTTCTAGACCTCACCAAATCTCGAGGACAAGATTTTCGTAAGGGGCTAGATTTGTAACATCCTGAAATTTCCAATAAAGTAAGAAATTGAATTTTAAAAATTTAATTATATTTAACTATGCATTTTCTGATTTTTTGGATTTTCTTGACTTTTCTTGGATTTTATTGATTTTTGTCCCAAAGTAAAAATCCTTTTGTATTTGTGGATAAGAGATAAGTATAAAATCTTATAAAAATAAAATATATAAAAATTCTTTAATAATTCAGTAAATATCCAGAAACTCAATTCTGAATTTTAAAAGTGATGTCAATGTAATTAAATGTAAAATGAAAGGCAAATTAATGAAAATTGACTACCAACAAAGGATATTATCAGAATTAAATAAAAATAATATTATGTTATCACAACCTGAAAAATTTGTCTTGTCCTCTGGATAGATAATGCAATGAACATGAAAAATATTAAAATTTATAACCAATTTTGGTATTTTTATAAATTAAAAAATAGGAAATCAAAATCCAAAAATACCAATGTCGAATTGTTATAAATTAAAAAATAAATTAAATTGAAATTTTTACTAAAGAATTCTATATCTATGGCAAACTGCCACAAAAAGTTTTACAAATTTTTGATAATATATAAATTCTCAAAAAATTAAAAATATAAAATAAAATTTTGACTAGAGTGCATTGTCAGAATTGTTATAAATTCTGTGCCTCAAATATTGGCCTAAAAATTTGATAGGATAAATAAAATTATCTATTTGTCCTAGAGAAAAATTTACAAAATTGTTAGGACAAGTTAGCTAGCTCATTTAATGACCTTAACCCAGCTCAGCCAAAGTGAGAATTCGGTTTTCACTGCACCTCTCAATGCCATGTGGGTCCTAATCGTTGTTTGGGCCCGCTCATCAACCTCAGCTGCTTTCACCCTTCTTCCTCCTATGGGCGAAGCCTTGAGCTAAGATCGCCAGCTGTAGCTTGCACCATACCCTGCCATCCGCGCCGCTTGAGGCTTGTCGACGATTCTAGCTTTGCCACGCCGCGGCTCTCTCTACAAATTCTGCAACTCACCCTTACCTCCTATTCAAGCACCGCAATATTTGCCACTGAGTTCACACTAGCTGGCCAGCCTCTCTACAATAATTTCTTAACTATAAAAGCCTGTCCAAGGTCGCAAATGAGTTGTGCATCACTTCTCCTCACCTATCATCTACTCATATCCATCGAATAGTCTCTAATTCCTCCTATGTTCCTCCGTGGCCAAAGAACCCTAGACTTGGATGGAGCTCAAATTGAGGCAGTATACAAAACCTTCTTTTAATTCCTTTGCACATTAGCATCTATGCATCACAAGAATCAGAACCCCTCATTCTATTTCAGGGTTCACTGAACAAAACTCCATCGCCTCCATGGGCCTTCTTTCCCAGCCATGGCCACCAGCGCTAGCACCATCTGATTGATTTTTAAGTGCATTGATAGCAAAAATGGAAAGATTAGGACACGTACGAAGATGCTAATCCTAGAATCGATTCCATCCGAGCAGCCCCCTATCGCCAACGCAGCTCACCACCTCTTTTTCTACTGCATGGCTACGGTGGTGGGGTGTTTTTGGTCACCATCAGTGGTAATGGGTTTTACTGACATGTGTGCCAGATCAGCCTGAAACCATATACACTACTACATGAATATACATCACAATCGATTCTTTTTTTGTCATCACAGTCGATTCTGATGGTAACACAAAGTCATTAGATAGAGATAAGGCAATGCTATCACAATCGGTTCTTGCCCGATTGTGATGAGGGCTCATCTCTATTGGTTCTTTAAAAGAAGCGATAGTGATGAACACTCATCTCTATCAGTTCTCAGAATGAAGCGATCGGTTCTTTGTAAGAAGCAATAGAGATGATCAATCATCTCTATCGGTTTCCTACAAAGAACCGATAGACATGAAGTACACATCTCTATCGGTTTTTTCTAAGAACTGATAGAGATAAGAGGTTAATATCTATTGGTTCCTACAAAGAAACGATAGAGATTCATCTCTATCGATTCTTTGGAAGAAGCGATAAGAGATAGATGAGGGGTTGTGCTATTTTTCAATTAATTTACCCACCATTCAGCACATATTTCACACAGTATGCATATATCACATTCACATAACATAAATTATTACACACATTTTGCACATATGACATTCACACAACATAAACACTTCATTACAACACATCACATTCGTTCACAAAATAGAAGTCAAACATGTTTAATAGTCAGTACACATGCAATCGCATTCACATATGTAATATTGTTCACATATGGACTAGTAGGAGCTTTGAGGATCTCTAAACTTACGGTCCTCCGAGATAACTTCCATGCAGTACCACTGGTATAAGTGGTCTCGTAACTTGTTGAGTTCAGAGGTTTCTAAGCTCTTCTGGGGGATATTGATATGCTGCCAAATAAAAATGAGTGCTCTAATCTACATTTTGAAATGTCTATGCGAAAGGCAAAGTTTATTATTATACATATACATATACCTTAGAGAAAAGATCTAAACTACTGACCATGATCATCATGTGCTTTATGACATAGAAGCCACAGAGGTCGTCGCTACCCTATTGATGACACTATGAAGAAATAAAAAGAAATTAAGAGATGAAGAATATTTTTCAGAAAATATTACTCCTATATATGGTAGGCACTTGTACCTTGAAGCGCATATACTCCAGCTTGTATCCCGTTTTCATTGTGTGTCCCTCCTTCAGCGACGTAGTCCAAGAAAGCCCTATATACATTGGAGAGATGCCGTTGAGTCAAAAAAACATGAACATAGTTAAATAAAGAAAGTGTTAGGTAAGAATAGTGCACTTACTTCTCCAAAGGAGACTTGATCGCGTGGGCCATCGGTCTCTTCTCGATCGAGTTAAAAGTGTAGACTTTGTTGTCACTCGGAACGAGCACGAGTAGAACCCAATGGTTGCTTATTAAATGGTATGTAGTGAAGAAAATAAGTTCACATACGGTTTAAGTGCGTACAAGTAATTGAAGGGTAAAGTAGTACTTACTCCTCGTGGTATGGGACTAGAACGAAGTCCTTCTTCGACTTAGCTTTCAATGTCACCTTGATGTAGCTGGCAATGAACTGCGGTTTAAACCTAGCCGTGGTCGCGGACACAAACTTAGGGTCGACAAACCCAACTAGTTGTCGATTCATCACAACTCGCTGCCTCATTGCCCTGCAACTCGTGTTGAATATTAAAAAACATAATGCGAAATTCTTTGGAAGTCATAAGCTCATGCTATATGGTGCAATACTCACAGTGTCTAGGATCGTACAGTAGAAATATCAATGGCTATCAGTTGGTACAGACAGAACAGATCCGCAAAACTAACTGGGAATGTCCCATCCTCCACGCTATAGAAATGTCCCTTTTTGCATTTAACATTGAAACCAACACGCCGCTCACTCTCTATCAATATACCATCCATGGAGCTGTCAAGTCCACTTGCCTAGAGGATTCAATCAGTTGGCAAGCAAAAGGGGCTTTCAATGTACGTAGGCCTTAAAATCATAAGAGGACTTTGTGGCCTATGTTGACTTTTCTTTCTGAGCAAAAGGAGTCTCTGAGGTCGAGGCAATGGGCTTTTTATGTACCTCAGGGGGCACTGTGGCCTCAGTAAGCTTTGCCTTTTTAGCAGGAGTCTCCAAGGCCTTTAGTGGTTTCTGTGGCTATTGTGCTAGTCCTTTTACGCGCCAGCTTTGCACTCTGTGTAGGACTCGTCACGGCGGTAGGAGTAGGCACAGATACGATTGGAACCTACGAAGCACCTGCATATGTAACTTGCTGTACTACTATTAGAATGGTAGAGAAGACGTGGGGGGTTTTACCTTAACCAGTACGATGCCTGTCGTGAGCCACTTAATGAATGACATCAGTGCTTGCTTGAGAGTGGTGATGTCTTCATTGGGGGAGAACTCGAGTACATGTGATAAGAAGGCTTCATGGATGTAGTCCACCTGGACCCTCATGATACACTATAAGTCTTACTGAGTACAAAAGTGTAAGGCCTTTACTTTTGTTATTATATATCAATAATGGGTACTATGTGCATACAATACTAGTCCTATGATTAGTGGCTAGTACGCATAATTACAAATTGATATCACAATCATACATAAACTTTGTTACAATGGCGGAAGTAGTCTTGCATAGTAATCTTACAGCGCCAAAAGTAAAACATAACAGTGGAGACATAAATCTTATAGTATGCCATTAACCCATTATCCCCACAGGCAACTAACAAGGTAAAACCCTAGTAAAACTCGTCATTAATATCCTCGAATCTTGCATCAAGGTATGTATCGTCAAGGTACTCTGTTTCTTTACCTAAGAATTTTTAACAGTGGCAAGTTCAGTACTTACATACTCGCAAGACTTTCGCAAATCCTATAATATATGCAAACCATTTCGAAGGAAAGGCTCTATGGTTATTTTGCACAAAGCTAATTTGGAATTGTAAATACTGAATAGTAAATTGCAAATGAAATTTAAATAAAAGCAATTTAATAAATAAAATAACAGCAGGTAAATATGAATAAGTAAATTCACAAACTTGATTAACACATCCATATCCAAGAACCAATCTCTACCAATACCTGGTAGACTCTAGAATTTTATAAAAATGAAAACATCTAACTATGTGATGACTTTACCAAGTGCCCATAACCGTGGACGTGGCTAATCGATTAGTTTTTCACTCTGCAGTGGTGTATAGCTTTCCCCACAAGAAATGATCGACCACTTTTGCCAGGCCAGTAACACACTTCGTTTGATGTGTCGACAAGGTGATCATAACATAACCGTTATATTACTTAATCCTAACTTTGCACCAACCTGGTGACGTTAACCCATACTATGGTATAAAATGTTTGTACAGTCACTGTACAGTAAATGATTAAATATATTCATAGTATGGCATACACTATTGTATCAGTAAACATGATTCCCAACACCTCAGTGTAGGCTCCCCTTCGAGTAACCAGTCACTGAAGAAGCTCATACTACTTCTGCCTACCAATGTGCAAAGGCAATTTTAAGTAACTTAATACATTAAGACTATCTCATACCAGCACTTGTGGTTGTACGGTTGTCTTGGTTTGAAAACAACCCATAGTTCAGTCCATAATTTGACACGGGCAATAATCTCCCTCTACACTACGTGAAAGTCCCATGCACACTTGGCTATTGCCAATAATCGCTCGCATCAAAACTATAATTTTATTTTCATTTTTAACCAAATTACCAATCATAAGAAAATGTCTTACCCGACATTTTGTCATATACAACTTTTCAACCATATTAAAATTTTAAAGTTATTTAAGCATGGCTAAGCATGTCTACCATGTGTGAGTAATCCCAAGATGACAATTAAGTATTGTTTACAATTTTCTAGGGTTATCAAGGTTCTCAAATTCATACTTATCAAGAAATTGTCATGTGGCTATAGGTATAACTACTAATTTCCACAATATAGCAGAGTTTAATAAACATATGCATGCAATAAAAACAATTAATAAAACATTTGCAAAAATAGGTTAAATATGGTCAAAAGGGGGGTGCTTGCCTTGTTGATTGTCTTCGAAGTTGAGCTCGAGGTCATTTGCGACCAACTCAGACTCGTCGGGTTCTACATATTGTTTAGCAATAATATAACAAATAATAAACAAGGCAAAAAGAAGTCAGATAGAAAAAATCAAATAAAACAATTAGATGAAACAAGTACGGTTTTGAGGTTAGGTTATTTATGATTTTAGGTGTTCTCTACTTGAGTTGTATATATATATATATATATATATATATATATATATATATATATATATATATATATATATATAAATATATAGGAAAATGATTCCATACTCACGGGTGTATGTACTCCTACAGTCTCGATATACCATTTAAATGATGTTGTTATACCTCTTTATTCTTTTGAGTATACTTAATCTGATTATAAGATACTACAAAGTGAGTTCTATGAAAATTTCATTAACATCCACCTTTATAGCATAATTTGTTTACATATTCTTATACATATGGAAAAGGGTATGTAGCAAAAAAATAAAGGGTCGATGAAAATTTTTTAATCATGTTGTATTGGAGTATCTTAGAATTATTATTGCAGTATACCGAACGTGATAAAGGAGTATAAAGTGTTTATTTAAGTGGTATATTAGAGGTGGGAGTATGTTATATATATATAGGAAGCCTTTTCCGTACTCCCAGGAGTACATACTCCCACCTTCAATATACCACTTAAACGAAAGTGTTATACTTCTTTATCACTTTCAGTATACTCTAATAATAATTCTAACATACTCCAATATGACATAGTTGAAAAAAAAACATTGGAACCCTTTATTTTTTACTATATACCCTTTTACATATGTAAAAGGAATATATAAACAAATTATACTACAAAGGGTGGACTTTGACGAAATTTTTCATAGAACTCACTTTAGAGTATTTTATAATCAGTATTAGAGTACGTACTCTAGGAGTATGAAACCATTTTCCTATATATATATATCGTTTAAGTGGTATACTAGAGGTGGGAGTACGTACTCTAGGAGTATGAAACTATTTTCATATATATATATATATATATATATATATATATATATATATATATATATATATATATATATATATGTATCAGACTGCACACACACTGCACACTAACTAACAAAAATCATGAAAAATTCTGAAAAAATTGTAATGTATTTATAGATTACTCTACCTATGTATGAAGTTTAAGATCAAATTCATTATATATCAAGAGTTAGAAAAAGGAGAAAATTCGACAAGTTTAAACTATTTTAATTTGTCGAATTTTCCTTTTTTGTAAATCTTGATATATAATGAATTTGAATCTACAATTTTATACATAGCTAGAGTAATCTATGAAGTACATCTACAATTTTTTTCAAAATTTTTCATGACTTTTATTAGTTGGTGTGCACTGTGTGTACACAAAAATCTGTGCACAGGATATATTGCCATATATATATATATATATATATATATATATATATATATATATATATATATATATGGCGTATTTGGTGCAAACCCTCTCTCGATGCAAACACGCAAACTAACAACCTGGGTCTCTGGATCTTCCCTGGATGGTTCAGATGATCAAAAGTGGAATTCCTCTCATCCACTTATACTATTATGCACTAAACCCCCCATCTAATCCCCCGCATATTAATCAACCCTCCATCTAAAATCCCGTCGCTCTGCCTCCTCGTCCTCCTCACGCGAATACGACGTGCTTCGGACGCCGCCGCCAAGCCAGCCTCGCGACAAGCGCGCGCTCCTAAATGCCGCCGCCTCGCCCATCGGCCAACGGGTCCCAAATTGCTCGAGTACTTGAGGCTCACGAGCGTGGACGACGCGCTCTTCTTGAACGACTCCTTGGTCGCCTCGGTGCTGCACCGCCCACCGGCGATCACCAGCGAGCCCGCGACCTTCTGCTGCGCCACCGGTACCACGAGAATGCGAAGAGGCCACCGCCATTGCCGAGAAGGACCACCGCGGCGATGACGACAACCACGCGCGCCTTGGTTGAAGGGGCAACGGGTTCACCGCAATGCCCGTGGCCATCGGAGGAACCCGGTGTGATCTGCGGCGATACCAATACCGAACGGCTGCGACTGTCGGGGTTGATGAGGTCGGTGAGTGCACGGCCGAGCGAGGAGCCCGTGCCGCCTGGATCGGTGTTGTTCCCTCATCGAATCCACCTCGCAATTTCGCCGGTTCTTGGTGAAACAACCGAATCAAACCAAACCACCACTAGTTAGCCAAACTGATCGAACTTGATTAATCAATAGCCAGCACACATTAATCCCTCAATAATTAATCTTGTGACGCTGCCGGCCGGAGCTGTGCAAGAGATCATCGGATGCAGCGCGAGGGAATGGAATTGGAGGGATTAGATGGGGGGTTTAGTGCATAATAGTATAAGTGGATGAGAGGAATCCCACCTTTGATCATCTGAACCATCCAGGGAAAATCCGAAGCCAGGTTGTTAGTTTGCGGTTTGCATCGAGAGAGGGTTTGCACCAAATCGCGCCTATATATATATATATATATATATATATATATATATATATATATATATATATATATATTGTTAGTTAGCGATGGTAAAGCTTGTCTTATGAATTATTCTTCTTTATTTTACAAATTCAGCTGGATAAAATTATATATATTCTTGTATTTATAGTTTCAAAATTAAAAGCTAACAATATATGGATTATTATTAGATTATTACTATCATATCGCAAAACTTAAATATTTCCTATAGTGAACCCTAAATATTTTTACATATTCAGGTTTCTATGGACTTAAGGAATCTAAGAAAATTTGTTTTATTCAATTTGGAGTTTATTTGCAAAAATTCTATACATGACATATTCATATCCGTTTTTTGAATTTAAATTAAAAATTTTAAAAATTTAATTTTAAAATATTTTTGCATATTATGAATCTACATAATTTTATATGAATTTATAAATTTATTTTATCAAATTTGGAGTTGAAATACAAAATATATGGCTATTTGAATATACTATAATTTAGGAAAATTCTGAAAATCAGAAAGTTTACTAAAAAAGGTAAGTACGCGTTCACATCTAAATGACGGCTTCCGTTTTTGGGTTGTGCCTGAGCTATTTCACTGGCAGGTGGGGTCCTCATGGCAGCGTCTAGCTGTGCGCATAAGTGACTGACGAGGGGGTCCGCTAGGCAGTGGGCTGCGCAGTGCAAGTGACTGACCAGATGGGCCCACAGGGCAGTGGCATAAGTGCGCACCTGCGGCTGACAAGGTTGGCCCACAGGTCAGATAGTCAGGGCAGGGGCGGTGGCCTTCTCGGTCTTCGGCTGCGGAGGATCACCGGAGAGGGTGAATCGGTGGCACAGTAGGCTCTAGAAGGTCCGTGCGCACCTAAGGAGGCTTTCGCTGTGACCGGAGGTGATCGGGAAGGGTGTCGCCGGCGTGAACTAGCGGTGGCCACCATTTTCGACGAGCGAAAGCTCGATTCTGCAGGTGTTCTCCGACAACTAATGGTCGTATGGGTATCAGCAAGTCCTAGGGACTTCATTTCTATAATCTGCTGGGAAAAAAGTTACTGGAATGGTTCTCGCCATGTGTGGTGGCGGCGGCGCAGAAGAAAAGCTCGGCGTGGCAGTTCTCCAGTAAAAGTGAACTCCAATTGAAGACGTCATCAGGTTGCAGGGACTATGAGAAAGCTAGGAGTTGAATTGATTTGGGTGATATCTTCTGGAACGGTTCAATTCCAGTTTTCCCCTTCGGTTTTTCGCCGGACTTGGCAGTGAACGGGGTGGCTCTTGAGAGGGGCGGCAGCAGTGGGAATCATACCTCTATTAATTCTTGCAGAGTTCACGCCTCCTCTTGCGTTTGAGCCCAGCCAGCCGGCGCGGCCGGCTCGGCTCAAAAAAAATTTCACATTGAAGTTCTCTTAAAAAATCTGTAATTACGTATAGATCCTTTTTGCAGTTTTTTATAAAGAGAATGTTTTGGTTCAGAAAAATCACAAATCTTTCGTGAGAGGACCCTAAATAAATATCGGAAAAAACGTAGTGACGTTTGGATCATTCTTGCTATTTTCCACGAAAAGGACCATTCGATTCAGCACAATCACAGATGCACTTGTGTCCTTTCAACCGTTTCTCGCGTTTTCTCCACGATTTAAAAAAAAAACCTACGAAGAAAACGAAATTGTTTCCGCGAAAAAAAATAACGCACGGCCGGTCGGCTTGGCTCGTTTTTTTCTTTTCATGTGTACGTCTCTCAGAAATGCGTAATTACGTGTAGGTTCTTCTTGCGGTTTTTGTTTACGAAAAGAACCTTCTGGTTTAGAAAAATCATGAATCTTTCGTGAAAGTCCCCTAAATAAATACCAAAAAAATATAGTGGTGTTTGGATCATTCTAGCTATTTTTCATGAAAAGGACCTTTCGATTTAGCGCAATCGCGGATGCGTTTGTATTCTTTCAACCGTTTCGCGCATTTCCTCGATGATTTAAAAAATATATCGCGAAGAAAAACGAAATTGTTTTCGCGAAAAAGACAACACACGTGGGTAATCATTCCAGTTATTTTTCACAAAAAGGACCTTTCTATTTAGCGCAATCACGGATATGTTTGTATTCTTTCAACCGTTTCGCGCGTTTCCTCAATGATTTAAAAAAAAACACCGGCGAAAAAAACAAAATTATTTTTTCAACACACGCGGCGTGTCATGACGTGAAAACTATCCTAGTGGTATACTATGGCTGGATGATCTGTGGTATTTGAAGGGGGATTGGCGCCACTGACACTCTTTAAAATTCGTGATTCACTTTATGATACTCTGGCCCACTGTTATAGACTCAGATGGACCCACATGTCATAGACACTATAATACCGTGAAATCGTTTTCCTGGGTTTTTGGCCGGAATTGTCTTCATTTTCTTGATTCAAGGATTTATTCTGGAGAAAAGTTTTGTCGTCTCACAGTTTATTAAAGGTTTTGGGTTTTTCGTTAACTTATCGTTGTGGGTGTGTTTTCCAAGCCGTATCTCTTCTACCGCATGTTTTACTCAGAAAGATCTTTGCTTTTCGCCAAGAGTTGTTTTTTTTCTATCTTGGGAGTTTGGGGGGGTGGTGGTCTTTAGTATTGTTGGAGTATAAAAGCAAGAAAGGGATTTAAGTGAACCTTCCCATTTCTTTTATTTCTCTCCCAGCCTCATCCTGTTGTTTTTCCCCTTAGCTCTTACGCCTCCGGCCTTTTCCCGACTCAAAGATGGCGGCCCAAGCTTCCTCCTGCTTGCTCCTCCGGTGACTCCTGGCGCCTCCTCCTGCTTTGCTCCTCCAGCCGACTCCCCTGGCGCCTCCTCCTACTGCTTCCTCCTGGTGGCCGGCGCCCTGCTGCTCCCTTCCGCGAGCCCTCCCCCGGCGACAAGCCCTTCCCTCCAATAAGCAAGATCATCTCCTCCACCTCCCTTTCGTCCATGAGTAAGATTGGAGGTAAAACCCAAGAAATTTGGGGGTGAGATTGCTTGCATGCATGGTGTTTGATGAAATGCTTAGCTAGGGTTCTTGTTTTGCAATGCATTTAGTTGAGGGATTTAGAGTCTAGAGTGTTTTGGAGATTTCTGTTTAAGCCAGATTCTGTCCTGCTGTTAGAGTCGATATTTGAAAATTATGCAAGCTTTTCCTGGGGGTCTGGATATAACAAATGTTGTAAATAATTGAATTACCTTTAAATAGAGACTGAAATCGTTAAGTTTCGTTCAGCCGTTTGAAAGTTATGACTGTTTTACCGATTACTGTCCAGAACAAGTAAAATTATATTCGTTTGCTGTTCGTCGCAAATCTGGGAATAATCGGTGCTTTTCCCGGATGGTCGGCTATAGAAAAAGTTGTAGATAATTGAATTACCTTTCAATAGAGACTGAAATCGCTAAGTTTCGTTCAGCCGTTTGAACGTTATGCCTGTTTTATCAAGTGCTGTCCCGGGTTGGCAGATTTCTGTTTTTGGGTTTTAGGAGTGGGTTGCGAAGCCAACTTAGTTATGAGTCTTGTGTTGAATTTTGGGCGTGTTCTTGAGTGGGCTATATCCATGTGCAGGTGGTGTGACCCCAAGTGGGGCAACCTCGTCTCGCCACACCGTCTTAAGAAGTTGAAGGCAAGTGCATCAATTGATTGAACTTTGTGAATTGTAGATTGAATGTCTTGATCGATTTGATATGTGAGCTGCTAATGCTTGTTGTGGTTATATTGACAACACTAGTATGGGTAGGCTATGTGAGTACCCATGAATGACATTAAAAGATGAAACTTGCATGTGCATCCTTGTTTGTTTGCTATGTGTGCTACATTGAAGAATTATGTGCCTTGTCTATATGACTTGTTGTGATAACTTGTGTTCCATGTTGGTGCTCACTAGTAGGATTAGGGTATTATTGATATCAAAGACATGAGTTTTGAATCAAGAATAAGGGTTCAATTCGTATTCATGATAAAAGATTATGGTTTTTTTTGTATGAAGTATTGATGATAAATGAATGTGAGGACGGAGTATGGAATTTGATTGCGAAAATGATTTGATGTATGATCAAGATAGATGGAATTAGTAATTACTCGAGTATTGGTAATGTGAGTATGAATATGAATGTTGAGGATGTGATTATGAGTGCTGAGAATGTGAATGGTAATTTGTGGTTGTGAGAAGTGGCTGATGTTTATGTATTTGGCTATGGCTATACAAATATGAGAAATGAATGTAGTTTGCAAATTTGTTTATGTCTATTGCATTTATGCATTCATGATGGAAGAGGCGACCTATTCTGATGCGGGCCTCTGTGCTCACATGTAGTGAGCACGAAAGTCCTACCTCGTAGTCCTATATACGTGGTTGTATGGGAGCGAGTCAAGAGAGTAGGCACCCTCCACCACGGGGTGGAAGGGAATGAGAGGGTGCACATCGACGGTGTGCACTCGGCAATCTGGTATGTGCTAAAAGAGGAGGCAGAGACATGCATGATGCATCATATGCATGAAAATTGTGAAATCTGCATTGCATTGACAATGATGGATCATATTTTATGAGTTGATTGTGATGTATGGATATGAGATTCTCCTTTTGTGTGGCATATTTGCATCTGCATTGCATTGACAATGATGGATCGTGTTTTATGAGTTGATTGTGATGTATGGATATGAGATTATCCTTTTGTATGGCATATTTGCATCTGCATTGCACTGACAATGATGAATCATGTTTAATGAGTTGATTGTGATGTATGGATATGAGATTCTTCTTTTGTATGTTTTGTGCACTTGAGCATAAAGGCAGCGAATGGAAACTGTTAATGGTTAATCGTGGAGCTAATGGCATTTATAGATTGAGGATTGAGTCGTGGACTCATCCAAAAGTGGCTATCGAGGTATGAGTAAAGTTTAAATAATTCCTGAGTTAGTTGTGGTATTTGGAATCAGTTTCCGGTTCATTTATTTACCAAGTTCAGTCAAGTATTTGAATATGTTACTTTTCAAAGTATTGGAATTTCGTTTGATTCGGTTGCGTTTCTTTATTGTTGCACTTTGCTGAGTCTTGGACTCACGCTTGTTTGCTTCCTGTTTTAGGTACCTTGAAGCTGATTCATCGGGTTGGGAGTAGTAACATGTGCACAACTGCGGTCTCCAGTAATTTATCTAACCAATTCATCAAATCTAAATGTAATTAATGTGATTGTAAATTATTGCTCATCGTAATGAGATTTCTTAAATTCTGTTGGGTGTGTGATTGTTTAACTAAGGACCTGCTAGAATGATATCATATTTGCTGCTATTCTTTTGTCTTCTGAGTGGATGTCCTCTGTTCTAGAGAGGTCATGCCGAAATTTTGTAAATTTCGGTGGCTTAGTTTTAAGCTGGTTTAAGAGTTTTAAGATTGAATTCATTTTCAGTTTTTCGTAGAGGTGTCATTCTTTTAAATGGGTTTTTGGGTAGCATTCGCGGTGCGTATGGGCTCCGGGGTGTTACAGTTGGTATCAGAGCGGGCTTCAGATCCGTGGTGTTTGAATATAGTGAGTAATTCTAGAATGAATTAAAATTTTGCTATGTGAAGGTAG
Organism: Guadua angustifolia; assembly: GCA_036346375.1. NCBI lineage: Eukaryota > Viridiplantae > Streptophyta > Magnoliopsida > Poales > Poaceae > Guadua > Guadua angustifolia. The sequence goes on from CM070522.1 coordinate 5,080,714, forward strand.
AAACCTGGTTTAGGTTGAACTTTTAAATGTGGCCCTAGGGCAATAACCTTAAAGCTTGATGTAGAATGGTTAAATAATTTAAAACTTGATACACTCTGATGCACAGTAGGATGGGTATGGGTACATTGCATTGCGCCTAAATGTTGAGTGCTAAATATATTGTTGTATATTTCTTTGACCATGAATGGATTGTTAGAATCAATACGCCTATGTTCAAGTTATTGGTGAAACCGAAAGGTTTCAACCTTGTTCTTTTGGCCGAGTTGTTGTAATACCGTAAAATCATCTTCCTGGGTTTTTGGCTGGAATTATCTTCATTTTCTTGATTCGAGGTTTTATTCTGGAGAAAAGTTTTGTCGCCTCGCAGTTTATTAAAGATTTTGAGTTTTCGTGAAATACTTATCGGAATTGGTGTTTTCTCCGTGCCGCGTAGTTTTGCGGCGAGTTGTCTATCCTGACAATTGTCGTTCGCGCCAAGAATTAAATTATTTGGTTCGCGCTGCTGGTTAAAAGATGGGCTTTGGTTTGGAGGGGTTTTTTAGGAAATTTCCTTCCCTCACCTAACCTCTCTCTCTCTTTCTTTTATTGTATGGCTGAGGAATTCTTGGTGGCAGCCATCTTCTTTTCCCCAAGTCCCAGCCATCTCATGTCATCTCCTGGCGCCTGTAGTCTCCATGGCCGACTCCCTCCTAGCGCCTGCAGTCTCCATGGAGCCTCCCCCAGTGATCTCCCTGGCGCCTTCCCCTAGCAGAGCTTCTCCCAGCCGCCTCCGAAGTCCCCATGGCTGGCGCCCTGCAGCTCTCCTCCCCCAGCTCCGGCCTTGCTCCGGCGACCCCCTTCCCCAGGCCGGCGAGCTCCTCCTTCCCCTTGCAGCAGCCCTTCTCCACCTCCCTCTTCCCTCCATGTAAAAGGATTGAGGTAAAATCCTAGAAAAATTTGGGGAGTTAGTTGCTTGCATGCAAGGTGTTTGTGCTATTGCCTAGCTAGGATTCATGATTTTGAGATATTGGAGGTTGGGGAAATGGAGAGACTAGAGTGATTTGAAATTTCTGGTTCGAGCAGATTTTTTGCCCCCTGTTAGAGCTGCTGTTTGGAAATTTTACAAGCATTTCTTGGGGGTTTGGATATAACTAATGTTGTAGATAATTGAATTACCTTTCAATAGAGACCGAAATCGCTAAATTTCGTTCAGCCGTTTGAAAGTTATGGCTATTTTAGCGAGTGCTGTCCAGTTCGTGTCGCGATTTGGTTCAGTCTGTGTTCATCTTTGATCTGGGATCTGCGGGTGCGTTGGCTGAGTGATTGGTTATGATATATGTGTAGTTTGTCTCCTCACGGTCGTTATGAGCACAAGAACTCGAAAATCCAATAAGCCAATCAAAAGTTATGCTATTTAGAAGTCTAGGTGCTGAAGTTGGAAATCTGTAGCTTGCTCCATTTTTTTTCGGTTGGAGTTTAGTGTTCGATTTGGAGGCCCTCGAGGTATCTTCCGCATGTTTGGCTTTGAGATAGCTGGAGGTCATCCTCTTATGGTTAATTAGGAGCTGAGTTCACTCCATTTGGTTAAGTGAATCAAAAGTTTAACCCGTTGGAAGGCGGCTATCCCCTTTGCTTAGATTTTCCGTTTTCTGGGATTTCGGAGTGGGTAGTAGAATCGATCTTGCGCTAAGTCTTGCGGTTGTTTGGTTGGCATGTTTTTGAGTGGATTGCCTCTGCTTGCAGGTGGTGGAACCTCAGGTGTGGCATCAACTTCTCGCCACCCAGTTTCAAGAGGTTTAAGGCAAGTGCATTGCATCGGTTGTGGCGTGGGTGGCCACTAAATTTTACAATAATACAAATTATCCATGTGTTGCTTTAATATTGTCATGTTTGATTTTGCATTCGATATGATGAATGAGAATGGTTAATTGGTTATGCTTTTATTTAATCGAGTTTTTATGCAAGTGTAACCCGTATATCTCTTATACGGTATCTAATTGATTGCTTGTGATATGTATATGCTTACGCTATGATTGCATTCGTGTTTATAAGCGCATCTAGTAGGGTAATTGTCTTTTGATGAAAAGGTTAAGTAATCTGATGCAAGTGCATCGTTGACTGAACTGATTTGTGTCGAAAGTTGAATATCATGATACCTTGTGATTAGCTATCGTTTGAGATATCATACTATTTTTACTCGTCTGATAGGATAATGTGAATAATGAAGTAATGAGGTTTGATTAATAAGAATAGATGATTTGGTGATCATGAAGATGGATTATGACTGTAACGGGTGTAGTAATGATAATTGTGACTATGTAGATATGAGTGTCGAGAATATGCAAATGAATGTTGAGAATATGAATATGAGTGATGAGAATATGAATATGAGAGTTGAGAATATGAATATGAGTAATGAGAATATAAATATGAGAGTTGAGAATATGAATATGAGTAATGAGAATATGAATATGAAAGTTGAGAATATGAATATGAATGTTGGGAATGCGGATATGAGTATTGAGAATATGGATATGAATGTGAGGAATATCATTTGCATATGTGCATTCATGAATTGCATTGAACCAGGGCGGTGAGAAAGTTATACGGAAGTATGACTAATCCAGAGTGCTCGGAGTTCCTACCCCGTAGTCTAATCCACTGGCGTGGATGGGAGCGGTGTTAAGCGTGGGACTGCTCTTTGGGTAGCGAGCAAGTCTGCTTTGCAGGCCCCTTCCATGGGATGGTTGGGTTTGAGGGCACGCATCGACGGGTGGTGCTCGGCAATACCGGTATTTGCTAAGAAAGAGGAGATGAGTCATGCATGATGCATCATATGCATGAGAATGCATTATATGCATGAGAATGGTGAAATATGCATGAGAATGGCGAAATGAGATGAGCATATGAATATGTAAGCATTTGCATTGCATTGACAAATGATGAATCATATTTAATGAGTTGATTGTAATGTATGAATATGAGATTCTTCATTTGTTTGTGATGGGGACGGGGTTGCCCGAACTTCCGTCAGGTGGAGGATAAGTTGATTAGGCGGCGCGAGACACACACGATCCGGCTTCTCGATCGGCACGATCAAAACCCCTGCAATTGCAGCACCACGCGTCCTCTGGTTATCAACCGTGCGCTGCCCGGTTGACCTCGCCACGAAGGCTAATCCCTGCTAATGAATCGAGAACACAAGCAAGAACAAGAAAGATGCAACTGAATTTGCAATTGAGGATGAAGCTCCGAGTTGGGGTCTCACAAACCGATGAACGGCGACACTGTTCAAAGACAGAATTAATCTAAGCAAAACCCAAATCAAACCCTAGCGGTGGCTACTGAATATAAAGGCTAGGGGACGTCCTAGAAACCCTAGACGCGTCCGTGATGGACTCCAACACGATACATGGGCCAACGGCCCAAATTGGTGACGCAGCACCCTGGGATAGATTCTGTTTACCAACTTGCAATGTGAATTCCCGTCGACTCCGAAGTCCAAATGACCTGAAACTAGCGCCATTGGAAAGATTATCTCCTTAGCTTTCGAGGCATATGTGGATCATCGAAATCGGAGCCCGTTTGTGGCCTAGGTGACGATTTTAGTGAGTACTGCTCTTGGTGGCCGAGGTAGTCGACTCCGAGATGAATTAGGTCTCCAACTTAACTTGGACACCCTCCTTGCCTCCCTCCTGGCCCTTACTGGTTTCCAAGGCCTTCATGATCCTCTCCAAAATTCCTAAGTACAATATAATCAATAATATCATTAGGTAGCATACCATCCTCACAAGTATTTGCACGAGTACTTAGGAACGAGCTCACCTGTTGATTCAATTGTCGTGCTCGTGCTCTTGTGATGGGTCCTTGCATCACTGGCGGAGGAGTCTCGGCGTATGCATAGGAGTGATGTCCTCATCATCCTCCCCTCTTGAAGTGGAGTCGTCCTCGACTCAAGCTCATCTTCTTCTCCCATGAACGGTTTCAAATCTGCAATATTAAATGTGGGACTAACCCCAAATTCAGGCGGCAACTCAAGTTTATATGCATTATCATTTATTTTCGCAAGTATCTTGAAAGGACCATCAGCTCTAGGCATTAATTTAGACTTTCTCAATTCTGGAAAAGCGATCCTTTCGCAAGTGTAACCATACTAAATCACCCGGTTCAAGTTTTACTTCCTTTCTACCTTTACTTCCCGCAAGTCCTATACCTTTCATTCATCATTTCAATATTTTCTTTAGTCTTTTCATGCAATTTCAGAATAAATTCAGCACGTTCCTTAGCATCAAGATTAACTCGCTCACTAGTAGGTAAAGGTAATAGATCAATAGGAGCACGGGATTGAAGCCATACACTACCGAAAAGGACTTACCTTGGTGGTGGATTGTACCGCCCTATTATAAGCGAACTCAACATGCGGCAAGCACTCTTCCCACATCTTCAAATTCTTCTTCAAAACAGCCCTCAACATAGTGGATAATGTACGATTTACTACCTCGGTTTGGCCGTCGGTTTGGGGATGACATGTTGTTGAAAACAGCAGCTTGGTCCCCAATTTATTCCATAGGGTTCTCCAAAAGTGGCTCAAAAACTTGGCGTCACGATCTGAAACAATAGTAGAAGGCATACCATGCAAGCGAACAATTTCTTGAAAGAAAAGGTTAGCAATATTAACAGCATCGTCGCTCTTATGACAAGGAATAAAGTGAGCCATCTTAGAAAATCTATCGACCACCACAAAAACACTATCCCTCCCCCTCTTGGTCTTAGGCAGTCCTAAAACAAAGTCCATAGATATATCCTCCCATGGAGTGCTAGGAACAGGAAGAGGCATATATAAACCATGTGGATTCAATCGTGACTTAGCCTTTTGACATGTTGTGCAGCGGGATACAAACCTCTCAATGTCTCGCCTCATCTTCGGCCAAAAGAAATGAGCGGACAGCACGGCCTCCGTCTTCTTAGCACCAAAATGACCCATCAAACCTCCTCCATGGGCCTCCTGTATCAAAAGAAAACGAACGGATCCAACTGGAATACATAGGCGGTTAGCTCTAAACACAAATCCATCGTTTATCACATATTTGTCCCATGTTCTTCCCTCTTTGCAATGCAGCAAGACATCTTTAAAGTCATCATCATGAGCATATTGTTCTTTAATTGATTCCAATCCAAATATACGACAATCAAGTTGGGACAACATGGTATATCTCCTAGACAAGGCATCAGCAATCACATTATCCTTCCCTTTCTTGTGTTTAATAACATAAGGAAAAGATTCAATAAATTCAACCCATTTAGCATGTCTACGATTGAGTTTCACTTGACTGCGAATATGTTTTAGCGACTCATGATCGGAATGAATAACAAATTCTTTGGGCCAAAGATAATGTTGCCACGTTTCTAAAGATCGCATAAGAGCATACAATTCTTTATCATACGTGGAATAATTCAAAACAGGACCACTCAATTTTTCGCTAAAATAAGCAATATGTTTTCTATCTTGCATCAAAACACCACCAATTCCAATCCCACTAGCATCACATTCAAGCTCAAAGGTCTTATTAAAATCAGGAAATTAGAGTAAAGGTTCATCAGTAAGCTTATCTTTCAAAAGGTTGAAGGCATTCTCCTGTGCTTGCCCCCAATGGAACACAACTCCCTTCTTCGTCAACTCATTCAATGGGGCTGCAATGGTGCTGAAATCCTTCACAAAGCGGCGGTAAAATCCAGCAAGTCCATGGAAGCTCCGCACGTGTGAAATCGTCGTGGGCGTTGGCCAACTCTTAATCGCGTGCACCTTGGCTTTATCAACCTCAATTCCCTTCGGAGTCACAACATAGCCAAGGAACGATACTCGTTCGGTGCAAAAAGTGCACTTCTCGAGGTTACCAAATAAACGTGGCAAAGACGCAAAGCATCAAAAACAGCACGAGATGATCAAGATGTTCATGTAATGACTTGCTGTAAATCAATATATCATCAAAATAAACCACCACAAATTTCTCAATGAAAGCTCGTAAAACCTCGTTCATTAAGCGCATGAAGGTGCTCGGTGCATTAGTTAAACCAAAAGGCATGACTAACCACTCATACAATCCAAACTTGATTTTAAAAGCTGTTTTCCATTCATCTCCCAATTTCATTCTTATTTGGTGGTATCCACTACGCAAGTCAACCTTAGAGAAAATTATAGAACCACTTAACTCATCAAGCATGTCGTCTAGCCTAGGAATAGGATGGCGATACCTTATTGTGATATTGTTAATGGCTCTACAATCTACGCTTTTACGCGCCTAACTGCCATCTTTCTTAGGAACCAAAATAACGGGGAACAACACAAGGACTAAGGCTCTCACGTACATACCAGCGGTCCAAAAGATCTTGGACTTGGCGTGAATCTCCTTAGTCTCCTCGGGGTTGGTCCTATAAGCACTTCGGTTTGGCAAACTCGCTCCGGTATCAAATCAATTTGGTGCTCAATCCCTCGTATGGGTGGGAGTCTGGAGGTATCTCGGCGGAAAAACATCCGCATACTCTCGCAAAAGGTTAGTGACAGCAGGGGGCAAAGTACTGGGCAGATCATCCAATGAAAACAAAGCATCTTTGCATAGCAAAGCATAGCACAAAGCATCATCACTAATTGCAGCAAGATCAAATTTTGTAGCAAGCAAGACGGGATTCCTCAATTTAATTTGGTTGGCTACATGCTGAATTTCAGATTTTTCATCAATGGGTTTCTTGTCATTAGCAATCCGCTCCCTATCAGATGTAACAATTTCAGCGGGGGTCAAAGGTAGAAGTGTAATTTTCTTTCCTTTATGCATAAAAGTGTATTTATTACTTCTACCGTGGTGAAGTGCATCAGTGTCATATTCCCATGGGCGACCCAATAAAAGAGAGCAAGCTTGCATCGGCACCACATCACAATCAAGCAAAATCGAATAGGAACCAATGGAAAAATGAACCCGAACTGTTTGTGTTATCTTAGCTTTGCGGAATCATTCACCCTTGAATGTGGTATGGATGTGGGTGCGGCGTGTGGTCAAGCCAAGCTTCTTGACCAAATCTGTACTCACCAAGTTGTTGCAATTGCCGAGTCAATGATCACGCGGCACGTCGGTTGTTGATGACGAAGAAAAGCTGGAACAAGTTGTGGTGCTTCTGCTTTCGGCTTGCTCCATCAGTGCGCTAAGGACACGCTGGACAATGATGGCCCCTGACGCAGCGGTATCCTCGGCGCCAAAGGTGGCATCATCATCAACCACGCCGTCGTCCACCACGGTGTCGTCGATCTCATCCTCAACATCGGAGGCGCTGATGTAACCTCCGTCGTCGGTGGTGATGTATGCCCGCCGGTCAGGGCATTCTCTCTTGACGTGGCCAATCCTTGGCACTTGTGGGCGAATTCCGTCGATGTACGGCCCGTGGAAGCGACGGAGGAGGAGCTCTTGGCGGTGTTGGCGGGTCGACTTGTCTTGTCTCGTGCACGGGCGGCGGTGCCGTCGATGCTCGTCGTGTGCTCGTCGAAGGTGGCGGTGCAGTTGGTCGGAAGGTGGAAGAAGGCACCGCTCTTCGCTTGTCCGTAGTCGTTCGGCGTGAAGGTGCCGCCGGCGTTGCTCTGCTCTTAGAATGGCGCCCTGCAACTCCTTCTCTGCTAACATAGCAAGTTGAAACAAGCGATTGATAGATTGTATATTCTTTATAATCAACAATATCCTGAATTTACGGGCGCAACCCACCGTAAAAGCGAGCAATTTTATCCTCCGGTTCCTCTACTACCCCACAACAGTAACATACCCTTTTGAAGCTCTTGGTAATATTCACGAGCAGTCATACTACCTTGATCTAATCGTTGCAATCTCTTGCGATATCACGTTGGTAGGAAGGAGGAACAAATCTATTACGCATAGCATCTTTTAATCTCGCCCAAGAATCAGGTTGTAAGCGGGCATTTACTAGTTCATTCCACAGATTATAGCAAAATCTTTAAATTCACTAGTGGCTTGTCTAACTCTATGAATCTCGAACTAGATGGGAATTAAATTTTGCTCGACCGTCATCTCCCAATCTAAGTAAGCATCGGCATCATAAGCTCCGAGAAAAGGAAGGATGGTGAATTTTACCTTAGCGAAAGGATCATCATTGCGGTTCTGGTTATTACCTCCCATACCGTGATGGTTGCGGCGAAGACGGTCATGCAGACGGGCGTCTCGTTGAGCAACACGTTCCCTGGCGGCACGTTGCTGCTCATCTTCATCTTCCTCAAAATCTCCATCCTCATCTTGGTCGTTGTTGCCGTTGTTGACGGATGTACCTCCATCAATGGTCGCTGGAGGGCGTTTTTCGATGGCATCCATCCTCTCGGTAAGGGTGTACACTCGTCGATCGATGCTCTCAAGGGTCTTGTTCGTTGTCGTGGCATGCTCCTTGAACATCATTTTTATCTCGTCCAGCATGGTCGACAACTCTGAATGAAGGACACAGTCATTGATGGTAACCTCATCATCCTCGTTCCTACCCTTCTTACCACCTGCCATGATTAGCACAGAAAAAGGGCAGAAGGAAAAACAAGCACAAGTATTATGAGCCCTATGAACTACTAGGTGGGATCTCACGCTCTCAAGCAATCTTACCAAGTTCTTACCCGGTTCTTACCAACACAGCGAGGGATGGTGCAACCGGTGGCTAGTTCGTGACACCGTGAGGCGTGATGAAGCGATTGCAAGGGTCAATAACTGTCTTGTCGAGAAGGATGTATTTGTGGAGTGTAGGAAGGTTATATGTATGGAGTGGCACACAATTTAGTAACAGATAGTAACGTTGAATAAATGTCCAAAAGCACTTTGCCCTAGTTCTTTGGTCTAAGCGTGTCCTTATTCTAGGCCATGATGAGAAAACAAGGAAGGTATAGAGACAAGCAACAAGGCGACAGAATAATTGAACAGATATCAGCACAACAGCAAAACACTTTTATCAGGCACGGTAAAAACACCTACCTTTGCTCCTGCCTCTTTTTTTTTTGCTCTCTGCTCCTCTCTCAATTTTTTTTTGCTCTATGCCTCTTTCACAATTTTTTTTATTTTTCTTTGATTTTTCTGATATTTTTCCTAGGATCAAGAGCACAAAGGTAGATAGTACACAAATTTTCAGCCTGAACAAATGTAAGATGAAACCGATATGAAATAAGAAGTGTTTTCCGAAAAGCGTGCTCAAACTTCGGCGGCCGAAAACTCAATCTTCCTGAGGGAATTTCGCAAAAATAAATTCGGCAAACCCGACGAAGTTAGGGAGAATCGGATGTAAAATTTTCTGTAGATGTCCGTGAAAAAAAATTCGCCTAATTCGAGTCCGTATGCGAAAGTTATGGCCGTTTCTGGAAGGACTCGAATCGGGGTTTCTAGGCGGCACCTCTCCAAACTCAAGGGCGTATGGAGTGGATATGGAGCGATGATCTGTGGTGGCAGGTTACGTGATGAGGGGTGGCGATATGGCTAACAGGAGGTGGGGATTAGGGTTTAAGAAGGAGAAACCCTAACACAACTAGGACTCCGAAACTGGGGAAAAACCACAAAACAATCCGAATCCAACAAGGACTCAAATAGCGATTGGTAACTGGATCGGTGTAGGATATGGGATGCAGCGGAGATGAAACACAACTAAATTAAGACCACGATCTAAACCAGCAACACGACTCGACTATGGACACAAACTCAGTACTACGGATTCTGAAACAAAATTGTGCAAAGGCTAGGGCGTGGTTCTAGGTATGGTAGACTCTTAACCGCAATTTTTTTGGCTTTTTCGTGGACTATAGGGCGAACACAAAACTAAATTAAACTACGGGAAAGGCGAACTGACGGTAAACCTTGCTCGATACCACTTGATGGGGACGGGTTGCCGAACTTCCGTCCGTGGAGGATAAATCGATTAGGCGGCGCGAGACACACACGATCCGGCTTCTCGATCGGCACGATCAAAACCCCTGCAATCGCAGCACCACGTGTCCTCTGGTTATCAACCGTGCGCTGCCCAGTATAGGCTAAAAGGTTGCATTTTGAGCATGAACGCATAAAAGCATCGCATTTCATTGTGTGTGTTGCAATTGTTAAATGTTAATTGATGAGAATGGAATGACAGGTTGTGGATTGAGTCTTGGACTCATCCTGGAATGATTATTGAGGCATGAGTATGGTTTAGTTACGTTTCTGAGTTGGATGTGGTAAACGGGGCTAGTTACTGCTTCTTTTACTGGATGATTTCAATTAAGTATTGGTTATGTCAAATGATGAAGTAGTTGTGCTCTTATGTTTGGTTTATATATGAATTCAATCTGTTTCTTTTATTTACGGATATCAATTAAAGAAACTTTTACTTTAAGTCTTGGGGCAGTTATATCCTAGACGAATTCATTACTTTTCATACTTGATTGCACTTTGCTGAGTCTTGGACTCACGCTTGTTTGTTTTCTTGTTTTAGGTACTTTGAAGCTGGCTCGTCGGGTTGGGAGTAGTAACACGTGCACGACTTCGGTCTCCAATAATCGATTTAACTGATTCATTAAGTCTGGATGTAATTATTGTGGTTGTAATGTGTTGTCGTCGTGGTGGAGTTTATTAAATTATGTTCGTTGTGCGATTGATTAACTAAGGACCTGCTAGAGTGATATCATAACTGCAAATGTTTTTCTGTCTGCTGAGTGGATGTCCTGTTTTCTAGAGAGGTCATGCCGAAATTTTTTAAATTTCGGTGACTTAGTTTTAATCTAGTTTGGGGAGTTTCAAGGTTGGTTTCAATCTTTTAGTAGAGGTATAAGGTTTAGGGTCTTTTGGTAGCATTTGCGGTGCATTTGGCGCCGGGGTGTTACATCAAGTAGTTTAAAGGTGGATTATGATGGAGCCTTGTGATGTCGATTCAAATTCTTTTGGGTGGAATTAGTCGCTAAATGTTTTATTTCCGTAAGTTGTCGGAACCCTCGGTTTTATGGGTTAGACTCAATGTGGGTCAGTCGGAAATGGATGGTTCGGTTGCAAACCTTTTCGTTGAGTGATTGTCTTGTTGTATGAGGCAAGTTTGAACGAAGGTCAAGTTCGATTTTGTGTTATGAAGGAATTTGATTGTTGCCCTGTGGGGCTAATCAATTCAATAGTGAAGGATGATTTTTGATCCTGTTGAAAAGATAAAAGTCGTGTTTTGATTCCTAGAGGATCCCGGCGTTAATAGATTAGGAATAGTGGTATATTCGGATTCGGTTAGAAGTTGTAAAAGGTTATGTGGCTATAAAGGTTAACTATTGAGGAGAAATGTGAATCAGGGTTTCCTTTGTTCTTAGGGGATTTGGGTTTAGAACCCCAACTATTCAATCGAATAGATTTCAGCGATGTGCTTAATAGAGTGTTGTGGCTTGTGTTAATCGTATTATCATGAGTCGTCGGTTGGTGGTATGATTTGGGAATTTTGGCTGTCTGCTCGGGTCTAATAGCGTCTGCGTGTGGGAGATGTGAATTATCAAGTGGAAAGGAGGTGACTTGAGTTTTGGAGTCCCGTGCGTGGGACGTTCGCAACCATGTTCTTTTTGGATGTTTTCGCTTTATCAGTCGGTTTCTGTTGTTCTTGTTGGAGTTCTTGTGGTGTTCAGAATTCGAGGTCGAATTCTGTTAAAGGGGGGAAGAGTGTAATACCGTGAAATCGTTTTCCTGGGTTTTTGGCCGGAATTGTCTTCATTTTCTTGATTCAAGGATTTATTCTAGAGAAAAGTTTTGTCGTCTCGCAGTTTATTAAAGGTTTTGGGTTTTTCGTTAACTTATCGTTGTGGGTGTGTTTTCCGAGCCGTATCTCTTCTATGGCATGTTTTACTCAGAAAGATCTTTGCTTTTCGCCAAGAGTTTTTTTTTCTATCTTGGGAGTTTGGGGGGTGGTGGTCTTTAGTATTGTTGGAGTATAAAAGCAAGAAAGGGATTTAAGTGAACCTTCCCAATTCTTTTATTTCTCTCCCAGCCTCATCCTGTTGTTTTTCCCCTTAGCTCTTGCGCATCTGACCTTTTCCCGACTCAAGATCGGCGGCCCAAGCTTCCTGTTGCTTTGCTCCTCCAGCCGACTCCCCTGGCGCCTCCCCTCCCTACTACTCCTCCAGCCGACTCCCCTGGCGCCACCTCCTGCTGCTTCCTCCTGGTGGCCGGCGCCCCTGCAGCCTGTCCCCTTCCGGCGAGCCCTCTCCAGCCAGCAGCAAGCCCTCCCCTCCAGCGCCGACATCGGCTCCTCCACCTCCCTTTCGTCCATGAGTAAGATTGGAGGTAAAACCCAAGAAATTTGGGGGTGAGATTGCTTGCATGCATGGTGTTTGATGAAATGCTTAGCTAGGGTTCTTATTTTGCAATGCATTTAGTTGAGGGATTTAGAGTCTAGAGTGTTTTGGAGATTTCTGTTTAAGCCAGATTCTGTCCCGCTGTTAGAGTCGCTATTTGAAAATTCTGCAAGCTTTTCCTGGGGGTATGGATATAACAAAAGTTGTATATAATTGAATTACCTTTCAATAGAGACTGAAATCGTTAAGTTTCGTTCAGCCGTTTGAAAGTTATGACCGTTTTACCGATTGCTGTCCAGAACAAGTTAAATTATGTTCGTTTGCTGTTCGTCGCAAATCTGGGAATAATCGGTGTTTTTCCCGGACAGTTGGCTATAGAAAAAGTTGTATATAATTGAATTACCTTTCAATAGAGACCGAAATCGCTAAGTTTCGTTCAGCCGTTTGAACGTTATGCCTGTTTTACCAAGTGCTGTCCCGGGTTGGCAGATTTCTGTTTTCGGGTTTTAGGAGTGGGTTACGAAGCCAACTTAGTTATGAGTCTTGTGTTGAATTTTGGGCATGTTCTTGAGTGGGCTATATCCATGTGCAGGTGGTGTGACCCCAGGTGTGGCAACCTCGTCTCGCCATACCGTCTTGAGAAGTTGAAGGCAAGTGCATCAATTGATTGAACTTTGTGAATTGTAAATTGAATGTCTTAATCGATTTGATATGTGAGCTGCTAATGCTTGTTGTGGTTATATTGACAACACTAGTATGGGTAGGATATGTGAGTACCCATGAATGACATTAAAAGATGAAACTTGCATGTGCATCCTTGTTTGTTTGCTATGTGTGCTACATTGAAGAATTATGTGCCTTGTCTATGTGACTTGTTGTGATAACTTGTGTTCCATGTTGGTGCTCACTAGTAGGATTAGGGTATTATTGATATCAAAGACATGAGTTTTGAATCAAGAATAATGGTTCAATTCGTATTCATGATAAAAGATTATGGTTTTTTTGTATGAAGTATTGATGATAAATGAATGTGAGGACGGAGTATGGAATTTGATTGCGAAAATGATTTGATGTATGATCAAGATAGATGGAATTAGTAATTACTCGAGTATTGGTAATGTGAGTATGAATATGAATGTTGAGGATGTGATTATGAGTGCTGAGAATGTGAATGGTAATTTGTGGTTGTGAGAAGTGGCTGATGTTTATGTATTTGGCTATGGCTATACAAATGTGAGAAATGAATGTAGTTTGCAAATTTATTTATGTCTATTGCATTTGTGCATTCATGATGGAAGAGGCGACCCATTCTGATGCGAGCCTCTGTGCTCACATGTAGTGAGCACGAAAGTCCTACCTCGTAGTCCCATATACGTGGTTGTATGGCAGCGAGTCAGGAAGAGTAGGCACCCTCCACCACGGGGTGGAAGGGGAATGAGAGGGTGCACACTGACGGGTGTGCACTCGGCAATACCGGTATGTGCTAAAAGAGGAGACGAGACATGCATGATGCATCATATGCATGGAAATTGTGAAATCTACATTGCATTGACAATGATGGATCATATTTTATGAGTTGATTGTGATGTATGGATATGAGATTCTCCTTTTGTGTGGCATATTTGCATCTGCATTGCACTGACAATGATGGATCGTGTTTTATGAGTTGATTGTGATGTATGGATATGAGATTCTCCTTTTGTATGGCATATTTGCATCTGCATTGCACTGACAATGATGAATCATGTTTAGTGAGTTGATTGTGATGTATGGATATGAGATTCTTCTTTTGTATGTTTTGTGCACTTGAGCATGAAGGTAGCGAATGGAAACTGTTAATGGTTAATCGTGGAGCTAATGGCATTTATAGATTGAGGATTGAGTCGTGGACTCATCCAAAAGTGGCTATCGAGGTATGAGTAAAGTTTAAATAATTCCTGAGTTAGTTGTGGTATTTGGAATCAGTTTCTGGTTCATTTATTTACCAAGTTCAGTCAAGTATTTGAACATGTTACTTTTCAAAGTATTGGTATTTCGTTTGATTCGGTTGCGTTTCTTTATTGTTGCACTTTGCTGAGTCTTGGACTTACACTTGTTTGCTTCCTGTTTTAGGTACCTTGAAGCTGATTCATCGGGTTGGGAGTAGTAACACGTGCACAACTGCGGTCTCCAGCAATTTATCTAACCAATTCATCAAATCTGAATGTAATTAATGTGATTGTAAATTATTATTCATCGTAATGAGATTTCTTAAATTCTGTTGGGTGTGTGATTGTTTAACTAAGGACCTGCTAGAATGATATCATAATTGTTGCTATTCTTTTGTTTGCTGAGTGGATGTCCTCTGTTCTAGAGAGGTCATGCCAAAATTTTGTAAATTTCGGTGGCTTAGTTTTAAGCCGGTTTAAGAGTTTTAAGATTGAATTCATTTTCAGTTTTTTGTAGAGGTGTCATTCTTTTAAATGGGTTTTTGGGTAGCATTCGCGGTGCGTATAGGCTCCGGGGTGTTATAGACACATCACAAAAAAAGCCAATGAATTGAGTGTCACTGGATTAATTTTTCTGGTATTTGTACCCAGCAAAGGCGGTTCAGCTCAGGGCGGTGCGCGAGGTTTCTCGGTGGCTTTTGCCGGCTTTCTGCTTGTGGGGGACCATGGACGCTTATTGGCTTTGGATCGGGTGACAGTGGGGGCAAGCTAGCGATGGAAAATGCTCGCCGAGGACAATTGTACCATCCAGGCCCACATGCAAGCGACAGAATCGGGATAGCAAAGGAAATATTCTAGACAGAGCTGGCTTGATCCATAGGTTTCAGCAAGCAATCCGACTTCAACTTTTACAAAACTTTTTACAGAGGTCGGAAAGATAGGATGTGATATCTAGTAAAAATATCAAGTTAAAACTCTTGGTATAAAATTTTTAATAATTCTAACAATGCATGCCGTCAAATTTTTCATTATCTGTATTTTATTTAATTGAAGATAGAAATATGATCTCTATTTTATGTAAATTTTTTCAACCTTTACAATCACAATATTTATCATATGTAAAATTTTCAGATTTTTATCCTTATTATTTAATTTCTAAAAATTCTGAAAGTGCTATTTTCAGAATTATTTACTTTCAATTTTTGAATTTTTCAAAGCTATAAATTTAAGTTTTTGACGAGGGCTGGGAACTCCTTGACCGGCTGGCGTACGGTCAACGGAGCCCCCAAGCTCGGAAGGCCCCGACCACGACCTGGGTGCATACTGGAGCGCTCGACCTAGAGCGCTGTGGACCCGGGTTTGACCCTGCTCGACCTCAAGCTCGGGCGGGATCTCGTTCGAAGCCTCGGTCCGCCCTGGGATTTCGGATCAGGCATCTGACTGACAGTTGCCAGAGAGCGGGTCGTAGGGATGACTCAGAGTGCGCGGCAAGCTCGGGGGCAGTTGCTGCCGGCCCTCAAGGTGCACGAAGGCCCCCTCTCCGAGGATGGCTCCCGGCCGTTGCGTGCAGAGGAAGTATAAAGACCAAGGACGCATGAGCTCCAAGGACACGAAGACAACACAACACACACAGCAGCTCGAGTTAGGAATCACCATTACTGTCTTAAGTTGTAAACACTGCTCTGTACACCCATATAACAAGAATCACCGCCGCGAGGCGACTGGAGTAGAGCTATTACCTTCACGGGGGCTCGAACCAGTATAAACTCTTGTCTCGTGCTCGTTGTCGCCTTGCTCCGACCATCGCCCCGATCGATTTTCTTCCTTCGTTCGAGTAAAACGCAGCTCGGGTCCCATAAACTCTCGACCCTACCTCTTTTTACGGTTGACGATCCCGATCGTCGACAATTGGCGCCCACCGTGGGGCCCGATTGTTTTGCTTTTCGCAGAACGACACCAAGACTCGAGTGAGCATGGCGCCCTTCATCGACAATTTTCTTCGAACGGACTCGACTCCGTGTCCTCGTTCACGCCCTCGCCGCCGAGCAAAGCATGTTACGGTGGCGGGACGGCAAGGCATTGAGGAGATGCGGCGACCTTGATCCGCAGAACCGGAAGACTTCGCACGGATGGTGCAGTTGCCATCAACCAAGCCATAACAGCTCTCGGCAATGGAGGCCCAGAGAAGGCCAAGACATCTTCAGGCCACCCAGCTCCCCATTCCGGAGCGCCTCCGCTTATCGCCGGGTCATGGCCAACCCCGATAGGGCGAGGTCGAGCTCTTTGGCGAGCCCCGCCGAGGAACTCGATCGGCTGCGGCGAGGTGGCACCTCCGCAAAGATCAAAGTCAACACTCGGGACCCGCTCCCAGAGAAGTAATGACAACACGTCGCGCCATCAGTCGCGTCGGACACCTTCTGCACAGGAGTTAGCCCCCGAGCAACAGGCTCGGGACGAGGCTCCGACGCGGACGCGCCGGCGTCCCACGGGCACCGCGCCAACCAGGACCAGGCCCGAGCCGGGCCGCTCCGAGTCGACTGGCAGCAGGTCTGCGGACCTCTCCCGGGACGTTCCGCCCAGGCGCCGCAGGGTACAGGACCGCCTGCGTTACCAACCGGGTGATTCCCGTGCTCGGCACCATGGTCGTTCCCGACGGAAGTCGGGCCGCCGGGGGAGCCTCGACTCCGAGTCCGGCAGCAGCAGGGATCTTGTCGGCAATGACCATGACCGGCGTGCGCCTGTCCCGGCCTACGGCTGCATGGCGTACTCAAGCGGCCTTAAATCGCGTCGCGGCGGTGGCTTCGGTTCAAGCCCGCGCTGATCGAGCGCTTCGACGGGACCAAGAACCCTGACGAGTTCCTGTCCATCTATTCGACCGCTATCCTGGCGGCCGGAGGGGACGAGCTCGTAATGGCAAACTACCTCCCGACTGTTCTGGACGGGGCCGCTAGGACCTGGCTCTTTAATCAGAAGCCTGGCTCCTTCAGGTCGTGGCGCCAGATCCAGAGCGCCCTTCGCTCCAACTTCCAGAGTTGTTACGAGCGGCCGGGCAGGGAGAAAGACCTGGATCGTGTCATCCAGGGGAAGAACGAGCCACTGCGCGACTTTGTGCGGCGATTCATCCGCACAAGGAACCTGATCCCGAGCATTTCTGATGAGGCCGTCATCAAGGCCTTCAAGTTCGGGGTCCGTGATCGACGTCTCACCGAAGACCTGGAGATCACCTCGAGGCTCAGCGTCAACAAACTTTTTCGCATGGCGGAAGCGAGACTGCTGACGCCGCGACGATGCCGTCCGCCGAACGCGACTACGACCAAGGTAAGCTTGGTCTAAACCAAGCAATGGCCGCCCGTCCAACTGTGGGCGCCGACCAAGCGCCGCCACCAAGAAGCGAAAGCGCGATCGCAGAGGTGGCGGAGGGCTACCGCGAGTGATCGTCTCGGCGGATGGCCAGCGCGAGGTCCTCGAGGTCCGAGGCCAAGCTCGGGAGGACTCTAAGCCTCGCCAAGGCCGACCCCGACCGCACCAGGCGAAGAACCAGCCCCAGCAGGAGGGCCAACGTGCCGGTCCCCGACGGGCCGATGCTCGGCAGCCAGGGGTCGAGGGGCGCGCGGGGTTTGACGAAACAAAGTTCTGTCTTTTCCACAGGGCGGCCGGCCACGATCTACGGGCCTGCAGGGCTTGGCAGAATAAGCTAGACGCCTTCTACGATGGGCGGGGTGAGATGCCCATGCTCCCGAAGGATGACGACCAGCCCGACCGGGTGAATGCCGGCGCGGAGCGGGACGACGACCTCGACCTGGAGTTCCAGCAAGGCGAGCGCCGGATCGACGTCATCTTCGGTGGCTCGTCGGCCTACCAGTCCAGGCGCGAGGTCAAGGCCGCCGCGCGTACCATCTACCAGGTCGCCACTGGGAAGCCCACCGAGCAGCCCTGCAAGTGGGCCGGTGCCACCATCACCTTCTCCCCGGAGGATGCTCTCCCAGGTATGGCTCGAGACCTAAAGACCGCCTTGGTCGTGACCCCGACCATCAGCAACACCACGGTCGGTCGCGTCATGGTCGATGGCGGCAGCTCTCTAAACTTCTATGCGGTGAGCGCTCGGCCGGATCACGATTCCCGATCGAAAAGTCAAGAGCATCACCATACCGTTCTTGGGATAGTCCCGGGAGTTCGACCACCCCTTGGGGCGGGTTGTCTTGCACCACCTTCGGTGGCTCGATAACTTCGACCGAGTTGATCACCTTCGGTGGTCGAGGGTGACCTCCGCATAACGCTATCCTCGGGCGACCGCCTTGGTCAAATTCATGGTTGCCAACCATTATGGCCATCGATGCATGAAGTTACCTGGCCCCAACGGTGTCATCATCGTGCGGGGCGACCTACAAGCGGCGCATGGCTGTGAGACCAAGGCCTTGGCCCTTGCAGGCATGCTGCCCCAGCGCGGTCAGGAGGAGACGACGAAGAACGCCCGCCAGAAGGCGGCGATACAGCCTAGCGGGGCAACGAAGGCCGTGCCGCTCGACGAGAGCGACCCGACCAGGTGTGTCCACATCTCCGATGAGCTGAGTCCCAAATAGGAACTCGAGCTCGTCACCTTCCTTCGCGCCAACAAGGGTATATTCGCTTGGGAGCCCGCGGATATGCCCGGTGTCCCGAGGGAGGTGATTGAGCACAAACTGCAGGTGGGATCCGGCTCCCGACCTGTGCGCCAAAAGCTGCGTCGCTTCTCTCCGGAGAAAGTCGCAGTCATCAAGGAGAACCTCGACAAGCTCTTGAAGGCCGGCTTCATTCGTGAGATCAACTACTCCGAGTGGCTGGCCAACCCGGTCATCGTCGCGAAAAAAGGAGGAAAGTGGAGAATGTGCGTCGACCATACGGGGTTGAACTCGGCTTGCCCGAAGGACAATTTCCCGCTTCCGCGCATCGACCAGATCGTGGACTCCACCGCGAATGCTAAGATACTGAGCTTCTTGGATGCTTACTCGGGGTACCACCAGATCAAGCTGGCGGTCGACGATGAAAGCAAGACCTCCTTCATCACGCCGTTTGGCACCTATTGCTATACGACCATGTCATTTGGTCTGCGCAATGCGGGGGCCACTTTTCAACGTCTGATGACCAAGACTTTCGAGCTCCAGATCGGGCGGAACCTTGAGGTCTACGTGGACGACATCATCGTCAAAAGCCCCGCCGAGGGCGACCACGTTCGCGACCTCGAGGAGACCTTCGCCAACCTGAACAGGCACAAGATCAAGCTCAACCCCGAGAAGTGCGTGTTCGGCGCAGCGTCCGGTAAGGTGCTCGGCTACATGATCGGGGGCTCTGGGGTTGGACCAAACCCGGAGAAGATCGAGGCGATCGAAAAGATGGCACCCCCGGCCTCGATCAAGCAGGTGCAAAGCCTCACTGGCCGCATGGCCGCCCTCAGCAGATTCATCTCGAGGCTCGGCGAGCGCGGGCTCCCATTCTTCCAAACCTTGCGCAAGCACGGGGGCTTCGAGTGGACTCCAGAGGCCCAGCGATCCTTCGACGACCTGAAGGCATACCTGTCGTCCCCACCCCTCCTTACAACGCCACAACCTGGTGAGAAGTTACTGCTATACCTCGCGGCCACCCCCCATGCTGTTAGTGCCATACTAGCGGAACGGGGGCCTCAGCAGCACCCCATTTATTATGCCAGCGAGGTCTTGCACGGCCCGAAGGAGCGCTACCCGCAGGTACAGAAGCTGTTATATGCTCTCCTCATGGCTTCGCGCAAGCTCCGGCACTATTTCCAGGCACACTCCGTGGTCGTCCCGAGCAACTTCCCGCTCGGGGACATCCTGAGGAACCCGGAGGGCGGCGGGCGAATCGCCAAGTGGGCCATGGAACTGGCGGCGTTCGACGTCCAGGTCGTGGCGCGCACGACCATAAAGTCGCAAGTGCTCGCCGACTTCGTGGTCGAGCAGACGTCGCAGCCCGCTCCCGAGCTTCAGGTCGAAGACGAAAAGCCCTGGGTCATGTTCTTCGACGGCTCGAGATCCTTCAAGCGCTCGGGGGCTGGGATCCTTATCCTCACCCCGCGCGGCGACAAGCTTAGGTACATAATTCGTTTTGGCTTCTCGGCGACCAACAATGTGGCGGAATACGAAGCTCTTTTGGCCGGCTTGCGAGCTTGCAAGGCCTTGGGAGTACACCGCCTGGTCGTGAAGGACGACTCCTAGCTCGTCATCAATCAGTTCAATAAGGACTACCAGTGCTCGGGAGACTCGATGACAAAGTACCTCGCCAAGGCGCGCAAGATGGAGAAGTGGTTCCAGAACTTGGAGCTCAAACACATCCCTAGGAAGGACAACTCCAGCGCGGACTCCCTCTCCAAGCTTGGCTCCTCCGATGACGAAGTCCCACCCGACGTCATCCTGGAGACACTAGCGGCCCCGTCAATCTCCGACCAAGAGGTCGCGCTCGCCATGGTCGAAGGTACACCCTCCTGGGCCGAGGCCATCCACAGTTTCCTTGCTCGGGCGACGCCACCCGACCACCGAGGAGCCGGATCAGCGGCCGGCGATCAGACACGCTTGTCGAGGGAGAGCTTTACAGACGCAATGTTTCCGGCATCCTGACGCGGTGCATCTCCACGGAGGAGGGTAAGTACCTACTGCATGACATTCACTCAGGCCTCTGTGGGGCGCACTCTTCGTACAGGACAATGGTCGGGAAGGCCTTCCGCATGGGGTACTATTGGCCCTCGGCGCTGCAGGATGCTCGTGATATCGTCCGCACCTGCCGAGCCTGCCAATTCCACGCCCGGAAGTCGCATCAACCCGCCTACGTGCTCCAGACCATCCCGCTCGCGTGGCCCTTCTCGACCTGGGGGATGGACATCCTCGGTCCTTTTCCTCAAGCAGCCGGGGGGAAGAAGTTTCTGTTCGTCGCTATCGACACCTTCACCAAGTGGATAGAGGCTGAACCGGTCTCGACCATAACTGCTCGGGCGGCAGTTCATTTCTTCCGCTTGTTCGTGGTCACCAGGTACGGGGTTCCATGCAAGATTATCACTGACAACGGTACTCAGTTTATCAAATGAAGTTGTTCCGGGAGTTTTGCGAGAACTCGGCATTAAAATTTGCTTCGCCGGTGGCTCCCCGAACAGCGGAGCAGCGGAAGCGCCAACGGCAAATCGTCGTCGAGGCCAAGAAACGAGTCGCAGATGAGCTCGACCGACACGGCAAGGCACGGTGGGCGAACTTCCCACCGTCCTATGGTCTATTCATTACCACAACAAGCCGAGCCACGGGGTCCACACCCTTCCGGCTCGTGTTCGTATCGGGCCGCCCCGCCTCCCGAGGTCACGCTGGCTCTGCGGTCGACTTGATCGACCAAGTCGACTTCGAAAGCGAACGGTCTCTCGACCTCACCCTCGCAGAAGAAGTAAGATGCCGTGCCATCGCCACGATCAACGACTACACGCAAACTCTTCGCAGACATGCGTCTCGGTCGGTCAGACGACCTAGGAAGCTCCTTGTTGGGGACTTAGCCCCGAGGCGGATTCAGAGCTCGCCCCAAGACCAACAAGTTATCCTCATGTGGGAGGGCCCCTATAAAGTTGTTTCAACAGATCGCACGGGGGCTTACCGGCTAGCAATGCCCGACGGCAGAGAGCTCTCTAGCTCGTGGAATATAGATCAGCTTCGGAAGTTTTATGTGTAAACCCTATGCCTCACATTTCAATAAAGCTGGTCTTTCATTTTCTATGTCTGCTTCCGCTGATGTTACTGCTATTTCTTTTTCGAACGGTTCCTCGTTTGTTTTTCCTCGAACACGACCCTCGTGCGCAAACACATTCGCTCCTGGTCTAAGCGACGCAGGTTTGACGTTCACCGCCAGCGAACGAGCTAAACGTAAGCCGAACCTCTTCGCAATCTAGCTCTTCCCTGTGCTCGGGCTCGAGCTGAGAACCTCGCCGCTTTAGCCGTCGAGCGATATGCATGGTCGCAAGGACCGTTCGAGCACTAACGATGTCCGCTTCGTGCCCTTCTACCTTTGCGAATTGTTCCTCCACTCTGCAGGTCGTGGCCTCTCGTCCATATTTAAGTCTTGTGCCCGAGGCACGCGTCGCTCGACCTCGGACCCAACGGGGGCTGGGTAAGGCTACCCTATCGACGCACGACCTAGAAAACACGGGAACGGCTAATAAGCAAAGCAAGAAAGACTTCAAAGTATCCCCAAACCACGGGTCCACAACAGGGACGAGGTTTCTTTGTACACCAAAAACTAACATTCCTGTTAGTACATCCCTTGCTTTTTAAAGTTTTTTTCACAGTCGGCCATCTCATGGCGAAGCTTCTCTTGCTCGAGCTCGGCGACTTTGGTCCTCGGGCCGATAGCTCACTCGTTCGGAGGGCCACCGTGGAGGCATCCGGCTCGGCGCCGTTAAATCTTGGAGCTGGGTCATCGTGCTCGCCGCCGCCCTTTTGGCACGCTCAAGCCTCCTTCAAGCTCCGAGACCTTGGCCTCGAGCTCTGGGACGCTATGCCGAGGAAGACCGGTCATGGCGGCCTTCTCCATGCCTCGACCTTGGCTCGCTTGTCCTCGGCGCCTTGTTGGCGCGGCCGAGCTTCTCTCGAGTTCCGAGGATCTTAGCCTCGAGGTCGGGGACGCTCGGCCGGAGAGGCGCCCGCCTGCAGCAGCCTTCTCGGGGCTTCAACTTTGGCCCGCCGACCTTGAGTGCCTTGGCCGACTGCGCGCTCTTGCTCGACGGCCAGATAACCATGGTCGCGTTCGGAGGCCTGGCTCGCTCGAGCTCCGCAAGATGGGCTACTTCTTGTGCCCTCATCGCGGGCGCAAATCGTCAATCTCCGGGCCCTCTCGCCGAGCTCTCCTTGCTCGACCTCAATGGTCCGGATAAGCTTGTCGCGCTCAACCTCCGGCGCCTCTATTGTGTCCAGAAGGCCCTTCAGCACAACGGCATGCTCCTGAAGGCCTTGTAGCCCTTGGGTGGCATGGTCGATCACCTTCACGACGAGTAGGGAGGCCCAAAATGAGGGAATAAGGAACACATGCTACCAGCTACGAAATGCGCAGGAAGACCCTTACCTTGCGGAGATGGCCTTCCAGCGCGCGCGGTTAAACTCCTCATGGTCGTCGTCACGATTGCGGGGATCTCTTCCTCCTCGTCGATCGGGCGACTAGTGTCAAGGTCGACCCGACCACCACCGGCGCTTCGGTCGGGATCTCGAGTTACCGCCCTAGGGGCGGCCTGGTCGTTCGTCACCTCCT
Source organism: Guadua angustifolia (assembly GCA_036346375.1). NCBI lineage: Eukaryota > Viridiplantae > Streptophyta > Magnoliopsida > Poales > Poaceae > Guadua > Guadua angustifolia. The sequence goes on from CM070522.1 coordinate 5,104,189, forward strand.
CCGGGGGGTTCGACCCGTCAACAACCAGGGAAGGCGCGACGCCAAGATGGTCCCACCTTCACGACCGGGCCCCACCGTCTCGCTCTGAGGGGGCGGCCGGGTCCGCCACAGATTCTCGACCTCCACGGCCGGGGTACTGGCCTCGGTGCCAATGCAGCCAGCCTGCAAGGTCCGGAGCCCTCGCGGCTGGTCACCTTCGGTGGCCGGAGGAATCGCGGCCTCGACGCCTGGGGCGGCCATGGTCGGGGGAGCTCGGGGTGTCGCCTCGGGCGCGGCCACGAAGCCCTGGGCACCCTCCCTCGCGGTGAAGCCGGGAGAGTCGACAACGGCGGCCGCATCATGAGCCTCGCCGGTGTCAAAATCCGCTACTGTTGCGGGCCGAGCTCTCCATCGTCTCGAATCATCAAGGGCTGGTCGAACTCACCGGCCGGAACCAGTCCGACGACCGACGGGTCGCGTTAAGGCGCGAAGGCGACGGGACCAGCTCAAACGTATCCTCCTCCTCGGACTCGGACTGCATACTCGACAATAGCCATCACAAAATGGGCAAATTTCGAGCTCGGGTGCTCACGGTCTGCGATCAAAAGCATACACTAAGCCAAAAAGATGCGAAAGGGGCGGCGCAGCCCGAGATGCAAAGAATTTACCTGGGTCACCAGTCTCCGCCTCGTCGAGGGTCGCCGAAGGTCTTGTTGCCCGATGTCGAGGGGCGCTTGGCGTCCTCACGACACAGGATCTCGAGGCCGAGCCGGCCCGCACGCCTCGCCGGGCAAGGGCCCGGTTCAAGCCCAGGCCGGGGTACCAAGACTGGCGGCGCCAAGGCCTCTCTTCTTTGCAACTAGGAAGGTCTCGTCAAACTGCAAGGCACATGAACTTAGGCTCGGGGGCTCGACCGGTAGGGTCCTTACCGTGGCGCGGTTCCCCCACTCGACATGCGGCCTCTTCACCTCCTGACGGCTTGTCGTGGCTGAGGGGGGCCTCTTCCTCCCCTTCTTGAGTTTGCCCCCGCCGCAGTGGAGCATCCTCTGGTCAGACGAGCAGCTCTCGATGGTCCTGAGAACTTGCGTGGGTCAGAGGGACCTTCGCTAAAAACAAGATCAAGGGCAAGGTCGGGACGGCTTGCCTCAGCCTTCCGGCGAAGTACGTTCTTCGGGACCGGATCGTCGAGGGTGTATCCATGCGCCAGCTTCCCGAACATTTCGAACATCCTGTCGGAGACCCAGGATTCCTTCGGTGCTGCAAGAACATGGGCTGTCAAGAAAGGCTGGAAGATGGATTTCGAGCGGAAGTTCCAAGGGCGGAGGCCTTGCCTGTCGAACCTTCACGAGTGGGGTCATCGCGCCCCGCGATCTCGAAGAACGGGTGCTCCCTCCTCCGCAGAGGGGACACCCGGCTCCGCAAGAAGTCGACGGTGATTGCCTGCCCAGTAAGGCCACGCGTGGCGCAGATATGTATGGCAGCAATGGCCTCCTCGTCAACCTCCAGATCTTCGGGCTTGGGCGTCTCCTTCTTCTCGGTGACGGGGGTCCCCTCGTACGTCAGAGCTCCGAGCTCCCCTTTCTTCAAATAAAACCACCGCTCGGGCCAGGGGCCAAGTGAGTCCCGGGCGGCGCACTTCTGGAAGAGCCATTTGAGCCGGTCCAAGTCGGAATCTGAACATCCGACCACAGGGTCCTTCCCGGAGCGGAAGAGGGAGTAGTAGCGGAAGAACAGCGAGGGGGTGGGAAGGATTCCCAGGAATCCCTCGCACAAATGGGAAAAGATGGCGAGCGTAAGGACGGAATTCGGTGCCAGATTGATGAGCTCTATTTCGCAGCTAGAAAGAACGTCCGCCACGAACTCGCTCTCCGGCGTCCGCAGGCCAAGGAGAGCGTAATGCTCGGTGCAGACGATCTCATCATCCCTGGGGCGAGGTTCGGTCTCGCCGCCCGGCAACCGCCATGTCACCGGGTCCACTATCCCCAGGGCCTCGAGCTCCTTCATCCTCGCGGACGACAGGGTGCTCCTTCCAAGCTTGGTCATGGCGCTGTAGGGCGCTTGGTCGAGGAGGCGAACGGAAGGGACCTTGCTCGGGCGAGAGAACTTGGAAGACGAAGGGCTCAAGGGCGAGTGCTTTTCTTGCTGAAGATGTGGCGCTGGGATTATGAACCGCAACACGGTAAAATCCAGTCCACGACGCCTTAAAAGGCGTGCCAACTATGACTTGACTACCGTGATTAAGGCTTGGGCTACGGGTCGAGACGCCGCCAGTGCCCATCAACCGCTCACATCCGCATCAACATCGAAGTCCGAAGGTCGCCAGTATCGTGGCCAAGAGACTTGCCTTATGGTCTCCGCCTCGACCAAGGCGTCAAGACCTACGAAGGGTTTTTCCGTCCCAAGAATAAGGCTCGAGGTCGTCCTGAGGGTTCCCTCCGACCTAGAGCCTCGGGGGCTAGCTGACGAGGGCTGGGAACTCCTTGACCGGCTGGCGTACGGTCAACGGAGCCCCCAAGCTCGGAAGGCCCCGACCACGACCTGGGTGCATACTGGAGCGCTCGACCTAGAGCGCTGTGGACCCGGGTTTGACCCTGCTCGACCTCAAGCTCGGGCGGGATCTCGTTCGAAGCCTCGGTCCGCCCTGGGATTTCGGATCAGGCATCTGACTGACAGTTGCCAGAGAGCGGGTCGTAGGGATGACTCGAGTCTTGCGCGCAAGCTCGAGGCGATTCTTGCCGCCCTCAAGGTGCACGAAGGCCCCTCTCGAGGATGGCTCCTACATTGCGTGCAGAGGAAGTATAAAGACCAAGGACGATGAGCTCCAAGGACACGAAGACAACACAACACACACAGCAGACTCGAGTTAGGAATCACCATTATCGTCTTAAGTTGTAAACACCGCTCAGACACCCAGATAACAAGAATCACCGCCATGAGGCGATCGAGTAGAGCTATTACCTTCACGGGGGCTCGAACCAAGATAAACTCTTGTCTCGTGCTCGTTGTCGCCTTGTTCACCATCGCCCGATCGATTTTCTTCCTTCGTTCGAGTAAAACGCAGCGGGTCCCATAAACTCTCGACCCTACCTCTTTTATGCGGTTGACGATCCCGATCGTTTACGGCTTTTAATTTTAATATTTTTACCAAAGGTAGGTAATGATTTTATATTATCATGGTAATTCTTGGATTCATGTTATCAATGGAGATTTCTACACAATTCTGACATGATCAGGATCAGAAATCTTATCCTGTACTTTATTATATATTTCCTTTTATTTTAATTACTGTAACATCCCGAAAAATTTAAAAACAAATAAAATAATATTTTAGAATTTAAAATTAATAAAATAAAAATTAGAGTTTGAAAAGTGACTAAATTTTGAATTTTTGCCTTTTCTGAACTTTGAGTTATGGAAAACCCAATTTCTTTACTGAACTTCTCTTTTTCCAAATAAAGAAAATCAAATTCACAAAATGAATAAAGTGAAAATTTTAAATTAAAAAAATGTGATTTACTTTTGTATTTTCCAACTTTATTTAATGCGATTTTGCTTTAAAGAAAAGATTTTAATTAAGATAGTGAACCCTTAATTCTAAATTTCAAAATTTAACAAACACAATACTCATAAAAGAACTCTTAATTAAGCATTCATCTTAATTTTCATTTCTTAAAAATGCTAGTCACTCGCATACAACCATAATAATTGAATAAGAGAAAGGAAATTGGTGACTTACAATGTAACTGGCATCTCATAAAGAAATATATATCTAAATAAACACTTAAACCCACAATATCAACAATATATACACATACACATAGGTGCTCAAACCTCAACATACCTACACATCAACACATACACAATCTCAGAAAAAATCAAATACAATATCACATCCAGTTTAACCTAAAGGAAACCTGTTTTGGTATGTTTGGCTCACATACATAGATACCAAATTTCAGCATCAAATATAAATCTTCACACAGTATCAATTCAATCAAAATACATTTACACAATATTACAACTCGAGCACATTGTCACCTCCACAAAAGTAAAGCAATTGCATTAGGTCAGCTAGCACTCAAGTTATAATCTTATCCATACCCAATGTAACACCCCGACGCCAACGCACCACAGATGCTACCAAAACCCTGATTCACTAGCGACACCCCTTGGACCCACACATGTCCAAAGGGTTACCGACACACAATAATTCTCCACAACAAGATCAACTGAACTGAGAATTACCGAAGAAGGCATAAAAACCTAACATCTATACAAACTTGACTGCAATCAAGCACTAAACTCTAAAACCGGCTTAAAACTAAGTCACCGAAATTTACAAAATTTTGGCATGACCTCTCTAGAAACTAGGACATCCACTCAGCAGACAGAAAACATTGCAGGTATGTAATATCATTCTAGCAGGTCCTTAGTTAACCAATCTCACATCCAATAGAAATTAATAACTACTCCACAATGAACAACATATTACAACCTCAATCAATATCACTAGGCTTTACAAATCGATTTAAATAGTTTGATGGTGACCGAAGTCGTGCATGTGCTCTACTCCCATCCCGTGAGCCGACTTCAAAGAACCTAAAACAGGAAGCAAACAAGCGTGAGTCCAAGACTCAGCAAAGTGCAATCAAGTAAGAAAAGTAATGAATTTGTCTAGAATATAACTGCTTCAAGAATAAAGTAAAAGTTTCTTTAATTGATATCTGTAAATAAAAGAAGCAATTTGAATTCATATAAAACCAAACATAAGAGCACAACTACTTCAATATTTGACATAACCAATACTAAATTGAAATCATCCGGTAAAGGAAGCAGTAACTAGCCCCATTTACCACATCCAACTCAGAAACATAACTAAACCGTACTCATGCCTCAACAATCATTCCAGGATGAGTCCACGACTCAATCCTCAACCTGTCATTTCCATTCTCATCAATTAACATTTAACAATTGCAACACACATAATGAAATGCGATGCTTTTATGCGTTCATGCTCAAAATGCAATCTTTTAGCCTATACCGATATAGCTGAGTGCACACCCGTCGGTGTGCACCCTCAATCCCAACCATCCCGTGGCGGGGCCTACTCTTACTGACTCGCTCCCATCTGTGGATGGGACTACAAGGTAGGACTTTTGTACTCACTACGTGTGAGTACAGAGGCCCACATCAACATGGGTCGCCTCTTCTATAATGAATGCACAAATGCAAGTGACATGGTTTTTAAGCATGACACAAACATGAATATAAACACGCAAATTATCATTTACTCACTTTATCATTCGCATCAACATAACCATACTCATTTGTACACTTCGTAAAGCATTGAAATAACTGAAATTGAATACTTACTTTCCGATTGCTAACCCTCATCCATCCTCATCATCATACTAAGAACAACTTATAGATATGTTATTAAACATAACCAAACTATTAGAATTTCCATAATCTTATCGTAAGCAAAGCACTTAACACTCTAATAGCACTCTAGGAAATGCACTTGCCTTTTACCGAATGAAAATGGAGTGGCATTTGGAATCTTAGCGTTCGCATGACTTCCTAGGATTAAAGAAAGCCTGAATTTAGAACATATACACATAATATAACTTAAGACAACAAACCACCTAAACAAAATCACTAGAACTAGTGCCATTTAATCTCAGGAAGATGCAACATGAAAACATATGCAGTGAATTTGGGGATAGTCTGTATAGCATGCAACAACTCTACAGTACAATCTTTCTTGCTGCATCTTATGCACGCCAATAACTAGTTCATCAAAATGTTCGAACATGAGAATATAGGCAGCAATCACGCATTACTCACTAATTTGAGAATACAAGACATCAATGCAGACATATAAATAGAATCACTAAAACATATACCATTTGATCTTAGATGACAAGTAAATGAGTATGCATACAGTACCAAAGAGGAGTCTAACTCAACATATGTTTGGGACTAATACAAGAACACTACCTCCTGAACAAATTCTAGCATGCAAAGTTGACTTTATCTAGAAATGCATGTGAGATTATTTCAGTGATTTCTTTCTTCCTATGCCAACAGATAACAATCATCCAAGTCTCGGCTTCAAAATAGTAGGGTTAGATGGTCTTGTCTTTAGATGCACAAAAGGTAATTTACATCTACCATTGCCATAATGATTTGGCTGCTTAAACAAATTTATTGCAAACATGATGGCTTACAGAATTATTATTGGATGACTGAGTCGAACATCAAATTCCTTAATACCTCCAAGGAAGACATATCCATATTCCATACTAGCACCAAAAGTAAGCACATATATGCTAGTCAAAACTAACTTATCTCTAACCCAAGAAAAACCAGACAAACCGCAGGAATGCCCCACCCCCATCTCCCACTATTTATAGTAACAACACTGATGTACAAATTTTATTTCTAGCATTCTTTTCTTATAGAATTCGACAACTGTCAACTACTCTCATTTCCAGTCTAGAGCTTGACCAAAGTTGTCAACTTGAAAAGCAATGCTATGAATATTTTAGTAAACCTTTTTCAGGCTAGCGAAGAGGGCAACCTATGTAAATGCAATGTTAGCTCCCTATCACCAAATGCAAAGCTAGCAATTTGCACTCATGCTATCATCACAACAATTGAACCAAATAGCAACATTAAACCTCCTAGGCATTTCATCAAACACATGCATTGATGAGGACATCACTCCTATGCATACACCCGAGACTCCTCCAGTTGTGATGCAAGGACCCATCACAAGAGCACGAGCACGGCAATTGAATCAACAGGTGAGCTCGTTCCTAAGTGCCTGTGTATATACTTGTGAGGATGGTATGCTACCTAATGATATTATTGATTATATTGTACTTAGGAACTTTGGAGAGGATCATGAAGGCCTTGGGAACCAGCAAGGGCCAGGAGGGAGGCAAGGAGGGCGTCCAAGTCAAGTTGGAGTCCCAATTCATCTCGGAGTCGGAGTCCCAATTCAACTCGGAGTCGACTACCTCGGCCACCAGGAGCAGTGTTCACTAAAATTGTCGCCCAGGCCACAAACGGACTCCGATTTCAATGATCCACATATGTATCGAAAGCTAAGGAGACAACCTTTCCAATGGCACTGGTTTCAGGTCAATTGGACTTCGGAGTCAACAGGAATACGTAAAACAATCCAGAACATTTTTTTAGTCCGAGTTCGAGTCCAGTTCGGCCTCAGCAACAGTACTGACTTTAAAGTGCCATAACTTTTGATTCCAGAGGGCTCTGGAGACCCATGAGTACACGTTTGAAGAAAGATCTCGGAGTCTACTTTCCAAAGGATCCGGCCTCACCTCAAAATTCCTTCAGATCCATCCGGAAACTGCCAAAAGCCAAACATTGCTTTTTCAGTCTAAGTCAAACTCTAGTCAAAGTAGGCTTGGTGTTTTCAATTTGAGTTGTATTAGATCTCCAATGCTATGGATGACCCCCTCCTGCTCCCCTAGTATAAATAACCACCCAAACCCTCATCTAGGACTTGGGTTTTGCTTAGATCAATTCTGTCTTTGAATAGTATCGCCGTTCATCGGTTTGTGGAACCCCAACTCGTGTGCTTAATATAATTCGCAATTTCAGATTGCTTCTTCTACGTTCTTGCTTGTGTTCTCGATTCGCATGCAGGGATAAGCCTTCTTGGCGAGGTCAACCGTGTTTGTGCATGGTTGATAACCAACGAAGCCGTGGTGTAGCGATTGCTGGGTTCGGATCGGTTTTGATCGGAAGCCGGATCGTCAATGTCGAGTCTCCACCAATCGACTTACCTCTACCTATCGGAAGATCGGGCCACCATGCGCATCATGCATATACCTCACAGCCATTTCATCAAACACCTGACATGCATACTAGAAACCAACATCTCAATAAAAATCTAGGCTTGAGTCCTCACCACAGGAAGAAGGCAAGGGGCAAAGGAGGCGGTGCTGCTGTTGGAGGGTGCCGGCCAGAGAGGGGAAGAATCGCCGATCTTTGCTCTCACGGTCTTTGCTCATCTTGCTATCGTCGCCGTGGGGAGGGCGCAGGGGAGAGGCGGTGCCGACTGGGCACAGGGAAGGCCTGGGACGGCGCCAGGTCCTGGGGGAGCCGGCCGAGAGAGGAGGGCAGGCTCTGGGGGAGAATAGGCCTGGAGGGGAGGGCGCTGGGAGGAGCTTGGCTCGGGTGGGGAGGGAGCCAGGGAGGCAGCTGGCCTGGAGTGGAGAAGGTGCAGGAGACCGGAGGAGTCAAGCACGGAGACCTGGAGGGAGTTGGCAGGGACAAAGCAAAAATATCATCCCTCCAAGATTGACAGCCACACAAAAAAAACAAGGGAAGAGAGAGGTTAGGTGAGAGAGGGAAAAAGAAATGAAGACCCTCCAAAAATCCAGAAATCCAACTTTAAACCCTTGGCGTGAAATGACAAATGTCAGGATAAACAAACTTGCCGTAAAACTATACGGCTCGGTAAAACCTCAAACCGAAAACTAGGGCAAATGACCAAAACCTTTAACAAAAGCTTCAGCTGCGCGACGATAAATATTTTTCTCCCGAGAAAATATAAAGAAACCTCGAATTACAAAGATGGAATCATTTTCGGCCAAAAGAAAACCCTGGTAAACGATTTGCGGTATTACACCCAATCAGGCTACCAAGAAGATTAAGGCAGGATCAGTTACATTCACATCAGACTTACATCTCTAAATACAGATTACATTCAAATGTGTTCAATCATTTTTCTAATGGCCTAAAAAAATCAGATTTATTCTTTCGAACCCACTTTTACACCGGTCAGCCAGCTCATTCCCTTTCTCTTACTACCAATACCTTGCCTGTTCCTCAAAGCTGTTGCCTTAACCCCCAAGTAGCAGCTAGCTCATTTCAGCTCACCTTAGGCCAGCTGACAACCTGCATGGATGCCAAGCATGGCATGCATGCCACCTCCACCCCAACTGTCCTTCCAAACCCTAGGTTCAGCTTCAAACCGACTATGTTGACTACCATATGAAAGAAAACTGGTTAGCGTCATTTGCAATCTACTTTATTTCACCACCCTACAGAATTACCAACCCACCTTTTCTGTCACCATCCCTACCCTCTTGGCTCTTTTCAGTTGAAGGCAAGAAGCAAACAGCAAAGAAAAGAAGTGAAGTTGCTACTTTTCCTTTTCTTCTACTCCTGCATTCTCCATCTTTCTCCTATAGCAAAAGGCACCCATCTCTAGTTTGAGTACTTTACCTCTTTCTAGCAGTAAATGAAAGTCAATAGTATTCAATAAAAGCATAATATCACAAAGAGACTAGAATATTTGTTAAGAGTATAAAGATTGATCTTAAAACATGAATACACTCAAGAGTCATTACTGTCTCAATCCACCCAGTGATAGAAATCAGAAATACATACATAATAAGTTCGAGTGGTACTAATCAACAATCTTAAACTTAGGTTCATGGTTAAAACTAAGTTCATGGATGCAATATTCAAATCAGTGTGAAGAACACATAAAAAAATTGGCATGAATCTCTTCAGACCACTCTCTATCTAAACATGATTGTATCACTCTTGGACCCATGCATATCAGATCACATCTTTGCACACCACACAATGTTCCAAATGGAAGCAAACAGAGGTACACAACATTAAGCCTTAATAATAAGAGGATACACTAACAACTCTCTCAATCTGGGATCTTATGCATAACCATTAACAAATAGAGCTAATATACAATAGTCTGTTCATAAACAAATGGTAGTAAATAATTCTTAACTCACTCATTTGAATTGAGCCATGAAAAGTAATAAGGATCAAAGTCACATGCACTTCAATCATCAAGCTCCACTGCAGAGGACCAAGCATAGAAATAAAAATCCCAATAGACAACACTCCGCCATAAACAACTGACATGCATATACCTCGACCAGGTTCTAACCCATACTCACAATCAAATTAAACAAGGATCACACCATAAACATTTCAACTAAAATGTCAGCCCATGTACATACTCTTGCTAATAAACATGCTTCACTAAATCAAGAAGTGATGATAACTCAAATAGGAAATCAATCACTAACGAAGGTTCGGGTGGAAATAAGAAGTAATGGTACACTAGTATTAGGCAAGAGGAGTTGGATACTTAGCTTGGGTGCTAACAGTGGCCGGTGTCGTAGGAAGAAGAGGAAGGCGGAGGCGCGGTGAGAATGGGCAGCCGGCTAAGCGCCCGATGCGGGGAAGAAAGCAAGAGGTGGTGGCGAGGGCTTGAGCAGGGGAGGAGGAGTCGGTGCATGAGAGATGGGGGCCGAAGGGGGAGTAGAACCGGAGGTAGCTCGGGGGCAGTTGGGTGCAGTGGCTAAAGGATTGGGGATGGGGTGTAGTAGGTAAGGTTAGGGTTAGATATTAGGGTTCGGGTAGGCTAGATGGGCCAAGAAATGGGTCAGTTGGGCTGAGAAAAATAGGTCGACCTCGCTGGCAAAATAATATATATATATATAATGATAGCATAAACAAAAATAAAAATATATATACATAGAGGAAGAAACAAGTACATAAAAATATAAAATAAATAATGTCTCTCGACCTGAGCCAAAATAAAGAAAATGGACTGAGAAAACAATAGGAAATAAATATTTTATTTTCTTGCCTCTAAATTAATACAGGGAACATTTAGAGATAAAACCTCAAATGCACATAACTTACCATAGAGAGAATTCTATCTTAATATTATAAACCCAAATAACTTTTGCATCTTGAATTCAAAACAAAACACATGCAATCAAGAAACTCTAAACCAAAATCACATTTGTTCTGTGTAGTAGAATTCTGTTTGATTTTTTCATTTGATTTCTTTTTGCCCTATTCAAAAGTTGTTATTTGCTATCCTTTTGATGATCTACATGTAGACTTCGATGTTCCAAAGTTTGCGACAGTCGACTCTGATTTCACTGAAATCAGCGAGCAAGGCAAGCACCCCCCCCTCGACCATATTGATCTCAGTTTTACAAATGTTTTATGGAATATGTATGTTCATTAAACTTTGCTATATGTGGGCAATGGTAGTTATACTAGTAAACTCGTGGAACTTCCTTGAGAAGTATTGATTTGAGAACCTTGATAACCCTAGAATAACAAAGACAATATTTAATGTCAACCTGGGTTCACTCACTCTTAGTAGTAATGCTTAGCCATGTTTAATAAAAACTCAAGTTCTTTACAATTGAAAAATGTTGGATATCATTAAAGGGGTTGGATATGACTATTTAATGATGTTGGCATTTTGGTTAAAAATAAAAATAAAACTACGATTTTAACGCAGACGATTACTGGCAATAGTCGGAGGTGCATGGACTTGCACATAGTGTAGGGGTAGATTATCGTCCGGGTTAGATTAAGGACCAAACTCAGTGTTCGCTAAACCCACGAATTACCGTACAACCACACAAGTGCTGGTATGATACCATCTTAACCTATTAAGTTACTAGAACTAGCTTTGCACATTGGTAGGCTGGAGTCGTATGGGCTTTCAGTGACTGATTGCTTGGAGGGGCGCCCACACCGAGGTGCTGGGAATAACATTTGCTAATACAACAGTGTACGACATGCTATGGATATGCTTAATCATTTACTGTACAGTAACTGTGCAAACATTTACACCATAGCATGGGTTTGTCGTCACCGGGCAGGTGCAAAGCTAAAGCTAGGTAATGTTACGGTTATGTAATGATCTCCCTGCTGGCATACCAAAGGGAGTGTGTTATTGGTCTGGCAAAAGGGGATGATCATTTCTTGTGGGTAAAGTTGTACACTTCTGTAGAGTGTAAATCTTTTCGAAAAACCGTTCCCACAGTCATGGGAGTCTTGGTGCGTCAGCACGAGTTAGATATTTTTATTTTCATAAAACTCTAGTTTCTACCATGTGTTGGTAGAGAATGGTTCATGGATATGGTCATATCACCTAGGTTCATAAATTTTCTTATTTGTACTTACATATTGTTATTTTAAGTATTAAATTGCCTTTATTTAAATTCTGTTTTGAATCTACTATTCAGTATTTACATTTTCAAATTAGGTTTATGCAAATTAACCATAGAAACCTTTCCTTTAAAATGGCCTGCATATATTATAGGTTTTACAAAAGTCTTGCTGAGTACGAAATTACTCACCCTTACTTATTTATCATTTTTAGGTGAAGAATCAGATTAGCCCGATGAAACTTACTTTGATGTTGGATGCAGGAATTGTCTTAGCGAGTTTTTCTAGAGTTTATACCTTGTCAGTTGCCTGAGGGTTAGATGGGTACACAACAAGATTGTAACGACCCCCATTTTTACACAGAATGCAAAAATGGAAATCTAATGTGCTTGCAGTACTAGTCCCTGGATCAGTAGCTAGCACGCACATTTCAACAATTGGAATCACAATCATACATTATATTAATTAAGCGGAAACGATTAAACACATAAATCTTACAACTCAGAGTATACAGCAGCAAAAGAAGCAAAGCCTTATAGTATACCCATCCAATCCCGCAGGCAACTGACTAGGCATAAATCCTTAGAAAAAGATCGCTTCAAAGAAGAACCCGCACTACTACAGAAATCATCATCACAGACGGTTCGTAAACGTCATCAGAGACGGTTTTGTGAACCGTCAGTAACAATAAGTCTGTGATGAAGGAGATCATCAGAGACGGTTTTCCACCCGTCTGAGATAATTTATATCACAGACGGTTATTATTTAAAACCGTCTGTGATAAGTTAGTATCACAGACGGTTTTTATTTAAAACCGTCTGTGATAGCTAAATATCACAGACGGTTTCAAATCATAACCGTCTATGATACTAACTTATCACAGACGGTTTTAAATAATAACCGTCTGTGATACTAACTTATCACAGACGGTTTCAAATAAGAACCGTTTGTGATGTCCTTTTTTTCCCACACCCCCTGCAGAACCTCCATTATTTATGGTGTTATTCGAAATTTCCATCAATATTTCTACAACGATATTTACAAGGCACAACCAGTTATAGATGTTGTAATTGAATATCTGCACTTCCTATATGCATTGTGGCAACAGTTTGTCCGATCAGGATAGACTTAAAATATAAACATTTGTAGCGCTTTTTCTCCCTTCTTAAAATATAAATATGAAGTCTTCCACCCGACTTGCAATCACATTTGTTCAATCTTTAATTAGCCTAACTAGAGTAATCTATGAAATACATCTACAAATTTTTCAAAGTACCATGTTCTCCCACCGTGGCACGACGGTGACGCTGCGCAAGAGCATGCCGTCCAGGTACTCTGCACCGTGGCACGACGGTGACTCTGCGCAAGGCCACTTCATATGGCATGAAGCAAATCACACACTCCAGTGTGTCAGGTTCGATCAAGCACACTATGGTTGCCGAGACCTCGCCATGCTGCCTGCAGGTCTTGGTTGATTTATTAGTCGAGTTCCATCAACATTATCATAAGAAGGGAGAAAAAGCGCTACAAATGTTTATATTTTAAGTCTATCCTGATCGGACAAACTGTTGCCACAATGCATATAGGAAGTGCAGATATTCAATTACAACATCTATAACTGGTCGTGTCTCATAAATATTGATGCAGAATACCTAAGTAGATGGAAATTTGAACAACAAACCATAAATAATGGAGGTTCTCACTGAGGGTGTAGGAAAAACATCTAGTTCAACAAGCAAGACATTGTTAAGTTGTTGCATTCAAGATGAGCAAATATGTATTAAGGATAATATCATGTGACAATACAATGAATCGTACAAACAAGAATAACCGCAAGTTTTTGACATATTTTCGAATTAATGAATACCATTTGACAATTGTACAACTCAGAAGTTATCGAGCTGCGTGGAGCGCGCCTTTTTATGTATTACTTGGTGAGCGGGAAGAAACAAACTCTCCTCTAATGTTGCTCAAATCGGCTCGAGTCAACGCAGTTTTAACCGTCTTGCTATTTTTTTAGCGGCGATGGTTTGCATGTTGTAGCAAACATAAAATCCACATAGGTTATTTCACGACCTTGCCTGGTGGCATCGCAAATAAAACCTACGGTTAGTTCTAGAGTCACTATTACGGGGTTTGATATAGAATTGTTGTGTATAGCGGATCGAAAAGTTCAAATCATGCTGTAGTTTAGTCCAATCTTTCACGTGTTTGAACGCTCTACAAGATTGCAAAAGGTTAGCCTAAGCCATTCCAATAGCAATATAAACCTGGAACAACTTACACGACCATGTACGTAGGAAACGTGATTACCTGGTGAGTAATTTTGCGATAGGTGTCAAGTCGTGGTTTCCGCCACGTCCGGAATCAAGGTACTTAACCCGGTTTGTGGCTAGTTCAATTACAATTAGAACCCAGTGAAACCTACACAGGTATATCACAATGGACAATGAACGAAACAGAGTTGTGTGCACGGTACAGACCAAAGTATAGCATGTGGTAGCACTTACGTACCCTGGGTTATGGGGTATAAGTATGAATTCTTTATCTTTTTGTGCTAGCAATGCCTCTATCACGTATTTCTCAACCATGTTTATATCCAGATCCATTGTTTGCTTTGAGACTATATGTGGGTCGAGGAAACCGATCGATAGTTTCTGCCGTGTCGCTTCAAGTTGCATGTATCTATATATACAAAGGCGAATTATATATATATTGGAGGACAATTATCACTATTAGGCGAATATAGACGGTGATAGCACACACTTACAAGGTCCAGCATCTTATGAGTCTTGGCGTCGAGGCGTCGAGGTTGTAGAGATGGAACAAGTCCAGAAAATCGACCGCGAAGAAGCCCCCCGCTGAGTCGTTGAATAGATGTTCATACTTGAACTTAACGCTGATACTTGTTGTATGTTCACGCTCTGGCTTTCCAGCTTCTTAGGTGTACCACTTATGCAATTGTTGGCAAGGTATACTAAGTGAAGTTACGCTGCCTTTCGTTGGTAACGGCTCTCCTAGCTTGTATTGTTTAGCCAACTCAGCAGATGGATAGTCGACTTGTTCTTGCCTTTCTTTCTTCTGTTTGCCCTTGCCTTTCTTTGTTTTGTATGAACCCTTCACGGGAGAGGAATGGGCAGGAAAGAGGTCAACATTATGTACATCAAGTGGAGTCTGTTTGACGATCGCGATTTGGTAGCCAACTAATCGACGGCGATACAATAAGCGAATCGGATCGTCGCGGTTGTTGCATGATGAAGGCGACCAGGAGATGTCATTGCTAGGCCATTGGATGAATGTGCCAATGGCATCCCCAAGTTTCACGATCTCGCTGTTTGGCGGCTTCGTAGATCGACAATTTTGAAACTATCAAATACCCCGCCCACAATGACCTTGGTGAAACCGGCGCTATCATGGTACCGTGCACCATGGTCCCCTTAGTGGATGGATCGCCATGCCCCAAGCGGCCGTCGAGGAACGGTGCCATTGTTAATTCTCACTTGGAGATTGCCTGCGTGGCCACTTTAATGTCACATCTGAGGATAAGTTCCGCTATGTTCATCTATGTCACTTGGAGGAACGGATGCACACTGCTCTTCACAGGCGATGGGGCTGACTTGCGGACATACTTCTGGGGCTTGTACAGTATTTCTTTCTTGATTGGTGAGCCTTTCCTCGAGGATTCTTATCCTTTCATAAAATTCTTCTCTCAGTTCTCCCCTCAACTCTTCTCTCAACTCTCCTCTCAACTTGTCCTCCAAATTCTTTATAAGATTTGACTCGCTTCGGCTTTAGTTCTCTTCTTACTTCGGTATACGTGGAAGTCTTCGGGAATCCAGTTTTCCATGGAACAAAAACCCTATGCCTCTTGTACGACTAGGGTGTTCCTTGTTTCCCAAGGCCATGGACAGTGCATCTTTCTCCTGTCGGCAAAAAGAGCCATCGGCCGATTGTGTACTCAACGCTACCGCAAGATCGACAAGTTATTTCACTTATGAAGTCATGGACTAATTACGTAAAATTGGTAGTTCGATTTATATATTACGAGCGTTAGCGAACTTCCTCGTCCGCTGGGTTTACGAAGGAGGCGGTTGCGGAGGGCGTGGCGAAGACCTCGCTCTTAGCCGTCTCGCACGTGGATCCGTGATTGCTAGAAATGGTGAGATACCCTCCTCGTCCTCCTGTCCCATTGCGCTCTCTTCCCCGCCAGAGCGGTGCGTCGAGTCTATGGGGTGAGTGTTCCTTGCTCGCAAGGCCTTGTTTGCTTCACTTTGGCCGCACGAATTAAATCGTCGTCTTCATCTCAACAAAACGCCGCCACGCGTGTCGCATCAATGAACCCATACTTAGAGTATGGATCTATATTCTTCTTGGCGTAGTCTCTAAAAGCGTATGCTTGAAGGTCTTTCATGCCTTTCTGCCGCTAGCGATTGCATACCGTCGCACTAGGGAGCGAATTCTTCGGAATGTTGAGCGATGAAAGAACTTCCGTCGACAAGGCATTGCGAGCCTCAATAGTCACCAACCTCCAGGAAGATAGCGTGATCGGAACCCGTTCCCGTGCTACTATCCCGCACATACTCCGAAATGCATTCGCTGCCTTTTTTGGCTTTCTAGGGGCCCCATCCTTTGGATCGATCTCTGTAATGGTATATCGGTCTGTTGGCCTTTTGTTTGGTCCTCTTGCAGCGCGGGTCGGTTCTTCTTTTGAGGGCACATCATGTCCTTCAGACGATGGATTAGAGGACGACATCTTCTTTATAAGTTAAAATAGTTTCAGGCGAACTAAAAGAGAAGAACAAATAAAATCAAATTAGAGTGAATAAGTTTGTGGATACCATGGCTTGTTATTAGCCTTTTAAAAGAACTAGCCTAAATGGCTTGTTATTAGCCTTTTACCAAAAGAAGCGAACTAGGAGGTTGCCGAACTTAATAAAAATTTCGGCAGCACCTCCCCTAAAACTAGGACATCCACACAGCAGACAAGCAGAAGAATACATATGGATTGAACTTTGACAGTTAACAGAATAATAGAACAGAAGCTCAGGATCTCACATATGAACATGTACAGTATTACGAATAAAGCAATTAGCATAAAGCTCATATTGATTGTTTGAATGTTCTCAGATGTCGGGTTGCCTTAAAAGGCCCTCCTCGCCACAATGGACAAGTAATAGACTAGATTGTGACAACTTTATCTCAATAATGATTTAATACTTGACAAAGTTAAGTATAAATCTACTCAATTGGTTATCTTATATGCACAAGAATAGTGAATCATTCAAAGCAAGCTTATCGATGATAAATAACATGCTCACGAAGCAATGCTAAGGAAACAAGATAGTAAAATGTTACCGAGCAGTACCATAAGATAGATGACAATAGCGATGGCGTAAATATTCACTAACTAAGCATATAAAGACAGGTTTGCAATAGAGCTAATCAAATATATATATATATATATATATGAAAGTGAAATTGACTGCTAAGATTTGTTGTCACAATTAGTCTATTTCATCCCCTAAATCATCACTGAACATTAAGCCCACACGCAAGGTCCCCAAGCCGCAGATCGACTGGCCCCTTTGCAAGACCGAGAATAATCACAGAAAGTGTCCCAGAACTCACTAACTAGCAGAGCAACACCGAAAAATAGAGCAAATGGCCAGGCAGTGCCTCCAGATCGAGAAACGGCCTCTAGCTCGATGGCTAGTCCCCCAGAAATACTCAATCGGTTCACTGATCCTCAGATCAACAGAGAGGGCACCGTATTTGCTTACGTAGCGTTGGATCCGAGCCAACAAAGCCGAGGCAAAGCGCGAGAATCACGGTTGAAGCCCGAGATGCACAAGAACACAGCCGAGGGGGAGCACGTCGCAGCAGGGGAGGACGACGAGGGGGAGCACGTCGATGCCGGGGAGGACACCGAAGGGGAGGACGCCGAGGGGGAGGACGCCGGGAGGGGGAGGACGCCGAGGGGGAAGACGCCGGGAGGGGGAGGACGCCGGGAGGGGGAGGACGCCCAGGGGGAGAACGCCGGGAGGGGGAGGACGCCGAGGGGGAGGCCGCCGCGGGAGACAAAACGTCTCAAAGGGTTAGGGTTTGCCTTTGCAGGAATGAGCCTGCAGCAGGAGATATATAGAGAGAGCACATCACGACGGTTCTAAAATATAACGATGCAGATGTATTATCACAGACGGTTCTATAATAGAACAGTCTGTGATGTTGAGATATCACAGACGGTTATATAATAGAACCGTCTATGATGTTGTGATATCACGGACGGTTATATAATAGAACCGTCTCTGATGTTGAGATATCACAGATGGTTAGGTAACATAACCGCATCAGGACAAATAACATCCTGCATCGTTATGTTAAAGAACCGTCGTGATATGTACTATTCATCGACATTCACTTGTGCATGCGATTCGATCGACTCTTATCTGTGCCACTTTGTTGTATCTTACGGGAAAGTTGTCGTTAACGAGAATATAGACTGCATCTTGTGGTTGATGTGAGATTCTAATCCTCAATTCAAACCCTAAAATCTGAGAGCAATCACATACAACTATTTTCATATTGCCAAAGTAGACATGATTCTGTTCTTGTTTGCCATAGTCTACATAATTTATTTCTTGTCATCAATTATGTCTGAATGGCCATCTTTGAATCATGTATTTGGAATCATATTGATATTAAGCAATAAATACGTGCTCTTATACTTGCATCTTTTCCATCAATCCAGATGCTTCACAAGCTACTTACAAAGATCATCACAATCCTATATACATAATTCAGATGCTTCACAAGCTACTTACAAAGATCATCACAATCATATGTACAAAGCATGATGGGTCGTATCATCTTTACAATAGCATTAATGTAATATTATTACATATGAAAATTAGTAAGCATGATGACAATGCACCCTTCTCATAACTACGCCACCACATGCTTATTCTTTTGTATGAAAATTAGCCCTTCATGATGATCGACACGTGTGTAGCTTGCTTCCTCATGTTGTTCTTCTGGGACCAGGATGTCATTTCCGATAGGTGGCAACTCATCAAATTGATTGTACTCTTCCTCATCTACTATATTCTCAACTCCGACAATTCTCCTTTTTCCCTGAAGAACTATGTGGCGCTTCTTGTTGGACGAATCGGTTACATAGAAGACTTGAACAACTTGGTTAGCGAAGTACGAATGGTTCATCTTGGTATCCGACACGTTCGAGGTCCACGAGAGTGATGCCATTCTGTCAACCTTCACGTAAAAGCACGTGAGTCGAGCTCCCATATCTCCTCTATGAACCCATAGTAGGAGCTCCTCGTCAACCAATGTATTATTGAATGCATCTATGCGGACACCATTGTTTCGATTTGTGCTCTTCATATCCCGATCTCTCGTGTAAAATGTGTACCCATTTAAGTCATATCCTTTCCATGTGACAACCGTAAAAGTTGGTCCTTTTGCCAACCATGTCGGCGTGTCATCGAAGAGCTCCGATGATAGGTCGCTCCTTCAACCATTTGTTGAGCTCAAGATTATCTTTGTCTCGTGATCCAAGCCTCCTGCCGTGCTGGATTCTCTTGCCTTAGCCATTGCTTGTGCTCGACGATATAGGCGGACACTACAGCCATGTGTTGCAAAACCGTGAAATGGGCTCGAGCATACGCAACCGAATCAGGCGTGATTGCTTTCCTTCCGATGGTCCCGATACCCTGGAGCCTCCCCTCATGGCGAGATCGAGGCACACCTATCGCTTCGACCTGGGCCATGTAATTGACGTAGAACTCGACGGCCTCTTCTGTTGCATAACCTTCAACAATGCTACCCTCCGGACGAGATCGATTCCGTACGTAAGACTTGAGAATTTCCATGTACCTCTCGAACGGGTACATGCTACGTAGGAACACTAGCCCGCATATCTTTATCTCTGTCACAAGGTGAACAATGAGATGGACCATGACATCGAAAAATGATGGAGGGAAATACATCTCAAGATTACATAGAGTCATCACCACCTCAGCTTGCAGAGCATCTAGTCCTTCGATCGATGACCTTTCGGCGATTGTGTTAAAGAAATAACACAGACCTAGTGATTGTCTCTCGGACCTTGACTGGCAAAATACTTCTAATTGCGACAGGGAGCATCTGTGTCATCAGCACATGACAATCATGAGACTTTCACACCATGTAAGCACTGGCACAGTTCAGTTCTTTCGGCCTTTGACAGAGTATAACAAGCATGTTCCAAGTACGTACGGCCTTTATCAGTCTCTTTCGGTGCTAACTCAGGTCTTATGCCCATATCGACCAAGTCAAGCCGTGCGTTGATACCATCCTTTGTTTTACCCTTAATGTTGAGTAAGAGACCAATCACGCCGTCACGACATTCTTCTCACGTGCATGACATCGATGCAAATGGCGAACTTCTAGGTGCTCCCAGTAAGGTAGGTCCCAGAATATTGATCTCTTCTTCCACATGCTCTTTTCACGGGTACTTGATTTACGTCCCTTTTCATACGCAACATCCAAATCCTTAACAATGTCATGAACATCTCTCCCGCTCAAACGCCTTGGAGCTGAACCATTTTCGTTCCTTCCGTCGAAAAGTTGCTTCATCTTGTGATATGGGTGATTTGTCGGGACCCGGATATGCAAATCCGAAACCCTCTGTGTATACTGCACTAGTCCAGGATCACGCTAGTGCACACAGTGGAAACATAGATGACATATCATTCCATACATCGAAATAACTAAGAAGAAGCAAATTATTATTGAAATAAAGCAAACGACCTTATGGTCAAGGTTCATACACCAATGCCTCTTGGCTTAAGGAAACAAATAGAAACTGTTGTAGCGGAAATAAAATAACTTGGGCCATTCGACATGCCACAGGCAATCGTCTGGGGAAACGCCTTCCTAGTCGACGTAGTCTTCATAGTACTCCTCCTCTTGATACTCATTACCTGGTCCTTCCTCAAGAATCGAACAACAGGGCATAAAGCCGTGAGTACAAAAGCGTACTCAACAAGCCGTGGGAAATGATGCAATATATTCATGCACGGCTTGACAAAGGATAGTTATATGGTTCATTTGCGTAAAGCAATAACTTGAATTTAAATACACTAAATAGATTGAAGGCGGTTTGAATAAAACAATAGTAAATAATCGATAAATCAATGGTAGACAACATGAGCAGAATGACGAGGCATCACCCTACATCACTCGAAACAAGTATCAACCACACAATTCAACAAAGATAGCTTGAGACAACAAAACAACAGTGAACTCCCCGTTCACATCCCAACCATTCCACATTTCAAGAAAAATACTCTATACCCCGTGTGAAATCCCCGGGCTTGTCCATGACCGCGGACACGGCTATTCGAATAGTTTACACTCTGCAGAGGTTGTACAGCTTTACCCACAAGACATGATCATCCCTTAATGCCAAGCGCTAAGAACACACTTCCTTTGGTGTGTCGGCAGAGAGATCACTACAAAGCATTTACAATGCATGTCTAAACCCAGTATTGCCCTCTAAGGTTTCGCCCCTCGGGGCCCCCTCTTGAGCCATGTGAGTCTACCTGTCCATCCTGGACCCCACACCAACAACTGGCAATACTCAAGTCTGGACATTGCAAATTAATCAGCTAGGTCCGTCCCATACCGGACTTGTGGTTGCACGGTTAGGCCCAGTTCAATGGCGCACAAGATTAAGTCCTTAAATTGTCTCAGGCAAGACAGCCACATCCCAATGTGCCAAACAGCACCCCCTTTACTGCACGATCAATTGCCCGAGGGAAACATTTTGTTCAACCCAAAACCAATGGCATCCCCTGCCATGGTACAACAAGTTTTACAACAGTGGTCAACAGCCACAATTCAATATCTCATTAAGTCAAGATTAACATTAGCTCACAGGTGATATGAATCCCATCGGACAACTAAGCATGGCTAAGCATAGCTACGATAACCCAATGTTGGTACTATGATTATGTCCAACTAATAATGTCCCAACCTATGGTTAACAATGGATACATGGCATTCCAATAATCAAAGGGGCATACTCAAACAGGTAAATAGCTACTCCCATAAACTAGCATTGTTACACAAATAGCATGCAATTGTATAAAACAAAGTACTTTTGCAAACATGGGTTCAATATGATCAAAGGTCTACGACTTGCCTTGTTGTTCAAGTGCTGATTCTTGGTCTTCGAAGTCTCCGTTCGCTCCTTCAGAGTTTGCGTCTACCGGAAAATAAAGCAACAAAGCCAAATAAATACAAAACAGAGAAGCAAACAAGCTCAAAATTGAAAATAAATGGCTCTGGAATGTAGAGCTTGATTTTACAAAAATTTAGAATTTTGAATCACTCTAATTGGAGTTCGGATGAAGGAGAACGGGCTTCTGGAAGTTTAAATGGAGAGAAAACCAGAAATATTGGAAAGGGTTGACACATGTCGCCACGCGATTGGTTGATAATTCGGATATTCGAGAAAATAGAAGAAAAACATAACCGCTGACATTCGGGGTCCACCGGTCGGTGTCACGGTTCACCGTGGACTCGTCTTATGGATGGAAACCCGAGGCGATGTGTCGGTGACATGGCTGACACATGGCGACTAGGCGATGCGGTGGCGCTGACACGGCGTGCACGTGGCAGACACGCAAGCGGCTAGGGCCCACGTGGCGAGACCGAGGCGCACCCGTGACGGACACGCGGACTACAGCGAGGAGGTGGCGCGCACGTGGCTCTGACATGGCGCCACGCGGCGATGATGTGGCGGCCACATGGCTTGCATGTGCGCCACGCGGATCTAGCACATGCGGTGGAGGCGACGTGGCGCTTACGCGGCGCACACGTGGCGTTGACGTGTTAGGTGACGGTGCGGTGCAAGAAAATCGAACGGGCGATGAGATGGTTTACCGAAGAAAATAGGGCGCAGATCTGGCCGTGTAGAGAAGATCCGACGGCTGGGAGTACCGGAGAAGGAACGACGGCGACAGGGGCGGCGCTGGTTCGACGGAGGTGAAGAAGAAGACAGGCAACCAGCGAATGAGTGGCGGAGCGAGCGAAAGAGTTAGTGAATTCGGAAGAGGTTGACGAGGTGAACTCAATGGCACTAGAGATGGCGGCGGAGACTCACCGGAGAAGAAGAACTATGGCGGAGAAGGCTCGGTTTCACGGCGGAACTTCGGCGAGCTCGTTCTCCTCGACGGCAGGGTCTTGGGCGGCGAGAAGTAGGGCGGCGGGTGCGGCGCGGAGAGGCGAACCTCGGGCAAGGGGCGGCGGCTACTTTTATAGCCTCGGGAGGCGTGCTGCCAAGACCGGAAGGCGGCGGCTTAGGGTTAGGTTTCCAGGCGTGGACGGACCAATTTGGGCAGGCGGTGAACAGTGATGGGCCGCAGGGAGGAAACGGCCCGCACGGCGGAGAGAGGAAAGAAAAATGTTTTCCAATTTTAGAAATTTCCATAAATCCGAATAAAAGAAAATAAATTCCAATAAATAGCAAATGAATTCATAAAAATCTCCAAAAATACAGAAAAATTCCTTGAAGCACAAGGAACCCAATAAAAACTGGAAACCTTTAATTTGATGCATAGATTAATCAAATTAAATCTTCTAATTATTAGAAAATTCAATTTAAGCTTCGGTTAATTCCGGGAAAATACGAATGGTTCATTTTTAATTTAAAACATACCAAAACTCAAATTTTGGGATGTTACATGATTCCTCCGAAGGAACCTACAGTGACGCATGTACACGGTTTTGCGGGAGTGATTCAGCCATAAACTCTCGGTATCATCTAAGCAGTGAGTGCAGGCTTTGGTTCCTTTTGTACTCGGCCCGACAAAGTTAGCAAGGGCAGGGTAATCATTTATGGTGCAGAACAACAAGCTGTGCAAAGTAAAGTTCTCTCATTTGTACGCATCCCATACGTGTACCCCAAGAACCCACAGTGTTTTTAGATCTTCCACCAATGGAGCTAGGTACACATCAATATCGTTTCCAGGTTGTTTCGGTCCTTGGATAAGCACAGACAACATAATGTACTTCCGCTTCATACACAACCAAGGAGGAAGGTTGTAGATCTGAGATTCTGGGCCAAGTGCTATCTTGCATTGCTCATGTTACCGAAAGGATTCATTCCATCTGTACTCAATCCAAACCTTATATTTCTCGGATCCGCACCGAATTCTTGAAAGCTCTGTCGATGTTTCTCCTTTGGATGGAATCGGCAGGTGCCTTAGCATTCCATCATTCTTACGCTCCTCAAAGTGCCAATAGCAGTTTTGCCTCCTTTGGGTTCGCAAACAAACGCTTCAAGCGGGAATTACAGGCAAATACCATGCCACCTTAGCGAAGGACCTTTTTCACCTCAATGCTCTCGCCATCATCATCTGAATGACTCTTACGCTTGTTGGGATCGTTGCACACGGACATATATGCAAGTTTGTGTACTCTTTGCGGTGCACAGATACGATCGTTTGGACATGCATGTATTCTTTCTACTTCCATTCCCAAGGGACAAAGAACACCTTGGCTTTGTAGGTGCTTGTCGGCAACTCGTTTCCCTCTGGAAGCATGTCCGCCAATAGGCGTACTTATTATTGTGAAACTCTTGTCGGACCAACCGTTGCTTGCCTTCAATTTGAGTAGTTGAAGCATGGATGATAACCTTGTGTATTTCAACTTGCACCCTACTGAACAAAGGTTTCTCCGAGTCCTCCATTAAGCCACGAACTCCATATTCCCTGTCATCAAGGTTTCATACGCATCGCGTAGCATCCGATCCAAATTGTCATCGTGTAACTTTGTCCTCATCGAAGCACAATCGATATGATCATCCGACATATCATTGACATCATCGGCGATATTAACACTACTTGCGCTTCACGTATATTATGCTCTTCGCCATGACCGGTCCAACATGTATAGCCCTTTTGAAACCCCTTGAATCAAGTGTGCCGATCTGCTGAGTTTGAAACATCTTGATTTTCGCAATCAATGCACGAACATGACATGAATTGCACCCCTTATTATACATATCCTCCTCTGCAGCTCTTTTGAAAGTGGAGCGCCATTAAGGTACTCAAGACTCAAAGACGGTTCTCGGGTACATCCGACTTCGATCCATCTCGCTACACATGTAACACTTAGTGTTAAATATTAAGTGCACGGTGTAGTGTGTATGCACACATTCTTAAACTAATTATGCAATTACATACCTTAATTACATCACAAAGAAATAATTAACACAATTCAAATTAATCTTCAATATAATAATGAAATTAGAACCCATTACTAACCTTAGATCACCAAAAGACTTGAATTGATCTATAAGCTAGATCTAAACAATCTTTAAATTCTATCCTTAACAAGCTAGCTAGCTACATCATGATCGAATATTATATTATACAAATAGAACCATTACTAGCTAACCTTATACATCAAACAACCAACACATGGTTCTACAAGCTAGATCTAAAAAAATCATCAAATTCCTTCCTTATCAAGATAGATGTTGAATATAATGCAATTAAAACACATTACTAACCAAATATCACAAACAACATATGGATCTAGCTACAATTAAACTAGATCTAATCAAACAATCTTTAAATTAATTCTGTCCTAACAAACCTAGATATTGAATTCGATGCGCATGCAATTAGAGAACTCATTACTAACCTTAGATCACCAAAATCAAATGAATCTAATATTACCCTTCGAAATCAATGGCTTTCTTTCAAAAAATCGCCTCACTTCCACAGCCACCACTTAGGATAGAAAGCGAAACCCTATAAGCGAAGTGGATGGATCGAGGCTCTGTTTTTTACGGAGGCGGTATTATCACGACGGTTTTATATTACGCACATCCGTGATACAAGAAATATCAAGACGGTTTCTAAATATAACCGTCTGTAATGATTACTGTAGATATTACAGACGGTTGTGTTATATAACCGTCTGTGAAATCCTGACGGTTTTACTTGAAACCGTCGTAATGAGTATCTTGTAGCCATCACAGAGCGGTTATATTTAGAAACCGTCGTGATATTTCTTGCATCACGGCGGCTGTAATATAAAACCGTCTGTGATATACGCTGACGGTTTGAGTACATAACCGTCAGTGATGTTCCATATTACGACGGTTTTTCAAAACCGTGCGTGATCGTCTTGTCGATATAAGCCTCATTTGTAGTAGTGCCGCAACCTGCGATGAAACAGACCTTCGAAGCTTCGCATTCTAATCCACCTATAAATAATAGATTAAGCAAAGGTGAGTACTTTCGTACTCCGCAAGACTTATTGCAAATGCATAAATGCAGGCCAATTCAAAGGAGGCTACTACAGTTAATTTGCATAAAGCAAATTTCATTTGTAAATCAAGTTATTTGCAAACGGAATTCATAAGAGCAAGTTTAATTGATAACAGATAAATAAAGCACAAATAACACTCACAGTCCTCCATGACGTGAGCGACGAATCATCAAATTCCGAAATCCATCAATGTCAGCCCTTCGACATAAAGCAACAGTTGCAAAACAAATGAAACCAACCCTTTTGAAAATAATAAAACATCTAACTCGCATCAGTTCACCAAGACACCCATGACCGCGGGTACGGCTAATCAATTAGATTTAAACTCTGCAGAGGTGTACAGCTGTACCCACAAGACATGACCTTTTCTTTTTGCCACACGCTTCACATCCCATTGTAAACGCGGTGGCGAATGTTCATGACTAAAACCTTTACATTACCTGGGTTAACTTCACACCAGCCCGGGACGTTAACCCCCGCCGTAGAAACAGAAACACTCACACAACACGTGGTTCCTTTCACGCCACACCCAACACAACGTTTCTGAACACGGCAGGGCGTACACCGTTACACCGGCCAAGCAATTACCCACACGAACTGTGTGGAAGCCCCTCACAAGCAATCCAGAATGGAGTGCTTCTGCTAGCTCCCGCCTACCATAAATGCAAAGTTAAACCAGGTAACTTAATCGGTTTAAGGCTGCCCCATCCCAGTACTTGTGGTTTGTACGGATATTCTTGGATCATACAACACGATGTTCGGTCCTTAATCCGACATGGGCGATACTCTACCCTACACTACGTGCAATTCCTTTAGCACACCCGGCTATTGCCAATAATCGCCCGCATCAAACCATAGTTTTATTTTGGGTTTTTAATCAAAATTACCAGCAACAAACGGTGCCATTTCCAAGGTTTTCAGGAAACAATTATTGATTTGATCATGTACATTGCTGATGCTAAAGCATGGCTAAGCATGAATAATATGAACGCATATACCCATGATGACATTAAGTAATGCCTACCCTCAATCTATGGTTATCAAGGTTCACATGACCATAATCATCAAAGAAGGTTAATAAGACAACAGGTATAACTACCAGTACCGCAAAATAGCAAGTTTACAGAAAGTAAACGCATGCATAAAATAGTTTAGTAAAACAAAGATAATTAACTACTGGGATCAATATGATCAAAGGGGTGCTTGCCTTGCTTATTTGTCGTTTACGTCGAAGACGATGATTACGGTTGACGATGGTGATGACGAAGATAGAGACGTCGGGTTCTACACGTCAATCAATGGAAATAAAGCAAAAATACTAACTTCAATAAGGGCAAAAAGAAAGTAGATAGCAAGAACAGATAAAACTCTTTACAAGAAACAGGGGTTGCTCTTTTATGAATTTATGAATTTTATTTTACGAATTCAAGATGCAAAAATTGGTTAAGATTAATAGAATTAATCATTAGTTGCAAAGTTTATTGATTTTACTATTCTCAATATGCTTTCAGCTACTTTATTACTTATGGGTTTTGCTCTATTAGGATTCAGATTCAAAGCAAGATGAAATAAGAATATTTCCCTAGATTATTGCAGATTATATCCTAAAGATCATTTCTAGGCTATTCTTTACAAGATTCGGATTTAGATGAGCCGCTTTGCGAGTTATTGAAAAGGCTTAAGTGATCACATTAGACTATGAATGATTAGTTCTTTATCTTTAATTGATTTCGCTTAGAATTAGCTTTACGCTGGTTAGATCTACTGATTTAGGCTACTAGCTTTATTTATGTGATATTTGAGAAGGTTCTGGTGATACAAAAATTATAATTATTGATTTCCCAAAGTTTGATTATTCATATTACGCACTTAAGTAATGCGAATACTTAGGGTTATTAAGTTATCGAGATTAATATGCAAATTATGGTGAAATGAGATTATCTTTTCGTAATAGAGCAGACTATACTTTGGGGAGCACTACTGAGCTAATTTCATAAACTTTACGATTTAGACGGGACATTATATTCATAGCTGAAACAGCTTATATGGCATTGTAAAGTTTACACTTTTCAGAATCGGTGAGGAAAGTAAACACATGATTAACGCTTAAGGGTTTTGAACTAGCTAGATTTGGATGGAAAGCAAGTTATAAATAAGATATTTTTCCAGAATATGGTAGTATGAACTTTGTACAGTGCTTCTAAACTAGTTTTACTGATTTTAGTATTTAGCCAGGTTATTATATCTACTGCTGAAATAGCCTAAATGATCATATTGGTAACATTAAATCGGCCAAGTTTCAAACTTAATTTCCAACTACACTATACATGATTCTTGATTAATTTTTCAGGTATTAATAGTAAACAATCCTAGAAATGTTTTAAAGTTAGTTTGACATTATTTTAGCTTTAATTGCAATAGATTATCTATTTATTTGCTGTTGTTGTTTTCACTTTCTTGCATCAAAGAATGCAAGATAAGTTTCACTTTAAATATTTTTACATAATTGGTTCTCTATTGATTCCGAAGCGCATATAAATTAATTTATTGTTTTATAAGGTATACGCTACTATTCTTACTAATGATCATACTAAGGTTTATTAATGGTGCTAATGCAATACATTAAACTTAGTTCGGATATTTAATATCTCTGCATAATTAGGCTTATTAAAATCCCGAAGCACATAATCATTTATTTTATGATTTTATAAGTTATATTTTTCATGTGAGCAATATTGTCCATAATAGTGTTTGTTATATTCTTGACTTTAATAATTGTTCTATGATTCAAAAATTGAATATTTTTGTATATTTGAATTCATCTTGGTCTATTTATCACCTAAAAATTTATTTTATCATGTTATAGTTTACTATGCATATATTTGCATTAAAGACCATATTATGGTTTTAATCAAAGTTCTATTCAAATAAATATTCTGCAGTTCAGAAATTAAATATTTTTGTACATTTAGATTCTTCTTGATTTTAGATGAATACAGGAATTTGTCCCACTGAATTTTGATTTAAATTGCAAAAGATATTCAATACTGAATTTCATTCGGTATGGAAATGAAATTGGAAATTCAAAATACGCTTTGGTAATTGAGAAAGCGCCTTTTACCATTTCACTGGAGTTTCTCCTTGCGCCACTGACTGAAGGGCCCCGATCGGCAGAGAGAGGAAGCAGAGCAGCGGCTAGGGCTCACCGCCGGCGCTACTCCGGTGGATCTCCGGCGAAGGCGAGTACACAGGAAGCTGCAGCTCGGCAAGGCACACTCGGGGGTGGAATCAATTCGTCAGAAGAGGGACCAGAGTGGTGCGCAGCCGAGGAGGGGCGGCGGCCATGGCGGTGACCAGACGAAGAAGACAACCAGAAGCATTAGGGATTGAATCGGTAATATTTTAAGCATCAAGGGGTACTAGTGGTTCCATTTTTGAGGTTTACCTGAAAGGAGAAGCTCTGGGCTGAGCCGCCACCGGTGACCGGCCATAGGGAAGAAGGGCGCACGGTAGCAGCTTGATTTCGCATGGAAGAAGATGAATATTGTTGGGGGCTTTTGATGAGCAGCTTATTAGCATACTATGGCTTGCAGCAATTGGGAAATGATTCACTGCTTTGCCCGATTTGATTCCGGCTTTTAGCTCCAGGGGGTTTTGGCTATGACGGAAATGGGAGGGAGTTCATGCGTGCAGGCTGGGAGAGAAAGGGAAATAGATGAGGGAGGAGTTGAGCACTGCCTCTGTGACCACAGGAATGCAATGTATGGCTGAGAGACTAGCAGATGAGCCGGCCTTGGTTGCACTTGTCTCGGAAGAAAGCTTCACCGAAAGCGACAAAGAAATGGCGAGCTGGCGGGCTGAACTACTGCGGTATGGCGCGAGAGAGAAGCCGGACGAACGTGGCGACGATCGTGGCTGTGATGAGCTGAGGCTGACGTCGAGGACACGACCAATCGGCGAGTTAGTTCGCTGAATCAAGCGCAACTGATTTCGGTGCTTTGGGAGGGTTCGCTCGGTCGCAAGAACAGGAGGAAGAAGGAGCTGACGAGTGGGCCTGGGGACCACTGGCAGTGAGGTTAGGCGCCAAAAGGAAATGATCCGGCTCGGATGGTTCTAGCACCAGATTTTATTGAGCTATAGATCAAGGTAGAAATTGATCAAACTTTTTGACCAAGGTCTGTGAATAGATTTTAATGTCTGGTAAAATTCTGAGGTTAAAATGAGTTACCAAAAAATTATTAATATTCTGACAACAGTGACTGCTCTAATTTCTTGTTTCGGATTTTGATTTTTGATTGAGATCAATTAAAGTCTATTATTTTTGAAATTTTGTTTTTCAAATGGATTTGATCTCAGAATTCTTATTTAAAATTTTCAGCTCAAAATATGGTTCCATTATTCTATAAAAATTCTGACATTGCCATTTCTAGATTTTTAGGGTTTCTGTTTTTAAATTTGGAAAAGTCTTAAAATACATTATTAATTTATAATATTTTTACCAGAGTTATAAATGGCATTGAGGTTTTCATGATAATTGTTTTAGATTCATTTGTGACTCCAAAATATTTTATAAATTCTGACAATGCATTGTTTTGATTTAAAAGTTGTCTTTTCCTTTTATCTCTTCATTTCTTTATGCATAAAATTTCATTTGCTGGCTGAAAGGGTTTACTTGAATGACCAGGGTTCTCATGGTAATTTTCTAAATTTTTACTTTTTACATTTTTGCCTTTTCCTCTTTTTCATTCTTTATTGCCCTTTTGTTTGAGTTTTCTTGCAACACAAAAATCCAAGAAAATCCAAATAAAGAAAACAATATTCAGAAATTCCATAAATATTCACAATCAAATTTAAATATTATATTTTTACTGTTCTTAACTTTTGGGCTGTTACAAAGATTTTTGCTTCTTCCGCTACAATATACTTTGAATTGTAAGACTACTCTTTATCAATAGTTCCGCTTTAATAATATTGTGTATAGTTGTGATTCCAATTGTTGTAAATATGCGTACTAGTCACTGATCATAGGACTAGTATTATATGCACATAGATCGTCCTTCTTATTATCCTCTACCAAAAAGGAGGGTCGTTACAATTACTGAAATCATCCCAAACACCTTGATTAGGGTTCTGGATGAGTCTGATATTAAAATAAAAATTTTGCTGATTTTTGTTAATTTGTGTTTTTATCTTTTTACTTTTACTATTTTATCATATTACTTAATTGATTTTCTTTTAAAAGCAAAAGCCAAAAGAAATTATAATAATTCAAGAAAAACCAGAAAATGTATAAATAATTCATGCAGAAGTTTTTTAAATTTACATTTTTCATTTTATTAAATTTGGACTATTACAAAAGGTACTCAATCTTGCTGTTGTCAATATTCAGTGGACGAAGGAATAGAAAATCCCGACGACACGTTATACTGTAGGATACAGGGATTTCCCTCATATGTTCTTCTAAGATTTTATCCTTGTGAGCCACCTGAGGGTTATGATGGGTATACTACAGGTATCTTCGGTTGCAATTCATTTTAGTTTCTAAAGCCTTATTTTATAAATATGATTACAGCATTTGGGTTTGCAGCAGACAGGGAGCACTACATTGCCATGAGGCGATACAAGGCATTGCCATGTCCCCACTCAGTGAAATGCGAAAAAATGCAATGCAGTGGTACTATAGCACTGCATTTCTAAAGTACCGCTGCATGGTACTGTAGCACAGCTTTTTTTAGTGCGCTGACTGGAGGCTAGTTCTGGAAAAATATATTATAATTTTATTAGGTTTCATAAATACATTATAATAGAAAAAAATTGCATGGTGACTAGTTCTGAAATCGCATGTCTTACTACAAATATTTTGAGGACCCAAATTCTGCGATCATATTCTACAGGGGCGAATATAACACAATATATTTCATGACCCATATCCTGTGGGCCCAATTACTGTCAATAATTCTATGGGTCCAATTACCGTTATAATTCTGTGCGCTGTCAATAATATTTTTTTTGCGCGTAATAAATCCAATAAAAAATATTGTCACAAAAAAAGTATTATTGATGGCTCACAGAATTATTGACAGTAATTGGACCCATAGAAATATTGACGATAATTGGGTCTGCAGAATATGGGTCCTCAAATATATTGTATTATATTCTGCACCCATAGATGGTCCTCAAATATATTGTGTTATATTCTGCACCTATAGAATATGGACCGTAGAATATAGGTTCTCAAAATATTTGTGGTAGGACGTGAGATTTTCAAAATTAGCCACCGTGCGAATTTTTTAGAACTACAGCAAAATTATTTTTTTAGAAACCATGTGATTTTTTCTATTATAATGTAATTTATAAAACCTAATAAAATAGTAATGTATTTTTTTTTCAAATCTAGCCTCCACTAAGCGCATAAAAAGAATGCCATGCTATAGTACCATGCAACGATACTATAGCTATGCAGTGCTACAGTACGCTGCATTGTATGTTTTCCACATTTCAGTAAGTGGAGGCACGGCAATGCCACATGTCACGTCGTAGCATTGCAACGCTCCCTATCCACTACAAACCTTAGAGCAACTCCAACCCAAACCCTTATATTTCCTCCCTAAATCACTCATTTATCTAAACATTATTATTACTTTGCACCCATGAATCATTTACTAAAAATAGAAATAACAAATAAAAAAATGTTAAAGAAAATAGTAGGGGGAAGGAGAAAGCCCCTATATGTAGAGGTGAGAAGGGTCTCCCTAAAATAGGGGTTCCTTATAAGGGTTGGGTTGGAACTCACATTTTTCCAATTCTCTTTATAATTTAGGATAGGGAGAGGTTTAGAGGTGGGTTGGACTTACTCTTAATGCCACACTCCCTATGCGTGGCATTTGCTAGCCTAGGGGCTAATTTTTTTTAAAAAAAAAAACCGACAAGGGCTAGTTACAACAGTGAAAATTCGTTATATGCACGTACCACACGATCCACACGTATTACCGCACTAATAGCTAGCTAGCCCTAGGATTCGGTAGCCGGCCATTGCAGTAGGTGCCTCGTCCGCGTAAGATAATTTCTTGCAGATCGATCGAAAGATGACGACCGGAGGCGACGCGGTGCAGAACACGCTCGCGGCGGAGGCGGCGGCCTTGGTGAGGTATGCGGTGACCCTGGCGCGGCGCCAGGGGCACGCGCAGGTGACCCCTCTGCACGTTGCCAGCGCCATGCTCTCTGTCCCCGGCCTCCTCCGCGCCGCCTGCCT
Organism: Guadua angustifolia; assembly: GCA_036346375.1. Lineage (NCBI taxonomy): Eukaryota > Viridiplantae > Streptophyta > Magnoliopsida > Poales > Poaceae > Guadua > Guadua angustifolia. Next base: position 5,137,754 of record CM070522.1, read on the forward strand.
CCAGTCGCACCCCCACCCGTTCCAGTGTAACGCGCTCGAGCTATGCTTCAACGTCGCGCTCAACCGCCTCCCGACGGCAGCCGCCGTTGCCAATGTCCACCATGTCGGCTACGACGCGCCAGTGCTGTCGAAGGCTCTCGTCGCAGCGCTCAAGCGCGCTAAGGCTCTCCAGCGCCGGGGCGGCTCCACGGGCAGCCAGCAGCGCCCGTCGGCGCTCGCCGTCAAGGTAATGCTCGAACAGCTCATCCTCTCCATCCTCGACGACCCGAGCGTGAGCCGCGTCATGTGCGAGGCCGGCCTCTCCAGCTCCCAGGTCAAGGCCAACGTCGAGACGGCCGTCTCGAATATGGCAAGCAGCAAGTGTACTCCCCCAAATCTTCTTAGCCATAATAATCCCAAGGAAACCAAAGCCAAGGCCGACGACGCCATGCGCGTGCTGGACTGCATGGCGAGCGGGAGGGCGCGGTCCGTGGTCGTCGTCGGCGAGACCGCGGCCGCAGCGGCGGGTGTGGTGAAGTTGGTGATGGACAAGGTGAGCAAAGGGGAGCTGCAGCGCCAGCATGAGTGCCTCAAGAATCCCCAGTTCGTGTCCCTCTCGATCGCGTCCTTCCAACACATGGCAAGGGAAGAAGTTCAAGCGAAGGCCAGCGACCTGCGGGCGCTCGTGCGTGCGGCCTGCGTCGCCGGGAAAGGCGTGGTACTCATCCTGCAGGACCTGAGCTACGCTGCCGAGGCCTGGGCCGCCGTGTCGTCGGAGAAGAGAAAAGGCGGCCGTGGGCATAGTCACTACAGCCCCGTGGAGCACGCGGTCATTGAGGTGAGCAGCTTGGTGCGCGGCGGCAGAAGTTTCGAGAGGTTCTGTCTGCTAGGGTTCGGGACCTATCCATCCTACTCGAACTGCAGGGCTGGGCAGCCTGCCCTTGCGGCCATCTGGGAGCTACACCCGATCGTCGTGCCGGACGGCGATCTCGTATTAAGCCTCCGCTATGACAGGTACTGGCTTAAAACATGAGTGTGTCAGTGTCGCATACTATGATAATACCTTCTTGATTTGTTCCTGCAGTGAGCGGCAAGCTAGTGAGACAAGATCAAGAACAGGGTGGCCAGGCTTCGTCGGCACAGCATCAGGAAACAATGAGCTCAAATGTTGCGGCATCGGCACGGTCAAGGCGACGACAACAAGCCTCCCGTCGTGGCTCCACCGCTACCAAGATCCAGTCCTCTGTAGGTCGGCAGGCTGCGACACCACTCTGCAGGTACGCATAGTAATTAAGCAAGGTTGCCCTGACGGATAAAGTATAATCACCTTCTCTATTGGTTGCGTGTACAAAGTTGTTTCCGTTTAATTAAAGATAATCTCCACTTCCATCCGTGTAGCCGCAAGATCTGTGCAGTGGATCGGCTCTCAGAAGCACGAACTTCGGATCCGAGCACACCCTAACCTTTTCCTCATCGGCTACCGCCTCTCCGGAAGCTTCTTCCATCTCTCGCTTTACCAACAACTGCTTCACCAACATGAGCTCCAAGCCCTTACCGTTGGCTCTGTTCCCCCAGCCGAGACAACCATGGCCGAACCACCGACATGATTATCCAATGGCCGAGCCGTATCATCAGCGATCCAATGCAAACCCTAAACAGGACTACACCTCCGCGTGGAACTCATCGGACGGCACGACGGAGGCTGCTGCTTGCCGCCGGCCAAAGTTCACGGAGCTCACCGCGGAGAATCTCAAGATTCTATGCATGGCACTTGAGATGCGTGTCCCGCGTCACAAGGAGATCGCTCCGGACATCGCTTGCACGGTGCTTCGATGCCGATCCGGCGGAATGTTGAGGCGGATGGGGAGGCGAGAGAGGCCAAGCTCGGCGACTTGGTTGATCTTCCAAGGAAGGGATAGCGGTGGAAAGAAGGCAATGGCTCGGGAGCTCGCGAAGCTCGTGTTTGGTTCCTACATCGACTTCACCTCCATCACAATAACGGAGCTTATCCCAGTTAACTCCAATTGCAGCTCCAGCCGGGAGCTCACCCTCAAAAGGAAAAGATCACCTGGCAATGAGCACCGCTATGTGCAAAGTTTGTATGAAGCAATCCGCGATAATCCACATCGTGTTATTATGATCGACGGTGTTGAGAAATGGGACTATGACTCGGAAACCGGTATCAAGAACGTGATCGCAGAAGGAAGAATAAGGGGATGCAATGGTGATGTGATCCTGTTGGAGGATGTCATCGTAGTGCTCACTTGTGAAGTCTTCGACTCGAGGTCTCGAGCTTCCTCACCTCGGGTGATCAAGCCAAGAGTCATCAGAAAAGACGGCGAGGAAGAAGACAGCACAGAGAAGGAAGTGAAGTCGCATTTTGTTTTGGATTTAAATGCTTGCGCGGAGGATGGAGAAGTGAAGGAAGGAAATTCGCTTGATGTGGATATCCTGAATGCTGTCGATGGTGTTTTCTCCTTCCGATTAACAGACGGTTATTAGCTTTGCTGTGTTTGATCATCAAATTTACCTGCTTTTATTGTCCTTTCTTTCTGTCTTCCTTTGATTTGCCCTAGACTTTTCACAGTCATCATATTCTTCAGGGAGACATATGGGTAATTTACGTTTTCTCCAGAGCTTGTGTGTTGGCGCCATCGACTATACATGGTTTTATAATAGCTGTAGTTTCTTTTAATCTTAAAAAATAGCTCAATATTTTTTCCAGTTGCTAATAATTTTCCCTGATTGCTTTCCTTTTTTGATTGCAACAAAATTTAACCAAAGCATGCAGGGTTTTTTTGGAATTTACTGTATATTCCACCTCTAATTGTACTGCTTTAAGATTTATGCAATTGATTAGTTGGACATTACTCAGGTACTCCTGCAATAGTCTTGAGTGGTAGTTTAATTCACATGCCATCAATACGCATACTTGATATTTGCAAACAAATTTGTTAGCCACGTAGCAAGGGAGACACATTTAGGTCATTACTGATCATAATAATTTGTGTGTCCTTAGAAAACGATCATAATAATTTATGTATACATATATGTTGTAACATTCTGTTTCGCACAGCGTGGAAATAGTTATTTCGTTAAATACTCTGCAATTAATCATGCATTATTCTTCCTGAGGCGACTTTTCAAAGGAGATCGAAGAATATCCGACGCTGTTGCTTTTGCCGAAGGCTGCAGGTGCTGCCTAGGACCTGATCAGACGAGACAGTATAACAGCATTAATTAGCTGAGCAGGACTTGGGTTCTGTTATCAAATACTTCCTCCGTTTTTTTATAAGGCGTATTTTGATTTTGCATAAGGATTAATATTGTGTTGAAATTAAAAAAGATACTAGAGAAAATAACTTAAATGCCCCTACTTAATTGTCTTGGTAGATGAAAGATATACTTTATGTGGGTGATAATTAATAAATATATATGGATGAGAGAAAAAAAATAGGGGTATAGAAGGAAAGGTCTTATTAAATCAACATACAAACCTTACATTTGTAAATAAGATAATGGTCTTATTCATTAATATAAAGCTTGTATATAGATTTAATGAGGTCTTTTCTTCTATACCCTTATTTATTCTCTCTCAATCATATGCATTTATTTATTACCACCCACACAAAGTATATCTTTCATCTTTCAAGATAATTAAGTAGGGATATGTAAGTCATTTTTTTCCATACATTTCTCAGTTTGAACATAACCTTAAATCTTATGCAAAATCAAAATACATCTTATAAAAATGAACGAAGGATATCATTTTAACTCTACGAAGGAATAAAGAGAGTGTTTTTTTTTCCTAGGAGCGGTTGTGCTAGCTACCACCACAATTTCTGGTAGCGGTTGTGCTAGTTACCACCACTATTTCTAGGAGCGGTAGCTACCACCACTATCCAAGGCCCAAAATATTCACCGAGATTCATCCATCTCCTCTCTCTCTCTCCATCATGGCCACGAGACTTCGCTAGTATCCATGGCGCATTGCCGTTGCTGTCGGTCTCGTCCTTCTCACCGGAGTGCTACTCGGCTTCCACCTCACCGTGAGCCCGCGCCAAAGCCAAGCCACCGACGTCCTCTTGTAGTTTAGTACTTTTAGGAATAAATGCTTCATTGGAGGTGCTTCTTACATCACCATTTAAAAGTTGCACAGGTTTTTAAAGTATAAATGAAAGATAGATTTATGCAACTTATATTAGAAGGGTGTTTGATAGAGAATGTTTGAGATACCAAAACGACATGCAAATGAAACTCACAATATCAAATGACATCTATTATAGGGTACATATATTATGTTGCTTGCCTAATTATCCATGTGCTAAGGGCACTCAAAATAGTTTATTTATATATCTTGTTACTAGAGGAGAGAGTGGTTAAATGGGAGGTTAGAAGCAAGCACTCCAATATTTTGTATCTTTAGCTTGTTACTGTAACTTACATGTAGAGTAGAGAGACTACCGTGGTTGGAGGGAGATGGTCCCACAACTTTATTGGTCCTCTAAAAAGACTCACTAGTTGCATAGGCTATTCCCAGTGCATGGTAACATACCCATTTAATGCATGCCACATAAGCATTTTTGATGATGTGGTAAGAGAGTTAAGAAGGGAGAGAAGAAAGCTATATCTTGAGGAGGATACCACTTGGGCACGAAATCATAGACATTGAAACTTGAATCATCTAATTGGCCCACAATTCATACTCTCATACACATCTAGCATTTAATTATCTTGTGAGGACTAAAAAATAATCCATGATACCATGCATTGGGATAGTTGTATCTTCTATAATATCACATGACATGGCAGTTTTGGATATTGTGACAAAATACAATGCACCGTGAATAGCCTAAGTAACAAACACATCTTGTTCTTCCCTCACTCTTCTGCATCCAGGATTCGTAAAATTGACAAAAAAAATGGTAAAAAAATCTTGATTTTTGGCCGTATCGGTGTGGCTCGGCTAAAAAACCACTCGATAAATCGGTCAAATTTAAAACAAATTCACAATTTTGAAAAAATTTATACGACATAAACTGCTCGAAAATCGGTAAAAATCACTCGATTTTTAAAGAAAATCAACGAATATCGCTCAAAAAAACGGTGCCAAAAAAAGTTCAACTAGCCCACTGATTTTCCATGGAAATCGGCCGATTTTCTAAATTTCTTTCAAAAATTTTGATTTTGAAACTCTACTATTTTTGACTATTTTCGACCGATTTTTGGCTCGATATTTCTGATTTTTGAATTTTCAATTTCAAATGATTTCTCTAAATCGATTTTTTAAACCCTGCCTACATCATGGAAAATCTAATATGGCATAGCTAAGTACTAAGTTCGAAGCGACAACGAGGAATGCCTAAGTGCGTACATGCGCGCTCTGTTGTGGACGCCAAATTGTATGCTATAGCTGCCAGCAGTCCTCGTAAGCATTAATTAGAAAATGTTATCGTTACCAGCAAATCCTTACAGACCAATGCAAGGACTGATCGAATCCAGTGAAATTAAGTTCAGCGGGGAAACAAACATAAGTACTCAGTCTCAGTGTACCTACGTGATAACATCTGGCAGCATGCTGTGTGAAATTAGTGTTCCTAAAGTTTGGTAGGTGGTAGTCAATACTGTATATACACCACTACGGAACATGTGATTACTGCCGGGTCCACATCGGCATCACTACCGGATATGGACCCGACACAACCTAAGTGGCAGTGATAGTACTCGACTATCACTGCCGGATGTAAACCGGCAGTGATAATCACTATCACTGCCGGTTTATACTTAAGAACCGGCAGTGATAATAACTATCACTGCCGGTTCATACTTTCCAACCGGCAGTGATAACATATTATCACTGCCGGTTATTAGTTAGAACCGGCAGTGATAATTAACTATCGATCACTGCCACATTTTCAATAATATCCGGCAGTGATAAGTAACTATCAGTGCCCAATTGTTATCAATATCCGGCACTGATAACTACTATCACTGCCCCTTTTTCTTGTTAACCGGCAGTGGTAGCTCTGTGTCCTATTTTGATATCCAAAACTGGCAGTGATGGGTTTTTTAAACCTTTTGCATATATATTTTTGCGGTATATGTTGTAGCATGTATATATATTGTACGATAGATGTATTACATGCGGTATCGTTGTGCACAATAATCTTTGAAGCATCGATAAAGTGTAATTGAAATACATTGAAGCATCATAATATTTAATTATTACATTGTTCATTCACTTTTGAAGCATTAAATTGTTCATTCAGAATTATTGCTATGGAGAAATGGTCGTAAAATTAAGCCCTTCGTGTGGAGAATTTCTCGAATTATGAACCCAACTATCTGCTCTTGAAGGGCATCAATTTAAGTGGTCGGCGAAATTCTTTGGTGCCACGATTTGTATTTGTCATGGGAGAAATTGAAGCATTAATTAGTGTCATCGTCTTTATAAAGAAAAGTACGGGTCAACATGTAATGATCGATATACCGGTGGCCGTTGTAGTCCGTATTGTCGATGATGAGCAGCGTGGATATGTGTCATTGCGTAGTATCCACATAAATTGTTCCTTGGGGTTGTTTCGGGCATGGAAAATCGGTGTGTATTCTGAAATTTTTCACGTATGGACGATGCCGTTTGCTCTTCTTGCGATATTGTTTGTACACCTGTTCATGGTTTTGAGTAGTCATTAAAATTAATTAGGTGCAATGGGATGGAAGATTATTAGAGCAATAATGCAACGACCGAGTTACACAGTTAGCAAGTCTATTAAGTCTTGGTATTAGATGCATCGGTTTCCTCATTGAGTCCAAGGCGGTGATGTTGCTTTCGTCTAACATGAAGACAAGGCGATCCGATGAAAACTGCGAAGCCAATTAGTCGTCACATTGTGTTGCGCATCAAATATGAGACACTAGTAGGCGAGGAAACACGTCTTGAAAGTTGTAGGGTAACGATACGTAGTCCTTGTGTTGTAGCTTTAGCGGCGCCTTGAGTACGTACACCTCAACATCATTTATTGTTTTGGATCTTCAATAAGTTTGCGATTGACCATGCGGGTCCAGAATCCTATCTTTTCATTGTTGTCCGCCCTAAGTGTCTTTGTCTCCATTCTCGTAAAAAAAAGTCGAGACCCTATGTTTAAAATGCGTGAATATCTGACATGAATTATACAAGAGACTTACAGAGTCCATATTCTTAATATAGACACGCCCAGGCGTCTCGTTGGTACATCGATATAGTTCCACGTGTTCAACCCGAAAAGAGTCGTCATTGTTGTGAAAGTCCATATCTTTGTATCGGACGGAAAGCACCGTTTGTGTCTTTTGGACATACTGCATGTACCATTCATGTAGACGCCGTAATTGTGTGGTCAGTTTGACCTCCTTATTTGGATGAAGCAAAGCTTCCCCGTTAACGAATGGCCACTTTATAGGTGCCTGCTGCCCTTCAGCGCCACTTTGGCTTCCAGCAACAGCTGCTTTACCACCATCTCCTTTAGATTTCTTCCTAGAGATGTGTTCGTAGTCTGATAGTTGGCTAGGTTGAGGAGCTTCAGTTATGCGTCCTATCTGTTTAACCTTCGCTAAGTCCAGGAAGAAATCCCGTTTGGCAGGTTCAATTTCAATCTTAGCAGGTGGTGGCGTCTTCTTGAAGTGCTCTTCTACATGGGCGCCTACTTCTTTTTTTGTTTCTTCGTCGGTCATTTCATATGGTCGTTTCTTGCTAAGAGTTTTGGCTAGCTTCACAGATGACGAACTTTTCCCCCCTGACCGTGTAGAATGTACAGATCGCGGTGCTCTTTGGTGTCTTGTGGCTGGAGCGGGAGGAGTTTTCTTGGGTGGCGGAGGAGGAGGACTTTTCTGGGTGGCGCTGGAGCAGGAGAAGGAGCTTTCTTCGATGGCCAGGAGGAGGAGGAGGAGGCTGTTCCTAGATGGAGACTCCGCCTCGTCATCGTTATTAACATCATCGTCGTTGTCATCTTCTCGAGGCAAACTTTATATACCGCTTGCACCCGCGATGAATGTGCCTATGCTTTGTCCAAGACTTTGCCCCTCCTGCTTGCGATCTCAACCTCTACTTTGCGGTATCATCAACCACCTGTTGTCGCAACTCTGGCGTATCCCCAGGAATTGGGCGGTTATGCAATATCGCCCCTCGTTGCATAATAAGCCACCCCTTGATCACCTTGATGGTAATGTTACGCTCTGGCGGTCAGAGACTACAGGCGTGTCGGCTCTATGATTTTGTCCAGAGAAAACTACAGCGAGTCCTCTTGGGAGGGTTAGCGGATGCTTGGTGCTTTTGAGAACCCGTGGGACTTACGTCATGTGGTGATGACCTCGTCATGTGACCGACGTTCGCTCAGACCTTTGTTACCATTTCTCGCATCACTTTCATCTGTTCTTCAAATTCGACTTCCCTTCTATGCATCCGGTCTTCTATTTCTCGTACCGTTCATTCAAGCTGTTCTTGTCTGGATTTCTTTGGTGGCTTGTACATATAGGCATCCTCTTGGGAATCTTTGCTTTCCACGACACCAAGCCAACCCCTCTGGTGCGACCAGGGTGCTCCCTATTACCCAAGGCGCGTGTTAGCTCGTCATCCTCCCTTCTTGGCAGGAAGGAGCCCTGAATAGCTTCGGAGTGGGCATCCGTGATCTTCCTCGAGATTTCCTCGTCTTTCTCGCTTTTGAAGCTTAAGCTGCCATCATCCGACAGAGTAGCTCCCCTCGCAAGCAGCCAGTGCTTCGATCTTGGGGCCATGTGAGACGTCACAGTAACAACTCCATAAAGTGCTAGCTGTTCTTCCCGTGCATCCCACTTGGGTACTTTCTTCACGTAGCCACCGGTGCCTAGCACATGGGGGTAAATGTTCTTGTCGAATTTGCCTTGTTCATTTGGTGATAGCACAGGCTTCATCGATATCTTATATTGCTTGAATTCATCCCAAAATTGCTGTAACCTCGGGAATCTATTAAAATCCGGCGTTTGATCCTTCTTGGCGTACTCCTTATTCAGCTTTGTCTTCGGTTCTTCCATGCAGTTCCCATAACGCTTAGTGCATGTTTCCTAGCAATCTCCAGCGATCTTGAGGCTGAAACTTATTGTCAACTCATCCACAATGTTTCCTTCATGTCGCCGGGAACATCTGACGGAGAATCGCTATTGACGTGTCCATGATCTGTACATGATGGGCACATTGTCTCTAACCGAGGACCCGCATCTTTGTCCGATATGGCCCAAGCAATGACGCGGGTATAGCTGGTTCTCCGACTTCACTAAGCTCAACTATCACCTTTCGTTCACCTGTGCGCATCTTGCTGGGACCTCGTCCGCGACGCTGGCTCGGTGCACTAGATGTCTGACCCTGCATTTTGATTGTTTCATTAGTCGTTTGGCTCTGCTCTAATTTCATCGGGAAGCATATCCTACGATATAATCCTAGTAAAGACTTACCTCATGTACATTTGTTGCCTCGACTTGTTCCAGGTTGAGGAACTCTGTCGGGCTTCGCTCTGGGCTTTGGTCCATGGGCTCAGCGCCATCCGGCACTTGTCCATTGTGAGAGGCCATGTGTGGCAAGTTTTCTAGAATTTTAAATTAACAAAATCACGAGATGAATCTTCGCATATATATCAATGTTGTGCATATATAAGGCGTAATCACCATTTTGTCATACGTTACATAATACTGTAACGTACATATATATTAATAGTGTAAATTTCAAAATCTTAATCACATGGATCGATTCTACGGCAATCTACTTTCGTGTAGACGGAGGGAGCGGTAACAAAGAACATATACAATTTCACATATACTTACACATGATACATATCTGATTGACAATTCACATATACTTATACATATCACATACACTTACACATGATACATATACAGTTGACAATTCACATATACTTATACATATCACATACACTTACACATGATACATATCTGATTGACAATTCACATATATACTTATTTGCTCAATAAAAATAATGAATCATTCTTATTCCACACTAATATGATTTTCAAAAAATGAAATAAGGTTATAAATCCACAACTAGAATGTTAGTAGTCTATTACACCAAAAAGCAAAGCAATCGGTTCCTTGTCAACCAAACACGTCTCCTCGTGGCCTTCTTCACCCGGTATGTCGTATGCTCTCTGGCGGCCATGCTTTTGCAGTCTTTGGTCAAATCGAACAGGACCTTCTCAGCGGTCGGCACCTAATGCCGCCGATGGACTCTCCGCGACGACAGCGTATCGTTGCGTTGCGGCGTTCTTGAGCCATCGGCGACATCGATGCCGAGGCCGCTAAAACAGATTGACATCTGATGGTGCGAATAGGCATGCCGAGGCATATTTCTAGTTGTGATTTATAATTTCTGATAAGAATGATTCATTATGATTGATGAACAATAATAATATTCTAAAGAATATATGAGTTGGGCCCTGTCTCTTGGTAGTCGCTTTCTTGATGAATTTGTGACAACCTTACCTTATTGAAAATAAACAATATTTCAATACTTTAATAGACAAGAGAGTAATTAATTGAGAACTGAGTGCTAATATATATCTAATGAATCAGGATAATGGAAATAAGCTTATCGACTAGCATACACATTTCCACACAAATTCAATACAAGCATATAGTTATCCTCACATAAGTAAAATATCTAAACAAGACCGTCGATTACTTAAGATACTCACATACATAAGATTATTAATTGAACACATACACATACATATCCAATTACCAAACAAGGTGTAAAAATATTCAAACAAAATTTCCTCACATAAAGACAACATTATGTCATTCATATGGAGGTAATTATATACGATTGCTCTCAGTTATTGGGTTTGAATGAAGATTAGAACCTTCATCTCATCACGGATGTGCAAAACAATTAATTGAGTAAATAAGGCCTTAAATCATCACGAGCAATAGCATCGGCCAACCCTAGAATCATCACAGAGCAACATCACAGAGCAATAACGCCGAGAACCCAAGAATCATCGATTGTCAATGCATGTTAGTCTACCAACTTAAGGCCTTATTTACAGAACAATTGTCAATATCGCCGAGAACCCTAGAATCATCACAGAGCAATAGCATCGGCCAACCCTAGAATCATCACAGAGCAACATCACGAGCAACATCACGAGCAATAACGCCGAGAACCTAGAATCATCACAGAAGCGGTAGCATCGGCCAACCCTAGAATCATCACGGGGCAACATCACGAGCAACATCACATAGCACTAACGCCGAGAACCCTAGCATCATCACCACCACCGACGCGGGGAGGGTCGCCGGAGGAAGGAGGCACCGCAGGAGGAGGGCGGCGTGGGGAGGCGTCGCCGCCGCGGAGGAGGCACCGCAGGAGGGAGGGCAGCAAGGGAGGCGTCGCCCGACGGAGGAGGCACGCGAGGCGTCGCCAAGACGGAGAGGCACCGCCGCCGCGGAGGAGGCACCGGAGGGGAGGCGTCGCCGCACGGAGGGCCGGCGTGGGGAGAGTCGACGGCGGCTAGGGCGCAGAGAAGAACTCAAACAAATTGCGAAATGGCTAAGTGCGGGAAATGGCTAAGTGCGGAGTGAAATGTATATATGGGGAGGATTATTAATGCCGGTTCAAAGATGTGAACCGGCAGTGATATATTATCTCTGCCGGCTTATTATAGACCCGGCAGTGATAGTGAAACATCACTGCCGGTTCATAAATGACCGGCAGTAATATTTACATATCACTGCCGGGTCATAAACGCCCGGCACTAAAAATAATTATTACTGCCGGTTCATTTTAATGAACCGGCAGTAATAATTATTTTTAGTGCCGGGCGTTTATGACCCGGCAGTGATATGTAAATATTACTGCCGATCATTTATGAACCGGCACTACACCATGCCCCAATAACACTGACAGAACATCTGTCGGCAAAGGCCATGTATGCCGACACACTATCTGTCGGCAAAAGTTTTACCGACAGATAATAGCAGTCGGCTAAAGTCCTGCCGGTAAAGACCTTTGCCGACACATTCGATATAATCAAAATCAGTACAGGACCAGTGTGCTTTTAATACGATTTTTGTCACTCTTTCAGACTATGTATTTAACAAGAACTAACAAATGATTATTCCTTGATCTTCCTAACATCGCCATATCAAGGATCATGACAAGGCTTCTTTGATGAAGCTTGGTTCACGATTTTATAGGCTAGAAGTGGAGACTTTTGCAATCCAACCAAAGATAGTAGCTAAACTCACATCGTTTATTTGAAATTGGAAAAAGTGTTAACAAAAATGCATGAAAAATTATTGAGAACACCCTTATTGGCGATCTAACTTCTCCCAATGTTCAGGTCCTAGGGACAAACACATGTGCTTGGAGTGTCACAGAATTACATCAAACCAGTAGACCAATAACTTGATGGTTAGAAATTTCAAACCAAACTTAAGCTACCAATCCGAAAACCCAACGGTTCTAGGATCTCATTAGGAGTTAGAACTACATGGTCCCAATTGTACTACAGTTAGAACAAGAGCTTGGCCAAACAGGGATTGAAAGTGGTTATAACCTGAGAGTAGATTTTCAAAACTCCAACTACACTACCTATCTAGTCATGACTCATTAGGTTATGCGACTTTTTATTCTATAAAATAAATAGGAGATAAGGAGGGCAAAGGAGCTATTCGAAGTAATACCATGCAAACAAAGCAAGTGCTAACTATAGCCAAATAGTCAATTACTAAAACAATTTGCTCATTTCTATGAAACTAAACATAGAAACTTCCATATGATCAAAAAGTCTATATAAGCAACCATTCACATAAGGAGAACAACTACCTTGACCTATTTGATCAAAAAGTCTATATAAGCAACCATTCACATAAGGAGAACAACTACCATTCACAGATTTCTCAAGTTGAGGTAACTCCCGGTGGACCTTGCAGTCGCATCATTGCTGACATAACAACGCTAGAATCGGCATCATCACTCGGCACCACAACAAGCATGTTCCTAGAACATTTGGCGACAAACAAAATCGCGAAGCGATGACAAGCTAGAAATCTCACGATATATGATCAATGGTTGACTAATCAATGGTTGACTAAGGAATTAACGATGCAATTCCTCTTCTCCATTTCTTTCCCACTGCAAGCACCAAGAACACCCCTACCTAAGCGAAGAACCACCACTCGATTCTTCCCTTCATTGCCTCACAGAATCACTATCCCTTTCAAAATGCTACTCACTGTGCGGCGGCTGGCGGTGGCATGGAGAGAGGAGCAGAGTGGTGACGGAGTAGGAGAGGAGGCGGCGACTGGTGGGAGTGGGCTGGATCCAGTGAGGCTTGACCACGGGAGGGATCTGACGGTGCGGAGTAGGGCGGTGTAGGGAGGTGCAGATCTGAGGAGGGCCGAGCGAGGAGGACAGTGAGGCGAGGCGAGGCGAGAAGGCGGTGCCGACGCAGAGCTAGGCGGCGACATCCGGGAGGATTAGGCGGCGAGGGCGGAGGGTAGATCCTTTGGATCGTCGGAGGACCGAAGTACATCGACGAGGATCGATTCGATCGGCGTGGCGCTGTGAGCGAGAGGAGATAGGTTTGGATGCGAGTGTGGCGGTCTTGAGCGAGAGGAGAGAGAATGGGGGCAATTGAGGCGTGAGCTTGGTAAAACCTAGGCGAGGCCGGTCTGTGAAATATTTTGCGCATACTGGACATATTTTTGCCGCCTTTCCGGAAAAAGTTTATATGCAGTTGAATTGATCGGGAAATAAATTATTGCCGTGCGTCTGAAATTTCATCTTTCTTGGCAAAATATATCTATGGCACATATTAAATGCCATGTAACATATTAAATGCCATGTTTTACCTATCCCATTTATCATGTGTCTTCCTTTCCTCATCAGCCGGTAAAAAACATGTGTCGGGTTAGAGTCTAGTCCGGCATTTATAAATGTCCCTATGTAAAAGATAAGCCGGCACATAATTTGCACAAGAAAAGTATTACCCAGCAAATATTATGTGCCAGGCAATTAATTTGGTTATTTAAGATACCCTAAGAAGTGAAAGTTTTCATTTGGTTATTTAAGAATATATCATTTTTATCATATACCCAACATTGCCGACATTTAATCTGCTGCCACACCTTTACCGTCAGACAGTTTGACCTAGAAAATGAGAATCGCCGACACATAATGTGTCCCTACATATCAAAATAATTTCCAATGCACCATCTGACCCTAAAAGTATTATTGCCGACAGTTAGTCCGTCACAAAGTTTTAGCGACAGATAGTTGGTCGGTAATTATGCATTATTGCCGACTGATGTCTGACGCTAATTTGGTGTCATGGTGTAGTGCGGCAGTGATATTGTAATAGTAGGGCCCGTGATGTTCTATTGTAGTGCGCGTGATATATAGCTATTACTGCCGGTTGCAGACTATGACGTGGCACTGATGTGTTTTATTAGTGTCTGTTCTCGTTTGTCAACCTGCACGCGATGTTCCTCGTCTCTTGTGTGCGAAGTGGCAAGGCTTTCTTGCCACGGCCGGAAAATTGGCACACTTCTCGCCGCGGCAAGGAAAAGTGGCACACCTGTTTTATCCCAACCAAATACAAACATTGGAATTTCGTTAGCCCAACCAAATAAGAGCTATTTAGGGCTCATACAAATTGCTAATTTATTTGTAAAAAAACCCCAAATATAAACATTGGAATTTTCCTTTTTTGTTTTATTTAAAATTTCGGTTAATTAGGAATAATCAATAAAAACTTGTTCTTACTATGTCATCTTCATCCATTGGACATTTACTGTTTTTGATTAACTATAATAATCAATACTCCATAAATTTCAAATTGAAGCATGTCCTTCGTACAAAATGTTTATATCAAAAATTAAAGCTTGACCTTCATACAAAATAAAGCATATCCTTGATTACACAACTAAGTTACAATCCGCCTTCGTTATGATCGGCGTATGTATGTAGCTTCCTCTGTGTCTTCCATGAGACCTATGTCGATGTTCTCACCGAAAGGAGGAAGCTCATCAAAGCGGTTATAGTCTTCCTCGTCGACTACATTCTCAACTCCCACAATCTTTCTTTTTGATTGAAGAACCACGTGGCGTTCCTTGTCATTTGGATCCTCACAAAGAAAATTTGTGTAACGGCATTAGCAAGTACAAATGGTTCTTCTCTGTATCCGACGTGTTTGAAGTCCACGGTAGTGATACCGTACTTGTCGATGTTCACGCCCTAGGTAGCCTGACCCACTGGCACCGAAAGAGGGGGACCTTCAAAGGCCCATAGTCAAGCTCCCAAATCTCTTCTATGAATCCGTAGTACGTCTGCATATTGCCATTGCTGTCATAAGCATCTATACGGACCCCGCTGTTTTGGTTGGTGCTCTTGTTATCTTGTGCTCTCGTATAAAATGTGTACCCATTGATGTCGTATCCTTCAAATGTCAAAATTGTATATGATGGTCCCTTAGCCAGCGTTCTCAATTGAGCGCACTCTGTTTGCGTATGCATCATGTATCTAAGCAACCAATCTCCAAAGTTATCTCTGTGCTCTCTCGCGATCCAAACCTCAGACTTACATGGGTTTTGTCTTCGTAGCATGTTCTTGTGCATGTCGACATACGGGCCGCTACAACTGATTGGTGCAGAACTGTAAAATGTGCTTGCGTGAATGAAGCACGATCATTTGTACGGATCGATTTCTGACCTAGTGTCCCTTTCCTTGTAGCCTCCTTCATGGCGAGATCTACAGCACACCAATCGGTTTGAGATCCATGTAATCGATGCAGAACTCGATGACCTCCTCGGTTCCCCAACCTTCGCAATGCACCCTTCCTACCGATGTCGATTCTGAACATATTTCTTCACAACCCCATGAACCTCTCGAAAGGGTACATCTGATGTAGAAACACAGGGCCAAGAAACTGTATCTCTTTCACAATATGAACAATGAGATGGACCATAATATCGAAGAAGGATGGAGGGAAGCACATCTCAAGCCGGCATAGAGTGTGGATCACGTCTTGCTGCAGCTTATCCAGTTTCAACGGGTCGATAACCTTCTGTGAAATCGCGTTGAAGAATGAACACAACTTTATAATTGGGTCTCGCACTTTCTCTGGCAGAACACCCCTAATTGCTACAGGAAGCATCTGTGTCATCATCACGTGGCAATCATGAGACTTCATACCAACTAATTTCAAGTCTTTCATTGAGACTAGCCTCTTTAGGTTGGCAGAATAACCAGATGAAACTTTGACTCCGTGCAAGCACTCACACACGCTAATTTTCTCAATCTTGCTTAAAGTGTAGCAAGCTGCGGGAAGGTACTTTTTTCCTTGACCCAGGTCTTCATGATGCAGCTCCTTCCTGAGTTTCAAATCTTGCAGGTCCATCCGTGCCTTGAGTGTATCTTTTGTTTTGCCAGGTATGTCTAGTAAAATACCAAGCAAGCTGTCACACACGTTCTTCTCTATATGCATGACATCGATAGCATGTCGAACATCCAGTGCCGCCCGAAGGTAGGTCCATAAATCGATCTCTTTTTCCACAAAGGAGTCAGTATCACCGAACTTCGGACCGATGTACTTGGCTCCCTTTCCATGGATAATTTTAATATCCTTACGACGCAAATATCTCTGTTGCGTTGCGATGTTTGAATCAAGCGATCTCCTTTGTACCGTCAAAAGCTCTCTTGTTGTTGCGTCTGGGTGGTCCTTGCGAAGGAACCCACGATGCCACATGTAACACATTTTTCGACGATATTTCAGCCACCGGCTCCTGTATCACCCATGCAATGCACATCCATTGAATCCTTTTATAGTCCGGCGAAAGATTGCCAAGAGGGGTAATCATTGATGGTTCTGAACAACAACGCCCGTAGCATGAAGTTCTCTCTTACGTACTCATCCCATACCGTGCAACCGTCGTTCCACAATACCGGAAGATCTTCAACCGGTGGTTTGAGGAACACATCAATATCGTTGCCGAGTTGCCTCGGCCCTTGGATCGAGAACGGCATCATAATGTACTTCCTCTTCATGCAAAGCCAAGGAGGAAGGTTGTACATACATAAAGTCACCGCCAAGTGCTATGGCGACTACTCATGTTGCGAAAGGGTTCATCCCATCCGTCTTGAGTCCGAACCTTATATTCCTCATATCATATGCAAAGTGTTTCTTGTATTTTACGTCGATATTCCTCCTTCCGCTGAGTCGGAGGGTGTCTAAGCATTTCATCCTTTTACGCTCCTCGGCATGCCATCGCAGCAATTGAGCATGCCTTTTGTTATAAGCAGGCGCTTTAGGCGGGGATTATAGGAAATACCACACCACCTTGGTCGGAGGTCTTTTCTTCTTACATCGACCCTCGATATCGTCATCGCCGCGCTTATACCGAGATGCCTTGCAAGCGGGACATGCATCAAATTTGCAAACTCATTGCGATACAATATGCAATCGTTTGGACATGCGTGTATTTTCGCACTTCCGGTCCCAGCAGACAAACAAACTGCTTGGCACGATGCGTGGTTCTTTGGCAACACGTTACCCTCTGGAAGGACATCTCTGAAGAAACCTAACAGCTCTGTGAAACTCTTGTCGGACCAACCATTGCTTGCCTTCAACTGCAGCAGCGTAAGCACAACATGCAGCTTTTTGAACTCCTCTTTGCAGCCTGGGTACAAGGGTGTTGTAGAATCCTCTACCATACGTTGAAACTTCTGAAAATCCCTTTCACTCGTGAGGTCCTCCTCCCCATCATGCAACATCTGTTCTAGATCATCTTCATGGTTATCGATGAATGTCTCTTCATGGGTGTCGACGAACGTATTTTCCACCGCGGTTGAGTCGTTGTCTTCATCATCATCAATCAGATGCCCTTCACGCACAATCTCATCTTCACCATGCTCGGTCCAACAGGTATAGGCAGGCTTGAAACCCCTTCGAAGCAAGTGTGCACGGATCGCCTCAAGGTTCAAAATTGCTTCTCATTCTTGCAATCGATGCACGGGCAACAAATATAGTCCATCGACTTATTTGACTTATGCGCCGCAGCCGCCGAAAACTAGTCACACCGTTAAAGTACTCTCTATCGCGACGGTCCGCTTCATACATCCATCTTGATCCACCTACAAATATTTACAACAAATAAAATCTTAGTAAATCAATAAGTGCTCACAAATTGTTTTATACATTTAATTTGTTATGTAGTGCTAATTAATGTAGAAATTTTCATTACTTATAAATCTATATCCAAATCTCGATTGTAAAACCAATTAAATAATTGCTATTAGTTATATATAATGGTCCAGTCCAACAAATTTGAGTACTATTATCTCTTCTTCTCTCATTTCAAGACTATTTTATCAAGGAGTATCGGATGAGAACATAATCTTTTATGCTTAGCCTTTTTACATCAATTATATACCTATTCATCCATTGGACATTTACTTTTTACGGATGATTATAATAATCAATACTCTATACATTACAAATTGAAGCATGTCCTTCATTACAAAATGTATATATTACAAATTGAAGCTTGACCTTCATACAAAATAAAGCATATCTTTAATTATACAACTAAGTTACGATCCCACCTTCATGTTTATCGATGAGCGTTTGGCACGATGCGTGGTTGCTATTAGTTATATATAAATCTATATCCAAATCTCGATTTTAAAATCAATTAAATAATTAATATTAGTTATATATAATGGTCCGTCTAGCAAATTTACATTACTTACACAAGTATTAAATTAACATACGAAATAAAGAAACAATTTTAAGTATTTAGATTAAACAATAGTTAATTATGAAGTGCTACCACATTTAAATTCAATCAACAAATTAAATGCAATCACTATACATATAAAAGTTGGTAATTTCAAATCTAAACTCAAGATTACAAATCTAATTGTGTTGACTAGGCAATATATAATTCGATCACAACCTACAACAATATAGAGCGTAATATCCAACTAAGCGAAGACACGAACCTTAGATCGAAGTTAGAAAGCGACAAATTACACCAAATTTGAGAGCAAAAATTAGCCCCTCTCCACCCCAATCGAGCAAGAACAGAGCTCCTCTCATTGCGGACATCTTGGGAAGGGCGAGGTATATATAGTGGGATATTATCATTGCGGTTTATTCTCTTGAACCGGCGATAATATATCTTCTTAGGTTCTATCTCAAAAACCAGCGGTGATATGGCTGCCTTTTCGCGCAATTCACTTTATCCTTTGCGGTTACCTTTGTTGAACCGACACTAATACTTTCTTTGCCAGTTCTCTATCTAAAACCAAAGTGATATTGACCCGTTCCCAACCGATTTAGCGATGCGATTATATATGTCTTGTTCCTATCTTTGCGGTTGAATTTAAAACGGCGGTGATAATATTATCCTTGCGGTTGAATTTAATAACGGCGGTGATAATCTTGGAAGGGCAACGATGTGAGTTTTCGATATAGGGTTTAATTTGTTTTGTATATAAAATTATGACTATATGTAATTATGGACTACAAATGTTCTGCGATAGATAAATAACAAATGTTTAATATGTTCTATTTTTTATCTAATTATGCTTTGATATATTACGTATCATAAAATTTTTGGGTAATATCATTGCCGGTTCTGGAGTAAAAGTGGCAGTGAAAATTGTCTTATCACTACCGGTTAAAAAAGAAAAACCGGTAATGATAGATCACTACCGGTTTTAATATAAACCGCAATGATATC
The DNA here is from genome assembly GCA_036346375.1 of Guadua angustifolia. Classification (NCBI taxonomy): domain Eukaryota; kingdom Viridiplantae; phylum Streptophyta; class Magnoliopsida; order Poales; family Poaceae; genus Guadua; species Guadua angustifolia. The sequence continues at coordinate 5,157,501 of CM070522.1, forward strand.
TTCTTATCCTTTGCGGTTCTCTCTAAAGCCGCAATGATATTGCCTCCACTCGTCTTTGGAAAATTTTACTATTCTTATCCTTCTTGGTTGAAATTAGAACGGCGGTGATAATCTATCACTGCCGGTTGAATTTGGAACCGGCAGTGATAATATTATCACTGCCGGCTTGCGCCTAACCGACAGTGATGGGGCGTCGCGGATGAAGCAGTCTGTAGTAGTGATAAACACATCATAAACGGTTCATAAGACTCATTATAGATGGTTTTGTAAACTATTTATAACTAACTATCAGTGATGAGAAGGGTGATCATAGACGGTTTGTGAACTGTCAGTGAAAATAGTCATCACAGACGGTTGTAAACAAAAACCATGTGTAATGTAGACTGTTCACGGTTGGTTTTAGTTTAGAACCATCCAAGATAAGGTCTACATCACAGGCAGTTCTAAAGTGAAACCATCTGTGATATGATACTGAATCTCCATTATTTAAATTTTTTATTCATTGGTGTAACATCCTGAAAATTTTAAACAGTGAAATGCTACAATATGAATTTGCATTTTGAGCATTTTTGAGTTTTATGGAATTTATGATTTTTCCTGAATTGATTTCTTGGATTTTGTATTACAAAGACAATTAAAGGAAATGGGAGAAATTAAAAGAACCAAAGAAGAGTTGGCAATAAATTATTTTCTGAATCCAAATAGGTGGAGAAATCAATTTATACACTGATAAAAAGATACAAATATCAATTTGAATATTAAAAATAAAAAGAGAGGTCAAGTTGACTAGAAACAGTGCACCCTCAGAATTTGTGAAAAATATCCAAAGCTCATCTCCAGCTGAAATATTTACCAAGTCACCTTTGATACAGTATTTACCATTGGTAAAAATCTTAGGAAGTTATCAGATGGAATAAAGTCCCAAATAATTCGGAAACAGAAAGTAACAAAAGCTGAAAAATAGAATGTCAGAATTTTTATAAATTACTGGAGCAACAACTTGAGCTGAAAATTTTATTCAAGAATCCTTGTCTCAAATCCCTTTGAAAAAAAAAGTTTCAAAAATTTTATAAAAGATTTGAATTGTCTGGTAATTCAAATGCAGAAATAGAAATCCAGTGCACTGTACCATATCAGAATTTTAGTAAATGTTGAACTAAATATTTTAACCCCAAGTTTTCGTCAGGAGCTGGTCTACTGCCAGGAGAGAGTGTGAAAAAAGTATGAAAAATTGCTGACAAGGTTTAGTGGGCGAAATTAATGCAAGTTCATCTCATTTGGCCGAATTCACCCTCAAACTGATTTCTTGCCCTCACTGCCATGTGGGTCCGGTCCCATCGGTCAGGCTCGTCTTCATTTGCCTTTGCCGTTCTCTTCCTTCCTCGAGCGAGCAGCTTCCACTCGCTCTCTCTCTCGTCTCTGTAATTCGCCTGCTGACCGTACCGGAGCTCCTCCCAAGCCACTCAGCGAGGTCATGGCAAGCACCAGCGGCGTACACTGCCTTGCCACGACTCGAGGTTGCAGACGCAGCGCACTCACCGGGACTTTCAAGAGAGAGGCAGCGTGGGCGTTACACTCGGGAGTTTCTTGCTGGCTTGCTACAAAAGGTTCATTTCGCATCGCCTGGAGACTTCCGAACCATTTTTGACTCCCCACTGAGCCAGCACTGCTTCTCTTCTTCCTCTCCGCCATTTCTCGCCAAGAAACAGAAGAACGGGGGAGAATGAAATTCTCGTGACTGGGTGAGAGGTACCACGAATCGGTTGGTCTAGAGTATCCTCAAGCACTCCTGAGTTCATTCCTTTGCTTTATTTCAGCCCATTCCGCGCGGAACGGCATCGCCGTCGAGCCCTTCTTCTCGGCTCGGCGCCGTGGAGCTCGTTCAACTCATCTCCAACCCGAACCCGGTGAATTAGCATCCTCTACCCTCAATGATGCTCGCCGAACCTTTCTTCCTGGGATGCTTGCGGCGGCGAAGTCGCGGCCTTCGCCCGTGGTTCCGCCGCCCCTCACGGTGGCGACCACTTTCCCGCCACCACAAAGTTGAATCGGTACCACCCCTGTTCGTCTCTCGTCAGCGATCTTTGTAGGTGTTTCCCATTCCGCCGCTCCGGTGATGTTTCGCCAGCGGTGAGGAAGAAACCGAAATGCCCTGTTCTGTGTCACTGACGCCTGGGCCGGCCTGTCAGTCTCGGCGGGTTTTTGAGCCCTGCCCTGCGCGCGTGGGAAGAAGACGCCTTCTGATCAGAAAAACGTATTCTGATTTTAAATGGAATCTAAAGCCTGAGTCAAATTCAAATAGTCATAATGTTTGGAAATACTACTCAAAATTTAGTAAAATAAATTTCTAGAATCATATATGGTCCAATAGTGTCAGAACATACAAAAATATTCTTGAAAGAGTCACTGTGTGGATTTCTGCAATGAAAATACCGAAATAGGTATTTATGTGCTAAGGAAAAAGATTAAATAGGATTTCACCAAAATAAATAAAATCAAATATCTTTGAAAATACTGTTCTGGAATGAGTTCAAATTGGTAAGAATGTTTATACTTAAAAGACTGTTTACTTGTCAAATAAATCCATGTTTAATTCGGCTAAAAAGAGAATAAGTATAAAATAAAATGCTACAAGAGGAAATAAATGGATTTCAGCAATTGTAGATGATATAAATTTCTGGGAGTTAGTATGTGTTGAAAATAGATCAAGAATCATGCACAGGGTAGTTGGAAACTAAGTGGAATCTTGGCCGATTTTGATATTAAACAGTGTGATCATTTAGGCTATTTCAGTGGTAGACAAAATAGCTTATCTAGATATTAAAATTAGTAAAAGCAGCCTAGAACCATTGTACAAAGTTTATACTATCATATTCTATAAAAAGAATTTTAGTTGGTTAAGGTTTGCATATTAATCCTATCAGCCTAAAACCCTTAAGTGTTAACCTTTCACTTCGCGTTCTTGCCGATTTTGTAAAACGTACGCTTTGCAATGCCATATAAGCCTTTTCAACGATGAATATAAAGTCTCGTCTAAAGTGTAAAACTTATGAAATTTAATCTGTGGTGTTGTCCAAAGTATGGACTACCCAAATATAAAAAGATAATCTCATTCCATCATGTATTGCCTATTTATTTTGATAACTTAATAACCCTAAGTATTCACATGTTTGAAGGTTGTGTGAGGAATGAATGAACTGTAGTGCAATTGAAGAAAACTGTAGTTAAGTCATTTTTATCACCAGAACCTTCTCAAACATCATGTAGATTAAGTTAGTAGCCTAAATTAGAAGATCTAGCTTGTGCAAAACAAATTCTAAGTGAAATCTAGTTAAAGTAAAAGAACTAATCACCCATGAACTTATATGGTCATTTGAGACTTTTCATTAACACACAAAGCAACTCATCTAAACCTGAATTTAGTAAAGAATAACCTAGAATTGATCCCTAAGATATGCTCTGTAAGAATCTAAGGAAATAATCTTGCTTTGTCGAGCTTTGGCTCTAAGTCCTACTCAAGCAAAACACATAAGCAGTAAGGTTCCAGGATGTTTGCTGGGAGCAGTAAGATCAATACACCTTACAACTAATGAATAATTGTATAATCTAGACTATTTTTGCGTCTTGAATTCAAAAAAGGTAATTAAAGAATTCATAAGAAGGAAACCCTAGATCTTGTGCAAAGGTTTTATTCGCTTTTCTATTTGTTTTCTTTCGTTCTTTCTTTGCAAGTTTGTAATTGGTGTCGGTTCTTTCGATTTCGACGTGTAGACACAAACACCCTCGAGGAGGAGGAGGCAGTTGCCGATCCAGAGTTTGATATTGCTGAAGAAGAGCAAGGCAAGCATTCCATTGACCATGTTGAACCTACTAATTCACCTACCATATGTTGTTTTTGCAACTGTATAGTGCATCCGGATAATTCTCCATAAAAACTGCTATTCTGGTTAAGGTTAGTAGCTATCCTTGGAATTTATGGCTTTCCTTAATATGATTGATACTGTGAACCTTGTGAACCTTAGTATGCTTAGACATAGTTAATGTCAGTTTGGGTATAATCGTTAAATTATTACAACTGCTTAGTTTTGCCTTAGATCGTCATGATGTTTTCTAAAATGATTTCACTGGCGGTTATTACTCTAGTAAAGGTGGTTGATATGTTGGTTAAAACCCGAAAACCGAAAACTATGCTTTGATGCGAGGCGATTATTGGCGATGGCGGATGTGCGGCAGGATTTGCACGTAGTGTAGGGTGAAGTGTCGCCCGTGTCACATTAAGGACCGAGCAATGGGACGCTATCGATCCAAGAATTTCCGTGCAACCACGAGGGCTATTTATGGGGTAGCCTTAGCCTATTAAGTTGTTTGGACATGGCTTTGTTCATTGGTAGGCGGGAGCTAGCACAAGCATTCCAGTCAGGTCCGCTTGGACGGGTTTCCACCCATGCAACGGTGTACGCCCTGCCGTGTTTAGAAACGTTGTGTTGGGTGTGTGATAGTGGATCCACAGCTTGGGTGTGTGTTTCTAGTTCTACGGCGGGGGTTAACGTCCCGGGTTGGATCAAAGTCATGTCTGAACAATGTAACGGCTATGTATGATCGCCTTGTCGGCACACCTAAGGAAGTGTGTCGTATGGCCTAGCAAAAAGGTGTTTCATTCCTTGTGGGTAAAGCTGTACAACTCTGCAGAGTCTAAATCTAATTGATTAGCCACGCCCGCGGTTATGGGCACTTGGTGAAGTCATTCCAATGTTAGAGTTTTACATTTTCATAAAAATGGGTTGGTTCTGTTTTGGCAACTATTTGTTTAAGTCAAAGGATCGACGTATGTGGATTTTCGCCAATGGGAATGCTAAGTCATGGAACATATTTATTTTCTGGTGGTTATGCAAATCTCATGCTGTTTCTTAAAAATACGAATTGTAATCTATTATGTCATATATTTAAACTCTTTCTGCAAAATGCAAAATAACTTGGAGCCTGTTCGTTTGGAAATAGCCTGCATGACTAATATTTGCATTTGTTATAAAGTCTTGCTGAGTACAAATTGTACTCATTCTTGCTATCTGCTTTGTTCAGAAGAAAGTCCTTGCGACGTGCCAGAAGATGTGTTCTTTCGAGCAGGTTTCGGGGAATTTGACGACGATTTCTTCTAGGGCTTTTGCCTAGTCAGATGCCTGTGGGGTTTCGGTTGGGCATGCTACCAGGCTTTTGGATCTTAAGCTATCTAGTATTTTCCGCTGTTTTGCTTTGCTTGTAACTATTGCTCTGTATAATTAGTACCTATGGTAAGCTGTGTAATTAAAGCTTGGCGTTTGGTTGTGATATGAATGTTGTAAACATGTGGGTACTAGCTACTGTTCCAGGGACTAGTACGGTAATCACATGGAGTTTCCTGTTCCTCGGAACGGGGTCTCACAGCATTGGTATCAGAGCCTAATGACTGTAGGAAACCCTGGGAGCTAAAAATTTTAAGGAAACTAATAAGGAATATGAAGGTAGAAATAGTAATAAATTAAAAGCCGTCCCCTACTAATAATGAAATTTAGCATAACTGCTAATTTTCTTATTTGTAGCATCTCAACTATCTGTTATTATGATTATTAATATTACATTCTTGTCTTTGTAGATGGTTCGTTATGTCCCGTGTCACGAGTCCACGGTTCCTGAGCTTTCAGGAATGATGGGCACTTTGCACTACTTGCTGGAAGAGTGCCATTATCGGGGTCTCCCACGTTATGTGGTGTTTCAGGCATTCCTAAGTTCAGAAACTATGGAGTACGCCACTCGGGTGTTTATTCCCCCTAGGCCGGTTTTCAATGAAGGGGAAAGGTGTTTTGAGGGATATGGTTCTTCGATCGACGCATCGATGAATGAAGCCGCATATCAGGCAGTGGTTCGGTTGCGTCGTATGCTTTCATATTTGAGTCCCAAGTATTTCTATTTTCCTGGTAGGCCCCTTATTGGGAACAATGTGTATGGGGATCCGAATGGAGTGCAGAATCAGAGCCTTAGGATTATGGTGGATTTTGTGAATAGGCTGGATAGGCACTATGTCCAGTTGGCACAGGAGCTTCTGGAGACGCGGAGGCGTATGGCGTTTCTGGAGACTCATCTGGCCGTAGGGGTAGCTCACGGTTCAGTTTCTCAGGCGGTGTTGAGTGGTGGAGAGTCACAGATTCCAGTTGCTAGTCGTCCTCCACCAGCTTCTTATGTTTTTACTCCGGGAGTGAGTCGTGGGGCTAGGATGTCTACTTTAGGAAGTTGCCCACGACTTGTGAATGACAAAGGCATAAATCCCAGTAGCACTTGCACCTACCGGCCTGAGGCTCCTCAGGTGTACAGGCGCAAGGAATGCACCTCTAAGGCTTTTGGAAAGGGTGGTGAATATGCTGAATCATCTTCTGGACCTACTATGAAGAAGTTGAAAGGTGTCAGTTTAGAGTAGAAGTGTAGGAGGTAGAATGAAAGTGGAAGTTGTAAGCCCTTTTGTAATTTTGTGTAATATGGGATGAAGGTAGCAGTAGCTTTTGTAAGTGTTAAGCAGTCTGTGAACTTGAGTTATGCAAAGTAATAATAGTAATGCTAGTAGTTTGTATGTGTCTTTTGTTCTGGTAGCAAATATTTATTACTACTCTTGCCTGCACTTTAAAATTTCAGATGACAATTCCGGTTAACTGGGCAGTGCTAGTCAGGAGTTTGGCCGAAGATTTGGGGCAGGAAGAAAATCAAACCATGTTCACGGTCAGCCCAACGGCTGTTGGTTTCAAAGCTCGAGCGCATGCAACTACCATCCTGGGAGGTCATGTGTTGCGCCAGCAAGTGAAGCATTGCGATCCCCTCAGGAGTCAAGCGGTTCAAGAGGCAGGCAGGAAGTTGATGAGGAAGATTTGTCAGGTTCATAGGATAAATATGAATGCCTACATTCGGTCGCAGCGAAATCGGATAATGCCAAGAGTTCGGAGGACTGGAAATAGGCGGGAGTATTTGCGCCGATTTCGCCCTGCCGGTGCAGTGGCGCCTCCTTCTAGTCCATCTAGCTCGGGAAGTAGCTGTGATGCGGATCCACCACCTCCATATCCTTTGATTGGTGGCGGTGGGATAGCCCCAAATGATTCCGACTAGTAGATGAAACAGTTCTAATCCAAAATATTAGTACTAAAGTAAAGTAATTTGAATGTAAAAGCACTTTATGTATATGTGCGTACCAGGTAATCTGTATGTGTATTATGTAAGTAATGTATGACTACTGTTGTGACTTTTGGATGTGTGTTGTGACTTTTGGATGTGTGCTGTATGAATAAATGCTAAAGGATTTTCTCTCGCGAATGGTAACTGTGCTAGTGAAATTTTCGATGAGATGATCCCGTATTTTGTATTCTTCTGGATATGTTGCACTAAAAGAATAGAAACTTTTTCAGGATGAGGTCGACAAGGTCGTTAAGTCAGATCCTTAGGACTGCGGAGGATCTAGATACTCGCACTCCAAGAGTGGGTGTCCCAACGCCTCCTCAACCAAACCCTCAGCACCCAATGTATGGAGCTTCATCATCCCGGGCGGTTGGAAGTGATCCTCCTGCTCCTCAAGAAAACCAACGTCCTGGCTCTGGAGAACAATTACCAGAGCAGCCTACCATGGCTCAAGTTCTGGCAATGATAGAACAAGGCCGGCAAACTGATACTTTGATACTTTAGCAAATGGCTCAAACCTTGGCTGCGCTAGGTGCAAATCGTGGAGGAAATGGAGGACCACCACAAGCCTCCAGGTTGAATGAATTCTTAAGGACTTAGCCTCCTGTGTTTTCCTCATCATCCGAACCAATGGAAGCAGATGACTGGTTGCGCGCAATGGATAGCAAGTTAACTATTGCGCAATGTGATGAGAGGGAGAAAGTGTTATATGCTTCATATCAGCTACAGGGAGCTGTGGCTATTTGGTGGGAGAGTTATCAAGCAGTCCTGCCAGAGGGTCATGTGGTGCTTTGGCCAGAGTTTAAGGCGGCTTTTCGTCGCACTCATATTCCAGTCAGTATAATTGAGGTGAAGAAGAAGGAATTTCTTGACTTGAAGCAAGGAAGCATGTCGGTGATGGAATATTTGCATCGCTTTAATCACTTGTCTAGATATGCTACCTATGAAGTGGCCGATGAAGCTAGAAAAATTAAGAGATTCAGGGAGCATCTGAATGAGGAAATTAAATGGGCACTAATAGCACAATATATTAATGATTTCCAATCCTTGGTGGACAAGGTAGTGAGAGTGGAACAGGGAAGCAAGGAAGTGCTAGAAAGCAGGAAGCGCAAATGGATGGCACAGAAAACTGCTGGCTCTAGTCAATTTAGATCACAGGGTGGGCCATCGACGAATATTCGCCGATCACCATTCCAAGTTCAAAGAACCCAGCGACAAACTCCTCAAGCTCAGCGGGTTGTGAGTCGAGCTCCTCGCACATCACAGCCGCAGCGGCAGTCTGCCCGCTCACCTCAGCAGACTAGGGTGCCGAGTGGTGCTCAGAAGCAAGCACCTAACGTCACCTGTTTTCATTGCAATGAGCGGGGGCATTATGCCAATTCTTGTCCCAAGAAGAAGGCAGGTCGGCCCCAAGTACCAGTTCAGGGGCGGGTGCAGGGGTCTGGAATTCAACAAGCTCAGAGGTCTTCCAACCCTCAAGTTCAAAGTGGGAATTTTGGGCATCTTCATCACGTAACCGTTGAAGAAGCTCAAGATGCACCTGATGTCGTGCTAGGTACGTTCCTAGTACATTCTGTCCCCACTTTAGTCTTATTCGATTCGGGAGCTTCTCACTCTTTCGTTTCTAAGAGGTTTTCTGAGCAAAACAATTTGGATGTTTCCTTTTTGCCTGCCTTTATGGATGTTCACTCTCTTGGAGCTACCATTCGAACTACTGTTTTCTGTCCTGAAGTTAGCATAAGGATAAAAGGAGTATTATTTTATGCTGACCTTATAGTAATAGAGACATCTGGATTAGATATAATTCTAGGGATGGACTGGTTAGCCAAGCATAGGGGTTGTATAGATTGTGCTAATAGATCTATAACCCTTATAAATCAAGATGGTATCGTGTAGAATTCTCACCAGTTGCCAAATCTCTTAAACACCAGCCAGTCTTGTGTTCTACATCCAATCCTAAATTATGTCTAGTACCAGTAGCAAATGAATATCCTGATGTTTTTCCTGCTGAATTGCCGGGAATGCCTCCGGATCGCGATATGGAGTTTGTGATTGATGTTGCGCCTGGAACTGCGCCCATCTCAAAGCGTCCATATCGTATGCCACCTGATGAATTGGCTGAATTAAAGAAGCAACTTGATGATCAATTAAGCAAAGGATTTATTCGCCCAAGTGTGTCACCATGGGGAAGTCCTGTTCTATTTGTTGAAAAGAAAGGCGGGGGTCTACGGATGTGTGTAGACTATCGTGCTCTAAATGAGGTCACAATCAAAAATAAATATCCTCTTCCCCGAATTGATGATTTGTTTGATCAGCTAAATGGGGCTTAGGTCTTTTCAAAAATTGATCTGAGATTGGGATACTTTCAGTTAAAAATCAGGCCTTCTGATATTCCAAAGACCGCCTTCACTACTCGTTACGGACTGTATGAATACACAGTGATGTCTTTTGGTCTTACAAATGCCCCAGCCAGTTTTATGAATTTGATGAATAAAATCTTCATGGAATATTTGGACAAATTTGTAGTGGTCTTTATTGACGATATTCTCATCTATTCCAAGAATGAAGAAGATCATATGCAACATTTGCACCTGGTTCTTGGGAAACTGAGAGAAAACAAACTTTATGCCAAATTTGAAAAATGTGAGTTCTGGTTAAAGGAAATTGCATTTCTTGGGCATGTCTTATCCGGTGAAGGAGTAGCAGTAGACCCGGGTAAAGTTCAAACAGTATTAAATTGGAAAAGACCGCAATCAATCACTAAAATTCGGAGTTTTCTGGGAATGGCTGGGTATTATCGTCGAGTTATTGAAAACTTCTCAAAGATTGCAAGGCCATTAACTCAACTCTTGAAAAAGGAAAAGAAATTTGTATGGACTGCTGATTGTGAAACAAGTTTTAAGGAACTGAAGAAGAGATTAACATCTGCCCCAGTATTGGGGATGCCAGATATCCATAAGAAGTTTGAAGTGTATTGTGATGCTTCACGTCAGGGGTTAGGGTGTGTGTTAATGCAAGAAGGAAAGGTTGTCGCGTATGCATCTCGGCAACTTCGCCCTCATGAGCAAAATTATCCCACGCATGATCTTGAGTTAGCAGCTGTAGCTCATGCTCTCAAGATTTGGCGGCACTATCTTATTGGAAACAGAACTGAAATTTATACAGACCACAAAAGCCTCAAGTACTTCTTCACACAACCAGATTTAAACTTGAGACAAAGACGGTGGCTAGAGCTAATTAAAGATTATGATCTTGGTATTCATTATCACCCTGGAAAAGCCAACGTTGTAGCCGATGCTCTTAGCCGGAAACTCTATTGTACTTGGAATTCTAATCAGTCTGAGTTAGTAAAGGAGTTTCAAAAGCTCAACCTGAATCTAGTTGAAAAGGGTTTTGTAGCAGCACTTAAAGTCCAACCAACTCTTAGGAGTCAAATAAAAACCGCACAACTTGAAGATGAAGCTATAATGAAGGTTCAACAGCAATTGAAAGAAGGCCAAGAATCTGAATATACTGAGAGTATGGATGGGATAATTCTACGAGGAACTCGAATTTATGTGCCAAACAATTCTGAAATCAAGAAATTGATTCTTTCTGAAGTTCACGAGTCACCTTTGTCCATTCATCCTGGAAGTACGAAGATGTATCAGGATCTGAAAAGAGAATATTGGTGGCCTAACATGAAAAAGGACATAGCGGAATATGTGGCTAGGTGTGACATTTGTCAGCGAGTTGAAGTCGAACATCAACGTCCGGCAGGACTCCTTCGGCCATTGCAAATTCCAGAATGGAAAAGGGATGATATCAGTATGGACTTTATTACTGGTTTACCCCGAACTCAGAAAGGGAATGATTCTATTTAGGTAATTGTAGATCGATTAACCAAAGTAGCACATTTTATTCCAGTCAAAACTACCTACTCAGGAGATAAACTTGCCGAACTGTACATTAGCAATATTATGCGTCTACATGGAGTACCAAAAACGATTGTATCCGATCGTGGATCACAATTCACATCTCGTTTTTGGGAAAAATTGCATAGTTTGCTGGGAACCAAATTAAAATTCAGCTCAGCCTATCATCCTCAAACCGATGGGCAAACTGAAAGGACAAATCAAATCCTTGAGGATATGTTGCGAGCCTGTGTGTTATCTTATAGCACTAATTGGGAAAAATGTCTCGCCCTCGCAGAATTCTCATATAATAACAGTTTTCAAGCAAGTTTGCAAATGTCCCCATTCGAAGCCCTTTATGGCAGAAAATGTCGGACACCTCTTTTCTGGTCTAAAGTAGGAGAAAGGCAATTCTTTGGTCCAGATTTAATTCAAGAAGCCCAAGAGCATGTGGATATGATTAGAAGTCGATTGAGGGAAGCTCAATCTCGTCAGAAAAGTTATGCTGATAATCGTCGGCGTGACTTAAGTTTCGAAGTTGGAGACTTTGTTTACCTTAAAGTCTCTCCACTTCGTGGTGTTCGCCGATTTCAGATTCGGGGAAAATTAGCACCGCGATATGTTGGGCCATATCGGATTTTGGAAAAGATGGGAGAAAAGGCATACCGATTAGAACTTCCACCCCAGTTGGCTAGTGTTCACAATGTCTTTCATGTATCTCAACTTAGAAAGTGTCTTTGTCTTCCATCTGAACTCACTCAAATTGAAGAACTTGATCTACAACCAGATTTGACTTACCGAGAACGTCCAATCAAGATTCTCGAAGAAGCGGAGCGCCATACTCGTAACAAATCTCATAAGATGGTGAAGGTTCAATGGAGCAACCACTCAGGAGAAGAAGCAACGTGGGAGCGCGAAGATCGCCTTAGAGAGGAATATCCTGATTTCTTCCGTTAGACTGACCAAATCTCGGGGTCGAGATTTTTGTAAGGGGGGTAGATCTGTAACATCCTGAAAATTTTAAACAGTGAAATGCCATAATATGAATTTGCATTTTGAGCATTTTTGAGTTTTATGGAATTTATGATTTTTCCTGAATTGATTTCTTGGATTTTGTATTACAAAGACAATTAAAGGAAATGGGAGAAATTAAAAGAACCAAAGAAGAGTTGGTAATAAATTATTTTCTGCATCCAAATAGGTGGAGAAATCAATTTATACACTGATAAAAAGATACAAATATCAATTTGAATATTAAAAATAAAAAGAGAGGTCAAGTTGACTAGAAACAGTGCACCCTCAGAATTTGTGAAAAATATCCAAAGCTCATCTCCAGCTGAAAAATTTACCAAGTCACCTTTGATACAGTATTTACCATTGGTAAAAATCTTAGGAAGTTATCAAATGGATTAAAGCCCCAAATAATTCGGAAACAGAAAGTAACAAAAGTTGAAAAATAGAATGTCAGAATTTTTATAAATTACTGGAGAAACATCTTGAGCTGAACATTTTATCCAAGAATCCTTGTCTCAAATCCCTTTGAAAAACAAAGTTTCAAAAAGTTTATAAAAGATTTTAATTGTCTGGTAATTCAAATGCAGAAATAGAAATCCAGTGCACTGTACCATATCAGAATTTTAGTAAATGTTGAACTAAATATTTTAACCCCAAGTTTTTGTCAGGAGCTGGTCAACTGCCAGGAGAGAGTGTGCAAAAAGTATGAAAAATAGCTGACAAGGTTTAGTGGGCAAAATTAATGCAAGTTCATCTCATTTGGCCGAATTCACCCTCAAACTGATTTCTTGCCCTCACTGCCATGTGGGTCCGGTCCCACCGGTCAGGCTCGTCTTCATTTGCCTTTGCCATTCTCTTCCTTCCTCGAGCGAGCAGCTTCCACTCACTCTCTCTCTCGTCTCTGTAATTCGCCTGCGGACAGTACCGGAGCTCCTCCCAAGCCACTCAGCGAGGTCATGGCAAGCACCATACAGACATCGCCTTGCCACGACTCGAGCTTGCGCAGACAACCAAGACTCGCCGGGACTTTCAAGAGAGAGGCGTGGGCGTTACACTCGGGAGTTTCTTGTCGGCTTGCTACAAAGGTTCATTTCAGACGCTCGAGACTTCCAACCATTTTCGACTCCCATCGAGCCAAGATCGCTTCTCTTCTTCCTCTCCGCCATTTCTCGCCAAGAAACAGAAGAACGGGGGAGAATGAAATTCCCGTGACTGGGTGAGAGGTACCACGAATCGGTTGGTCTAGAGTATCCTCAAGCACTCTGAAGTTCATTCCTTTGCTTTATTTCAGCCCATTCCATGGAACGGCGTCGTAGTGGAGCCCTTCTTCTCGAGCTCGGCCAAGATTGGCGGGAGCTCATTCCGGCTCATCTCCAACCCGAACCCCATGTGAATTAGCATCCTCTACCCTCAATGATGCTCGCCGAACCTTTCTTCCCTGGGATGCTTCGACGGCGGTGAGTCGCCACTCGCCCGTGGTTCCGCCGCCTCACCGGTGGCGACCACTTTCCGGCCACCACAAAGTTGAATCGGTACCACCCCGTGTTCGCCTCTCGTCACCGATGTTGTAGGTGTTGCCCATTCCGCCGCCTCGGTGATGTTTCGCCAATGTGAGGAAGAAACCGAATGCCTGCTCAGGTCATCGACGCCTGGGCCGGCTGTCGATCTCGGCGGGTTTTGAGCCCCGCCTCAAGCGTGGGAAGAAGACGCCTTCGATCGTAAAAACGATTCGATTTTAAATGGAATCTAAAGCCGAGTCAAATTCAAATAGTCATAATGTTTGGAAATACTACTCAAAATTTAGTAAAATAAATTTCTAGAATCATATATGGTCCAATAGTGTCGAACATACAAAAATATTCTTGAAAGAGTCACTATGTGGATTTTCGCAATGAAAATACCGAAATAGGTATTTATGTGCTAAGGAAAAAAGATTAAATAGGATTTCACCAAAATAAATAAAATCAAATATCTTTGAAAATCATTGTTCGAATGAGTTCAAATTGGTAAGAATGTTTATACTTAAAAGACTTTTACTTGTCAAATAAATCCATGTTTAATTCGCTAAAAAGAGAATAAGTATAAAATAAAATGCTACAAGAGGAAATAAATGGATTTCAGCAATTGTAGATGATATAAATTTCTGGGAGTTAGTATGTGTTGAAAATAGATCAAGAATCATGCACAGGGTAGTTGGAAACTAAGTGGAATCTTGGCCGATTTTGATATTATACAGTGTGATCATTTAGGCTATTTCAGTGGTAGACAAAATAGCTTATCTAGATATTAAAATTAGTAAAAGCAGCCTAGAACCATTGTACAAAGTTTATACTATCATATTCTGTAAAAAGAATTTTAGTTGGTTAAGGTTTGCATATTAATCCTGTCAGCCTAAAACCCTTAAGTGTTAACCTTTCACTTCGCGTTCTTGCCGATTTTGTAAAACGTACGCTTTGCAATGCCATATAAGCCTTTTCAACGATGAATATAAAGTCTCGTCTAAAGTGTAAAACTTATGAAATTTAATCTGTGGTGTTGTCCAAAGTATGGACTACCCAAATATAAAAAGATAATCTCATTCCATCATGTATTGCCTATTTATTTTGATAACTTAATAACCCTAAGTATTCACATGTTTGAAGGTTGTGTGAGGAATGAATGAACTGTAGTGCAATTGAAGAAAACTGTAGTTAAGTCATTTTTATCACCAGAACCTTCTCAAACATCATGTAGATTAAGTTAGTAGCCTAAATTAGAAGATCTAGCTTGTGCAAAACAAATTCTAAGTGAAATCTAGTTAAAGTAAAAGAACTAATCACCCATGAACTTATATGGTCATTTGAGACTTTTCATTAACACACAAAGCAACTCATCTAAACCTGAATTTAGTAAAGAATAACCTAGAATTGATCCCTAAGATATGCTCAGAAGAATCTAAGGAAATAATCTTGCTTTGTCGAGCTTTGGCTCTAAGTCCTACTCAAGCAAAACACATAAGCAGTAAGGTTCCAGGATGTTTGCTGGGAGCAGTAAGATCAATACACCTTACAACTAATGAATAATTGTATAATCTAGACTATTTTTGCGTCTTGAATTCAAAAAAGGTAATTAAAGAATTCATAAGAAGGAAACCCTAGATCTTGTGCAAAGGTTTTATTCGCTTTTCTATTTGTTTTCTTTCGTTCTTTCTTTGCAAGTTTGTAATTGGTGTCGGTTCTTTCGATTTCGACGTGTAGACACAAACACCCTCGAGGAGGAGGAGGCAGTTGCCGATCCAGAGTTTGATATTGCTGAAGAAGAGCAAGGCAAGCATTCCATTGACCATGTTGAACCTACTAATTCACCTACCATATGTTGTTTTTGCAATCAGATAGTGCATCCGGATAATTCTCCATAAAAGCGCTATTCTCGTTAAGGTTAGTAGCTATCCTTGGAATTTATGGCTTTCCTTAATATGATTGATCTTGTGAACCTTGTGAACCTTAGTATGCTTAGACATAGTTAATGTCGGTTTGGGTATAATCGTTAAATTATTACAAGCGCTTAGTTTTGCCTTAGATCGTCATGATGTTTTCTAAAATGATTTCACTGGCTGGTTATTACTCTAGTAAAGGTGGTTGATATGTTGGTTAAAACCCGAAAACCCGAAAACTATGCTTTGATGCGCGATTATTGGCGAGCCGGATGTGCGACGATTTGCACGTAGTGTAGGGTGAAGTGTCGCCCATGTCACATTAAGGACCGAGCAATGGGACGCTATCGATCCAAGAATTTCCGTGCAACCACGAGGGCTATTTATGGGGTAGCCTTAGCCTATTAAGTTGTTTGGACATGGCTTTGTTCATTGGTAGGTGGGAGCTAGCACAAGCATTCCAGTCAGGTCCGCTTGGACGGGTTTCCACCCATGCAACGGTGTACGCCCTGCCGTGTTTAGAAACGTTGTGTTGGGTGTGTGATAGTGGATCCACAGCTTGGGTGTGTGTTTCTAGTTCTACGGCGGGGGTTAACGTCCCGGGCTGGATCAAAGTCATGTCTGAACAATGTAACGGCTATGTATGATCGCCTTGCCGGCACACCTAAGGAAGTGTGTCTTATGGCCTAGCAAAAGGTGTTTCATTCCTTGTGGGTAAAGCTGCACAACTCTGCGAGTCTAAATCTAATCGATTAGCGCTACCATGTTATGGGCACTTGGTGAAGTCATTCCAATGTTAGAGTTTTACATTTTCATAAAAATGGGTTGGTTCTGTTTTGGCAACTATTTGTTTAAGTCAAAGGATCGACGTATGTGGATTTTCGCCAATGGGAATGCTAAGTCATGGAACATATTTATTTTCTGGTGGTTATGCAAATCTCATGCTGTTTCTTAAAAATGCGAATTGTAATCTATTATGTCATATGTTTAAACTCTTTCTGCAAAATGCAAAATAACTTGGAGCCTGTTCCTTTGGAAATAGCCTGCATGACTAATATTTGCATTTGTTATAAAGTCTTGCTGAGTACAAATTGTACTCATTCTTGCTATCTGCTTTGTTCAGAAGAAAGTCCTTGCGACGTGCCAGAAGATGTGTTCTTTCGAGCAGGTTTCGGGGAATTCGACGACGATTTCTTCTAGGGCTTTTGCCTAGTCAGATGCCTGTGGGGTTTCGGTTGGGCATGCTACCAGGCTTTTGGATCTTAAGCTATCTAGTATTTTCCGTTGTTTTGCTTCGCTTGTAACTATTGCTCTGTATAATTAGTACCTATGGTAAGCTGTGTAATTAAAGCTTGGCGTTTGGTTGTGATATGAATGTTGTAAACATGTGGGTACTAGCTACTGTTCCAGGGACTAGTACGGTAATCACATGGAGTTTCCTGTTCCTCGGAACGGGGTCTCACAATTGGCTAGCCTCAGGAAATGCTAGTCATACACTTTGAAACAAAAAAAATTACAGAGCATCACTAGCATATAATTATGACATACATTTCGGATAGGAACTTGGATCACATATTATAATATACAACGCATCTATTTTAGAAATCAACTCAGATTACATATTACAACGTACAGCACATCTATTTAAATAATCAACTCACATATATAAAAACCAATTGAATTCATAACTACAACTCACAAATTCACAGCACAATATTTACAAATTAATTGAAGTGGTAACTAATTCATAAATCATTAGGTGAAACTTGAGTGGTATTCGTCTTTTAGATTTACGACCTCACGCATCAAAAAGGCACAGAGTTATCCTCGAATTTCTACCAGTTTGGCCTGTTCTAATGAAGATTCAGTGTATTTCCAAGCCTGTTGATGGGCAGAGTAAAAAGTGGAAATAATAATTGCAAGACTGATAAACCTCTAAGACATTGGCCTTCTGTGCACCAATAAGGAGTTGCATTTTGTAGCAAACATAAAATCCATATAGGTTAGTGGCCTTTGGCTGCTGGTGGCACTGTCAAAATATAATAGATTAATTAGTTCTGGAGATATTATTATAGAGTGTGAAGAATTTTTGCGTACTAGTGGATACTAGAAACTTATGAATATGCTTCAGCCTCGATAAGTCCTTGTGTGGCCCTCTACGAGCTCTGTAGACTTTGAACGATGTCTCGAGTAAATTTTCGATGGGCTTCGAGTCGTGGGTACCACCCTTTTTGGAATCAAAGTAAATTACTTGGTTTTGTCTTGGTACAATTACAAGTAAAATCTAGTGAAACCTACACAGATATGTCGTCATGGTTATTCATCCTAACTTTAAGCTATGTATAAAGTACAAATCAACAAGTATAGCAACTGGACGAAGCACTTACCCCGGATTGTGGGGTACAAGTATGAAATTTTTATCCCCATGAGCCAGTAATCCTTTTTCCACGTACTCCTAGACGACTAGTAAATTTTCATCCATCGTTTGCTTGGACACCATTTGTTGGTTGAGCAAATCCACCGGTTCTTTCCTTACTTCGGCTTCCATAATCATGTATCCATATATACAAAATCAAGGATTATATATATGTGACATTTATCGGTATGACATGAATATAGACCGTGATTGTACACACTTACAATGTCCAGTATCTGATGAGTGAGGCGTTGAGGGCATTAAGGCTGTACAGATTGAACAAGTCGTTGAAGCCGACCATGAAGAAGCCATCCAAAAATGGTGTAAGAAATGCTCCTCCTTGAAGCTGACCGAGATACTCGATGCCTGATGTACCACCAGCTTGTTGGCTTATTCCATGCACCCGTCTTACAATCTAATCTCTACTATAAAAAAGCAAGAGTTTCTTCCCACGTCACTTCATCAAAATTACCCACCTTCGCCACTGCTCTTTAATTACCCACCTTTGTAACTGCTCTTTAATTACCCACCTTTACCACTGTTAGTGCTCTTTGCAAATAAACTTTTTATCACAAATTGAGTTTTCATTGCAACGCACGGGCACATGACTAGTGTAGGATAATGTAAGGGTCTGCTGGTGCATTTTTAGTACGAAGGGATGTCCCAGCTCGTATTGCTATGCCAACAGGGCTATGCTAATGGCATCCCCTAGTGTGACGATCTCGTTGTTTGGGGGTATCTCCAGTATAATGAACTTGCAAATTTTATGCACACATTGGCATGGGCCTTATCGTAGTCCAAATCTACCATGTGATTGTGCACAAATGCCCCTAGACTAGATGGATACGTGCGCCCCAAGCAGCCTGCAGGAGAACAGAGCCATTGGCAAGCCTCATTGGAGACTGCACGACGTGGCCATCCGAGTGTCGTCAGGAGAAAATCTGGCATCTTCCACATCCGTCTCAGGGGTGGACGCAAAGATGCTCGGATGGTTAGTTGGGCTGAACTGAGTCTATGCTTTTGGGGCTTGCACATTCCGTATATGCCTCTCCGCAGCCACCCTTTATTCCATCCTTTCCTCAAGGCTTTTTACCTGGTTATCGAACTGTGCTCTTAGTCTTTCCTCAACCTCTTCCTTAATGAGAGTTACTAGCCATTTCTCGCACTCGACTTTGCTTCTCTCCCTACTCCGGTATGTGTCAGAGTCTTGTGGGAATCCTATTTTCTAGGGAATGAAAACACCTATGACTCACATGCGACCCTAGTGCTCCTTGTTTTCCAAGGCCTTGGAGAATATATCTTTCTCTTTTTCTGAAGTGAAAGAGCTCTAGGAAGTTTCGGTGCTCAACGCTACCTATATCCAAGATCCCAACACGTTATTTCACATATGAAGTTATATATGGTCTTCCTACAAACTATGTAGTTCGATATCTTACCAAGCGTTGGGATAGTTCCTCATCTGCGGGGTTGGTAAAGGACACATCATCCGAAGACATAGAACATGACCTCACTCTTACCCAGTTTCAGGCGCACGGGTCCAAGATCGAGGTTGTGGTAGATATTCACAGATCAGGCAAGTTAGTAAATCAACAATTCACAAACGGTGGTAGAAGAGGGAAGAAAGTAAATTTAAGAGTATTGCTTAGTACAGTTGTAATTGTATGTTGCTAAAAATAATACCCACCATAACATTTAGATCATGTTGTAGGATTACACGGGAAAAATTACAGAACAACAAATAATCACCTTGATACTTAGTTCTTCATAACCAGTCTAATAATCTTATAATAGCTCTATTTTTAATGTATTTCCTGATCATGATTGTTATTGTTTTCTGTAAATTACCCTCCTAGTGATCTTTTTCTATATACAGCATCCAACAGTGATGACAAATGGGGTCAGAAAGTAGTTTGTGGTTGTTTTTTGGAAAAGAAAATGATTTGGATGCCACTGGGTTATTTATACCTTCTTTTGAATGTTGAGAGATGTCAAAAGGGTATTCATAGTTCAAGGTTTAAAATAGTTCAAGGTTAAGAGAAGGTAAGTTAAGAGAAGCGAAGTTATAGCATTTTCAAAATAGCTACCAGGTATGACCAAGGGAAGGAATTAGTAGCATGATAAGCAAGAAGGTAGAGGCAGAGCTCATGTACCTCTCAGAGTGAAGAAGTAGAAGCAACCAGAAGTCCACCAAATAACAAAAATAGCATACCATGACCACACATAGCAAACTTTAAAGGTTGAAAAGAAATATACAGGAGCATCCATCAGTTGAAAAGAAATATACAGGAGCATACATCAGGAGAATCCAGCATATCTTAAAATTATGTATATTAAATTATATTTGGAATAGCGGAATAGCATGGAAGCAACATATATGCATCTTTAATGCAATTTGCAGTTTTTGATTGAAGCATATTGGACTAAGAGTTTCCACAAAAAGAGAAGCTATATGGCAACTGAGTAATAATTAGTTCAGAATACTTCCATTTGTGAAAGAATGCACAAAAAAAGCACATTATATTGTTAGCACATATGTTGCTCTAATTAGTACTTACTAAGTACCCATATTACTTCTAATGGAACTAGCATTTCAAGAAAATAGAGAAAGCCCATAGAAAACAATAACAAATCATAGAACAACATGTTATAAATTCAACCTATTTTTCCTCTTAAGACATGTAGAAGATGACTAAAGTCAAAACCAATAAAAGATCTTGAAATAAGAAAAACAACAACATGAGCAGTGTTCTTAACTAGTGTCCAATTCATCTGACTGGCTCAATAAATAAACTGTATAGAAATGTACGAGTAATAACTTATGTGTAGACCTCATTTAGAACTAGAAGCAACAGAGCTCTCTTAAATGCCCCAACAATTGACTTGTTCCCAAGATCCAAATTTCACAATCATGGAAGTAACATCTCGCTAATATATCCCTATCCACTATAGTTCACAAACATGGACCAACGGATTATAAAACTACAATGAAATCAGCGTAACCACAAGAACTGGGAAAGTACCACTAAACACAAGGTAATCGAAATAAAAGATCAATCAAATGTTACACAAGTAAAGAACAGCTAACAATAAGCAGAGAACGAAAGGTGCACAGAACTATCAGCACAAATAGGTGCAATATGCCACCAAATAAGGCAGCAGCAGCAGCACCAAGCATCACTTGAAGATGGTTCACTAATTCTTATAAATACCTAGATCGTCTTCACAAAGACAATAAGAAAATCTAGAAGGCATGCTAAAATGTTGGGACCCGAATATACAAATCCGGATCCTCTGTGTATACCGCATTACTCCAGGATCACGCTAGTGCATACAGGCTCAATATTGGTACATATCACACCATACACAATAATAATAATAATAATAATAATAATAATAATAATAATAAGACTTCATTTATTAAGTATAACTAGTGTATGATCTTATGACCAACCTACATTTTTAAGCCACGCAGGGCTGGACTTGAAATAAAGATTACCCCTCAGTTTACCACCGCCAACTGACAAGGCTCGGACCCTAATTGTTCATGTCCTCTTGGATCCCCTCCTCCAACAAAGGCGTAGACTCCTCAACTATTGATTGGTTGGTGTTGGCAAGGGTGAGTACATAAAGAACTCAACAAGTTGTGCATAGAATGCAATTCTAACATACTATATACAAGGCTTATTCCAAAGGAATGGTTAACATGGCTTTTTTGCAGTAGAGTAGCATTTATAAAAGAATACAGTAAATAGATTGAAAGACAGTAAAATAAATAACAATAATTAATAGATTCAGTATTTCTCATGTAAACCAAATTCCCAATCCTAGGTAAAGTTTCATCCTCCCATGGCATCCTGCCATCCATCTCAAGTTTTGTTTTGCAAAAGTCTAACCTTTGACTGTAATTCCCATGCAATGCTCAGTACCACGAGCACAGCTATCTGAATAGATTTTACACTCTACAGAGGTTATGCACTTTACCAACACGATGCAACCATACACCACACAGGCGAGTGATTATAACGAAGCCTTTGCAATGCCATGTCTTAATCTAGTACTACTCGATGAGATTCAATATTGGTGGGACTGGTTACCACATGAAGGGCCCCCCTCTTGCACCACGTGAGTCTACCCGTGCGAGGACTGGTTACCACTACCCGGGTTTCATACCACCGCTAGCAGTACTAAAGCTAAGACAGTGCAAATTAATCAGCTAAGCTATCCCATACCAGGTATGTGGTTACATGATTGACTCAAGTCAAAGGCTTGCATGGTTAAGTCCTTAGGGTGACTAGGGCAAGACTACCATAGACCCTCTACCTTCCTAGCCCACCTTGGCACGCTGCCTCTTGCCACTTGCCCCAATCTAAATTATTACCACCCTAGTTGATTACCAAGCTCCACATGACATCAACAAATCAACATCGTTGTGTGGCATCCTCTCACCATAACAACTCAATCTCATCGTGTGACCACACATGACACATAAGTTCATAACATTGTTCCATATGCCATTAGTCAAGATTAATTACCATTGTTCAAACACATGTGATGATGTGGCAAGGCTAAGCATACTAGAGTGATCTAACTAGATCCCATCTAATTGAAAATCTTTGTACATGTGAAATAATATCCAATAAGTTAAAAACAATTTAGCAATTTTGCAAACATAGGTTCAACATGGTCAAGCACAACTTGCCTTGGTAAAAATCCTGGTCTTGCTCTTGGAAGTATTCTTGAGTTAATGGATCCTCCTCTGATGCGTCGCACAATTCAACGTTTACGTGAATCGAGAGAGAAAACCAAATAAACACCAAAAATAGAGAGCAAATGAACTCCAAAAATTAAATAAAATTAATTGTTAAATAGATCTTAATTTTAAATTTTTTTTATAAATTTGAATCACAACAATCGGAGCTCGTATGAGAGAGAATAGGCTCGAGGAAAATTTAAAAATCCTAAAATTAAGAAAATTGGAAAATCTGAAATAAATTGAATTATTTTTATATTGAAAAATTGCATTATTGTGTCATGTTGATGTTAGCACCGAGCTGAACCAATCACGCCATGACATGTGTCCCTTGATCCGTGGACTCAGTCCATGAACCTCATCGGGTTCACGGTGGTCCTGGTCTACGCAGTTCGGTTTCTCTGACATGTGGGTCTCGCGTCTCGATGACTCTACGCCAGCGCAATGCCCACGTGACATGCCACGCAAGCAGCACGTGAGTGAACATGTGTTCATTGAGTTGACCTGGCCACCATGTAGACGCACGTGTCACCACTGTAGCCCAGCCATGTAAGACTGCGTAGCACGTGGCCCTAGGGTTGGCGGTGGCGAGAACAACGGGCACCGCCAGAGAGGTCTTGATCTCGCGCACACGGTGATACCCTTACTTTGGTCTCTAGGGCTCTAGAACAATGCGGCGGAAAGACAAATGGCGGCGATTCTACAGCTCTTGCGGTCGGCGAGGTCTGATGATCCTCTGGCGAATCTGACACGTGTACTAACTTCCTTGCGACGAGGCGAAGCGATTGGCACTGGTCCCAAGCTTGCTCTCCCATAGTCGATGGCGAATCGATGTCTCCTTCATTGCAGCAATGCTCAGAGAACTTTTCAAATTCACAATGAATGGCGGTGATTCTCGAGATGCTACCTTAGGGCTTTGGTTGTTCGTTCCTTGGTGATGTTGATGCGCCACTTAAATAGGCCAAGGCATCCTCATCTTGCACGGGAAGGACTTCGAGTCCATTGCGAGCACGGCGGCGGTGCTAGAGTCCAGATCTGAAACAGCTTGGAGACAATGACCGAGTAATCGACACATGGCAAAATCAAATGGCCTACGGCGCTCGGCTACACGGGCGATTCAAAGCCGAACGATTAGAATCCGATTGTTGTCATGCGCGTAGCTAGGGTTTCTAGAAACAGCTTCGTGGGCTGGCTTGGACCGCACATCCCACGGGCTGCGCCTCACATAGTGTGGGCTTGGCCTTTTACTGTTCATGTATTTTTTGTGCATTTTTCTTTTTAAAGCAATTCAAGAAATTAGTTTGATTTATTTTATTCAATAGAAATATCAGAAAAAATCTCAAAAATTCTCATAAATACTTTGAGATATTTTGAACTCAAATAAAATATTTTTAGCCAAACTTTATATTAACTTTATCTATATTTATTTACTTTTCATAAAAAGCAAATATATTTAATTTGAAAATAAATTTAAATAAATTCCACAAAAATCCAATAAATTTAGAAAGATAAAAATACACAAATAATAATAAAATAACAATAAATTTTATTTTAGGCAAAATTTTGGGATGTTACAGTCGACAAGAGAGGTTTTACTCTTATCGATCTGAAAAGACTCACTTACAAAGATGACCAGTTTATCCTGGCGAAGCAAGAAAATAAAGTCTTCTACGTGTGTGATCCCATCAATCTGAGGTTGCATGTCGTCCTTCATGGCAAGTGGTGAATTGTTGGTGTTGAAAATGTTAGAGATGAAGAAGAATACGACCAATTCGATAAAATACCTTCGTTTGCGAATGGGGCCTGTCTTAGAAGGGTCGATGATGACATACATGGAACCAATTATATGCAAGTAGATCATCAAGAAGGGTAAGTAAATAAATGAACTATTGGTTTGTTGCTAATCGCATTGTTCCATTATGTATGTAAAATATTTTGCAATGCTTGTAGAGTAAAAAACAAAGTTGAATTGCTTTTGGATGATTTGATGAAAAAATTCAATATCCCTTTAGGCCTAAATAGCACTTTGTGCCATATGTTGTGAAAGAAAATTTCTGTGGGTGAAATTATACTTGGGAAAGCTTGTAAATAGTCAAAACTTCATTTCTGGAAATGTTCAAACAGTTTGGGATTAATTTGAAAAAGATTTAACTTTTCTATGCTTTACGCAAAAATGATGCCTACAAAATGAATTTTAGCATATTTCTTGAATGAGGACTCTTTTTTAAAAAATTCTTTTTTGAAAATCTTTACAGTATCCTAAAGCATATTTCTACAAAATTTCTAATAATTTCGACAACGTATGAAAAAGTTATGGCATTTTTTCTTTTTGATGAAATGCTAAAAATTTAGAACTTGCAAGTATGATTAAAATTCAGAACATAGAAAGCTTATTAGTACATCTGGTCACATTTGTGTTAGTTTTTAGTCCAAACCGATAGTGAATACTTTTCATTTGTATGGGCTTTTAGTGATAACCGATAGTGATACGTGCCACACTTGTATCGGTTTTTATTAAAAAACCGATAGTGTTCAAGTAAACATTTGTGTCGGTTTTTACTCAAAAATCGATAGTGCATCGTTTCCATTTGTATCAGTTTTTAGTACTAACCGATAGTGATATGTGTCACAGTGGTATTAGTTTTTAGTCAAAACCGATAGTGTTGAGGCTTTCTATTGCAACTAGGTTTTTCATAAAACATCGATTGCATACTTTCTATTTGTATCAGCTTTGAGTGATAACCAATAGTGATATGTGCCACTTGTATCGGTTTTTATTAAAAACAGACTGTTTAGGTAAACATTGCTGTTGGGTTTTGCCCAAAAACCGATAGTGCATAGTTTACATTTGTATCGTTTTTAGTACTAACTGATATTGTTGAGGTTTACACTGGTATCGGTTTTTAGTCAAAACTGATAGTGTTGAGGTTTTCCATTGCAACTAGGTTTTTCACAAAACACCGATTGCATACTTTCCACTTGTATCGGCTTTGAGTGATAACCGATAGTGATATGTGCCACACTTGTGTCGGTTTTTATTAAAAACCGATAGTGTTCAGTTAAACATTTGTGTCGGTTTTTAACCAAAAACCGATAGTGCATAGTTTACATTTGTATCGGTTTTTAGTACTAACTAATAGTGATATGTGTCACACTGGTATCGGTTTTTAGTCAAAACCGATAGTGTTGAGGTTATCCATTGCAACTAGGTTTTTCACAAAACACCGATTCCATACTTTCCATTTGTATCGGCCTCGAGTGATAACCGATAGTGATATGTGCCTGTCGGTGTATTCTAAACCGGGGTACTCTCTCCACCGCTGTCATGTGGGACCGCGTGCACGAGATACAGAAAGAAGAAGGTCTCGTGCAAAGGACTCAACCCGCTGAAAAGAGGCTTGACGGGCGACCAGGACACGTGGCCGCCCGACAAGCAGTTGGCCGACCAGGTCACGACCGCAGAGGACCAAGACACGCGGCCGCCCGACGAGTAGTTGGGCGACCGAACATGGCGCGCTCGATGAGCAAAGCGAGCCTTGTCACCGTCCGCGTGAAGCGAAGTGGGAGGTTTCCGCCCAAAGCCTTCGCCAGGATCACAACGTATCATAGCCATTAAATGCATGGGAGCCATTGAATGCGCATGGAAGCCATTAAAGGTGCGGGGAGCTGTTACAGTGCGCCTGAAGGCCATTAAATAGGCGTGGCTCCCTGACGCCATGATGACCTGTCCCTCCGATTGAGCCAGCTTCACCAACTCCTGTTCCATCTACACCGCCCAGGGCAAGACGGGGTGACACGTGTACAGGCGTTAAATCACGCGATGTCGAACCCCTCCTCTCAAGGTCCAAGGCAGGCGATGTCAAGCAGCAGTGTAGACAAAGAGGCTCAGGGGCGGTGGCAGACAGACTAGACACAGTCAATGTAATTAATGTAAAACCACTCCCTCTGCTCGCCCTAGCTAGTCCCGGAAGTATATAAGGGAGCTAGTGTGCATGAGGCAGAGGAGGTCGGTCGATCAGTTCACAACAGAGAGGAAATCCCTAGCTCGAATGATCGAAAGATCGGGCGAACTAAGAGCAAGCAGAATACTAGAGCAACACGAGCTTGAGCAGAATGTAGGGCTGTTACCCGCATTGGGGGCCCGAACCTGGGTAAATCTTTGTGTGTTCCCTGTGGGTTCTTGAGCTTCCTATCCTGGTCATCACGCGAAGAGAGTAGAGAAGAGAACCGAGAGCGACGCAGTTGTGAAGACCCCCTATCGAAACTCGGTTATACACTCGAACTAATACTGTTTGGCACAAACACACCGACAAGGCGCGCCTGGTAGGGGCGGTAGTAGCTGTTTCACCCTTTACTTTCTTTGGCGAATCGTCGGCGCCCGCAAACAAAGATGGAACTTCACGCCCCATCGGTGGGGACCGTCGATGCCTTCGAAGAAAGCGCGGCCCCCGCTGCGATGGCGACAACCGGTCCAACGGCGACTAGCGTTGGAGGAGGCCACGCTGGCCCAGAACTTGCACGCTGTCCGCCTCCTCCTGGAGCACCCGCCGGTGGAGCTGGGGGGCGACACCCTGGTAGCGCCATGGCTACGGGACATCACACGCCTCGTGGACGTGGCCCAGCTCCACGCGGAGGCATCAAAATGGCCGGATACCTCTGGTATCCCACGGTCAAAGTTGCACGTAGAGCGCACGCAAGCTTCGAGCCACCCAAGCGAGCAACGCTCACGTCATGGTGGGCGAAGCAAGGGAAAGGGCATTCAAGACGCAGGCCCCGCTCTCGCTAGGGGTCGTGCGACGGCTCTAGAGCCGTTTCGCGTGTCCCCTGGGCATGACGGGAGTGCCCGTGAAGATCTTAGGGCTCATTTGGAGGAGCGACACCGAGCGCGCGGTGGTGACTTGCGTGGCAAATTGCACCATCGGCAAGCGCAGGAGCAAGACCGTGGCAAGCGAATGGTTCCTATGGAGGACGACTCCTCCCGCGACCCTGACTTCCTTGCAGAGCAGGAGATGTTCTCCTCTGAGTCTTGCGGGAGCCAAGTCCCGTGCTCCCCGGCGCTGATAGCATCTAGGCCCCCTCAATTCTTATCATGTTTTATTAAGTAGTTTTGGTGTTGATGACCGAGTTAACAATTCTTGGAACTATAAAGAATGTATGCTACAATAAAGGATGGAGCTAGTTGGACTAATAAGATTAAGGTACTTTATTACTAGTTTATGACTTGGGAGTTGATTCAAGTCAAATAGTTAGGATTATTTTTCATTTGGCTGTACTATAAAGAGGGACTTTGCACAAGTTGGTAGTTTGGTTCATAAGGTTAAGTCAAAACTAGACTGCTTGGAGTTAAAACTCTTAGTTATTCTGCTCCTTGAATCAAAATTCACCTACATTCAAAAGTCCAAATATGTGACAGACTAAAATTCAGTTGTTCATTCTTAAGTTTGTCACGAATCAAGCCAAAGTCCTTATAACAGAGAAAAATCAGTTTAGTCCAATATCAAAATCTCCTTTGTTGAATTCTGATCAAATTCTATTCATTCACGTCAGACCAAACCTCACATTCTTATATTCTTTTGTCCATAGTGAAAATCCTTTTGAAGAATTCCATTATCAAGCTTTCTCCATCTGTGACGGACGAAATATTTTGGTCCAGCATACACATACCTTTGACAAACCAAAACTTCTCAGATATCCATTTATGTTGGACCAAAGTTTTTGGTTCGGCATACATTCAAAAATAACAGTCTTCTCTGATGGACCAATCCTTGATATCCACTCTTTTAGTCAATGGTCAAAAATACTTTCCATATCTAAGAATTTCTCATCTATGACGGACCAAATGTTGCTAATTCAAAGTTTAGTCCGTGGCAAATGCAAATCCTTTGATTAAACTCATTGTGTGTCAAAAATGGTCCATGACTTATGATCTTAGCAAAACTCATCTATCACGGACCAAAATTTTTGGTCCGCCATACATGTAATCCTTCATTCCTTTGCCGGACCAAACTCTCTGATATTCCCATCTATGATGAACCAAAATTTTTGGTCCGCCATACATGTAATCCTTCAATTCTTTTGACGGACCAAATTTTCCAAGTTTTCCCATGTGTGATGGACCAAACTTTTTGGTTCGATATAAATGTCTGAAATTGGTCTGTGATACACATGTTTAGTATCGCTAAGTATAATTGTTTAGTCCACTGTAAACGTGTTTTAGCTCAATTTTGACACTCTGACACGTGCAACGGTCACTTTGGTAGGTACAACGGCTATTTTCATTCTAATTG
Organism: Guadua angustifolia; assembly: GCA_036346375.1. NCBI lineage: Eukaryota > Viridiplantae > Streptophyta > Magnoliopsida > Poales > Poaceae > Guadua > Guadua angustifolia. The sequence goes on from CM070522.1 coordinate 5,186,464, forward strand.
GCTATATAAGCATTTTCTGAGCCATTTACCATAGAACTTTATGAACTCCTTGACATTTTAGCATTCAAACAGCTCTCATTCTCAAAAGGAGTCGGTGCTTCACTCTGAAACTAAAAAAACCTTAACTTTCCTAAGTGTTTTAGCTCCAAGCTTGTGTCTGGTGCTGAAGTTTGCGAGTGAGCCAAGAGACAGAAATTGTGCAAGTTTATTACTCATGGATTGTGTGATCCTAGACAGCTTGGAGGAAGTTAAAAGTGCGACCTGTCCAAAGGAGATTGTGGAAGGCCACTTTTGGTTCTGAAAGGTTTGGAGGTCACCTCACTGGAGTGGTGAAAGAGCTACCTGAGTGATTATCATAGCTACTACGACTAGCTGTGGTGAAGCTATACTTCGAGAGAAGTGCTTCAACGTGGAGTAGGAGAAGGGCTCCGAACCACGGGATAAATCTTTGTCTTATTCTGTGCTTTACTTCAAGTTGTGTTGCTTTCGTTGTTAACATTGTTTGTGATATACTTCTGTTACTTTTTGTTCTAAGTGATTCTCTTCTGTTAAAGTAATCTTTAGTAACTGTGAAGTTAAAAATTTGAAGAGTTGCCTATTCCCCCCCCCCTCTAGGCCAACTCGTTCCTTCAAGTGGTATCAGAGCAGGTTTACCTTATCAAGCTTAACTAGCTTCGGTAAATGGCCGAGGGAAATAGATCCGCAACTGTTAGTGTCGACGATCGGGATCACCTGACCACAGATATGGAAACGAGGTTAGTGTGAATGAGGGACCCAGAATGAGCTACGCTCAACGGAGGATTGGACGTTGGTCGGGGTGAGCTGACAATGAACAAGACACAGCGAGTTATACTGGTTCAAGCCCCCGAGAGGGTAATAGCTCTACTCCAGTCTTCTCCTGAGGTGGAGGAGGTCCCTATTCCTGATTACAGAGGTGGTTACAACTCGAGCTTGAGTGCTCTGTCTATGGCTATTGTCCTATTGCTTGAGTGTTGATGACGTCGTGTCCTTTGCCGTTCTGCTTCAAGGGATTTTATACCCCTCCCAGCCGTTACCAGAAACAGCCAGGAGAGATTCCCGGAGTAGTGCATGGTGTGCATTGAAGATGTTCTGCAACCGTTCCGGATCTGGCGCCCATGTCCGCCTTAACCCCGGGATTCCCGGTCCTGGTAACGCCGAGTAAACGCACACCTCCGAGCCAAGATCGAGGTCGTGCGGGGGTTGGACCCCCACTCCCCAAGCTCGAGGTCGTGCGGGGATTGGCGTGGCTCAGGTCGTGGTCGAAGTCCCACGCTGCTCAGCCCCAAGCTGGGGACCCTATTGACTACGCGTTGACCTATCAGAGATTTCTCTGTCCCCGAAAGCTAGCCCCCGAGGCTCAAGGTTGTGGCAGGAATTTGGCTTGACCTCTAGCCTCTCCGCACGGACAGAGGGGACTGTCTTTTGGAAAATTCAAACCCATGGTTGAGGTCGGACGGAGACCTACGAACAGGCTTTGGTGTCGTTACACCTAGCACCTCTTGATCTTCAGAATTCTGGTACGGACACGATCGAGTAGCGGAACTGTTCACAACGCCTCAATCCTACCGCTCAGCCCTTAACTGCACCTGTCGAATCGCCTAACTGACGCGCCTTTCGAGATGCCCTAACCTCTGGTCATCAGTGATCTGGGCTTATAAAACCCGATCCTACTGCAACTTCAAAGAACTCTCGACCTTCTTGCAGCCTTTTCCTCCTAGCCCTTCACTCGAGCCCTTCTTCTTCAACCGACCCAAACATCCCCTCAACCGCCATGGCCAAGCTCGGAAAGAGTTCCCTGTTGGTGGTGAGGATGAAAGAGCTTGAGGGCCTGGGACTGTTGGACCCAGCGACGTGCACTACTACACGTTTACACATCACAATCGGTTCTTTTTTATCATCGCAATCGGTTCTGGTGGCGACACTAAGCGGTTAGACAGAGATGAGGCGCTATTATTACAGTCGGTTCTTGCCCGATAGAGATGAACTCATCATCTCTATCGGTTCTTCGAAAGAAGCGATAGAGATTATATTATAATCTCTATCGCTTCTTCAAGAACCGATAGAGATGATGAGTTCATCTCTATCATTTTCTTTCGAAGAACCGATAGAGATGATTAGTTCATCTCTATCATTTTCTTGTAGGAACCGATAGAGATGTAAACATTATCTCTATCATTTCTTACAAAACACCGATAGAGATGACAATGTCATCTCTATCATTTTCTTGTGAGAACCGATAGAGATGAAGGGGTGTGCTACTTTCCAATTGACCCTCCAATCGGCACATATTTCACACAAATATATATATGCACATATCACAAACATACAGACATGTATATCACATTCACATTCATAGAAAATGAATACAACTCATTCACGAGAAAATGAATACTTTAATTGTTACAACAAATACATATCACATTGAGAAAATGAATACTTTGTTACAACCGACACATGCTTAACCATCATGTACACATGTAATCCCATTCAGATTTGTAATATTGTTCACATATAGCCTAGTACGAGCTTTGGGATCTCTAAACCGTCAGTCCTCCACCATACATTCCATCCGATTACACTTGGCATAAGTGGTCCTTATCTTGTTGGCGTAGTGCGGTCTATACTCTTGAGGGGATATTGAGAGTGCGCAAAATAGAAGCGAGTGTTTTAATTTAAGTTTTGAAATTTCTATGTGAAAGGCTACTTGTATTATTATGCATGTACATATATACCTGGGGGAAACGGTCTGAGAGGCTAATCAAGATCAGCATGTGATGCATGACGTACAAACCGCAGTGGTCGTCGCTGCCCTGTTGATGGCACTGTGAAGAAAGAAAAAGAAATTAAGAGACGAAGAAAATATGTCAGGAAATCTAAATCTTATATAGGGAACGCCACTTGTACCTTGAAGCGCACATACTCCAGCTTGGAGCCCTTTTTTAGATCGTGTTTCCCTCCTTCTGCGACGTAGTCGGAGAAACCCCTATATACATTGGAGAGACGCTGTTAAGTACAAAATAATGAATGTACGTAGTTAAATACAGAAAGTGTTACATAAGAGTAGTGCACTTACTGCTCCAAAGGAGGCTTGATCGCGTAGGCCATCGGTCTCTTCTCAATGGAATTAAAAGTGTAGACCACGTTGTTACTCGGAATGATCACGAGTAGGACCCAATGGTTGCTTATTAAATGGTATGCAGCGAAGGAAATAAGTTCACATACGGTTGAAGTGCGTACAAGTAATTGAAGGGTGTAGTAGTACTTACTCCTCGTGGTACGGGAATAGAATGAAGTCCTTCTTGGCCTCAGCTTTCAACGCACCCTTGATGTAGCCGGCAAGCCATTGCGGTTGAAGCCTAGCCATCGTTGCGGACACCAGCTCAGGGTCGACGAACCCAATTAGTTGTCGATTAAATCACGACTTCATTGCCTCATTGCCCCGCAACTTCGTATTGAATATTACGAAGCATAATGCAAAATCCTATGGAAGTTCTAAGGTCATGCTTTCGTGGTGCGATACTCACGGTGTCGAGGATCGCCTGAGTGGAAACGTCGATGGAGATCATTTGGTAGAGACGAACAGATCCTCAAAAGCGGCCGAAATGTCCGTCGTCCTCACGGTGGAAATGTCCTTTTGTACCTAACATTGAAGTCGACGGCCTTTCGTTCCCTTTCACTTTGTCAATGTACCATCCATGGGTATCGAGTCCACAAGCCTAAAGTATTCAATTTCGCGAGGAGCGAAGGGCTTTCCATGTTCATCGCCTTAAAATTATAGGGCTACTCTGTGGCTGTGCTGGCTCTCCTTTCGGGCGAAGGAGTCTCGGCGGGGTTGGAGGCTTTTCACGTACTGAGAGGGCACTGTAGTGCTGTGTGAGCCTTGGCTTTTAGCGGAGGCCTCGGTGGTTTCGTGCTGGCTTGGCTCTCCTTCTCGGGCGAAGGAGTCTCCGGCGGGGTTTGAGGCTTTTCACTGCACGAGAGGCACTGTAGTGCTGTGTGAGCCTTGGCTTTTAGCGGAGGCCTCGGTGGTTCTGTGGCTGTCGTGGTAGCCCTTTTATGCACCGGCTCGAAGACTCTGTGCGGGACTCGTCCGATCGTGGGAGGAGGCGCAGTGCAGTTGAACCTACAAAGCAGCGTATGAACAACTTGTTGCAATACTCTTTGGAATGGTGCAGAGGAAGCGAGGTTTTTACCTTGACCAAGTCTGGCGCTGCCGTGGGCCATTTGATGAGCGACATGTGCGCTTGCGAGAGTGGTGATCTCTTCGTTGGGGGAACTTCGAGCACATGTGATAAGAAGGCCGTGGGCGTAGTCCACTGGACCCTCATGTAGCCCTTCCCCAAAGGTGACCATGCCTTTGTGTCGGTCTCGTTGCATGGAAATGCAACCCCGCGTGCAACCTCAGCAGAAATCCGTCTTCCGTCGGCGTGGTAGCACTTCCGTGGCGCGCAAGAGTGCGCAACAAGAGAAAATATTGAGGAGTTACCCTCGCACCTCGAAGCCATGCAAAATTAACTATTACCTTTAGCTGCGGACCCGGCCTTATCGTTTTAGACCCTTGTTCTTTGGTCGGCACCTGAGTTTACAGACGGTGGCGGGGTCATCGCTCGACTGCAGGAGAACATCGCCATCATCTCGGCCCTCAAGCGGTCCATCTCTACCCTCATCTCCTGCTCACGTGCCGTCATCTCCCCCCTCATCTCCTCCTTGATCTCCTCCTGGCGTGTCCTTCATGCGCTCGTGCGTGCCTCCCATGATCTTGCCCTAGCACTCCTAACCTCGTCTTGAAATCGTCTTCTTCGTATGCCCGCCCTCGGCAAGTGCAGGCCCTTATGGTCGGACTTCCCGATCATGGAGGACAAGATGTCATTTGACCCTTGGCTAACAAAGGTCCCTGCTCTTTCCTCTGGTGACCTCCTCCTGCAAGAGAAGTCTGAATTAGATCTGAAATACAACAGAATGGTTGGTCGCAATGTAGTAAGTTTCTTGACTTACGATGGTGGAAACGACTTGCTGTGATAGCGGGTTTGGTACTACCGGCTGCCCGTCCATGATTTCTTTGTCCTCGCTAATACCCGATCCGTGCCGCTCCTCACATATGTGGGAGTAAAACCGTATCGAGTTCGCGCACTCCTCGGTTACTCGCGCCCATTACGCTTTCTTCCCTTCGTAGCGAACTTTGAGCAGGGTGGTGCGGGTGCGTGTTACGCCTCTGGATACCAATGTTCTTCATCTCGGCTCCTCGCCTCGGGCGTACCCTTGATCTCGTGAACTCCTCCCAAACGCCGAGTCACGAGCGGATACTTCTCGAATGGTGTAAGGCCTTTCGCCGCGTACTCACTATGCATGTAGCCCTGAAGTGCCTCAAAGCCACACCCATCCTCTTCATGGCGTCACCTTTGGCATTGTTTTCGTCCTCCTCTTCTATAATCCATTTGCCCTTCACCTCGTCCCCACACCGGTTCTTACGCTTTCGTGACCTCCTTTCTCCGGTCCTTAACGTTATGGCAACCCTCTCCCTCACCAATTGGCGAGGAATGGCGGTATCGCCCCTTGTACTTAGGAGGACCGTGCAAACCCGTGGCATTGAACTGGAGAACTGCGGTGTTCTCCTGTGGCCCTTTACTCGGTCCTCGGGCCTTCCTCACCTTACTCGGCCCCTCGACACTTGGAAGTTGGCTCGGCTCGACACTTGGAAGTTCGCTCGGCCCCTCGACACTTGGAAGTTGGCTCGGCTCGACACTTGTTCGCTCGCCCCTCAGAGCAGCTAATTCGGTTACATGCGCGATGAGTCGATGCTCTCTAGTTGCGACATTTTCAGTTTTCTTATCGACATGGTCATATATTTGACATGAGATAAAGCAATTAGTAGCAATTATGTGAAGTTGACAATAAATCATGTAAAGCAACAGCTCATTGACAACAAAGCAGAGAAGCGAATGATCTTCAACGATGACTCCTAACCTCTAAATAGGTTTGGTCCTAATCCCATTCGAGGATATGTGGTTCGGGCAAGTTCTAAGCCGTTGTACTACTCGGAGAAAATTTGGGACATCTCATTGTTCTCCGGATACGCGTCGACAACAAGTCAAGAGGGTGTGTATCAGGAGAACAATTGGGAGACGCTACGAAATCTACTGTGAGTTGTACAACGACTTCGAACTTGCCGAAACTATCCTCGAATCTCCAAAAAACGTGGACAATTGAGGCGCTTGCTTATAAATATGCTATTCGGCATATTTATAATTAACACTCTCGAGCAGGAGACGAGGTTCACATAACCTAAACTCTAACATATCTTTGAGATAAAAAAAGTAATATGCAATTAAGATTGAAATAACTATACCCTTGGCATACTCAAAAGTTGCTACAAGCCATCCTTGCATATATGAACAAGCAATCCTTGCATATGGAAAGATTATGCTATATAGAAATGTATGAATACTTTTGCGATGCTAACTTTGTAAAATACCGAGGACTATCCAAGAGATACACCAAGCATAGAAAAATCAGAATTCAGAATCATATAAGGACAAATAAGACCATATATGTTGCAGTTGTTAAAACTAAGACAACAGTATAAGGTAATCCACATATATAGCAACAACACATATACGGCTTAACATCAGGTTTTGGTAGTTTGCAAACTGTTGGTATCAGAAGTCCACTTTTGCTAAACTAAACTCGTAATTGAAGTTTGGAAATTTGGTTTCTGGACTGTTGAAATATTTGCAGTATGAGCATATAATGAAACAATGACTTAACCCATATATAACTAAGCACACATTATCCATTATGCGAGAACATATGATAAAATCATGACTTCAACAGGAACAGGCTTTTAAGCAAAGTAATTCATGATCTGATCACAAATAAGCATAGCATCTAGCATGGATAATAAACAAACTAAACAAACCAGCATACTGCTCATGGTTGATTTAGCAATTTTGCTCTCAGATTTCATAAATTGATGGGTTGCTCCAAATGAGCCCTCAACACCAATTTCAGCGGTATATATCACGAGAATATATCAATCCGAAATCGGTGAATCTACACAATTCACCTTGTTTTAAGAAAATTGATTCACTAGAACTTCGATTATGGACTTATGACAAACTCTGAACAGCAAGACTGACATTAAAATGGTCTAACACACGGGCACCGGACTAGTAACAATAAGTTCGAGAATGTCCGATGATAACAAAGCTATTCAAGCCATGTATGAGAACTAATCACGGGATGACATAGCACATATCCGAAGCAACAAGGCCAAGATGAAGTCTAAACACAATGATCTAAAGCAGTCTTTGAACTACGAGAAAGCATTCACTAGCTAGCGGATCAATATAATCTCAACTATTTGAATCATCATTGGCGGCGCGATATAACAAACTTCGATGTTTCGGATCAAGAAAAACGGCCTCTAGCTCGATGGCTAGTTCCCCAAATTTCTCAATCGGTCCTTGACACAATACCAACAGAGGATCGAGTAAAGTTCCTTACTCGTGGCGGATCCGAGCCCCGAAGACAATCTACCAAAGTGATTGGTGCGGGGAGTCGACGGCGTGGGGAAGAAGAGTCGTGGCGGGGAGGAGTCGGCGTGGGGGCGACTTCGGCGTGGGGAAGAGTCGGCGTGGGGAAGAGTCGGCGGGGAGAGTCGGCGGCGTGGGGGCGATTGGCGGCGGGGAAGGAGTGCACGGTGAGGAGGAGAGGAGGAAGGAGTGCAGCGATTCGGCGGCGGGAGGAGTCGTGGCGGCGTTGGCGGTGGAGGCGAAGAAATCGTGGTCGGGGAGCAACCAGAGTGGGCGGAGCTAGGGCAAAAAATGGAGGAGCGCGAGTAAATTATTCACTCTCCTCATTACTATCGGTTTTCCAAAAACAGATAGAAATACTTATACTAAGGAAAACCACAGGAGGCATATTCCTATCGGTTTTCAACTAAAACCGATACAATTATAGTATCTCTATCGGGTTTGTAAAAGAAAACCGATAGAAATACTTGTACTAAGAAAACCCTAGAGTGATATTTCTATCGGTTCTAAATTAAAACCGATACAATGAAGGATAATATTACTATCGGTTTTATTACAAAACCGATACAAATGATTATGTATATGTGTAAGCTTTGAATAAGAACCGATACAAATATAGGCACTGTTTGTTTTCACGACAAACCATACGATCTGAATTACAGAGATATCGATCAAAGAGTGAAAAGGCCATATCTTTTGCACACATAGTTGGAATTATTTGAAAGTTTGCGAGAAACATACTTTGTGATACTACAGATCTTTTCTAAAAAGGATTTTGGCAAAATGAGTAAGCATTGAAAGCAAGCCCAAATTCACTTTGTAGGCATACTTTTTGGTCAAAGAGTAGAAAAGTCAAATCTTTCTCAAATAAAGTCCAAGTATTCGAAAATTCGAAATGATTTGATGTAGAGTGCCTTCTTTTTATTCCATTAAGTAGCTACATACCACAATGCATTGACAAAATTTGTGAAAGTTTCATACGTACACATAACCTTTGCAAACACATATCAAGCGATACAATGATGTACTCCTTTTATTTACAATATAACCCTTCTTGATGATCTACGCATATAATTTACTCCATGTGTGTCGTTGTCACCGCTAAAACAGCCCCATCCATAAGCGGAGGTATTTCATCGAATTGGTCGTATTCTTCTTCATCTATGACATTTTCGACACCAACGATCCGCCGCTTACCATAAAGGAACGACGTGCAACCTCGGATTGGCCGGATCACGCACATAGAAGACTTGATTTGCTTGCTTCGAAATGCGAATGGGTCATCTTTATAGGCGAGTCTGTTGAGATCCACAAGAGTAAAACCTCTCTTGTCGACCTTCACTCCATGTGGAAGTCCCACCCACTTACATCGGAACAATGGAATCTGGTATATTCCGTGTCGAGCTCCCAAATTTCTTGATCACCCGTAATAAGAGTTCATTGCCATTGAGGATCCTCCTTTCGATGATGTTCATCGGACAAAGCATCTATCTTGACACCATTGTTTTGAGCAGTACTCTTCGCATCGACTTTCGATGTAAAAGGTGTACCCATTAATATCGTACCCTGCCATGTATCGTACATTAAATCTAGGTCCGTCGACCAACCATTTGATAGTATCACTAACGAGACCTCTGCCTCTGTTTGAACCATGTTAGAAATCTATCGTTGTGTTCTCGCATGATGGAAAGCTCATCCATATGTGGATTCTCTTCTCGTAAAATCGACTTGTCTTTTCGATATACCCCTGCAACTTCTTTGTCTTTGCAAAATATCGAGATCGCTTTGCAATACATATCAAGCTGTGGCCTCGTTAGTTTACTTCTAGCAGTTCCTTTGCGGATAATGCGCCCTCATGGCGAGATAGAGAACACCGATTGCTTGTCTTCTCCGAGATAGTCCACGAGAACTCAATAACCTCTTGGTCCATAACCTTCCACAATACTACCCTCGGGTTTGACCGATTCCTCACGTAGGACTTTAATATACCCATGTACCTCTCGAGCGGATACATGTAGCGTAAGAATCTTGGGGCCACATATCTTAATCTCTCGACAAGGTGAACAACAAGATGGACCATGGCGTCGAAGAACGATGGTGGGAAATGCATCTCAAGTCGACATAGAGTCGCACCACCTCACTCTGTAAGTTGTCTAGCATATCGGGGTCAATAACTGCGAGGAGATCGCATTGAAGAAATATGAGCCGTGATTGCAAACTGACATCCTCGGCGAGAATATTTACGATATGGCCCAGGAGCATTTGGGTCATCAAGACATGCGATCGTGGGACTTCATGCCCAACAACTTCAAATCATCCATGGACACCGGCTTCTTAATGTTTGCGGAGTAGCGGATGGAACTTTAATACCTTGGAGACATTTGCGAGATCTTCTTTCTCCTTCTTGGGCGAGGTGTAGCATGTGCGGGGATGTACGGACCTTTCCCATCCTCCTCTATCACTTTGCAAGCACAGGCACGATTCCCATGTAGGCCATGTCGCGACGAGCATTCACACCATCCTTGGTCTTCCCGGTATGTTCAGCGAGATACCAACCAAATTGTCGCAGACATTCTTCTCAACGTGCATGACATCAATACAATGTCGGACATCTAACTCCTTCGAAGACGGCAAGTCCCAAAATATGGACCTCTTCTTCCAAATTGTCCTAAATGCGAGCAGATTTATTCGACTCTTTCCGTCTTTGAAGTTCAATATCCTCCACACGTGAATATACTTGCCTTCCACTCATAGGTGCGGGGCGAGCGGACTTCCCTCTTCCCATCAAATTTGTCATCCATTTTACTGTATCGATGACTTCGAGGTAGAAACCTCGGTGACCCATATACGGTTTTCTTGGAATTCGGTAGCCATAGGCTCTCGATCTCCTCTTCACAGATAGGACACGCTTTGGCTCCTTCGTCTTGTACCCGCCAAATTACCAAGCGCGGAAATCATTTATGGTACAAAATACCATAGCTCGTGAGGGTGAAATACTCTCTTTTGTATGCATCCCACACCACGACCCCTCATTCCACAATTGTACCAAATCCTCGATCAATGGTGCAAGGTACACATCAATATCATTTCATTTGTTTGGGTCCCGAGATTAGCAAGGACATCATGATATACTTCCGCTTCATGCACAACCAAGGAGGAGGTTGTAGATACACAATGAGCGGCCACGTCTTTGTGGCACCTGCTCATGTTACCAAACGGATTCATTCCATCCGGTACTCAACCCAAACCTTATGTTCCTCATTTGGCACCAAACTCCTCATGTTTCCAATCGATGTTTCTCCATTGAGCGAATCGGCGAGGTGTCTCGACTTGCCATCTTCCTTCGAGACTCATAATGCCAACACAACAATTTTGCCTCTCTGGGATTTGCAAACAACGCTCAAGGCGGGAATGATGGGCAAGTACCACAATACCTTGGCGGTGCACCTTTAGTGACCTCTTCACCATCGTTGCCTCGGCTCTTACGCTTCTTGTCGTTACGCTTCTCCTTTTGTTTGTCCGGGCACTGCACCTTTGGACAAGCGTGCAGCTCTGATATGCGTTACGGTACAAGATGCAATCATTAGGACATGCATGTATCCTTTCTATTTCCATTCCCATGGGACACGATAGCTTCTTCGCTTCATAAATGCTTGTTGGCAACTCGTTTCATACGGAAGCACATCCGATAGAAGAACTAGAAGTGCATTGAAACTTGTATCATCCAGCGGTGTTTTGCCTTGATTCGAACAATGCAAGGACCGAACCCAACTTGGTGTATTCCGCTTTGCAACTTGTGAGCAGCGGTTTGGCATAAATCTTCCATCAAGCTTTTAAACTTTTGAACTCTCTTTCCGTGTAATTACCCTCCACATCCCGCAACATTTGCTCCAAATTCTCATCCTCAAACATATCATCTTGCAACTCGTCATCCGGTTCCACCGTATCTTCGTTGCACACCGGAAGGGTACCACCTGTCTCGCCGTGATGGATCCAACACGTGTAATTCCTCACAAAGCCACGTCGAATCAGGTGGTCCTCGATTTGAGCCGAAGTTGTTAAATCTTCTCAGATTAGTGCAATCAATGCAAGGACAATATATGAAGTTTACACCCTCCTCACAATGTCCTCTTCGCAATTTTTTGAACTCCTTAACACCCTCTGAAATTCAGCACTCAAGCGACTTTTACGATACATCCATTCCTTACGGTCCATCGTAATTAAACTTGCACAATAAATATTGAGACACCTAGCTAGCTATTTGAAATATTGAGACATCATTTAGGTTAATATTACCTTTGCGAAATAGAGGACGGGTTCAAGATATATAAAATATGTACTCGATCGATATCTAGATTCTTCTCGGTTTAGTGCTTTGAATTCCTTACATAGGAGACCTACATTTTAACATCAACAATGATATCAAATAATCTAATTATATAGCTCTTGTAGTACTTGCAAATCTTTTGACTACAACAAAACAAAACAAGGGTACCAACGATGACTCCTAATCTCTAAATAGGTTAGGTCCTAATCCCATTCGAGGATATGTGGTTAGGAAAGTTCCTAAGTTGTTGTACAACTCGAGAGAAAAATTGGCAGACATCTCATTTGTTCTCCATATACACGTCTCGACAACGAGGTCAAGAGGGGTGTGTATATGGAGAACACCAGAAAGACGCAATGCAAAATCTACTCGAGTTGTACAACACTTCGAGAACTTGCCCAAACCACATATCCTCAGCTATCAATTAAAAGCGTGGACAATTCGAGGCGCTCACTTATAAATATGCCATTTTGTTGGCATATTTATAAACAAGCATCCTCGAGCAGAGACGAGGTTCAAGCCTAAACTCTAGCATTTATCACATGATAGAAATTAACAATAATTCCATATTAACAAGAGCACTACAATAATTAAATAGATGTGTGCTTGACAAATTAATAGAGAGTGTGAAATCGATAGCATATACTCAATTCGATTGCAACTTAAACTTTATTCACGATGTATCAAAATTACCTAGTGCAAAATTGAAGGGTTTAATTTAAAGGCGGATTGCTCACATTTTGAAGAAAACAACAAGCGAGGGTAAAAAGAAGGAATCTCCTCAAGATAAGGCTTCAAATTTGCCCTCTTAACACCTATCCTTGAGGACTTCAAATTTTATCATCCAAGTATTGCTTCCAAGCCACGAATATGAGCTTTTTTTTCTTGGTGGCGGAGAAATCTCCTCTGGAACAACAACGAGATCTTGTTCCCGAAAGTGGTATATATAACCTAGCGAGGCACATCACAATCGGTTCTCAACTAAGCAAATGATAGTGATTTCCACGTTTATCACTATCGGTTCTTTCCATAAAAGCGATAGTGATGATCACGTGAACATCACTATCGTTTCTTTTCTTAGAACCGATAGTGATGTATACCCACATCACTATCACTTCTATAAAAAGAACCGATAGTGATGTATACGTGATCATTACTATCGCTTATTTTCTTGGAACCGATAGAGATGACTGTCCATATCACTATCGCTTGTTAGTTGAGAACCGATTGAGATATGTCGAGTCCATATCACAATCACTATAATCTCAGAACCGATAGTGATTATTACTAACACCCCGTCCGAAGTTATCTATCACAATCGTTGTTTCCTGAAAACTTAAGAACCGACACAGATAAAGCGATAGTAATGTGCCGTTCTGTAGTAGTGGTGGCGGCTGCCAGACGGAGAGACCGAGCCGCAACCACAGGACGACGAACTCGTCAGCACGGAGCACTACAAGCTCTTCGGCTTGCGGACGCCGGAGAGTGATTTCTTCATGGCAGTTCTCACCCAATGTGAGATTGAGCTCATCAATCTGGTACCCAACTCCATTCTTCTCCTTTCCATCTTCTCTCATTTGTGCGAGGGGTTCCTTGGAATCCTTCCCACCCCCTCGCTTTTCTTTCGTTTCTTCTCCATCTTCCGTACCGGGAAGGACCCTATGGTCGGATGCTTCTACTTCCGGCTGCGGACGGGGCTCCCTTGGTCCTTCCCCCAAATCCGACCTCGGGACTCCCTCGGTCCATGGTTCGAGCGGTGGTTCTACCTGAAGAAGGGCGAAGACGGCGCGCTGGCATTCGACGGAACCTCCATCAGTGGGAACAAGCAGACCCCGGAGGCGGGCGACTTGGAGATCGACTAGGAGGCCATCGCCAATGATTTCCTAAGGAACCGGGTGTTCTCTCTGCGGAAGAGGATGCACCCGTTCTTCGAGATCAAAGGCCGCAACGACCTTACCCGTGAAGGGACGTCTGGTAAGTATCTCCGCTCTGAAGCTCGCTCGAGTTTCGATCCTCAGGCTTCCTTGATGAACTTGTCTCTTTAGTAGTGCCAAAGGAGTCCTGGATCGCCGCCAGGATGAACGAGATGTTCGGGAAGGCGGCGCACGACTACACCCTCGACGACCCTGTTAGAGGAACGTCTTTGCGTCGAAAAGAGGTAAGCCATACTGGACCAAGCTTCTTAATCTGTGCATCGCCTTGGGCCTTCCTTGATTCTTTGATGCGCCCACAGGACAAGCTAGAACTGCTTGAAACGGCAAGGAAGATCTGAAGTCACGCATTGGCGAAAGCAAGGGCAAGAAAGCGAGCAAGAGGTCGACCTTTCGAACGAAGCGGGTGACAAAAGGCCTCAAGAAGCAAAGCACGTCGAGTGGGGCGACCGCACGATGGTGAGTTTCCTTGGTCGAGCCCCCAAGCTCTTTGCTCATGCTCCTTTGCCTTCTGACATACATTTCTCCTCACAACAGGCGTTGCGGATGATCGGGGACCTCGGCGAGGACTTGGATTCCACAAGTGGGCCCGAGGTCCTGTGCTCGAGTCTCAGGAAGGACACCTCTTAGCCTCAGGCACTAAGAGCCTCGCCGAATTTCGTGAAGCGGAGGCTCGACTTCAGTACTTCATCAGCTTTTCATTTGCCTAGTTTCCTCTCTATCTTCTTAGCTTAGTAGCCTCCCTTTATCGCAGACCTTGAGCGCTCGAGCTCAATGCTTGCCCGTCTTGACAATGCTGTTGTCGAGTATAGTCTGAATCTGAGGAGAAACCTCCTGATGGTGCCTCGCCGCCCTCGGCCGGGGTGCACCTTCCAAATTTCCCCAAGGTGGGCCACAGTTGGCGAGTTCGACCAGGGGGTCGACGACCTGGTCGAAGATGATGTCTTGCCCGCGGCCAGTGAAGATGACGCCGCCAGCTCCGTGGATGCTGAGGACAGCACCGACCCACTGGAGGCCACCGCGAGAGATGGCGCCGGGGATGCCCCGACCATGGCGGCCGAGGTCGATCATGCCTTGGCCAGAGCCAGCATAGGAGATCAGGCTGAGGATCAAGCCAAGGCCTCTACGGGAGAGGGGACAGATGACGCCCCAATCGTGGAAGACAAGGCCGATCTGGTGCATGGACCGAAGCTTGGCGAAAGCCGAGCCCCTTGGGGAGGAGGCCCTAAGCTTAAGTCGCCGAAGCGGAGTGCGGTCCCTACCTAAACGACTCCAAGGCGATGGGCAATACCACACCAGGGACGTCGGGTAGCAGGCCCACCGGGTACTCCCGCACAAGCTTCGAGGGCCGACTTACCTAGGTATTTGAATCGCTTCACCCCATTGTCGAACTTTAGCTCGAGCTTCCCCTTCTTCTCTTTTCTGGCGAGTGCCGTGTTGATCCTTCGAACCTCGCAGGCCATCGACTCAGTCGCCCAAGGGCTGCAAAGTCTTCAGATGCATGCTGATGTGCTGAAAGTCTTCCTCGACGTGGTGGAGGAGCGGGAGGCACATCGCTCCAGGCTCATGGAGGCCTTGGAGGTCGAGCGGGAGGAGGCTGCACGAAAGGCAGCAATCGACTCCAACGAGATCGCCGGCCTCCGCAAGATGGTGAAGACGCTCGAGGCCTCCCACAAGTCTGAGCTTGAGTGGGCCATTGCCTCCGAGTGCGACCACGCGTACAAGCCGTCGAGGAGGAACGTGCGAGGTCGGCCAAGGTGCTCGAGGCCGAGCGAGCCAAGACTGAGGAGCTAGAGAAGGCCGCTGTGGACCAAGCAACTGCCACGACGAGGGCCTCCCCTGAGCTCGAAGCCAAGGTTCAGGAGCTCGAGGAGAAGCTGGGTCGGGCGAGCAAGATGACAAAAAGTGCCCTGGCCCAACTTCAAGAAGAGCGATGCCGCGCCGCCGAAGCCTCTGCCGAAGCCCTCCCACTCCAGCGCGAGCTGTCGACCCTGAGGACCAAGGTCACCGAGCTCGAGCAAGAGAGGCTCACACGCAAGATGGCCGACCTGTAGATAGGCTTAGACTTTGTTACCTGTAACCAAAACCCTTTGTAAGACCAAAGTTTAATGGAATGTTATTGTTTTGGCAGAAATAGTGAATGTCTTGGTCTGCTTATGATTTTTTGATCAAGAGAATTTTTTCTTAATCGTGCACTTAAACTTTCAGCTCGTAGTATATCCCGTCTAGCCCCCGTTGGGCTCAAGGTCGAGCAATGCCGGCCTTGGGCGCAAGTTAGAAACCTGCAGAGACCATGACCTGCAAGATCGAGAAAAAACCCACAGGGAGCACAACACAGGCGCACAAGCAAAGACTTAGGCTCTAGAGTGTTAGGATTGTTTCTAGGTCAAGCTTCTCGAATCCTAACAACGATTTGCGCCTTGCTCGTTGGACCCAGCCGCGGGCTTGGTACGAACCCTGGCTCAGGGGGAGCGTTGATACGAAGAGCTTTCGGCTTACAAGTAGCTCGACCACTGGGGGTGAATTTTAAGCCCCCTACGCCTGGGCCAAGAGCAAGCGCGCTTGTTCGTAGGTCGGACTCAAAGGAGCCCCCGAACTCGAACCAACACAAAACATGGAATGGAGAAGAGGCGCAAAGACCAACATGACAATTGAACAACAGCTTTATTGAAATTTGAGGTACAAAGGTATTACACATAGAATTTTCGAAGCTGGTCAATGTTCCACGAGCTAGAGAGCTCTCTGCCATCGGGCAGCGCTAGCTGGTAAGCCCCCATGCGATCTGTTGAAACAACTCTATAGGAGCCCTCCAACCGCGGGGATAACTTGTTGGCGTTGAACGGAGCCTGAATCTGCCTCAAGGCTAGGTCCCCAACAAGGAGCTCCCTAGGTCGTACCGACCGAGACGCATGTCTGCGAAGAGCTTGCAGGTAGTGCACCGATCGTAGCAGTGCACGACATCTTACTTTTTCCGCCAGGGTAAGGTCATGGGACCGTTCTTGCTCGAAGTCGATCTGGTTGACCAAGCTGACCCTGGCAGAGCCCAGCGTGACCTCTGGAGGCGGGGCGGCGGTGCATCAACACTGGCCGGAAGGATGTGGACCTGTTGCTTTCGGTGGTGTCGTGGTACGAATAGACCATTAGACGTTGGGAAGTTCGTCCACCCAGGTCTGGCCGCGTCGTTCGAGCTCATCTATTACTCGCTTTTTGACGCCTTGAACGATCTATCCATTGGCGCGTTCCACTGCTCCATTGCTTTGCGGATGGGCCACCAAAGCATAGCATACTTTGGTACCGATATCCTCGCAATACTCTTGGAACAGCTCACTGGTAACTTGTGTTCCATTTTCAGTGATAATTCTGCATGGAACCCCATACCTGGTGACCACGAACAAGCGGAAGAACTTGACCCCACGCGAGCCGTGATAGTCGAGACAGGTTCGGCTTCGATCCATTTGGTGAAGGTATCGATGGCGATGAACAAGAACTTCTTCCCCCCGATCGCCTGCGGGAAGGGGCCGAGGACGTCTAGCCCCCAGGTCGAGAAAGGCCAAGCTAGTGGAATGGTCTGGAGCGCATAGGCAGGCTGATGCGACTTTCGAGCATAGAACTGGTAGGCTCGACAGGCGCGAACGATGTTGCGAGCGTCCTGGAGCGCTGTTGGCCAATAGAACCCCATGTGGAAAGCTTTCCCGACCATGGTCCTGAAAGAAGAATGTGCCCCACAGAGACCTGAATGAATATCGTTTAACAGGTACTTACCCTCCTCTGTGGTAACACACTTCGTCAGGATACCGGAAGCATTCCAACGGTAAAGCTTGCCGTCCACGAGCTTGTACGAGCTTGCCCAGCGCTTGATCCTGCTCCTCTCCGCCGGATCGGTCGGAAGCACTCCCCGCGCCAGAAAGTTATGAATTGGCTCGACCCACGAGGGAATTCCTTTGATGAAGGCAGTCGAGGCTTCTTGGTCGGAGATTGAGGGCGACTCTAGGGTCTCCAGGATCACATCTGGAGGAACTTCATCGTCGGACGACCCGAGCTTGGAGAGGAAATCTGCGTCGGAGTTGTCTTTCTGCGCCACATGCGTGATTTCTAGGTTCTGAAACCACTTCTCCATCTTGCACGCTTCGGCGAGGTATTTGGCCATGGAATCTTCCGAGCACTGATAGCCCTTGTTGAACTGGTTGATGACGAGCTGTGAATCGTCCTTGATGACCAACCAGCAAACACTCCAAATAGCCTTGCAAGCTCGAGTCCCACCAAGAGAGCCGTCAGCTATTGCTACATTATTTGTCATTTGAACCGAAATGAACCACATACCTCAGCCTGTCGCCCCGTGGGGTGAGAATGAAAATCCCAACCCCCGAGCGTTTGAAGGATCTTGAAACATTGAAGTACATGACCCAGGGCTTCTCCTCCTCGACCTCGAGCTCAGGAGCCGGCTGCAATGTTTGCTCGACTACGAAGTCGGCAAGCACCTGCGACTTGATGGCCGTGTGTGCCACGAACTGGAGGTCGAAGACGACCAGCTCCATGGCCCACAGCGTCGACCTGCGACCTCTGGATTCCTCAAGATCTCCCTGAGCGGGAAGTTGCTCGGGACGACCACAGAGTGAGCCTGGAAATAATGCCGGAGCTTGCGCAAAGCCATGAGGAGGGCGTACAACAACTTTTGGACCTGAGGGTAGCGCTCTTTTGGCCCATGGAGAACCTCACTGACGTAGTAGATCGGGTGCTACTGTGCATCCCGCTCGCCACTGGGCAGCCGATACTGGGCGGTGGCATGAGGTACGCACAATTTCTCACCTAGGCATGGGTCGTAAGCAAGGGGTGGGCTTGATAATATACCTTCAAATCGTCGAAGGCGATCGCGGGCGCCCATTGGAAGCTCCCTTGCATGCTGGGGCCTTGAAGAAGCGGTAACCCACGCCGCCGAGCCTCGAGATGAACTCGCTTGAGGCGGCCATACTACGGTGAGGCATTGCACACCTAAGCGAGGTCGGGCCGCCATCCTCTCAATCGCCTCGATCTTTTCCGGGTTCAACTCCCGAGCCCCCGATCATGTAGCCGAGCACCTTTCCTAAAGTAGCGCCAAATACACACTTCTCCGGGTTAAGCTTGATCTTGTGCTTGTTCAGGTTGGTGAAAGTATTCTCAAGGTCTTGAACGTGGTTGCCGCCAGAAGATCTCTTGACAATGATGTCGTCCACGTAGACCTCGAAGTTGCGGCCGATTTGAGGCTCGAATATCTTGGTCATCAGGCGCTGGAAGGTCGCGCCGGCGTTGTGGAGACCGAACGACATGGTCATGTAGCAGTAGGTCCCGAATGGTGTGATGAACGACGTCTTGCTCTCGTCGCCAACCGCAAGCTTGATCTGGTGATACCCAGAGTAGGCGTCCAGGAATCTTAGCATCCTGGCATTTGCGGTGGAGTCGACGATCTGGTCAATGCGCGGAGAGGGAAGTTGTCCTTCGAGCACGCCGAGTTCAACCCCGTGTGATCCACGCACATCCTCCACTTCCCGCCCTTCTTCTGCACGATGACGAGATTGACCAGCCATTCGGAGTAATCGATCTCACGAATGAAGCCAGCCTTCAGCAGCTTATCGAGATTCTCCTTGATTATGGTGACCTTCTCGGGAGAGAAGCGTCGCCCAACTTCGCGCCGCGGGCGACAAACCGGGCAAGCACTGCAGCCTTGTGCTCGACCACCTCCCTCAGGACACCCGGCATGTCCGCCGGCTCCCAAGCGAATATGTCTTTGTTGGCGCGGAGGAAGGTGACGAGCTCGAGTTTCTATTTGTAACTCAGCTCGGCCGAGACGTGGACGCACTTGGACGAGTCACCCTCCTCGAGCGGCACAGCCTTCTGGCAGGCGACCTTTGTGGTCGCCGGGGCCCCTTCGGCTGCACAGATGTCGGGCGAGGAGCCAAGGCACAGGTCTCGCGAACTGCAGGCCGCCTTGAGGTCGCCCCGCACAGAGATGACGCCGTTGGGCCCTGGGAGCTTCAAGCAGTAGTGGCCGTAGTGGTTTGCCGCCATGAACTTGACTAGAGCCGGACGCCCAAGGATGGCGTTGTAGGGAAGATCGCCTTCGACCACCTTGAAGGTGATTAGCTCGGTGTGGAAGTTGTCCGAGGCGCCGAAGGTGACAGGCAGGACCACCAGCCCCAGGGGGAGTGGTCGAGCTCCCAGGGACGATCCCGAAGAACGGAATCGCGATATTCTTGACCTTGGGCCAGGAGAATGCGCATCCGTTCCGCGCGCTAACCAGAGCGAGTGTTGAGGAACTCCCCATCGATCATGACACGCCTGACCATAGTGTTGCTGATGGTCGGGGTCACAACCAGGGCGGTCTTGAGGTCTTTGGACATACCTTGGGGGCATCCTCCTGTGTGAAGGTTATCGTAGCCCCGGCCCACTTGCAGGGCTGACCCGCGGGCTTCCCGATGGTAGCTTGATAGACCACATGCGCGGCATCCTTGATCTCGCACCGGGATTGATACACCGATGAGCCGCCGAAGATGACGTCGATCTGGCGGTCGCCCTGCTGAAAATCCAAGTCGAGGTCGGCCTGGTCCTCTCCGGCGTTAACCCTGTCGGGCTGATCTCCCTCTTTCGGGAGCGTGGGCATCCCTCCGCGCCCATCATAGAAGTCCTCCAGTTTATTCTGCCAGGCCCTGCAGCTCCGCTTCCTCCGGCTCCACGGTTTCCACGAGTATTCACCATCTAAAGAACAAAGAATTTATGGAAAAGAGAGAATAGAGTGGACAAGTACACAAGAATCTTATGCAGGGAGAAAATTTGACTCGAACATAAACACACAATTTTATTTAATATTATAGGGATATGGCCGCTCACAAGTGCCCATGGGCATTGCGGCACAAACCTAGCACGCATAACCAAGAAAATTGTTCATCACCCACAACCACGACAACTCATAGAGTTCAAAACAAAACAAACGTTCTAAGGATAGACTCGAATAAACTTGACTCAACATATGAGTCGACTCTGGAAGGAAAACAAAACACTCAGTCGTCGAGCCATCCAGGCTGCGGTCCTCCAAGCGGGTACTCTTTGTGGGTGCGGGCGGCATAGAGGCGAATCGATCCTCGATGCCCTTGCTTCTTTGGCGGAACAAAAGAACCCATCGACTCATATTGGCTCGGCTGCTGCGCTTGAGTCTTTGGTGGCTCTGGCTCGCCGCACAGACCGGTGCCTCCCGAACAGGTGCCTCTGGCAAACTCGGGCTCCTCGGGGTCAGGGTCGTGCAGCTCTAACTCCAGGTCTGGCTCCGGTCCCTCCAGTGCCTCCTCCAGCTCATGCACCCTCCTGATGTAGATACTCAGGCCCTCAGTAGCCTCTCGTGGCTGCGTCGACCTCGCGACCTACGTCCGAGCCCTCTCGCAACTCTGGATCGCCTCGTCCAAGGTCTCCTCTGGCGATGGCGATCTCACCAAGTGGGTGATTGTAGCGTCATAAATCGTCGTCGGATCGGTCGGCGGTTGTCCTGTTGATGGTGGCGAAAAACGGTGCCCTCAAGCTTCGGGCGGAGTAGGTGTGAAGCGTCTGCCGAGATCGCAAGCGCGGCTTGATCTCTGGATGCGGCCTCGAGCGTAGATCTCCTGCAATGGCGTGGGCAGGCGACTACGCCCTCTGTCTCGGCGTGAGCGGTAACCTTCACGTCGAGCAATGTCCATACCTTACAGGACCACGAAGTACCACGGTAGATCGGCCTCACGAAGCCCTCCAAAAGCGTAGCGTATACCTACAAACTCGGCGGCGAAGCCTCCGGTCGCTTCGCCAAAGGTGTGGATCCTCCTCATCTGCCAAAATACACCTCGTTAGAACTAGATTTTGAAATCATAAAGTAATAACAGAAAATTGCAGCATAGGTGCGAATTAAGAAGAAAAAGATTGGTCAAGATTTCATTCATAATCTTGTGCAATTTTAACCTTTAGAAAATAACCTTATCTTAATCGACCAGTCTACCTAGGGTCAAGTCCTACAGTCAGTATGCTCTGATACCACCTCTGTCGTGCCCCGAATTTACAAATCCGGACACTCTGTGTATTCTGCACTAGTCCAGAATCGCGCTAGTGCACACAGACTAAACAGGTATAATATCACATCATACACACGAATATTAAATAAATCTTGCAAACATGTATATAAGCGAGTTGTGTGACCTTATGGTCCTTACAAGAATCGCCACATGGGGCTTACAATAATCGAGTAATATAGTTCAATTGGCGGAATGGTAAATAACATCGTAGTGGTCCATCTTCACACAGACGCCCTGATTGAGGCTTGCTTCCCTAGTTCTTCGGCTCTTCAACGAACTCCTCTTCATAGGCAGGCGTAGTCTCTTCTTCTGGTAAGTTTGTCCACAAGGGTGAGTACACACCGTACTCAACAAGTCATGCACAGAATGCAGTTCTATTACTACATGCATGGCTTATTCAAAGAAGTGGCTTTACTGGTTATTTTGCTTTAGCATCAATATTTTAAACTACTATTTACTTAGATTGAAAGCATCAAAACCATATAACCATTATATTTCTCAATTTGTTTCCACATTGTTTTGGACACACAGTCCCTAATCAACATTCATCACTTACTTTGGCACACAGCCTTCCACCCCATTTTATTTTCAAACACTACCCCTTGACTGTAATCCCAGAGAGCATTGTCGAGACTGTGGACTCGGCTATTCGAGCAGATTTGACACTCTGAGAGGTTGTACACTTTACCCACAAGATACAGTCGCATACCACAAAGGCAATTGACCATAACAAAGCTTTTCAGAGACTTCTATCTCCACCTAAAAACCTCTCCGGGTTGCCTTCACTATCACTTCCCTCACTCAGAGCTGAAGTATAGGACCGACAGACACCGTTTAGACGGGTACCAAGCAATGTACCGAGCCACGCTCCCCATCTGATTACTCCCATGTAAGCGCCACCTGAGTATCAAAGGTAAGACATCAGAATCCTACTAGACTAGGTCTTCCCATTTAGACATGTGGTTGTACGAAAGACTCAGGTCAAAGGCTTATAAGGTACGGTCCTTAACTGACCAAGGCAAGACATCCTTCTCTCAACATTTGGCACACATCCCTCACAACACTCAACCCACCCAATGCCACACAGGCCCACCTGGCACGAAGCCTCGGTCCACTTGCCCCAGTCTAAATCAATTCCACCCCAAGTTATTTAACGGTGCAACACATGCCCGTAATCATCTTTCATGTAGAACCACACAGGTCTCTACATTCCAGTTTCAATACCAACATCATTCCACCTTTTATCAAAATACATTCACTATTCTTTAGTCAATGTTACTTTTGTAATCCAAACAGAGTTGTTCACGTTATAAGCATGGCTAAGCAACTATTCACGGTCTAGCCTCCCGTGTTGGCACAATATCATCTCAACCAACTAATATTGTCCACTTAGGGTTATCAAAGATATCATGGCATATGAATAATAACAACAAGGTGGCATAAACAATTTCGTTGATTAGCTAATTCACCCAAAATAATTAAATCCATTTTTAGTTGAATTAGCATGCATAGTTTGAAACAAAATACATTTTAAAAATTTAGGAGCAACATGGTCAAAGCATAACTTGCCTTCAAAGAGTTGCTGATCCTGACTCAAAGCTTGATCTTTCTCTAAGAATTCTCCCTCGTAAGTCTCCGGCAAAGCAACGTCTACGCAAATCATATGCTCACACAATAAATATATTTTCCAGAGAGCAAACTCAACTCTAAAAATTCCACAAAATTCACCAATAAATAGATCTTGATTTTACAAATTTTTAAAAATTGAAATCACCCAAATCGGAGTTAAAACGCAAAAGTTATAGCCATTTGAAGTTTTAAAATAAATCAAAAAGAATAAACCGAATTTCTTTATTTATTTTTATACAGAAAATTCGGCATTTATGACGTCAGCATAACTATTTATGACGTCAGCACCGAAAACATTTTTGGCCGAATATTTGTATTAAGGAAAATCGGAATTATGACGTCAAGATGAGCGTCCTTTCTTCGACGTCGAACCACTATGCCAAACCTCGACAAGTGGGGCCCGCGATGACGTCGATACGTGGCGTCGGCATGACACGTGGCACGATCTGGTCATGACATGTGGCGAAGAACTATCAACCAAGACTAGATCTAATCTCAACCGTCCGATTAAAAATGGACGGCCACGAATTAAAAATCGACACGTGGCAACATCTCATTCGCCGATTAAAAATCAACGGCTAGATCTGGTTGACACACGGCAACGAATTATCAACCGAAGGGTTGATCGAATCTCGACCGTTCGATTCAAAATGAACGGTCAAGATGTACGCGATGGATCGGTTTTATCGGCGTGTGTCTCGCCTCGGTAGCGAGATCATCGAGACACCGGGCGTTAATCCGGCGGCGTCGATGAGTCGGTAGTTACTGACGCCTTGGTTTCCGCACGACACGCGTCAACACGGGATTAGCCCGGCACACGGCGCAATCCCGAACGTTCATTACAAAATCAACGACCTAGATTAAATCAAAAACCTACGGCATGACGGGCGACGCGGCTACTCCGGCATGCGACATGTGGGCGCATCCGCACCGCACATCCTAGATCCAACGGTCTAAATCAAATCCACCAAGCGCTATTTAGTACAGATCCAACGTCTATGATTTTCTAGACTACGTGGCTACATACGGATCATTCGATCAAAATCTAACGGGTGATAAGTGAAGATGAAGTTCTTGTTAATGCGACTACGTGGCTAAATCGTAACCTTTCATCCAAGATCTAAGGCTACTATTAACTCATCTTGAAGCACCGCGAGGCGATCCCGACTTGCCGACGCGTGGCTCTATCCTGGCCCTTCATCTTGGATCTCGGCTACGGTTAGAAGATGAAGACTCTACCATTAGGAGCGGCGTGGATGAATCGGGGGCGTTGAGGCGGCGATCGAATGGTCGATGAAGCTCGGAGTCTCGGCGAAGCGCGGCGAAACAAATGTGGCGAGTTGAAGGCGGCTTTGCTCGATGGCTCTCGGTGTGACTCGGCGAGAAAAAGTAGTCCCTCAGTGCGGCTCAAGCGAGAGTACTCGTTAGTCACGATAATGGCGGAGAGTCACAGGTGGCGCAAACACTGGCGAGTATTACTGAGAACCGGCGGGCGTCGCTCTCTGGTGGTCCTTAGGATCGTGAAAAGAGCTCGAGGTGTGCGAGCAGGTGCTTTATACGTCTTGCGCGGCTATGCGAAGCCGGAGAGTCATTGGCCGTGAGTAATGGTGGCGTTGCCCGGCGGTAATAAGCGGCGGCGCTTCGAGCTTGAGCTGCGGCAGCGAGAATCAATCTCCGTGAATCACCAGCGTCAACGATCGAGCGGACCCGGCGAAGCGAAGCGATCGGGCAATCCTTAGCCGTCGCGATGCGGGTGGACGGTAAGCATTCAGGACTTTAGGGTTTCGAACAACACGCCGCGATAATGGGCGTAGGTAGCACTCTTGTTCATCCGAATTTTCTTGGAATTTCCAATTAAAAATAATTCCCAAAATTCATTTTAATTATTTGAAGCACTTAAAATATCAGAAAAATTCTAGAAAAATTCCAGAAAATATTTTAAGAGCATTTTGAACTCAAATAAAATATTTTTATTTATATTTTTTTAACACTTTTCCATTATTAAATTAATTTCCAAAGAAGAGTTAAATTCAAGAATTCCAATTAAATCCAAATAAATTCCAGAAATTTTCAAAAATTCAAAATAAATTAAAAAATTCAAAAATAGCCAAATTTTAGGATGTTACAAACCTCCCCCCTTAACAGAATCTCGACCCCGAGATTTAGGGCTAACTAGAGAAGAGGTTGGGAAATTCCTTCTTCAAATCTTCCTCGCGCTCCCAAGTTGCCTTGCTTTCTGAGTGGTTGCTCCACTGAACTCTGCAAAAGTGGGTTGACTTGTTCCTGGTTTCACGATCCATGGTATCCAAAATCTTCACTGGATATTCCTTATAAGTTAAATCTTCTTGCAACTCAATGACTTCTGTTGGTGCTTGTTCCTCCGGCACTTTCATGAACATTTCTTCAAGCTGCGACACATGGAATACATCATGTACTCTGCTAAAAAGCATGGCGATTCTAGGTGAGTATACCTTCTCCTTTAACGGCTCAAGATCTTGAATGGTCCCCGTACCATGGGGCAAGTTTTCCTTTTGCATGAAACCTTTTCACTCCTTTAAGTGGCGTGACCTTGAGATAAACATAGTCTTACGGTTGAAGCTCAAATCACGGCGTCGGTTATCTGCGTAACTCTTACACTGGATCGTGGAGGTCTTCAACCTTTCTCTTATCAAAAGCAATCTTCTCCTCTTGCATCACGAGAGTATATCTGGTCCAAAAACATGCGGCGGTAGTTTCTTCAATGGCAATGACTCAAGTGAGGATAGCTCTTGTTCTCGAGTTCTTGAGGTTATACTAACTCGTCTATAGCCGTAGAGGTATCGGCTTGTTTTTTCAAAAGATTTTTATACCCGTTAGTTTGATTCCAATTTTCAACCACTCCATCTTTTTACATTCGGGATCTTCTTCTTTGGCAATAAAATTTATTCTTGGATCCATCGTTGAGTAGTTCCAAAGGAAAGGCCGCATCGATCGGTAGCCTAGCTGGCTACTCTTAGGTAATCTTGAATTACAAAGCCCGTCTCTATCAGAGATAGAGAAGAGTCGATTGCCAAGTAAGTATTCTATTAGTTGTTAACCGCTTCTTTACCTTCTATTTACTAACCCCCATAAATGCGATTTCACGAGAGAAACCTAAATCCACCAAGCCTGGCTTGGTGACAAAAGCGCCATGAGCAAAAGCGAGAGCTCCCCTCGCGCATCGGCTTTTGTCGAAGTGAATTCTCCTTACTGTTTCTCCTATGCCAAAGGGTAACTAGTCTTATGATACTGACCTTATAGTATCCTTTTTTCGGCATATACGCCCGGTAGTTTGGGATCTTAGGCGATCTTGAGGCATATGCGCCCACTAACCCATTACCACCCTCAACTCAAACTCTGCTATCTTACCACCTCGGCGGTTGCCATCTCACCACCTCAGCGGTTCCCCCTGCGTGCGCTCCCGGGAAGAATCGACCCGACCCCACGTGATGCTCGGCTTTACGCAGAAGCGAGTGGGCGACCAAGGTGATGGCCGGATAATTATGTCACGACATTACGTACCATCATCGGCGTCTCTCTGAAGGCGTCGGCCACGCGGTTATCGGTCGGGCCCAACATGAGGCGAAGTTAATCGGCTCTTCGAAAGTTTGCCAACCAAGGCGATCTTCTTGCCAACACTTTCGGCGGTGAGGGCGCCATAGGCTGTGATCGGCGATCTTCCCGATACCATGAGAGCGCTCTTGGGAGTTTGCCATTTGGATGACCAATGGGCAGAAGTGGAAGCTGCCCGAGCGCGCATCGCTCAGCGAGAGGCTCAACAAGCCGATCATCAGATGTTGGACCGATTAGTGGCCAAGGCAAAATCGATGAAGCAGAATTTTGACAAAGATGCTGCCTTCTTGAAGTCCACCAAGGCCCAAATTCTTCAACTAGAATCGTCCAAAAAAGGCTTGAGGAAAAAGCGGCCAGCTCAGATCAACTGGCCAATGAACAAGCGCAAGTATCGGCAACGACCGCTTCTCTTTCTGAACAGAAGAAAAACATTGGCCAAGCCGTTGCCAGAATAAAAGGGCAGTCGGCGAAAATCATTCCTGTCCCTGGGAATGCTCAAGCGATGAAGCGATGGGCGAGGATCCAAGATGCACTTTCATGAAAGCGCGGCAGCATTATCGGCTCTGGGAGCCATACTTCCTAGGTTGGGCATGTAATTTTTGTGATGTAATGATGTGACGTAACTTGTCTTAAAACAATGTCATTTTTGCTACTCTGTAGTACTTTTGATCGGCTGTTTAACCGATTTATATTTATTTTTTCAAAATCTCTGCATTCTCAATTATTCATGTTCTCAATTATTCATGCCCCAATCCATACGCTAGTGACGAGGGCTGGGTACCCCTTGACCAACCGGAGTGTGGTCAGATTCCCATGCTCGGAAGGCCCGCCAGCGACACAGGTGCGCCTTTGGGCGCTCGACCCTGGCCTTGGCGCTTGAGCTTCGGCACCTCTCGACCTCGAGCTCGGCGGGGTCGCTTTGAAGCCACTGAGTCGCCCTAGGATTTGGATCGGGCATTTGGTGACAGTTCTTGCGGAGAGTGGGTCGTGGGGGTGACTCGAGTCTTGTAGTAAGTTCGGAGGCGATTCTTGCCGACCCTCAAGGTGCTGCAGAGGCCCCTTTAGGGAGTTTGCTCCGTAGTTCGCGTACAAAAGAAGTATAAAGACCAAGGATGCATGAGCTTCAAAGACCACGAAGACAACACAACACACCACAGACTCGAGTTAGGAATCACCATTCTTGTCTTAAGTTGTAAACAACTTGCTCTGTACCCATATAACAAGAATCACCGCCCAAGGCGGCGGAATGAAACTATTACCTTCACGGGGCTCGAACGATATAAACTCTTGTCTCGTGCTTTCGTTGTGCGCCTTGCTCGGGACCATCGCGCGATCGATTTTCTTCGCCGTTAAAGTAAAAGCGAGTCGGTCCCATAATCTCTCGACCCTACCTCTTTTTGTGGTTGGCGATCGTCGTCAGCAATTTCGCGCCGTGGGGCCGATTGTTTTGCTCTTCGCGAGAGCGACACCAAGACTCGAGGCATGGCGCCCTTCATCGGCAATTTTCTTGAGAGCGGACTCGACTCCGTGTCACCATTCCGCCCTCATGCCGCCGCTCAGCGGCATGTTACGGTGGCGGGCGGGCAAACGATGAGGAGATCGCGGATGACCTTGATCCGCAGAGACCCGAGCCTTCGCCGGATGGTGCGAGTTGCCATCAACCAAGCCATATGACTCTCCGCGGGAGGCCGGAGAAAACGGCAGCATCTTCGGGCCCAGCTCCCCTTGCCGAGGCGCCTCGCGCTATCGCCCGAGTCATGGCCAACCACGATAGGGGCGAGGTCGGAACTCTTTGGCGAAACCTGGCGAGAACTCGATCGGGCTGCGGCGAGGGTAGCACCTCCGCGACATCAAAGTCAACACTTTCGAGGACCCGCTCGAGAATGTAATCAACCGCGTCGGCGCCATCGATCGCGTCGGACACCTACGCGAGGAGTTAGCCCCGAAACGCGAGCTCGGGGCGAGGCTCCGGCAGACTAGCCCGGCGTCCCACGAACGCCAGCGCCAACGAGACCGAGGCGAGCGAGCCGCTCCGAGTCGGCTGGCGGCGGTCTGCGGACCTCTCCGGGGCGTTCCGCCCGAGCCGCCGCGGCTGGGACCGCTGCGCCGGGTGATTCCGTGCTCGGCACCATGGTCATTCGGCGGACAATCGCCCCGTAGGAGCCTCGACTCCGTCCGTGGCGGCGAGGATCTTATCGGCAATGACCATGGCCGGCGTCTTTGTCGACCTCTGGTGCATGGCGTACTCAGCGAGCCTTAAATGCAGCGTCGCGATGTGGCGGCTTCGGTTCAAGCCGCGTTGATCGGCTAAGCTCGGCGGGACCAAGAACCTAACGAGTTCTGTCCATCTATTAAGCCGCTATCTGGCGGTGGAGAGACGAGCTCGTATTAAAACTACCTCAGCCCCATGCAGGGCAGGGGCCGCTAGAGACTGGCTCTTTAATCGAAGCTTTGGCTCCTTGGTCGTGGCGCCCGAGATCGAGCGCCCGCCGCTCCAACTTCGAGTTATTCTGGCGGCGGGGCGGGAAAAGAACTGGATCGTGTCATCGAGGAAGAAGCGAAACCTTCTGGCCCAACTTTGTGCGGTGATTCATCCGCTAGAACCTGGTCGAGCATTTCGATGTAGGCCGTCATCAAGGCCTTCAAGTTGGTCCGTGATCGGCGTCTCACCGAAGACAGAGATCACCTCGAGGCTCAGCGTCAACAAACTTTTCCGCATGGGCGGGAGCGATGCCTTGAATGAGCGAAGACGATGCCCGTCGCTTGGAAGCGACTTCGACCAAGAGTAGCTTGGTCTAAATAAACGAAGGCGGCCCGTCCAACTCGGCGCCGACCAAGCGCCACCACCAAGAAGCGATCGCGAGAAGGTGGCGGAGACTCTACGCGAGTGATCGTCTCGGTGGATGGCGGCCTTGAGTCCTCGAGGTTGAGCCAGCTTCGGAGGACTCTAAGCCTCGCCAAGGCCGACCCGACCCGCTAAGCGAAACCAGCCCAGCCGGGAGGCTAATGTGCGGTCCCGGCGAGTACGATGCTTTCGGCGGCCGAAGTCGGTATGTGAGGTTTTGCCAAACAAAGTTACATCTTTTCCTGAGGTAGTAGCCCCGATCTGAACTGCGAGGGCTTGGCGAGAATAAGCTAAAGCGCCTTCTCGATGGGCGGGGTGAGATGCCCATGCTCCCGAGATAACGACCCGGCCAGCCGGGTGAATGCGGCCAGGGCAGGCGGCGACCTCGACACAGGAGTTCGGCAAAGGCGGCGCGGATCGGCGTCATCTTGGTGGCTCGTCGGCCTACCGATCGAGCGCCAAGTCAAGGCCGCGCGTACCATCTACCGGTCGCAGCTGGGAAGCCCGCGAAAGCGACCTGCAAGTGGTGCGCCACCATCACCTTCTCCCGGAGGATGCTCTCCCGGTATGGCTCAAGACCTAAAGGCGCCTTGCGGTTGAGACCCGACAACAGCAACACCACGATCGGTCGCGTCATGGTCGATGGCGGCAGCTCTCTTAACTACTGCGGAGGCGCTCGGCCGGATCTGATTCCCGATCGAAAGTCAAAAGCATCACCATACCGTTCTTGGGATAGTCCGGGAGTTCGACCACCCCCTTAGGGCGGAGTTGTCTTGCGGTCACCTTGTGGCTCGACAACTTCGCGAGAGTTGATCACCTTCGAGGTGGTGAGGTGACCTCCGTACAACGCCATCCTCGGGCGACTGCCTTAGTCAAATTCTTGGCGCCAACCATTATGGCCATCGATGCATGAAGTTACACAGCTAGCGGTGTCATCATCGTCGCGGGGCCACCTACAGCGGCGCGTATTGTGAGACCAAGCCTTGGCCCTTGCGGTATACTACCCGGCAGCGATCGGGAGAGCGGCGAAGACAACGCCCTTGGGAAAAGCGGCGATACAACCTAAGCCAGGAACGCGAAGGCCGTGCCGCTCGGCAGCGGCGACCCGAGCCGGTGTGTCACGTCTCGATGATTTGAGTCCCAAATAGGAACTTCGAGCTCGTCACCTTCGCCAGCCAACAAGGGTATATTCGGCAGGAGCCAGCGGATATGCGGCGTCGAGGAGGTGATTGAGCACTAAAGCTGCTGAGTGGGATCGGCTCGGGCACATGCGCCATAAACTGCGTCGCTTCTCCGGAGAAAATCGCGATCATCAAGAACCTCGACAAGCTCTTGAAGGCCGGCTTCATTACGTGAGATTAACTTCTCAGTGGTAGCCAACCGGATCATCGTCTGAGAAAAAGGAGGAAAGTGGAGAGTAATAAATGCGACCATCACGAAGGTTGAACTCGGCTTGCGAAGGACAATTTCACGCTTCGCGCATCGACGGTCGTGGACTCCACCGCAAATGCTAAGATCTTTGAGCTTCTTGGATGCTTACTCGGGGTACCACCGAGATCAAGTGGCGATTCGATGGCAACAAGACCTCCTTCATCCGCCGTTTGGCACCTATTGCTTCGACCATGTCATTAGGATCTGCGCAATCGAGGGCCACTTTTCAACGTCGATGACCAAGACTTCCGAGCCCCGGTCGGGCGGAACCTTGAGGTCGTGGGCGACATCATCGTCAAAAGCCCGTAGAGGCGGCCGCGTTCGCGACCTCGAGAGACCTTCCCCAATCTGAGCGGGCACAGATCAAGCTCAACCCGAGAAGTCGCGTGTTGATGCCGGCGTCGGTAAGTCTTTCGGCTACATGATCGGGGCTCTGGGGTTGGTCAAACCGGAGAAGATCGAAGCGTCGAAAAGATGGCACCCGGCCTCGATCAAGCGGGGTGCAAAGCCTCGCTGGCGCAGCGCGCCCTCGGCAAGTCGTCTCGAGGCTCGGCGGCGTGGGCTCCCATTCTTCCAAACCTTGCGCAAGCAGGGGCTTCAGTGGACTCCGAGAGGCCAGCGATCCTTCGGCGACTGAAGGCATACTGTCGTCCCCACCCCTCCTTACAACGCCACAACTTTGGTGAGATTCTTGCTATATCTCGCGGCCACCCTTCATCTACTCCCAAGCGATATGGTGGCACTTGACCAACTAGCCTAGCCAGGGAATCCCTACGCACAAATGGGAAAAAGATGGCGGCGTAAGGGCGGAATTCGGTGCGGATTGATGAAGCTCTATTTGCGGCTAGAAAGAGCGTCGCATACGAACTCACTCTCCGTCGCCGCGGTACAAGGAAAGCGTAATGCTTCGTCTTGAACGATCTCATCATCCACTGGGGCGACGAGGATTCGGTCTGCCGCCCGAAACAACGCCATGTCACCGGGTCCACTATCCCCGAGACCTCAGGCTCCTTCATCCTCGCGAGACAGCAGTGCTCGCTTCAAGCTTGGTCTCATGGCGTAGGGGCGGCAGTCGAGAAGCGAGCGGAAGGGCCTTGCTCGGGCGAGAGAACTTGGAAGGCGAAGGGCTCAAGGCGCGAGTGCTTTTCTTCTTTGAAGATGTGGCAGCTGGGATTATGAACACGCCACAGGTAAAATCAGATCCACGGCAGCAAAAGCGTGCCAACTATGGCTGACAGCTATGATTAAGGCTTGGGCTCACGGGGTCGAGGCAGCGGAGTGCCCATCCAGAGTTCACATCCGTACCAACATCGAGAGATCGCCCGTCGCCCAGTGTCGTGGCCAAGAGAGACTTGCCTTATGGTCTCATGAGCCCAGCCTCAACCAAGGCGTCAAGACCTCTGAAGGGTTTCTAGTCCCAGAATAAGGCTGGGGTAGATCTCACTGGGGTTCCCTCGGACCCCCAGAGCCTCGGGGCTGGTGGCCCGAGGCGGGAACTCCTTGGCCAGTTGGCGTCTCTCGTCAGCAGGGCCCCAAGCTCGGAAGGCCCGACCACGACACAGGTGCATCTTGGGCCTCGACCTAGGCGTTGTGACCCGGGTTTGACCCTACTCGACCTCAAGCTCGAAATGGGATCTCGAAAACATCCTCGTACCATACAGGATTTGGATCGAGGCATCTAAGCAGTTGCTTGCGGGTCGTGGGGATGACTTCGAGAGTCTTGGACAAGCTGAGAGCGTTCTTGCCCGACCCTCAAAGTGCCTGCAGACCCCTCTCAGAGGATTGCTCCGACGTTCTTGTATGAGAGGAAGTATAAAGACCAGGGCGCATAGGCTCCAAGGACACGAAGACAACCTGACACAGCAGCGGCAGGCTAAGGAATCACCTTTACCATCTTAAGTTGTAAACTCGCTTTGTATACCCGGATAACAAGAATCACCACCACAAAGCGGCCCCAGGTAGAGCTATTACCTTCCACGGGGGCTCGAACAGTATAAACTCTTTGTCTCGTGCTCTTTCATACCTTGCCACTCCTACCATCACATGATCGATTTTCTTCCTTCGTTAAAGGTAAAAGCCTTATTCGGGTCCCATAAATCTCGACCCTACCTCTTTCTTGCGGTTTGTGATCCGTCGTCTGGAAAAATGAGAAAAAAATCAGTATCCAATAGGCTAGTTGGTCAAGTGCCACCCCTTCATCTACTCCAAGCGAAATTTGGTAAACCACCATCTTGATATGGTTCTTGAAGGTGTTCACAACCTCACTTTCATCATACCCATCATCTCTC